>CM031918.1:4074811-5282554 GCA_018703695.1 Prunus fruticosa
TGACTGGTTTTGTCATTATTTTAATGGAGTCCAATTGGTTGGTGACATGTGTGATAGCTGTTGGTGTTGTATACTCTGAGAAATAAACAATTCTTTCTTCCTCCTTGTTTATTGTTTCCAAGTGGATGGATGCTGTTTTTGGTCGAACAACAATAATGACTCTTGCTGCGGTTTTGGTTTCATGTCTCTGTATTATGTGTTTTACATGGCAATTCCAATAGATGCCAGCTATCTACTTTCATATTAATCTCTATTTTTATATTAAATTACAATATCATGTAATGTAATGGTTTTCATATCAATTATTATCTTTATAGGCATGCCTTTTTTTTTTTTCTAAGCATATCAATTATTATTTATTTATTTATTTAATAGGCTTTCAAGCCAGTTATGTTTTGTATAATTTTACATTATAATTCAGATATTCAACTCTGACATAATGTGTGCAATTAATTTTATATAAACAGAGATAAAAATAATACAAAGAATATCAACATTTGGTATAATGATAGTTGTTTCTATTTGATAGGAGTTAGTTTTAGGTTCAACTTAAATAGATGAGAGATTGATACTGATTATGGTAAGTCTGACTTTATTGGATTAATATCGGTTAAATTTCCCAAAGGGGGCCAGTGGGTTCCCACCACAGTGGTGGTGGATCTCCCCTCCCCACCATAGCATCCAGGATCAAATCCCAATGAGGTTTCTTTCCTCTAATATAACCACACACACACAAAAAAAAAAATCTCAAAAGAGGTATACTACCTATATTTCTCATCTAATCTCATCCCAGCTAAATAGTTTGATGATCGAAATTATTTACAAGGAGACCAAAAATACATTGCTTTAATAAGTTACTACAATTATTTCATTACAAATTTCAAAACATAACCTTCTATTCATTTCTTTCTCAAATATAATGTCTTGCTCCCAATGTGCCTTCCCTTCTCCCTCCCACACCGTACTATCACTCTATCCTTACTGATCTTTCACATTAATTAATTTTCTTTTCTTTTCCAATATTTTGTTTTTTAGTTGATTAGCAAAAATTGAGTCCAAATCTTTACATCGCTAAACACCATGATCATGGCGTGCTTAACGAGAAGAATTTTTATATAACCAGATGTCAGGTATGGCAGTATTCCAAACTCATCATGTACCATCATTTGAAAAAGTTAACACTCGTGATATCCCAGTATAATTAAGTAAATTTTTACTGTGGTTAACGCTAGAACGAAAGAGAATTAACCTTGGGATTCTTGGAAGCAACCGAATTCAAAGTAGTTTTCTTAAAGGGTTATTAGTTCTATTAGTCCCTAAATTCTGACCCAATTTTCATTTTAGTCCCTCAATTTCCAAAATCGTTCTCGTGGTCTTTCAACTTCAGTTTCGTTAGGACAAATGGTCGTGCCGTCAATTTTGTTAACTTTTTCTGTTAAATGCAGGGGCAAAATGGTATTTTTATATTAAAACCAAAACAATGAATAAAAAAATCATATCTTTAAAATAACAATAAAAGAAAATCAAATAAAAAACCAATACAAAAAATCTGGGTGGGAGGGGAGTAGAAATTGGGAGAGAGAGAGAGAGAGAGAGAGAGAGAGAGAGAGATCTATTGCGTGACCACACTTTTGGATGAAATAAGAACTCTTACAAAATGATAATTTTTTGTTGTCCTCATTGTTAGCGAGATATCCTATTCTATTAGGATATTTCCTTTTTATTCTATTAGGATTTTATTTATTTCATTTTGTATAGATATGATGTAATTAGGATTCAACTTATTTCCTAGTTTAACCCTACTATGGTTTGTATCCTTGTATTATAAATACCTCCTTTCGGAGAATGAAATATATCAGAAAATATTCTATCATATTATTTAACTTGGTATTAGAGCCGACTTTCTGGTGACTTGTATGTGTTGTGCCCACCCGTGTTTTACTGTGTGCCCTAATTTCTTTTAGGGTTCTTGTGCCTGTGCCTTTGCTGTGTTCTCTGCTGTGCACTCTGTCGTGTTTCGTACCTCTATTGTGTTCGTGCCTCTCCTGTGTTCGTGCATCTGCCATATTTGTGTCTGTGTTATGTTCTGTTGTATACTCTGTGTGCTTTGTTGAGTTTCTGCTACAATTATGGGTTATAACTCCATTGTTGGTGTTGTTGCTGCTGCTTCTGCAAAATTGCGTGTTTGACTCTATTCCAGGTCCTGGCTCCAATACTTGGATAATTGACACTGGTGCTTCTGATTATATGACTTATAATGCTAAATTTTTTGATGAGTTGTCTAGTAACACCCGTGACCCATACATAACTAGTGCTAATGGCTTGCCCTCTCCAGTTATTAGCGAGGGCACAATCTCTCTCACTCCAACTCTGTCATTGTCTCATGTGTTATTAGTTCCCAATATCCATTGTAACTTGTTATCTGTTGGTCGATTACTTGATACACTTAATGCTTCTGCTACTTTATATCCTACCCATTTCTCTTTTCAGGATCTCAAGACTCACGAGGTGATTGGGCATGGTAAACGGATAGGGGGGGTTATATTATTTGGCATTGCCTTCAGCACTAGTTCGTGATCGTGTCATTAATACTGTTCAAAGTTGCAGTGTCAAAGACAAACAGCAAATTTGGTTATGGCATCGTCACTTGGAACACCCGTCATTTGGCTACCTTAAGCGTCTATTGCCATCTTTATTTCGCTCCTATGATGAGTCCAGTTTTAAGTGTGAGACATGTATTTTGGCCAAGAGCCATCGTACTGTGTTTCCTTTGAGTGACAGGTAAAGCTGTAAAGCCTTTTGATTTAGTGCATTCTGATGTGTGGGGTCCGGCTCGCGTTACTTCGAACGGATTTTGTTGGTTCGTCACATTTATTTGATGATTGTACCCGACTTACTTGGGTTTTCTTGCTGAAAAATAAACATGATGTTGCTTCCATCCTTCCAGAGTTTTGTACTATGGTGTCTACTCAGTTTTATGCTCGGGTCAAAGATTCTGGACAGATAACGGAGGTGAATATGTGAATAATACTTTGGCGTCTTTCTTCCGTGATCAAGGTATTATTCACCAAACGACAACCCATTTTACTCCTCAACAAAATGATGTGTTTGAAAGAAAGAACCGCCAATTGTTTGAAGTTGCTCGCTCACTCATGTTAGATATGTCTGTTCCCCATCACCTTTAGGGGCATGCTGTTCTGTCTGTTGCCTATTTGATTAATTGTACGCCTAACCGGGTTCTTGATTTCAAGACTCCGCATGATGTGTTTGGTGACCATGTTTCCCCTGTCTCCGTTTCCAAGTTGCCACCTAAAGTTTTTGGGTGTGTTGCTTATGTTCATGTCTATTCTCATCAATGGAGTAAACTTGATCTTTGTGCTCTGCGATGTGTCTTTATTGGTTATTCTTCTACTCAGAACGGTTATAAATGCTATCATCCACCTACCCAGAAAGTGCATGTTACTTTGGATGTGACTTTCCATGAAGAAGTGCCCTATTATGTCTCTCCTTCCTCTCCAATTCAGGGGGAGAGGGGGAGTGAATTGAAGAGTTTCGGAGTGGAAAATGTGGAAGATATTGGACATGAAGAAGAAATTTCCCACGAACTGGAAACGCTGGTCGCCTGAGGTCAGCGACCGGTGGCATGCCTGTGATACAACCTGCCTGGGAATGACCGGTCGCCTGCCTTGATGAGCGACGACGACAGCCTAGCGACCGTTCACCCATAAATCAGTGACCGGTCACCAGGCCCTTTTTTGGAGTTTTCTGGCTCTTCCCAGAAGAATATGATAGTGATCCTGGAGATTCTGGTGTAGATGAGATTGACACAAGACCCCCTTCTACCCTGCCAGTGTCCCAATCTACTCATGATAGTGAATCAAGTGAGGTAATTTCTAATGATCTATCTGTGTCACCTTATCAGTTACCCCCACGAACCACTCGTGGGAAACCTAAAGTACAATATGCTCCTGATATACATGCCAAGTCTAAATATCCCATTAGCCATTATGTGTCAACTCATCGTTTGTCTAAGTCATATGCATCATATTTGTGTCAATTATCTAGTGTATGTGTGCCAACTAAGCTGCAGGATGCTTTATCTGATCCAAAATGGGTAGATGCAATGCATATTGAGATGGAAGCCTTGAACAAAAATGCCACATGGGAGTTAGTTCCTTTACCGAAGGGAAAAAGGCAGTTGGGTGCAGATGGGTGTTTACTTTGAAGCACAAGGCTGATGGGTCCATTGACCGTTACAAGGCAAGATTGGTAGCAAAAGGGTATACTCAGACTTATGGAGTGGATTACATGGAGACCTTTGTTCTAGTAGCAAAGCTCAATCCTGTGCGCATACTCTTGTCCTTGGCCGCTGTTACAATTTGATGTTAAAAATGCATTCCTCCATGGTGACCTCAAGGAGGAGATTTACATGGATCTCCCTCCTGGTATTCCTGTAACCTCTAAAGATGGTGTTGTGTGTAAGCTGCGGAAGTCTTTATATGGATTGAAGTAGTCTCCAAGAGCATGGTTTGGGAGATTTGCAGCCTCTATGAAGAAGTTTGGGTATGTCGGAGTAACTCAGATCATACTTTATTTCTAAAGCGTCATAAAGGTAAATTGACAGCTTTAATTATTTATGTTGATGATATGATTGTGACTGGAGATGATCAGGCAGAAATGCAAAATCTCCAGAAATATCTGGCGTCTGAGTTTGAGATGAAATCATTAGGTGACTTGAAGTACTTTCTTGGGATTGAAGTTGCCAGATCTAAACATGGTATCTTTTTGTCCCAAAGGAAGTATGTGTTGGATTTACTTGCAGAAACCGAAATGTTGGATTGTAAACCAATTGATACTCCTAGTGAACAGAATCACAAGTTGGGGTTATATCCTGATTAAGTTCCTCCTGATAAGGAGCGCTATCAACGGCTTGTGGGGAAACTAATTTATTTAGCTCATACACGTCCTGACATTGCGTATGCAGTAAGTGTAGTGAGTCAGTTTATGCACTTGCCTAGTGAAGACCATATGAGAGTTGTGACACGTATTTTGAGGTATCTCAAAGTAACTCCTGGCAATGGGTTAATGTTTTCCAAGTATGGTCATTCAGATGTGGAAGAGTACATAGATGTTGATTGGGCAGGTTCAGCTACAGATAGGCGTTCGACATCTGGGTATTTTATGTTTGTTGGTGGTAATCTTGTTACGTGGAGGAGCAAGAAACAAAAGGTGATGTCTCGATCTAGTGCTGAGGCCGAGTATCGCGGGATGGCCCATGGTGTATCTGAGTTACTATATGGTTGAGGAGATTGTTGAGAGACCTTGGTTTTGGGCCTAAGAAACCCATGGATTTATATTGTGACAATACGGCTGCAATTACAATTGCTCATAACCCTGTACAACATGACCGTACAAAGCATGTGGAGGTTGATCGAAATTTCATTAAAGAAAAGTTGGATGCGGAGATTGTTTCCTTCCCCTTCATCCGTTCAAGAGTATCAGTTAGCCGATGTTCTTACGAAAGCTGTTTCTACAAGTATCTTTCTCAACTCGCTTGACAAGTTGGGCATGCGTGACGTCTTTGCTCCAACTTGAGGGGGAGTGTTAGCGAGATATCCTATTCTATTAGGATATTTCCTTCTTATTTTATTATGCTTTTATTTATTTCCTTTTGAATAGATATTATGTAATTAGGATTCCACTTATTTCCTAGTTTAACCCTATTAGAGTTTGTAACATTGTATTATAAATATCTCCTTTTGGAGAATAAAATATATTAAAAAATATTCTACCATATTATTTGACTCTCATCAGTTTCATTTATGGAGAGTTCAGATGTTTATAGACATATTTAAATGAAGACAATTAGTGAGTTCATTTTTTAAAAAAAAAAAAAAAAAAAAACAAAAGGAAAGTTACATTTTTGTCTTCTCTGAAAACATAAGTAATTTAATTAATGATGATGACTTTGAGGAAGACGTTGAATCTTGTTTTTTGTTCCAGATTCTGTTGGAAGATGATGACATTGAGGAAGCATTGAATCTTTTGGATCAAGCCAGTTCAGAACGCAATGAACTTGATACCTTGCTATTTAATACCATTCTTGAAAAGGCCTGTGAAAAGGTATAATCTCATAAGATCAAAAGAGCAGCATGGTTCTCGATATACATGATTATAATTTGATCAACCACAAAAATTGTGGTTGCATTATTCGTTAGTAATATATATTTTTCTTCTCCCCTGCAATAAATGTCAGGAAGTGATTGAGGTAGTTGAATTTGTCGTTGAGTGGATGCACCAAGAAAAAGTCCAGCCGGACCGGATCCAGCGACCTGCCATTTTGTTTTCTCTGCATATGCCAACAGTGGTTTTCACAGCACGGCCATGGAAGCACTGCTGGTTTTGAGTATGTGCATGATATGTGAAGAAGATGGCAGCTTTCCCGAAAAGGCAGAATTTGAGGATGACTTCATCTTTGCTGAGGACATGGAAGCTGAATCACGAATAGTACAGCTTTTTAAAGATTCTGAAGAGAACCTTGCTGTTGCCCTTTTGAATCTAAGATGGTGCGCCGTGCTTGGCTTCCCAATTTCATGGTCACCTAATCAAAGCCCATGGGCCAGAAGAGTGTCATCTAACTACACTGCCAGGAAAGGAGCCGCCTAATCATGATTTATATATAGGTGGCATTATGACTCCGGTGAGTTTCCCTTTATTATTATTATTTTTTGTTGTGGTCGAACGAAGCGTAAGGCCTCCTCAGGAAGGAAGGGGAGAGGGTGAGAAGCACAGATGAGGTCTTGATGAGGGTGTTAAATACCGCAGATAGATTTGATTTGTATTAGGCTAGGCCATATTTGAGAAAATTAGGGGATGCCCTTTTATCATTTTTGTTTCATTACGTTACTTTGTAAGTTACTGCTTGTATATTTAAAAGGTGAAATCGTGCTTCAGCTCTCTAAATAAGATCAACTGTGCCTAGGAGGAGGAGGCATGTTTTGTTGTTAATTTAACAAAAAAAGTACTGTTTTTTTTTAATGCTTTTATTCTTTCGCAAGTTTGCTTTGACCGCCATCTTCTGTGGTCATTGTACTTTTGTTATGGTTCATATCAGTGATGTCATTTTCTTCGCAGCTTAGACTTAGAATGAGTTGCTCTCCTCCAGGGAGGGAAAGAAGGGTGCTGCTGGCAAATTCTTTAAATATTTTCTTCCGATCCACGTCTATGGCTTGACGTGTAGAAGTTCACAATTTTTTTAGACAAAAAAAACTTGTAAAAATAAAACGATAATTTTATCATTCACAATTTATGGAATAAACAACATTACAAATTATAGTTGTTCACGATGAGTTTTTCATATTTTTGTATGAAAATGATAATTGGATTAATTAACAAGATGAATGTTTACATCTCTCAATTTAAACAACCAAGCTATCACTCAATCATTAATTAAAGTACAACCAAACGATGAATAATGAAGGGAATTAACCTCATTATCGGCAGATCAATCTGAATTTAATTCATAAATATCAGCAATGAGTTACAATTACCTAAATTCATCACATGTACAACAACTGAGAGTCACTTGTATTGTATGATCAAAGCCAGTATGCCTAATCAGTTTCTTCTTTGAATCACTGCATATCCATGAAAGAAAAATAAGAAACAAAACCGAATGTTATTATCATGTCAACATACCAACAACAAAACAATGTTAGGATCAAGGGGTCATCATCTAATACATACATACCACTTTCTTGGTGACCCTGCTGTGCAACGGCAGGTCACCAAGAAGTAGGAAATAAGCCAAAACACCAAAATTAAAATGATAGGGATAAAATCAAAGTAGAAAATAGGCCAACCTACAAGAACCAAGCCTTGCCTTGTACCTCCCACTTCCAATGAAAAAGCTTACGACTCTCCCAAATGCAATTTTGAACCACATGGGCTCGCCATTTTTCCTTGGGCTAGGACCAATTATTTTCTTCGGGCCAGGCTCATTGTGGCTACTAACGACTATCAACGTTGCTCCAACAAGGCAGAATTTGTGGATCTTTGTGTTGACATATCAAATACAAGTTGTGCCATTTTTTTTTGTAAAAAAAAAATGGCACAACTTGTATTTGATATGTCAACACAAAGATCCACAAATTTAAACCAAAATTGTGAGAAATTCCCAATTTCTTCTATAAAGAATTCAACTTTCTGTCATTGATCATGGTTTCTTCAAATCAACTCAAAACCTTACAATCCCCAATTTTGTCCTTGATTCCTACTGTTAGTAGTTGAGTAAGTGTTAAACTAGATGATACAAAACAAATTATGTGACTTGGAAATTTCAACTGGAGATGATGTGCTAGACTGACATGGAATAATGGGATTTGTTAATGGTTTCTTTTACAGCAAATGTGATTGATGATTCTGGGGTTACTGAAGATTCAAATCTCTGTTCGTTGCTGAGGAAGGATCCCGTGAATGAGTCTCTAAATAGATACCTTGCTTGGCTATACTACAATGTTTGATAAGAACCAAGATCAGGGTTCCACACGTTCCCCTACTAAATTTTAGGTTCAGATTCTGGTTCTTTTGAATATAATAAAGTTCCCAATTTCTTGCCAGTGTTGGCTATGAATCAAGACCAGGGTTCTCTTGGATCAGGATATTGTTGGAATTGGTATGAAATCAGGTTTGTATTCCTAACTAAGATAGGAATCCGAGTTGTATTTTGTATAGGAAACTTGGACTCAGGTTTCCAGTTGGTTTTGGGATTCCTAACTTAGTTTAGGATTAGTTCTATGGTTAGGTTATCTAGTATATATATAGGTAAGCCTTATTGTGTATGTGTAGGGAATTTGAAGAGACTTGTAAGGCAGGAGAACTCTTGAGAAGATTAAGTGAGTTCTTTTGTAAAACTTTGTTCATTAATAAAGTTAGCTTCCGATTGTTCAATCTTGTGTGGTTGTTCTTGGTTTAATCATCTTGTTGTGATCCAACAAGTGGTATTAGAGCCTGGTTTTGTGATTAAGCCAAAACAATGACAAAATTTGAAGACCTCAGCAAGAGTGGAGAAGATGGGGGCACAGAGGTAACCAAAACCTCGGTGCAAAGTGCTAGGTTCGAAATCGAGAAGTTCGTCGGGACCAATAACTTCGCTATGTGGCAGTGTGAAGTAAAGGATGTGCTGATACAACAAGGACTACTTATTGTGCTTGGAGATATGCCTATGTCGATGAAGAAGGAGGAATGGCAGCGTCTAAATGCGTATGCATGCTCCACAATTCGGTTGTGCCTTGGCAAGGCACAAAAGTATGGTGTCATGAATATTTCATCGGCCAAGGAATTATGGGATTCACTGGAGTCCAAGTATTTGAAAAAAAGTGCAGAAAATAGGCTTTACCGTAAGAGTAAGCTTTATCGTTTCCAGGTATAAGGAAGGAACAAAGATGATGGATCATCTCGAAGAGTTTAACAAGATGATTGCTGAATTGTTGAACTTAGAGGAGACGATCAAGGATGAAGACAAAGCTTTGATCTTGATGAATTCTTTGCCTGAAACCTATGAATCATTTGTTACGACATGGATTTATGGTAGAGAAACTCTTAAATTTGATGAGATCTCAAGTGCGGTAATGAATCATGAAGTTCGAAATCTTGATAGACAAGAGAGGAACAATTCTGAAGCATTAATGGTGAGAGGAAGATCACAGGAAAGAAAGTATGCAGATAGGAAGAAGAGCGAGTCTAGCACAAGAGGAAACTCAAGCAACAGGAAATTCTTGGATAAGGATGAGTGCGCCTTTTGCCATGAGAAAGGGCACTGGAAGAAGGATTGTCCTAAAATCAAGGCTAAAAACAAACATGAAGATTCAGAGGCAAACATTGTTGAAGTCGATGATGAGGATTTTGTTTGTGCTTTAACAGCAGCGGAAAGCATAGACTACGTGAATCAATGGGTGCTTGACATGGATGCACTCATCATATGACTTCCCAACGTCATTGGTTTTCATCTTTCAGAAGTCTCACTGGAACTGTGTACATGGGTGACGATAATCCATGTTCCACACAAGGGATTGGCAGCGTTATGATTAAGCATCATGATGGTGCAGTTCAAGAGTTACAAGGAGTAAGATATGTTCCAAACCTCAAGAAGAATTTAATTTCTTTAGGTACCCTTGAATCTCAGGGTTGCAAGTTTTATTCTGAAAAGAATATGCTTAAGGTAGCTAGAGGGGTATTAGTGATGATGAAGGCCCCTAGAAGAGGTTTGCTTTACTTATTGGAGGGCGAAACCATTGAAAAACAGGTGGCTATGGTGGTAGAAGATAATCAAGCTGATACATCTTCTCTATGGCATATGAGGTTGGGGCATGTGGGAAACAAAGCGCTGAAAGGGTTGATTAAACAAGGGGTTCTCAAGGGAGCCAAAAGTGGAGAAATAGTTTTTTGTGAACACTGCGTTCTTGGCAAGCAAACAAAGGTACAATTTGGCACTGCAATCCATCAAACTGAGGGATATTGGATTATGTACACTCGGATGTCTGGGGACCTGCAAAGAATGAATCTCTAGGAGGGAAGAGATGGTTTGTGTCCTTCATTGATGATTACTCACGAAGATCATGGATTTATATGATGAAGCACAAACATGAGGTATTGAATATTTTCTTGGAATGGAAAAATATGGTTGAAAAGAAGACTGGCAAGAAGGTGAAAGTCCTAAGAAGTGATAATGGCGGGGAGTATATTTCTGATCCCTTCTTTGAGATATGCAAAAAGGAAGGTATTACTCGTCATTTTAGTGTTAGAGAAACACCACAACAAAATGGAATTGCAGAACGGTTGAATCGAACATTGTTGGAAAAGGTGAGATGTATGCTTTCACAAGCAAAATTGCATAAAAGATTTTGGGCAGAGGCATTAAATTATGCATGCCATATTTTGAATCGTCTACCTTCTACAACTCTAAGTGGCAAGACTCCAATAGAATTATGGTCAGGAAAAGTAGCTCAAGACTATGAAAGACTAAGGGTCTTTGGGTGCGATGCTTACTACCACGTGAAGGAAAACAAATTGGATCCAAGAGCAAGAAAAGCTATCTTTTTGGGGTTCAACCATGGTGTCAAGGGATTCAGGTTGTGGAGCATAGAATTCAAGAAGGTAGTAGTGAGCAGAGATGTGACGTTTAATGAATCCCATATGAAACTCAGCGAAGACAGGAAGGGTGTCCATGAGGTGGAGCTATCATCCAATAGTTCTGGAAAAACAAGCACCGAGGATGATGTTCACAGTGAAGAAGAAGATTGTGACAACCAAGAAATGAGACAAGATGAAGAAGTCGTTAATGATGATGTTCGAGAAGAATGCATTGCTAAGAGGAAAGGAAAAAGAGAGATTGTGCTCCCTGCCAGATTAAAAGATTGTGTTGCATGCATGGCATACGCGTTACCAGGTAATTGAAATCGATATCCCTACAAGTTTTACTGAAGCAACAAGGAGTGGAGAAGCAAAGCACTGGCATGAAGCTATGGATGACGAGATGTTGTCACTCATGAAGAATAAAACCTGGGAAGTGGTGGAGTTGCCTAAGGGAAGAAAGGCTATTGGATGCAAGTGGGTATATGCAAAGAAAGATGGAATAGATGATGTAAGTCCGGTAAGGTTCAAAGCCAGACTAGTGGCTAAAGGTTATGCTCAGAAGGAAGGAATAGATTATAACGAAATATTTTCTCCCGTAGTGAAACACTCATCCATCCGAATTCTACTTGCACTAGTGGCGCAGTTTGATCTCGAGTTAGTTCAATTGGACGTAAAAACTGCTTTTTTACATGGAAATTTGTCTGAAGAGATTTACATAAGGCAACCTGAAAGGCTATGAAGAAAAAGGAAATGAGGGGCTAGTTTGCAAGCTCAACAAGTCACTATATGGTTTAAAGCAGTCACCAAGGCAATGGTATTTGAGGTTTGATAAGTTTATGAAGGATCAAGACTATACTAGAAGTCATTACGATCATTGCGTGTATCACAAGAAATTAAGTGGAGGTACATATGTCTACTTATTAATTTATGTAGATGATATGCTTATTGCCTCAAGTGACATCACCGAAATTAGAAAGCTTAAAGCTCAGATGCAGAAAGAGTTTGAGATGAAAGATCTCGGTGAAGCAAGAAAGATTTTGGGGATGGAAATCACACGAAACGGGAAGGAGAGAATGGTGTATTTGTCGGAGAAACAATATTTGGAAAAACTTCTACTCAAGTTTGGCATTAAGGGGGAAACCAAACCTGTGAGTACACCTCTTGCTCCTCATTTCAAATTGAGTGCTCAACTATGTCCTAAAAGTGATGAAGAAAAGGCTAAGATGAAAGATGTTCCGTACTCCAGTTTGATTGGAGGATTGATGTAGGCCATGGTATGTACTCGGCCTGATATTGCTCATGCAGTTGGAATGGTTAGTAGGTTTATGCATAATCCTGGAAAAATGCATTGGGATGCTGCTAAATGGATACTACGATATCTTCATGCAACAAGAAATATAGGAATTTGTTTTGAAGGGAATAATGGAGATATTGATAAATTCTCAATTGGTTATGCGGATTCGGACTTTGCCAGTGATTTAGACAAAAGAAGGTCTACAACAGGGTATGTATTTACTATGGCGAAAGGTCCAATATGTTGGAGATCAATACTACAACCAACCGTTGCTCTATCAACAACAGAAGCTGAATATATGGCGATGGCTGAGGCCATTAAGGAAGCTATTTGGACACTTGGATTGATTGAGGATCTGGGTGTAAATCAACACAAATTGGATGTGTATTGTGATAGTCAAAGTGCTATTTACTTGGCAAAGTATCAGGTACATCATGCGAGGACCAAACATATAGATGTGAGATATCATTTTGTTCGAGAGGTTATAGCTGAAGGTGAAATTCTAGTTAAGAAGATTGCTACGGCTGATAATCCCGCTGATATGTTAACAAAGATAGTTGGTGTATCAAAGTTTAAGCATTGCTTGGATTTGGTGCACATTAGACAAGCTTGAAAGCTTGACAATGGTGGAGCAATGGAAGCAGATGAAGGTCTCTGATGTGGATTTCTTACCAAGGTGGAGATTGTTGGAATTGGTATGAAATCAGGTTTGTATTCCTAACTAAGATAGGAATCCGAGTTGTATTTTGTATAGGAAACTTGGACTCGGGTTTCCAGTTGGTTTTGGGATTCCTAACTTAGTTTAGGATTAGTTCTATGGTTAGGTTATCTAGTATATATATAGGTAAGCCTTATTGTGTATGTGTAGGGAATTTGAAGAGACTTGTAAGGCAGGAGAACTCTTGAGAAGATTAAGTGAGTTCTTTTGTAAAACTTTGTTCATTAATAAAGTTAGCTTCCGATTGTTCAATCTTGTGTGGATGTTCTTGGTTTAATCATCTTGTTGTGATCCAACAGATATTATGGCTCAAATTCTGAATCCTTTGCTTAATTCCTGCCGGCAACAAAGAGAGGGTTCAGAGGCTGTGGTAACTCATGTCGCACCTCATCGGTTATGATATTTCCTCTTTAATACACATCAGTCTATATGTCTATCTTGTTTAGATGGCAAGTTGTCAAAATTGCCTTTTTCAGTCTGTGCTTTCATTCTGAATCTGTTCTCTACTTCTATTAAAACATTCCAAAGTGATTTGGGGAAGGAAGAACATATAAGCACTGCTGAATACAACTATCACAGTCCCTCCAGCTTGAGTGATTGTGAGAAATTGAAATTCCTAAGGCTGCATTTGGATGAAAGTATTTGAGATGGAGATGGATTTGAGAAATAAAGGGTTGAGAAATAAATTTCAACACTCGGGAGATGAAAGAGATCGAGAATCAAAAGAACAAACAAACATTCACACACAAATCAAACACCATAGTTTTACGTGGTTCACTCATAATTACGTGGTACACTCATAATTGAGCTACGTCCACGAGGTTGCTAGGGTTTTTCACTAATTAAAGAAGATGATTACAAGTACAAGAGCACTCAATTCTGTTCCAATCTGGTTTAGAATAGGAAACAAAACGAAACAAAACAAAAAATAAATTTAAAAACACGAAATCAGAATGGAGGAACATTGCTCGACACTGCAGCACAAGATACCACACTTGGGATCCTGAAGCTCTCTCAACTGCTGAAGTGCCCCACAAGACTTGAGCACACTTCGAACCACACTCTAACGGCCTCTTGCAATTTTCCAGTACTCTTACAAGGTCCCTGTTCCACAAAAGCTGTTATCAACTTAATAGAACTAGAATGAAGTTTATGCAATTGTAGGATGGAACATTATCTATCTGTTTGTGTATATAAGCCTAAATGTAGTAGCTCAAGGGTCGAGCCAATCTTATGATCAATACCCAGGTGCATTAACAGGGAACATACATTTGAATGATGGCTATTGGCTTTCTTCACTCCATCTGTTTCTTCTTCTCTCCACTGCATATGTATGGAAGTAACTAGATTGAAAGTAAACCAATGTTAGTACCAATTTTTTTGAGAATTGAATAATTGAAAAATGTTTGTTTGATCCGTGGAAATATATAACAATTACATATGATGAAGTAGTTACCTATTATTATTTTCCTAGTTCTTCAGAAGCCATAACGCCATCTAATAGCTTAAAGAACACTTGGTCTTGTTCGTTTCAGTATTTTATTTATGCTCATGAATACAGTTGAAGTGAACTTCAATTCTCCTCATGCACACCGTTCAAGGGAACTTCATTTCTCACATAGGACCTTAAAAGACAAGGAAGAAGGGAGAGTTAGCTGGGAATTGATTTCTTTAGAAAAGGACTAAGAAAAAGAGATGTACAAACCCGAAAAATCTGCCGTCTTTGTTTTTGCTTTTCTGTATAAAGGAATAGTATCCAATTTCGAACTGGCTTAAAACAGTGAGGCGTCGCATCCGTTCGGGCAGTGATGCTAAACTCTGAATTGAAAGCCATTGAAGTTATGTGAGGTTCTCTGTCTCTTCTGGAAGGTAATGCCAAACTAAAGGAATACTCAATTTCCAATTGATCCAGAGTAGAACCTAGTGTCACTGTCTAACATCTTCAATTCCAAGATGACAAAGCACTACTCTCTCCACCCAGACATCTCCCCACACTGCATGTTCAAAAACCATGAAAACTTTCATTTAAGCATTCAAAGTATAAACCAACACAGGAAATGATAATGCATGCAAAGAAGACAGAAGGATATGATGTGGTAAATGAGTACCAAAGACCACATTCAATAGAAAGAGTATGACATCCTACGAACAATGTACATAACCAAGAAGCAAAGAACACAATTAACTTCATTCCTGGAAGGGCTGTCAATGGGTCGTGTTCGTGTCGGGTCAAACTTTTAAACGTGTCAAGAAACCCCAACCCAAACACGACCCATTTATTAATCGTGTCAGGAAATGCAAACCCAAACCCAACCTGTTTATAAACAGGTTGACACAGACACGACCCATTTGTAACCCGTTTATTAAACATGTCGTGTCATGGGTCGTGTCAACCCGTTTACCACCTGCCAACCCGCGAAAAAAATTAAAGAAATTGAACCTTCAGCACACCCAATGGGTTTCGAAACCCAGCCAATTCCACCCATCTCCTTATTCCTTATCCATCTTGGTGTTGATAACTTTGTGATTATATGTTACAACATTTGATATTTATAATGTCTTTACAAACTGATGAGCACTTAATTATTACATTTTTATCCATAAATTATATTTGTTAATTACCTTATTTAACAAATATATTTACCTTATTTGCCACATGTAAAATATATTTAACAAATAATAAATTACCTTATTTAATGTAAATGTCTTTGTCCTTTTACTTTCATTTATTTTTATATTACTCCATTTACTTAAGTTTACAATGTAAATAAAGAAGTACCCCATATTTGGATTCAAGTAAAAATACTAGAAAATCAAAATATGAAAAATCTGTTTTAGTGCAAAATACGATTTAGGCTAAAAATGATGGCTCATTAAGTCAATATATACTTCATACTAAAATCTCATAAAATCAAGTTTTCTTATTTGATGTGTAAGGAATAAAAACTGCCAAAAAATATCTTGAGAAAATGATTATTCGAAAAACCATTTTTCATACTTAGTCAATATTGCACCTCCGCTAAAAAAGTGACATGATACAAATTTTATAAGTTATACGAAATTTCTTTTGGGATTATGGTTTAGGGATTAGAGTTTAGAGTTTAAAGTTTATGGTTTATGGTTTAGGGTTTAGGGTTTAGGGTTTAGTGTTTAGGGATTAGGGTTTAGAGTTTAGGGTTTAGGGTTTAGAGTTTAGGGTTTAGGGTTAGGGTTTGGGGATTAGAGTTTAGTGTTTAGAGTTTAGGGTTTAGGGATTAGAGTTTAGGGATTATGGTTTAGAGTTTAGGGTTTAGGGATTAAAACGTTAAAACCTAAACCCTATATACATAATTAACTCAAATAATAAGGAATAATTACTAACAAATATAATTTAGGGATAAAAATGTAATAATTAAGTGCTCATCAGTTTGTAAAGACATTATAAATATCAAATGTTGTAACATATTATCACAAAGCGATCAACACCAAGATGGATAAGGAGCAAGGAGATGGGTGGAATTGGCTGGGGTTCGAAACCCAGTGGGTGTGCTGAAGGTTCAATTTCCTTAATTTTTATCACGGGTTGGCAGGTAGTAAACGGGTTGACACGACCCATTTAATAAACGGGTTAAAACAGGTATTTAAATGGGTTGGCGGGTTGACCCGAAACCCACCCGTTTATAAATGGGTCAGTGGCGGGTTGACCTGAAAATTACCCATTTATTAATCGTGCGTGTTCGGGTCGTGTTTTTCCCGTGCGGGTTTCCAAGTCGTGTAACGGGTCAAGTCGGAAATTGCCACCCCTAATTCATGGTAGATCAATCTGAATTTCATTCATAAATACCAAAAGCTGCGTACGCCTTTCTTCGAGGCTTACGCATCCCCTTAGAGGCGTAAGCCTTTTAGGAAGAAGATGTGTCAGAAAAACGATGTCGTTTGGCCTGGAATATGAAAACACAACATAAAAAAAACATTTTTGGCATCTCTGAGGTGATTTTCTAGTGTTTTCTCCAAAAACATAGTGGCTATTGTATAATTTCTCAAAGTAATCCCCTTTCTCCAAAACAAAAATTCATGATTTTCCTTTACTAGCACCCAAGTAATTGGGGCTCGGTCTTTCAAAGACCCTTTAAACTTCCAACAAGTTTACCATTAAATAAATAACAAAATTAATTAACTATTTAATCGAAGTTCTTTTCAAGGCACATGTCTTTCAAAGACACCAATTTCAAAAGCTATAAGGAAATTTGAGAGTTACAATTACCTAAATTCATCACATGTAAAACTGAGTCACTTGTATGATCAAAGCCAGGATGATGCCTAATCAGTTTCTTCTTTTAATCACTGCATATCCATGAAAGAAAAATAAGAAACCAAACCAAATGTTATTATCATGTGAACATACCAACAACAAAACAATGTTAGGATCAAGGGCTCGTCATCTAATACATACATACCACTATCTTGGTGACCTGTTGCACAATCACAATCAAGCCATGAGAGTTTTTAGTGGGAACCCAATCTCCACTGACCCAACCCTTAAAAATAATAATATGGAGCTGAAAAAGAAGAAAATGAACAAGCTGAGGTTGGTTGCCATTTGAATGAAAGTGTGAATGCAAAAGAAAGAAATTAGTTAGAAAAACGCACCAATGCTTATCTCTAGGATGTGAGCAATCTTGGACCAGTCCTCACCTATTTCTTCCTGGCATCTTTGCGCTAAGATGGGGCAATCCTTAATTTTCAACTTTTTTAATGAGGCGAGGCAACGAAGCCCTTCTGGGAATGATGCCAAATTATGGCAATCCGATATCGAAAGCAAATGAAGTGATTTGAGGTTGCCCATCCCTTCTGGTAGTAATGTCAGATTGGGGAAGCGTTCAATTTCAAGCTGCTGGAGTAATGTGAGGTTGCCGATCCATTCTGGTAGAAATGCATTAGGAAAATTGCTAATTTGGAGGTGCTGGAGTAATGTGAGGTTGCCGATCCATTCTGGTAGTGATGCCAATTTAGGACAATTTGAAATCTCCAGTCTCTCTAAGGAGATGAGGCGACCCATCCCTTGATCTGGTAGTGATACCAAATTAGGGCAATCTTCAATTGAGAGCTCTTGAAGTAATGTGAGGTTGCCAATCCCTTCTTTTGGCACATATTCTATATCCTCAACGCCGTTAATCCGAAGAGATTTTAATTTGGATGAGCGAACAAAGGAGGAGGGAAGGACCTTCCAGCGCTTTTCTCTAAGCACAGTTCATCAAGATTTGAGGGGCAGTGCAGGGCTTAATGAGTTGGGGGAAGCTGAAGGATTTAAGAGGAGAGTTGCGGATCAGAAATTTGAGGTACAAGAAAGATATGGTGTCAGAATTGAATTATGATGGTGCACTTTTGAAACAAATATACCCAAAGTACGAAGACGAGTCAATTCACCCAATCCACGAGGAATCCGAGCCAATTTAAAACATCCTTCCAAAATGAGATGCCTCAAGTTGATCAATTTCTTAATATCTCAAGGCAATTCCACAAGAGACATACACCATTTGAGATCTAGTGTTTCCAAATTTTGAAGTTTGACTATCCAATTTGGAAGTCTCTCAATGGGATTATAACTAAGGTCAAGATATCTTAAATGTTTCATTTTCCTAAGACATTTTGGCAATTTTTTAATTCCCATTCCATTCAAACTCAACATACGCAATGACTTAAAATTTGAAGCAATTGTAGCACAAAATGACTTATGGAATGACTTCTTCACGAACCACAACTTTTGGCTTAGGAAAAGAAAAGTCCTTAGCTTATTTGATTCCAGCAAGGATGTTGGTATTTTCCAATCCGACAAATCAACATCAAAATCGAAAGATACATGAAGAAGACGTTTTGCATCAAAATCAGTCTTATTGCGATCTATTATTGTGCTTCCCACCCCTGCCACTTTAACAGCAAGTTCATTCATGAGATCATGCATTTTACAGCTTTTTATTATACCAAACTCATCTTTTTCTTCTTGGAAAAAAGATCTCCAAACTAGTTCGTTATAATATTCATAACCAACATCTTCCAAGCATTCATTAGGATTTGAAGACTTAACGAACCCTTGTGCCACCCACAGCTTAATTAATTTCTCAACGGGAATCTCATAATCAGGCGGGAACAAACTACAATAAGCAAAACAATGTTTCAAATGTGATGGGAGAACATCATAACTCAGCTTAAGTGTTGGTAAAATATCATTTTCTTCTTGCCTTATTGTTGAAAGCTTGTTATCCTTGAATTTCAACCATTTAGTTTCTTGATGTTCGGAGTACAACATCCTTCCTATGGTCCTTATAGCAAGCGGAACCCCCTTACATTTTCTAGCAATCTCCTCCCCAAGGGCCTTAATGGTTGAACTCGTTGGCTCTTTTCCATCTTGGAATGCCATTTTCTTGAACAAATACCAAGACTGCTCTTCACTTAAACCCCTTAAGTTATATGGTTTAGATGTGTCTGTTATTTTTGCAACTTTTTCACTACGAGTAGTTATTAGTATTTTACTACCTCTTGCACCACCCATCAACAAGTTTTTCAAGCTAAGCCATTTTTCACGATTATCATTCCAGACATCATCTAACACAAGGAGGTATCTCTTCCCATCGATCTCCTTCCTAAGATCATTTTGCAACTGATCCATGTCAAGCTTATCCGCTTTTAGGATATTCTTAACAAGTACATCCAACTGAAATGAATTGGAGACACACGTCCACATTTTCGGCTCAAAATGGTTTTGAACCTCCTCATCTTTGAAGACGAGTTGGGCAAGTGCAGTTTTTCCCATTCCTCCAAATCCCACAATGGAAATGGTGGACACATTCTCTGTATTCTCTGTAGAGATGGGATCCAAATCCAACAAAAGTTGAATAATTGCTCTTTTATCTTCGTCTCTCCCTATTATATCATTCTCGCGGACAAATGAGTGGGTGATCCTCTCCCTTATTACAAATCGTGCATCTTCGTGATTCACTTGTAATTGACCAAATGTTCTATTCGAGGCAATCTCATGAAGTCTCTTGTTAACATCTTTTATCTTATGACCCATTTTCAGCCCAAAAAAAAGCTGATTTGAGCTAGAGAAGAAGATGCGTACCTGCTTTGACACTTTATTATTTCCAGGCACCATTTGTCTCCATTGAGCTTCAGTATAAAACTCATCGAGCACGTCATCAGCTTCATAAACTGCATCTTCTACGCTTTCAAGCCACACTTTGACTTCATTATTGTTGGCTTGTTTTTGCTCAGCATCAAGAAGAACAGCTTGGAGTTTGGCAACTTGGTCCTTGAGCTTTCGGATATCATCTTTGACACCCCAAGGCAATGCAATCTCTTGCAAAACAAGGGAGCCTAACCTTCCAATGATTCCTTCTGCAATGTTGAAGAGGACTCCTTCTGCCATTGCCTTGATTCAGAATAAAAGCAGAGGTGAATTAATTACAATAATTTCAAGTGTTTGTTTCAAATGGTGATCGTGGAAAATGGATCATCACATGGCTAGTCTTTATATAAGTCCCTGTAATTGGCATCTTTCAAGTAAATATTGGTTAGGCAAGGCATATGATTCTAGCCTACTATGTTAGTCTAAAGAATTTGTTGCTAGCAAGCAAAGATTGTTAATAGAATTAGGATCACACTTGATCTCAAGTAAAGCATTTGGAGATTAGTGAAGGATATATGCCTTGCCACTCCTTTTAGCATATGATTCCCTACAAAATGTAACATGTGACCATAATTAAGATTCATTCTCATCGAAGAAATATAGAGATACTTTACCACGAATTGAAGTAAAGAATAAATACCTAAAACTTATTTCTCTGTCTGTGGGTCGGATTTGATTCTTGCCACTGGCCTAAGATTGCTCGCATCCAAATAAAGAGCATGATTATAGATGCTCTAAATTAACCTTTTAAGAGTCTCTTTCACTTTCAAGGACTGTTCTATGGGCCACAACTTTTGAAAACTTTTCCCTCTTCTCACATGGCGATGGGGATGGGGTCGTCCAATGAAAGTGGAATTCTATTAACAGTGCCACAACAAGTCTTTCCTCATGGGTCATTGTGTTGTGCTGCATGCATGCCAGTTTTTTTTGTCTGTGTTGTAGCCTTTTGAAAGTGCATTCCAACTTGGTTTTGGCACCGCATGGCTAGAGACACTTTACCACGAGTTGAAGTAAAGAATAAATACCTAAATCTTATTTCTCTGTCTGTGGGTCGGATTTGATTCTTGCCACTGGCCTAAGATTGCTCACATCCAAATACCAATTAATACGTTGATATTTATACGTCTAAAGATCAAGATTCAAAGCTTGGTGCTTCCGTTTGCTAACTTGTTCTACTTATCAGATATGCCAACCTCACTTGTTGATTTTCTTCTTTGTTGATTCATATGAAATACCACGGATTCCACCAAAAAACTAAAGACATACCATCTGGTACATCTCAACCAAAGATGATTTGGTAGGAAAATATGGCACATTAGGATAGTATGGTCACATGGTACATCTTGTACACATGTTATAATATGGGTGGATGACAACATTTATTTTCCTCCGTTTTAGAGAATGGTATCAATAAATATTCACTTATGTTCTACAACATGTATAAGATGTACCACGTGGCCGTACTACCATAATATTCTATAATCACTCTAGCTCTAGAGAGAATTAATTAATTTCCAACGGCTTCTTTGTTTTCAAAAGTAAACCTTCTAAGGCACTCTATAACAAGTGTATTACTTCTTTATCCACCTTTATTCCTCCACAATTAACCATAAATAAAACAACAATTTCACTATTTTGGTAATAATACTTGTTTTTTGTAATACAAAAAAATATCAATCAAACAAAGTAAGGAATTTTTTTCCAAAAAAAAAGAAGAAGGGAATTTTGGAGGAAGAACCAAATTGGGTCAGCCCAACATTGCTTTGTTGCTGTAAGAAATTTAAGTGGGAAATTCACTTTAAATCTGCTGATCAACTTGAGCTTGAGGAGGCAATTTCAGCATTTGTTTTAACTAATTGACATTCTGTATCTTGTATTCGTTGATGTAATTGGGAAATAAACCCAACGCAGCCATAGATAGGATCCTGTATTCTACACTGAGCCTCATAACACAAGGTCTCTGCTACTTCAGCTCTTAGATGACCTTTTATTCATTTCTTTCTCAAATATAATGTCTTGCTGCCAATGTGCCTTCTCTTCTCCCTCCCACATCGTACTATCACTCTATCCTTACTGATCTTTCACATTAATTAATTTTCTTTTCTTTTCCAATCTTTGGTTTTTCAGTTGATTAGCAAAAATTGAGTCCAAATCTTTAGATCGTTAGACACCATGATCATGGCATGCTTAACAAGAAGAATTAGATATCAATGTGTCAGTATCTCAAACTAATCATGTATTGTCATTTGAAAAAATTAACACTCGTAATATTCTGGTATAAGTAAGTTTTTACCGTGCTTAGCGCTAAAACGAAAGAGAATTAACCTTAGATTCTTGGAAGCAACCAAATTCAAAGTAGTTTTTTTAAAATAAAATAAAATAAGACTTGCTTAGGAAATAGAGAAAACACAAACTATTGTATGGATGCAGAAACATCGAAAGGATAGAAAGGTATTGTAGGGTTGGGGGGCATGGCCATTGCTTTTTAAGTATTAAAAATAGTAAATTGTCGAATGGGTAATATTACCTGGAGCATTTTGGCAACATTGGTGGCACCATAGATTCTATGAACAGAAGCAAATCTTTGAGGATCATTGGACGGAAAATAGGGAGAGAGTATGCAATCTGAAGGGCATCCCCTTCTCGAATACTTGCACTCAGCACTACGACCAAAGGGAGTAATTTTGTACATCACTTTAACCGAAGGTGTACCTTGACTATCATTCTCAACACTTGACTCGTGTCCATTGATATAACCATGGTTCTATAAATACAAAGTATAGAGATCAAATGTTGAGAAGAATGATGAGGGTACACCTTGGGTTAAAGTGGTCAGCAAAAATATTTCTGCCATATTCATTTTGATCCAAATCTAGAGAATGATATCAAAATCTCATTCACATATATTTTCTCTATCTTTTTTTGGAAGAAGATCAAATCTTACCCAGATTTTTGGTGTCTTGAGGTATTTGTATTCAGGGCTATGTGTTAGCTCTAGCTAGAGAGATTTCCAACGGCTACTTTTTCCTTTTTGAAATTGAAGACTTATAAGGAAATTTTCTTGCATGGTAATACT
The DNA here is from genome assembly GCA_018703695.1 of Prunus fruticosa. Classification (NCBI taxonomy): domain Eukaryota; kingdom Viridiplantae; phylum Streptophyta; class Magnoliopsida; order Rosales; family Rosaceae; genus Prunus; species Prunus fruticosa. Next base: position 4,098,198 of record CM031918.1, read on the forward strand.
AGACTCGTAATTGGGGTTTGGTTTCTCATGTAAATATTTTTTTTCATATCGTAGTCTTCCATTCAGAAAACCAGTACCTTTCTTTTATTCGACTTGCAACTTTATTTTGATTGGACCAAACCCGCTATTTGTTTATGGAAACTAACCAGAATGAGTTGACTGAATTCATTTCTTTTTATTAGTTTCTTAGTTTTGCCATAGCATGCTGCTTGTGTAATAAGAAAAACCAAAAGTCACATAACCGATTATCTGCAGCTCTTCTTTTATCCCTGCACGCATGATATATAATAATTCTCAAATTACAGAAGATATCAAGCAGTTAAAGAATATAAGTCTCAAAATTTGATAAAATAAAATAAAATATATAATAAATGATCCCATTACTAATATAACTAAGGCATTTTGTCATAAACCTCACACTTACTGGGCTTTATAGATAGTTAAGTTTGGGACAATATCGGTATTGTTAGTCAGGCACGGACCTTAGTGTAGCTTCACTTGGGCTACAGCCCTGGAGGCTTTAATTTTTTTACAGTCCAAAGTAAATTTTAGCCCGCCTACTCTTTAAAAAAATACCCACATGTCTTGGGCTAGGGTAGGTCGTTTTCTCCAAGGTGGTCATCTGGCTCATCCTTGGGAGTAACACACCACACATGCAAGGTAAGCAGGTCGGTCATGCATGCAAGGTGGTAAGGTGGTGCCTTTCTATTCACATGTGCGTAATACCGAGCCGATTTGCGAGCACATTGGAGTTGCGGTACCGAGCTGATTTGGGCACACTGGAGGTGTGGTGCTGAGCTAATCACATAATAATATTGTGTAAGTGGGTCGGTAAACATGTATTGGCATTGAGTAGTATGAGCATATAAATACCACCCCACCGAAATGCAGGTGGATAACATAATTTTTTATGTTTGACGTGATGACCAAATGAGAGTAGGTGGTGGTGGGCTATCAAAGTTCCACATCAGCCCTTATTTCCCATTAATTTATAATGATATGGGTAAAGCGTATAACATCTAAATATCACCAATAGTGAACCACGTGATGATGCTTGTGGCAGTGTGCAAATCTCCTATATGCTGAGGATTTGTTCCCATTAGCATGCCAAGTGGCGATACCCATGTATTGGTAGTCAAAATGCATGATATTATATGACTAATTGGTTAGAATAATGACCCCAGCACGTGGTGATGTTTGGCAATAGTGCAATGCTAGATGGCATGGTAAAATTAGGTAACATCATATATTATTAATGACTAAAGTATTAATTGTCGGCTGTGTGCTCTTTGGCAGTATTGCAACTTTCTTCACAAGTCTCATGGCACACCACAACTGATAATCATTTTTAATGTAAAAGTAGACATGGCAATGATATTTAATATTTTAACGCAATATCATCGAAGAGACTTCTTATCTCTTTCGTTAGTCTGCGTCTTAGGGAAGAAGATGGGGGCGCACACAGACCGTGTCCCTGCCGCCTGCGCACGAGCCTCGCGGCGGCGTGCTTCGTATGAGCGTTGGAGCCCATGGAGTGACACCCCCGGTTCTGACGGTGACAACGGAGAAGTGGTGCATGTATACATAGCGGCAAGTTCTCTGGCGTACCACAGTTAAGCGGTGATGGTGGTACCTCGCTGACTCACCTGGCTCAGGTCACTTCCCCATGGAGAGGTGGTAACGAAAGATGCAAGTCGGCGAGGATGGCAACCTCCACGAGTTTTTCAGGGGTAACGTCGACTGGCGGTGTAACGATTCAGTTTACCACCTACCGTGACATTGGCCGCAGCGGTGATTGTGGCCTCCGGGAGGTTGTGCTGGTGGACTCATTGTCGGCACTTTACCGGCTCCAACCCTCACACGATGCCTCTCCATCACCGGTAACCCATCCACCACCTCATCATCAGATGCCCAAGTCTCTCCGCTATTTGCACTTCGCTCAACCACACCCATATTGCCTTCATCCCCCTACTCAACGGAGTACGCCGACCAGTCCTCCGAACTCCCACATCCCGACATCCTAGAGCAATACAAAAAACAAACTCCAAAGAACAAAAAACCCAACAAGAGAGGAGGGGAATAGCTTACCAAAATTTTCAATAACCCAAGAAGTAGCTTTCTTCCAAAATCGCCATCTCTAGAAACCGCACTCTCTGGCAAAGAACCAGAGTAGAATGAAGAAACGCAAAGAAGAAAAGGCCTCTGCGCTTTCTACAGACGACCATCATTTCCAAACCCGCAAAGTAACTCACCTACAAACCCACCAATCGGCAAAAACCACGTGGACCACACCAACCTTTTTGGAAGAATCTTTCAACCAAAAAAAAAAAAAATTCAAACAGGCGTGCGAATTTCCTATGTGCTCAGCATTGGTGTTCTCTAAGAAAGCTGGGAAAGCTGAGAGGTATGCATGTGCACGATATTATATGATTAATATTTTTTAGAATATTATATTGATTAAACAATATTACAATTACAATGATATGTGGGGCATGGGGTGTGTCAAAGTGCACATGAGGATGGCCACCAATTTCTCAGTATATTATTACAAGGATGGGTGGCAATATCATATTCATATATATGATATAGCATTTCAAAAAATAATTATAATATATATATAAATATATAGAAGAACAAAAGAGAGAAGTAGTTCCTCGCCTTAGCTGGGGACTTGGGGGACTCCTACCAAATATGGCATGCCAGGAGTTATATATGAATTAGCTCGGATACGAAGACTGATGCAACTCCCCACCCAAGGCGTGACCCTTGAATAGAGAGTTGGGGGACTCCTGTTGATATATATCATAGCCGACCTAATTCACTATGTCATGCCAAAATGTCATACCTGATTTACTATGTCTACTAAGACCAAAATGTCCTACCTGATTTACTATATCTACTAAGACCAAAATGTCCTACCTGATTTACTATGTCTACCAAGACCAAAATGTCCTACCCGATTTACTATGTCTACTAAGTCTAAAATATCATATTCGTCCTCCGCCACGTGTGCCCTGACACCTTACCACAGTCCACTACTGTTGGTCGCCCTGACCGCCCAAAGGCCTGACTCAAATCCACCAAGGAATGTCCTGCACGGATTCCGAAGGCACGTCAGACACCTCCTGCAGCAATAGCATGGGTCCTCGACGGACCCATACGAACATCTCACTATAAATATGCCCCTCAAACATGTCCAGGGGTAAGCTCACTCTCGCAAAATCACTTAGAACATTCACTATCACGAGTTCATTAACTTAGGCAACAGAGAGGGTTCGGCCGGTACCGCACCGGTGCCCTTCACGGTGGTCTTTTGCTCATTGTGTGCAGGTGAACCCATACTATAGTTTAGGTTTCAGCCTTGCTGAAGCCTCACTGTTGGTTGTGCTAAAAACACCTACAACAGTTGGCGCCGTCCGTGGGAAAAATCGCGGACAAAAGGTCTCGTTTTCCTCTACCATACTAAGCCATATTCATCGGACCAAACCCTAGACAAATCTTTGTCTACGCGAACCATGTTGAGGAGGAACTTAGGAGCATCCCAGCCCAAGAGATCTGGAAGGGGTCGGCCTGCGGCCTGAGAAGAAAAGATGGACCAGGTCCTTAATGGAGTGGGAGGGATGCAAGAGCTGAGCAATAACCTCCTCGCGCAAAACAAGCTCCTACGAGAACAGCTAGATAGAGCCCTAGATCCTGAGGCGAACGCAAGAAGCGACCAAGAACACCAAGGCCGCTAGAAGGCCAACCTGCGCCAGGGTCAGAAGACCAAACCCTATCATCCAACGAGGAGGTGGGATCAGAAGATCAATATGATGCTCGGGATGTTCTCAACAACAAACGAGCTCGGAAAGAAAGGAGAGTCGACGCCGACGGTGGAGGAGTAACTGACATCGAGGTCAGGTTGAAGGATCTGGTGACCGGGGAACTAAAAAGTGTTTTGGATCGCCTTGGTAAGGTGGAAAAATCTAGGTCGGCTCGGATACTTGAAGGTCCGGATGGGGAAATCCCTTTACCATATACGCAGGAGCTGCTCGACGCCAAGGTGACGGGGGACTCCAAACCCCCCAAGATCGCCCTATATGAGGGTATGTCTGACCCATACGATCACTTGGATAACTTTCGATATGCTATGGAAGGGCGAGGCGCTAATAAGGCAACTGAGTGCCGACCTGTTCCCAACAACTTTGAAGGGATCTGCCACCAGTTGGTTCAAGAGGTTGACCCCGAATCCATTGGCCCATTCGCCGAGCTCAGGAAGGTATTCTTGGAGCGTTACATGATCATGTCCACCCGATTATACACCCCAATGACCTGCGCAGTTAAGCGCGACCAGATGAAACGCTTCGGGACTACATCACCCTATTCAACAATGAATACGCCAGGTGCGAGGGGTGTGACGAGGCGACAGCTCATAACGCCTTAATGGAGGGGACTCCAAGGAGGAGACTTTTTCTTCTCGCTAACCAGAAATCCGCCCGAGACATACAAGGACCTCCTTCGTGAAGCAACCAGCTACTCCGAGCTGAACAGCTCAACCTAGCCCAAAAGGCCTCGGGAGGATCAAGGGCTACCAATGAAGAGGCTAGACTCGAGTATCGCCATTATGATCGCCTAGCTAAAAGGAAAGATTACGATGGAGGAGCGAAGCGACGAGAAGGTCGACCAGAGAAGCACAACCGGTATACTAACTACACCCCTCTCAACAAGACAAAAGGAGAAATCTTTGTTGTGATAGCGGAGGAGCTCCCCACGCCCAGGAGGAGTAAGCACCCGTACCGGGAAGAAGGGACAAAAGCAAGTATTGCAGATATCACCGGGACCACGGCCACCATACCGACGATTGTTACGAGGCTTAAGGAGGAAATTGAGGCACTCATCAGGCGAGGTAGGCTACAACAGGTATGTAGCTGGTAGAGCTGTTCCAACGGAGCCAGTCACATCGCAGGAGGCAGACCCCCACCAGCATCGACCAGGATGACAATCGCCACCATCTCGGGAGGACTTACGTTGGCAGGAGACTTCAACCGAGCCATCAAGAGCTATGCACGAACCGCCATAAGGGTCCCAGCCGAAGTTATGTCAGTAGGCACAACTGAGCGCCCCCAAAGATGTCGAGGATAACGTGCGAACCTCTATCATTCATCGAGGAGGATCAATCTGGTCTCCACTTCCCACACACCGATCCCCTGGTCATCACTGCCGAAATAGCCCAGTGCGAGATCACTAGGGTCTTCATCGATGGAGGGAGCTCATTAACATTATATTCGTCAATGTGTTCAACCTGCTCGGCATCAGCCGGGATCTGCTTAACCGACGATGCTCACCCCTAGTAGCTTTCGGGGGAGGACACGTGCAACCTTTAGGCCATATGCACCTCACCTTGTCTATAGGAACACACCCTCGACGTGCCAGCACCACCACCAGCTTTGTCGTGGTAGATTGCCCTACCTCCTACAATGTGATCCTGGGGCGACCAGCCCTGGTAGGGTTGGACGCCACGATTAGCCACATGTGCCTCATGCTTAAGTTTCCAACACCAGGGGGTCGGCTGTGTCGGGGAAGTCAGAGCACGGCCCGGACATGTTACGCGTCATCAGTAAAACTAAAATCCAAGGTGTATGGAGAGACTTTCTCATTGACCAGCAGTCCCGCCTACCCGGCACCTGCCGAAACATCAGAGCTCGACCCAAGAGAGGGGATCGACCTCGTAAATCCAAAGCCAGTGGAGGAGTTAGAGAAAATAGCTGTCTACCCCGGATCACCCAGAGCGATTTCTCCAGATTGGCACAAGGATATCGACCGCAATTCGAGAATCTCTTGTCAAATTTCTAGAAGCCAACTTAGACGTATTTGCGTGGACCCACGAGGACATGACTGGCATAAACCCAGAGATAATCACACACCGCCTCAGCATTGACCCTCACCACAAGCCGGTAAAACAGAAGCGACGGAGCTATGACACAACGAGATACGAGGCAATGAGGGATGAGGTCGATAGGCTTGAGAAGAATGGATTTATCCGTGAGGTAAATTACCCTAAATGGTTATTTAATGTAGTGATGGTCAGGAAGACCGAAGGAAAGTGGAGAATGTGCGTCGACTTCACAGATCTCAACAAGGCATGCCCTAAGGATAGCTTCCCACTACCTCGGATCGACCAATTGGTCGACGTCACGGCTGGTCACGAGCTGCTAAGCTTCATGGACGCCTACTCAGACTACAACCAAATCCACATGCACCCAGGACGACCAAGAGAGTACCTCATTCATCACCGATCGAGGTACCTACTCCTTCTAAGGTGATGCCATTCGGCCTAAAAATGCAGGAGCCACATACCAGTGCCTCGTGAATCGCATGTTTTAAGAACAAATTGGCAAAAGCATGGAGGTGTATGTGGATGACATGCTAGTCAAAAGCATTAGAGCAGAACACCATACCACTGATTTGACTACCACCTTCAATATCTTGCGACACTACGGAATGAAGCTCAACCTGACCAAGTGTGCATTTGGCGTCGGGTCGGGCAAGTTCTTAGGATTTATGGTCAGTCATCGGGGTATAGAGGCCAATCCTGAAAATACAAGCGCTCATCAACATGACCCCTCCCAGAACTCGCAAGGAGGTCCAAAGTTGACAGGTAGAATCGGCTCGTTGAACCATTTCATTTCTAAATCCATAGGGTGAGTGTCTCCCTTTCTTCAAAGCTCTGAGAGGGAGTGGGAAAGAAATAATATGGACAGAGAGCTGCACCGCTGCGTTTGACAACCTACGAGAACACATGGGTCGTGCACCCATCCTCTCAAAACCAGAAACGGGTGACACGCTATCGTTGTACGTATCGGCCTCTCTATCGGCAATCAGCTCGGTCCTCACAAGAGACGACAATGGTACACAACGCCTCTGGATACTACGTCAGCCGAGCACTCCTGAATGCAGAAACACGATACCCAGACATAGAGAAACTAGCACTAGCCCTGGTCGTCTCGGCAAGAAAACTCCGACCATATTTCCAAGCCCACCCGATCCAAATTCTCGCAGATCAGCCACTTCAACAAGTTTTACAAAAACCTGAAACATCAGGTAGGCTAGTCAAGTGGGCAATAGAACTTGGTGAATTCGACATTGAGTATCGAACAGAACAACCATCAAAGCACAAGCCATGGCAGATTTCATCTCAGAATTCACCCTGGCACCATCCATGCAAGGGAAAAATACTCCATTGCCCGACCCTATTGAAGAGGCCAACAACCACTGGATCCTATACGTGGATGGGGCCTCCAATTCACAAGGTTGCGGAGCTGGCCTGGTACTCATCTCGCCTCATGCCACGGAAGTTGAATACGCGCTTCCATTTGGATTTCGGGCATCTAATAATGAGGCAGAATACGAGGCCTTGATAGCCGGCCTTCGCCTCGCCAAGGAGCTTGGCGCCAAAAAAATCCAGGTACGGAGCGACTCACAACTTGTGGTCAACCAGGTGAATGAGGAATATCAAGCTCGTGATGATACCATGATCGCATATGTGGCAAAAACAAGGGGCCTGCTATCACAATTTCAGACATACGAGCTAAGCCAAATCCCCCGCTCGAAGAACAGCTGAGCTGATTCTCTTGCCAAGTTAGCCTCAGCTGCTGCATAGAGATAAAATGGGTTGTGCCAATTGAGTTCCTCGCAGAAAGGAGCATCGACCGAGCGGAGCAAGAGGTGAGTATGCTCGACCAGGGACCCGACTGGATGACTCCGATTCGTGACTTCCTAACCAACGGTACTCTGCCGACTGACAAGGCCGAAGCCCAACGCTTGAAGCTCCGAGCCACAAGATACACTATGTTGGAAGATCGTCTGTACAAGAGAGGATTCTCTCAGCCATTTCTAAAATGCATAACTCCCGACCAGGGGCGAGAACTTCTACAAGAGGCCTACGAGGGGATTTGTGGTGACCATTCTCCAGCAATATCCCTGACCACCAAGATATTGCGTAGGGGATATTTCTGGCCCACAATGAACAACGATGCCAAACGACTTGTGCAATCTTGCAAACCTTGCCAACTCTTCGCTACCATCTCACACCAACCGCCTGAGAGGCTCACCACCATGACAGGCCCCTAGCCATTCGCACAGTGAGGACTAGATTTGATTGGGCCAATGCCAACTGGAAAAGGGCAGACGAAATTTGCTATCGTTGCGGTAGACTATTTTACCAAATGGGCGGAGGCAGAGCCCTTGGCAACCATCACGACCACTCAAGTGCAGAGCTTCATATGGAAGAACTTGATTTGTCGCTTCGGCATACCACACTCGATTATCACCGATAATGGAAGGTAGTTCGACAACGCGAAATTCAAAGCCTTCTGCTCGGTTTGAATATCAACCTCCGTTTTTCTTCACCAGCTCACCCACAAGCTAACGGGCAGGTGGAGGCAGTGAACAAAATTATCAAACGTACCATAAAGAAAAATTTGGGAGCCAAGAAGGGGAATTGGCCCGAGCTACTCCCCGAAGTCTTATGGGCATACCGTTGCACCCAACGATCATCCACAGGTGAAACCCCCTACTCATTATCCTTCGGGTTCGAAGCAGTCATCCCAATTGAGGTAGGGCAACTCACCCGACGAGTAGAGCATTCGCACCCGAGCAGAGCGGGATTGAGCAGAACCTAAGCTTGGACCTCCTCGAAGAACGAAGACTGCAATCAATTCTCCATCTTGCCGCCTACCAACAGCGCACTACCCGTTTTTACAATAAAAAGGTGGAGAGAGAAACTTCCAACCTGGGGACTTGGTCTTGCGAAAGGTTCTTCCTGGTGCTCGAGACCCAACTGCGGGTACACTAGGGGCCAATTGGGAAGGCCCATATGCAGGAACTGATGTCGACCCGACCTGGAACCTCTCAGCTTGCCCAGATGAACGGCAAGGCACTACCACATCCATGGAACGCCGAACACCTTAGGAAATATTTCCCCTGATTAAGCTAGGGGCTCACCATCAACTGGAAAACATCACCCCACCTACCCGACCCTTGGTGGTCCGGGTCGTATGTGTTTAATTTCTATAACTCACCGAACTTACTCCCGACGCAGTGAACTACCCAGTCAGGGGGTGAGATCTCTGGGTGAACCTAGCTGTTTTTCCCTTTTTAAATTAATTGCAGTGTGTTTGTTTTTAATCTTTTCCCATTTAGACACACCTTGGTCGGCTCTCTTACACTTCAAACATCACACACTTGAACCATCTCATATGAAAACACTTAATATATCAAATATTCGTAAGTAAACAAATAAAACTTAAAAACCAAGTTAAATTTAAATCCGAAAATTAAAACAAGCTAAACAACTCGAGCACATTGTCAATACGAGCCGACTAAGATCTTAGTAGCTAAAACATTTGTAGGTGCAAAAATGGCCCGACGTGGATGTACTCGCACCAGGTCAGATCAACCCTCGATCCCACCTTTTCCTGGTCATAAGTTTCAACATCTCCAGGGCCCTGCGACATTGCAGCATGCGACCATGTCTACTTCAAACCAGACTTAGGAGAGTTGGTACGACCAACTTCTACGACAATCTCCGGCTCGGCTCAGCCTCCTCTGCATCAGACTCCCGCTCATCCAAACAACTTAAGTCCAAATCCGGATACTTTGCCGCTACCAGCTCAATGAATTCGGCATAACCAGCGGCTCTTGCCTCTCCCAGCTCTCAGTGTAGGCATCTAACTCTTTGAAGGCCTTGACTGGATATCTCACAGCACGCCGCATCGCCACTTGCTTTTCCTCTAGCTCGACTCGGAGTTTACGCTCCACCTCCAAGTCCCGGGACAGACCGGCCTTATCCGTCTTTAGAAGTTCCGCTAGTTTTCCCAAATCATAACTCTTTCGTTGCTCGGCTTCATACAAACTCCGAAGTGCCCGAGCTTCATCCACCTTTTTCTTCTGCCTGCTTCAGTAAGATCGTTTGTGAGTCCATCTTCTCCTGCATCCGAGTCTGGTGCCCTTTCAACTCCTCCAGTCTCCTCAAATCCCACTCTCGGTGCTTCTTCACCTGTTCGGCTGCCAGAAAATGCTTCACAGCTGAGCTGGAAAACAGGTTACCAAAACGGAATGTTCCTGAAGCCAATATCTCGTCAAAAAATATATACATATAAATATATTGTACGTACGCGAAGGTGATCCTCTAGCGCAGCTGAGGTTTTACCCACATAATTACTCTCATCTGGTGCAAACAACTGCTCAACTTGATCGTAAGGAATTGCTTTTTTCACAGCTGCATGAAAAACGGATAAGGTGGCTCGCCAGACACCAGTAGCATCTGGCTCGGTGGACCCACCGGAGCCAGCCCTAGTTGCACGCCTTTTGTTCCCCCTAGTCGAATCTCCGACGGTTTCGACTTGTTTCTCGGCCCTGCTCACCTGCCCCTTAGCACCTCTTTTCTCGGTTTGTATCTCCCCAACTCGTTCGGATCGGCGAAGCTCCTCCGGGCAGACCTATCCTCACCATCCTCCGGCGAAATCAACCCCTTAGGTGTTTCCGCTCAGCTAGCTACTCTGGTTTTTTTGAGAGCCCTATTCTTCAGCCGAGCTTGGAGCTCAGCTTGCTCTTCAGCCGCACCCATTTCTGCTCACTCATCAACAAGTCAGTTATTTAAAAAATAAATAAATAAATAAAAAATAAAAAAAACTTATGGATACAATAAATCAGCAAGCACAAGGAACTACACAATCACCTGTCCTCGGAATTAGACCCGCGTTTGCTAATCTCAGGGGAGTCAGAATGCTATTAACAGACCCCTGCCTGGTACTAAGTCCAAGTACCAGATCAACACGGCTTCTCGTCGTCTGTTAAGACCACGGTCTATCCCACTCAACTGCAAGAACAACCAAAAAACAAAAAGAAGAAGTTAGTGGCAGGTACTATATATGTATGGCTAAAAGATAGAGCACAAGAAAGGGTGAACCAAGGGAAGAAGGACCCGACCTGGTTCCCTAAAACAGCGAGCAACGCTACAGGTCGGTGTCCGACCCCCTTCCAAAAACTCCCATGCCCCCGACACAAAAAACCAATGTAGTTTCCAGTGCTTTGGGTACGAGGGTCGATCTTCCACTATTTTTCCCACAGCACTTTGAAGATAGCAAAAGCCGACCTGCTTGGGACTCCTTTTCAGAATCAGACAATGTTGGAGTTGCTTTATAGTCGGCTCGGTGCCGTTCATTTCCATCCACAACACGTACAAAGATAGCATGACCCCGTATGCATTCGGATTCATTTGGTGCGGCGCCACACCAAGAACACATAACCAACTTTGGAGACAAGCCTTCAACGGGAGTCTAACCCCTTGCCCAAACATATCTGTATACAATGTAACGTACCCGGGGGCGGACAACTAGGCTTTTCACCCTCCTGAGGCAACCTAATCTCAACATTATGTGGAACCCCATAACGCTCCCGGATACGGTCCAGCTGCCCACTGCTCATGGTGCTAGGAAAATGGTCAGCTGACCAGTTTTTGTCAATATAAAACTCGGGGTCCGATGGCTCACCAAGCCTACTCGGGTAATAATTTACACCATAGTCCAACGCCCAACACCCTACTTTCAGCGCGTTACTATCCTTGTATGGGATTAGTTCGGCACCACTCCCTGACCAGCTCGGCCCAGCATCTACCCTATATCCAACCCTCACACGATGCCTCTCCATCACCGGTAACCCATCCACCACCTCATCATCAGATGCCCAAGTCTCTCCGCTATTTGCACTTCGCTCAACCACACCCATATTGCCTTCATCCCCCTGCTCAACGAAGAACGCCGACCAGTCCTCCGAACTCCCACATCCCGACATCCTAGAGCAATACAAAAAACAAACTCCAAAGAACAAAAAACCCAACAAGAGAGGAGGGGAACAGCTTACCAAAATTTTCAATAACCCAAGAAGTAGCTTTCTTCCAAAATCGTCATCTCAGAAACAACACTCTCTGGCAAAGAACCAGAGGAGAGTGAAGAAACACAAAGAAGAAAAGGCATCTGCGCTTTCTCCAGACGACCATCATTTCCAAACCCGCAAAGTAACTCACCTACAAACCCACCAATCGGCAAAAACCACGTGGACCACACCAACCTTTTTGGAAGAATCTTTCAACAACAACAACAAAAAAAAAAAAAAAAAATCAAACGGGCGTGCGAATTTCCTATGTGCTCAGCATTGGTGTTCTCTAAGAAAGCTGGGAAAGCTGAGAGGTACGCATGTGCACAATATTATATGATTAATATTCTTTAGAATATTATATTGGTTAAACAATATTACAATGATATGTGGGGCATGGGTGTGTCAAAGTGCACGTGAGGATGGCCACCAATTTCTCAGTATATTATTACAAGGATGGGTGGCAATATCATATTCATATATATGATATAGCATTTCAAAAAATAATTATAATATATATAAATATATAGAAGAAGAAGAGAGAAGTAGTTCCTCGCCTTAGCTGGGGACTTGGGGGACTCCTACCAAACATGGCATGACAGGAGTTATATATGAATTAGCTCGGTACGAAGACTGATGCAACTCCCCACCCAAGGCGTGACCCTTGAATAGAGAGTTGGGGGACTCCTGTTGATATATATCATAGCCGACCTAATTCACTATGTCATGCCAAAATGTCCTACTTGATTTACTATGTCTACTAAGACCAAAATGTCCTACCTGATTTACTATGTCTACCAAGACCAAAATGTCCTACCTGATTTACTATGTCTACCAAGACCAAAATTTCCTACCCGATTTACTATGTCTACCAAGTCTAAAATATCATATTCGTCCTCCGCCACGTGTGCCCTGACACCTTACCACAGTCCACTCCTGTTGGTCGCCATGACCGCCCAAAGGCCTGACTCAAATCCACCAAGGAATGTCCTCACGGATTCCGAAGGCATGTCAGACACCTCCTGCAGCAATAGCATGGGTCCTCGACGGACCCATACGGACATCTCACTATAAATATGCCCCTCAAACATGTCCAGGGGTAAGCTCACTCTCGCAAAATCACTTAGAACATTCACTATCACGAGTTCACTAACTTAGGCATCGGAGAGGGTTCGGCCGGTACCGTACCGATGCCTTTCACGGTGGTCTTTTGGTCATTGTGTGCAGGTGAACCCATACTATAGTTTAGGTTTCAGCCTTGCTGAAGCCTCACTGTTGGTTGTGCTAAAAACACCTACAACAAGTAAGTTTTTACCGTGCTTAACGCTAGAACGAAAGAGAATTACACTTGGATTCTTGGAAGCAACCAAATTCAAAGTAGTTTTCTTAAAATAAAATAAAATAAGACTTGCTTAGAAAATAGAGAAAACACAAACTATTGTATGGATGCAGAAACATCGAAAGGATAGAAAGGTATTGTAGGGTTGGGGGGCATGGCCATTGCTTTTTAAGTATTAAAAATAGTAAATTGTCGAATGGGTAATATTACCCGGAGCATTTTGGCAACATTGGTGGCACCATAGATTCTATGAACATAAGCAAATCTTTGAGGATCATTGGACGGAAAATAGGGAGAGAGTATGCAATCTGAAGGGCATCCCCTTCTCGAATACTTGCACTCAGCACAACGACCAAAGGGAGTAATTTTGCACATCACTTTAACCGAAGGTGTACCTTGACTACCATTCTCAACACTTGACTCGTGTCCATTGATATAACCATGGTTCTATAAATACAAAGTATAGAGATCAAATGTTGAGAAGAATGGTGAGGGTACACCTTGAGTTAAAGTGGTCAGCAAAAATATTTCCGCCATATTCATTTTGATCCAAATCTAGAGAATGATATCAAAATCTCATTCACATATATTTTCTCTATCTTTTTTGGAAGAAGATCAAATCTTACCCAGATTTTTGGTGTCTTGAGGTATTTGTATTCAGGGCTATGTGTTAGCTCTAGCTAGAGAGATTTCCAACGGCTACTTTTTCCTTTTTGAAATTGAAGACTTATAAGGAAATTTTCTTGCATGGTAATACTAGACTCGTAATTGGGGTTTGGTTTCTCATGTAAATATTTTTTTTCATATCGTAGTCTTCCATTCAGAAAACCAGTACCTTTCTTTTATTCGACTTGCAACTTTATTTTGATTGGACCAAACCCGCTATTTGTTTATGGAAACTAACCAGAATGAGTTGACTGAATTCATTTCTTTTTATTAGTTTCTTAGTTTTGCCATAGCATGCTGCTTGTGTAATAAGAAAAACCAAAAGTCACATAACCGATTATCTGCAGCTCTTCTTTTATCCCTGCACGCATGATATATAATAATTCTCAAATTACAGAAGATATTAAGCAGTGATGGTTAAAGAATATAAGTCCCACATTGAAAACTTGACAAAATAAAATAAAATATATAATAAATGGTCCCACTACTAATATAACTAAGGTATTTTGTGATAAAACCTCACACTTACTGGGCTTTATAGATGGTTAAGTTTGGGACAATATCGGTATTGTTAGTCAAGCACGGACCTTAGTGTAGCTTCACCTGGGCTACAGCCCGAGGGGCTTTAATTTTTTTACAATCCAAAGTAAATTTTAGCCCACTTACTCTTTAAAAAAATACCCACATGTCTTGGGCTAGGGCAAAAAATAGATATGATATATAGGTTAAAGGAATAAAAAAATAACAAATGTTTGTCGTGGACTTGGGCAGGCCGACACGCTTGGGTAGTATAAAAATAAACAAACTATATATAATTGTTTGTTGGTAAAGAATACTATATAATTTTATTATAAGAGAGAACTAAGTTAACGTGTAATTTTTTCGTACCGTCGAGTCTAACATGTAATTTTTTCGTATTGTTGTACCTTGAAGATTTAGCCCGCCCCAATTTGAAATCCTGGGTCCGTCCCTGTTGTTAGTAGTCTAGTCTCATCTCTCTGAAATTTTGACATGATATAAAGGGTCAAGGTAAGGCAAAGTCAAAGGCAAAGGGCACGACCATATTAACAACGGCGGCAATGACCACAACATCGGAAAGTGAAGCAAGAAAAGGAAACGTCAACGAGGGCAGTAGCGGCCACGGCAATGACAACGACAACAGCAGCCAAAGTGAAGGAGAATTCATCCATATCTACTTTACCTAATTCACGCAGACATAAATTCTCTTTGTCAAGGATAAATGCCCAATATTTTTGGCCCAATCAAGCCGCTCTAATAGATGTATGAGAATTCTCATATATATTCATATATGCTCAGATATCTCATATATGTATTCTTCTCTAATATAGAGATTTATAAAGAAGTACAAATATGTGTTAACCCTAAATACAATAGGAAATAAATCTCAATTATAATTTCTAACATAATAAGGAACCAAAATCTTAACTAAATAGGACTCGCCAACAGTGACAACCTTAAATTGCAATGACTTAGGTAATTAACCAAGTTTTGAAATTGTCATCAAATTAACAAATGGCCATTATGCAAAACTTCTTCTTTATAGCTGATCTACCACGTTGGGCAAAATAAATAAAGTACCAATAAATATTCCTCTGATTTAATTGGCAAAATATTTGACAATATTATGTTACAAGAGGTTTTTTCTTTGTTTTTAAGCAATAAAATGAAATTATGGGCCTAACCAAATTGGAAAGAACGAATGTGCTCCCAACTCTACACCGAGTTTGAATTCCCCTCAAGTAAAAGAGTCAGTTAGAAAGACCCAAAATGGTTTCTTTCGCATTTATTAAAAGGGTTATGCTAGGGAGACCAACTTTAGATACCAACTGTGTACCAACTCTCTATTAGAGGTGGAGCCTACCAATACAATGGATCCCACGCTCTATTAGAAAGACCCAAAATGATTTCTTTCGCCTTTATTAAAAGGGTTATGCTAGAGGAGACCAACTTTAGATACCAACTTGTGTACCAACTCTCTATTAGAGGTGGAGCCTACCAATACAATGGATCCCACGCTCTATTAGAAAGTTGTACACAAATTGGTATCTAAAGTTAAGCTCCCTAGCATTTTCCTTATTAAAAACACCAAGAGGTGCACGCATGCGTGATTGGGATTGTGAAAGGTAAACGAGATTCTAGGTTTCTTTCTTATATCCCCACGAGAAAATTAATAACACCACCAAAAAAGAAAGTGACGGCTAGTTCAAATAGCTTGTGAAGCAAATTTGTTGAAGCATAACGAGAACAAAAGGTAGTGAGAGTACAGAACAAAGTTGCCATGAAATTCTAAAACTTACTGTTCCACTGACAGTCCACAGATCTCACATAAAAGTAAGTTATGTTCAAAGTAGTATTACATGAAATTCACCCTTCTTACATTACAATATAAAATAAAATAAACATATTCTTTTTTAACCTCCTATCATCTACAAACAGTGTGTAAGCTTCAAATGGACAAACAGTTGACGGAAAGAACGATAAGAACAAAATATAAGACAATTAAGTAACTCCTCCCACCTCTCCAGCTTTAATTGGGCGAACAAAATAAATTTGAATTTGAATTTAACGAAAGTGACCTCATCTTTCTGTCTAGCAGTTGATTCCACACTGCTCAATATCTGGACCAGTGACTCTTGTGGTAAAGGGATCAACCCTCACCCATAACAAAGAGAAAATTGAAGCAAGCAGAATCGACCACACGATGACAATGGTAGGAGTACGGTTCTGGCGTCCCATGAGACCTTTGAGGAAGGGATATAAATGGACGATCACCCAAAAGGCAAAGAAGAGCTTACCAAAGAGGGGACCCCATGACTGGTAACCACTGTTGATGGCATAGGATATACCCGCAACAACTCCCACCAAGTTTATGATGAGGAGAGTTGTTGGTGGGATGAGAAGGGTTGTCCATTTAAACATGTAGAGTTCAGCAAAGTCCCCGTCTTCGTCTGATGCCTTGGAGGTGACAGTGAAGTTGGTGTCAATACCAGCAAGGACTTTGAGGAGACCTTGGACGACAGCAAAAAGATGTGCTGAAACACCACCAATAACCCAAAACTGTTCATTTCTCCACCACTCGTCAATTCCAACACCACTCCACCTCATCTCTAGAATACCAGTTGCAAAGATGGAAAGAAAGAGGGAGATGAACCATATACTCGCAATGTTGCTAATCTGCAAACAGAATGAGCCAAAAAAATTAGTGAGGCCGTACAACTATCTTTTAATAAATTTTCACAGTACACGCAAATTGACTTGCAGAAGATATATATTCTAAGGTACATCAATATACAAAACCTATCTACTCTTAAACAAGTAGAGTTGCACTAGCACCCCTGCACTGAGAAGAGAGACTACATTGAGGCCATGTTTGATAGGGAGGATTGGATTGGACTAGCTTGGACTAGTAAAATGCGTAGATTTCATGTGCAATCAAGGAAGAATGCGGGTCTTCTAACTTGGAGGATTAAGGTGGACTATTCATATGAGATTGATGTCTAAAACTTATCCCCACTAATCCCCTTGAAAGTGGTGGGATTAATAGATAAGTTTTAGGCATGAACCTCTTATGAATAGTCCATCCTAATCCTTCCAAGTTAGAAAACAACACCCAAACTATTCGTTGATTGCACATGAAATCTAAACATTTTACTAGTCCAAGCTAATCCTCCCTCTCAAACATGGCCTAAGAGGGTTCTCTTTAAGGCAACAAGGTGAAAAAAAAAAATTAAACAAAGGCCGAGAGAACAGTCTAGCAAACAAGGAAATTATGATGACAAACCTGTGGAATGATGAACTTGTTCGTAAGAAGACAGACAGCTGGCAATGTACAGTACATCAGAAGAGGTATGGAAGTGATTGGGTAAATGGTAGTGTTGACATATGCAAATCTCTCCAGCCATTTTAGCCTACCGCTGTAACCATACCAGATAGGACAATGCCGACTAAGAAGAATTTCCACGGAACCCAAGGCCCATCGAAGCACTTGGTTCAGACGATCTGAAAGATTAATAGGAGCAGACCCTTTAAAGGCTGGGCGCTTAGGCATGCAGTATATAGACCTCCACCCACGGGCATGCATCTTGAATCCCGTGAGAATATCTTCTGTGACAGAACCATAGATCCATCCAATCTGTGGGAGACAGATAATCATCATCTTACGAGTGAACAAAAATGAGTAAAAGAAACAGAAAATAAAAGGAAAACCATGGTCCACTGAAATTTTCACCCAATAGCAAAAGCTTTCAGGATGAGAGAATACACAACATGAGCAGACTAAGTCCATTGAAGATATCAGTAAGAACTGTATTTGGTGGCCCGCCTTTGTTAAAGTAGGCCATCATAAGTCCTTTATTTATTTATTTTTAAAGAATGACTGCTCCTAAAAAATATTAAGAAAGTATAACCAGAAAGCGAGGAGGAAAAAGAAAGAACATCAGAACGTGTATGAAAATTTATAAGAATTCGCTAGGACTATAATTTTCTCATGTGTAACAAGTCTCCACAGATACAGGCATATTTGACGCATGCCAAATTAGACCAAGGTAGTTCAATATTTACAAAATCACAGTTTTCCACACAGCCAACATGTTTATAGAGACAATTGGATTTCAAAGGTGATACTTGTAACTACATTTGCAATTATTTCCTTGTTGCAGTGGAAATAAAAGGATAGCATATAAGGTAACAGATGCATTGAAAAGATTGTCATACCTCATTTCCCCAATCAGTTTTGTCTTCATATCCACAGCTGATAACATGAATAGCTTCTTTAAGAAGAGTTTCTGGAGTCGCAGATTGAGGAACACCACCGTTCTCCATCAGTGTGGAGGCAACAAAAACGGCAGACTGACCAAACCTCTTTTCCAGGCTCATTTGAGACATCAATAACGACTTCTCATCATCAAATCCAGCACCTGATTTTGAAAATGTGCATATGAAATGTTAAGAGTCCCAAATAATAGAATTTACAACAGAAACAACAGAAAACAAGCAAATTTCCTGCATTGACCCATGATTATGCCACCTAAAAGTAGGCATGATGTGTAATCGACTACCTCAATTATATTAGATGAAATTATGTACAACCTAACACAGAGAATACACGGCAGTTGGGTTCAATGATGAGCATTTCTACATGCAAACTAAAAGGAGTACATTATTATACAGTCCAAATCACTCTTTCTGGAAGGAACAAAGTATAAAACCGTACAATTAGTTAGACATTGATATGAAACATTATACCCAGAATGTTTATCAGATATGCTGCCATAAATGAGACATAGCATAAATGATATATACATGCTACCCACAAAGATGACTCAAGTCAACTTTGTAGTAAAAATTACTCAAGCACTGTTTAGGTAAAAAGCTAAAAAAGAAACAGAAGACTGGCAATTAGTATCACTTTTCCATCTGTAGTACTATACTCAATAACCCCTTTACACAGCCCAAAACAGATGCGACCCATACATCTACTAATGATACAAAACAGAAATTCATAAATTACCTTCCACCCCCTCTTCAATATCCTCTAGACTGAAAATCGGCACAGTAGGATCCACATGCTTATTTGATTTCTTCTTGTCTGAGCCCTTTTTACTTGATTTTGAACCCTTCTTCCGTGATCCTCCACAAAGTGAAGATACAAACCCAGCTTTCTTATGCTTAGGCTTAACAGGAGGTTCATAACCATACAAGGCTGTTCTATTGAAGACACATCCAGTACCCACATAAACCGGACCTTGAATGCCATCTAAACCTCTCAAGTTAATCTGAAATCCAGAAGGAAATGTATAAACATACAAATCAGGCTATGCAAACCCACTGTGCAAGACTTGTAACTACTTAATACAGAATCTCTTTTCTGTGATGACTAATGGAGAACTTACATCAAAGAAAACAGTGTTACGATTGGCATATCGATCATTTCTATCAATACCATCAAATCTCTGTGGAAACTGAACATAGCACACGTTTTTTCCAAGGTTAGGATCCATTAGAAAGCACATAGCTTCCCTCAAGGCCTTACTGTTGTTAATGTAGTGATCACAATCAAGATTCAGCAAGAAAGGTCCATTGGTGAGGACTGCTGAGACTCGAACCTACAACAGAGTTGTTTCAACCATCAGACTGAGACAAACCTAATTCTAAAGAGAAAAACTAACTCTAAAAATAAAAAATACGCACAAGTGCATTCATAGCACCAGCCTTCTTGTGATGTTGGAAACCTGGACGCTTTTCACGAGAAACATAGACTAAACGTGGCAGTTCATTACCATCAGCATCGAGCCCTCCACTCTGGCCTAAGAAAACCTGAAAGGTGGCAAAATAAACACAAATCTTAGTACAAAATGATGCTGATACAAGGAATCATATAATTTAAACTTTGCTTCAGCATTCCGAATGAGCTATCAATCAGTATCAACTTCAATAACTAGCCCCCTGAAGCATAAAGAGATTTGTCACGCAATATATAGCAACCTGAATCATTCCTGGATGGTCTCTAGTATTATTTCCAGGCCATGGAGTACCATCTTGCATGATCCATCCTTCTTCAGGTATTTTTGTGGCCTTTGCAACAAGCCCATTAACACGAACTTTAAATTCTTCATATTCTCTCTGAAATCAAAAAGGAAAGAATATCAATAAGGAGCAGCACTGTTTTGAAGGGGCAGAGTGAATGGAGCAGAAATTTACATTTGTATGCTGAGGACTTACCTTCATCGCTCTACGATCTTTGACAAATGATGGTTGAACTTTATCCTTCAAGTAATCAATCTTCTGTGTAAAGTACCATTCAGGAGCCCGAGGCTCAATGGCATACTTCTTGCAGAAAGGGACCCATTTCCTAGCAAATTCTGAAGTTTCAGACAGAGCTTCAAATGTCAACATTGCTGCTCCATCATCAGAAACATAGCAGGAAACCTTGTCAACTGGGTAGTCAACTGCAAGAATAGATAGCACAGTATTTGCTGTCACCATAGGAGGCTCCTTCAATGGATCGACAGTACTGACAAAGATGTCAACAGCAGCTAACTGTGATGGTTCTCCTTCTCGGTCATATCTGAAACCCAAATGGAATTGGAATTAAAACTCAAAATACAACGACAACTTCAAAGCTGAAATGACACTGCTACTTGACACATTTTATCACTCATATATAACTGAGGTATAACTGCAAAGAAATTTTTCCCACCTCAAAGAAAGTCTGTCAAGATATGTTTCACGATTTACAGGGAGCCATTTGGGGAACTGATCGAGTATCCAGGATATTGCAAACCAAATCTCACATATGACTGATATTAACCACAGAGCGTAGGCATTGGGAACAGGATTTGTTAATCGATAGTGCAAGAAAATACAGAGGATAACAAGCCGCAGAACAATGACCATCCTGTAAGGATTTATTCTAGATGATGGAATAGAGACCTTTCTGGATAGAGGCTGTCTTGCTTCATCATTCCTGCAAAATAGAAGAGTAAATATATGAAAATCAGCTCTTGCTACACTGTTATTAGATAACAAGGGAGAAAACATGTCACTTAAATTAGGATACAGCAAAGTTCTGTGCTACAGATTACTACGTTCACAAATACGAGTATAACAAAGGTTTTCCTTATAACAAAGGTTAGAGTTGAATTTTCATGTACCAGGAAAGCTTATGTAACCAAGACAAGTAGCAAGTTTTAAGGTTCTCGGCCTTGCTAAAAACTATCAACAAACCCAGATACTAAAGCAGCCTCAATTATAGTACAGGGAACAATAAGAAATTTCTCAGTTCGATCAAGACAGAACCCACAATAACAAGTCGTCAACAAGCACATCAGTGCTGGTGTCTATATCTCCACCTGCCATTGTATTAGATTTTGAACACTCTGTTCACAACTACTGATATAATGAAGGTTTTCCTAGCCTCTCCATTTCTTATTAGATTTTAAATTGTCCTGGTGCAGTAAACCTTGCATCCCCAAAACAAGAACAAACTTTAAATTTATGTGTCTTGGCAAAAAAAAACCTATTAACAAGACCAGACACAAAAGCAGGCTAATTATAACTACAAAGAAAAAGAAAATTCAAAAGAAACAGAACCCACAATAAAGAGTCGTCCACAATCACATCGGATCTGGCGTCAATATCTCCACCCCCTCTTTCTGAAGTAGCTTGCCCAGTGCTCATTGGAATAACATTCTTCTCCTGCTTCATCTTCCAGCCATCCACTCTCTCTTTCCAAGCTACATTTCCAATCCCAGGAGAACCAAACTCCCTCACAGGATCGACAACCCTTATATTAGCTGTAAAAATAATATAATTGAGGACCTTGGAACAATATTGGCAGGAAACCACGTAAAGAAACAGAGAATGCATCACTTAAGAGATGTGGAGAGACATACGGGATTGATTTACATCTGATGCATAAGGAATAGGATGGGCACGCTTTCCAGCACCAACTCCAGGAGATGCCATAGAAAGGCGCTCTGGTGATGCGGCAGATAGTTCTCCGGAAACCTAAAATTGGCAATCTGAAATGGTAAATTCCAGTACAAATTCCACGTTAAGAATGAAAATAGCTCTCCAAATGTATTGGCCTACCTCTTGTCCATTGGTGAGTAAAGGGATATGATTGTGAGAAACCTCTTTATCATAATTTGGAGCCCCAATATCCTCTCCTCGGCCATATGTCATATGCCAGCTCAACATGCGCTCCGCAATCTTTTGCTTCTCATTTTGATTTTCTGAAGTATAGTTGAAGTCACTGGTACCATCATCACCATCACCATCCTCTTCTCTATCGCCAAGAATTGCAGGACTTCCTAAAATCAACCACACACAAAAAATGAAGCAATTACAGCCACAAAATCGTGATTAAAACAATCAATGTCTCGCAATATAGCAATAATTCAAGAATATGAGATGAAAAGTTCTTTCCCATCAATTAATCAAAGAGAACTTCCAAAAGAAGTTAAAACCTCTTGCGTGTATAGGAATATCCTTTGGCATGTGTATTGGTATAGAATAAGCACAAATTCACATTCTATAAAATTAAGTAGTTTGGCCTTTTTTCAGACAGATTTATGACTGTAACATGCATAATCAACTCAAAATCTAATGATTGACACAATCGAAGAAATCCAGACGTCATCAACTTAAACAGAAAATTTTGGAATAGCAAACAACTTCACTAAAAAAATTTCCACGTGATGGAAAATAAAGAAATTAAACTAATTAGGAATCTTACTAACCTTTGTGCCTCTTGTATCTGGTTTTGCATTGAGGGCAAGACTGATTCCCATCTTTCCTCTCGTACTCATAGCACGGCCTGCAAACAGGAAAGGCACAGACGTCGCAGGCAATGAATGGTTCCCCATCTGCAGTCTTCCCAACATTATCCCCACAGATCTGACAGACCTGACCCCCCAGGCTCTTGATGGGCTTTGCCTAAGTAGTTAAACATAAATAAACAAAATTTAGTGAAATGCAATGATGATGACTGTCATGACGATGGTCATGGAACTGGTGCTGATCGTGATAGTGATAGTGAACAACCAAAATTAGTTACAATATCAGTCCCTTCACACACTCCTGGAATCACAACAGTATCCACTCCGACCATTTCGCCCATTAGGGGAGCTTTGTTACTTTCTCCCAATTTCTCATCGAACAGAAGGAAAATTGCAAAACCAATAGAATGCTTGGGATACTTACCCCAGTTTCTCCTTCTGACTCCATTGACACCCTCTCCTTTGCTTAGATGTGAACAATGGATCACAATGCTTGTTAAGTCTCAACAAGATCTATACATGCTCTCAGTACTTTTTTTCCACTTCAAAATCCCCAGATCTGGGTTAAGCACCTGGAAAAAGGAAGGTGAAATCAGATTTTGCACCACTCAACAAGCAATCTCTACACCATAGATCACTTCTGAAAAGTGAAAATTTCTTCGTAAATGGAAGAGAACAAGGGGAAGTAAAATTTGTAACTTTGGAGTTTCCATTATTAAGAAGCCAATCACACTGAATAGTTTATTCAACTCTGGAAAATTAAAATACGGCTTTTCCTCGGTTTTCTCGGCAACCAAACAGTTTGTAATTTGTGACATCCAGTGCAGAACAGCACAGTCAACATTTCCAAATCTTATCTTTAATGTAAGAACAACATAAAGCTGAAGAATAAAGATAAAATAAAAACTGATCAAAGCTAAAATCCGCCAACAACAAAAACATACCTTACCTCAAAAAGAACCGATCTTTATCACTAATCTTCTAAATCCAGGAAACACAATTGAATCCACTTGCAAATAAACCCAAATCGATCCAATTCTCCACCAGATCTCAGAAAAAGAGCGAAATTGAAAAACCCAGTAAACAAGTTCCACTGCTTTGGAGACCAAAGATCAGAGAAGAGACAGAGAGAAAGGGAGGGAGTGATTTTATTGATCGACTGAAGCAGACAAAACCACAATGCCAATCACAACTCTCTCTCTCTAAAAAGTGTCTCACTCCGTGTATAGCTGTAAATGTTTATATAATAATGGGTTGGTATAGAAGGAAATGGCTTAAGAGAGACGAAAGAGACGGAGCAACTACAAGCTTGTAGACTCTCTCACTCCCCAAAGTCCCACCGACAGTCTTAGATACAGAGATGCATTGGTTGTATTGTACAAGAAGAAAACACATCCATCTACCTCAATAATTTGATCTTCTGATTACCTCATAAAATTGCAATTTTATGTTTAAAAAATGTGAAATTAATAAAAATTGCAAAACAAGAAATCAAAGTAAACGCAAAACAGTTCTAGGTTGTAGCATGTAACAGCCGAGCTGGATGACTTGTGAGGTAATTTTACTGACAGTGTTTTGTTGTCTGTCTTAGAAGACTTTAGATTTGCCCGAACAAAAAAAGACTTTACAGTTGTCCACACGGTACAATAGTGCTAGTTTTTTTTACCATGGTTAATGAGCTCCTGCAACATCACTCCTATCTTTTTTTTCCTATATAATGTATTTTTTTAATACAAAGAATTCCAATATATTGTTTATGGTAAGAAGAAGATAAATGTTTTACAATATCTGTTTTTATCAATTGATTTATCTGTCATTTCTGTATGAAAGAAAAATATTTGAACTCCTTATATGAAATAAGCTTCTTCTTTTTTCATACAAATAACCGTTTTATTGAAACATTTATATATTAAATTGTAGTTTGCAGTTACGACTCTTAATACACATATATGCATGCTTTAATATGCTTAATCTAAATTTGTATTTAGAAATTGTTTCCACTTATTTAACAACTGAGTTAGCACTTTATTTTTATTGGAATAATGATTCTTTTTTATAATTACGTAATCAAATAGTGTTATTAGTATCTACTATTTTTAATCATTTACCAAGCACATGCATAAAGAAAATATGATAAATAAATGAAATACACAAGTTGCTGAATTCCCCTAATCTCAATCAATGTTGCTTTCTTTAACAAGCAAAACACATGCGCCATTCTATATTTATTTATTTCATCTTAACATGGCATTCTAATGCATGCGTCTTGCTTGGTTGATGATGTTTACAACTTTCTTATTACAAATCTTGGTGACAAAGATATTTTCAAATACTTTTTAAAGTTTGGATAAATTGCATGAAATTGTAACAAAAATTAAATGAAAGTTTTGAAATGAAAAGTTTATCGTAAATATAATTTCAACACAAACTAAGGATTCAAGCTTTTTACAATATAACATAACTGATGACTTATAGCTCAAGTGGTTAAGAGTGTATATTTTACACTTCAAACCCTTGAAATTCTGTGTTAGAATCTCCTTTCTCCAATATCATTTATAAAAGAAAATTAATTATCATTACACACTTACAATATTTACGTAATTATATACCATAAATACTATGGAAAATGTTATTTTAAATGGGTTAATTAACCCATCATGTACTTTGTTATAGCCATTAACATGCACATTTATCTATGAAACAGACTCACATATATTTTTAAATGGTTATGTAACCACTCCATTATAATTTCTTGTTAGTGAGTCAATTGGCTAACCGATCATATAAACTATTTTGCGGCCCACATCAATTATATCAAGTGCTTAAAAAATAATAGTAATAAATGTCCAAAATGACATAAAATGAGTCGACAAATAAAAACAAGGTCTTAGCTCTTGTAAAAAATGCGTACATCAAATTCAAAGGTAACTTCATATTATAAGTTGAACAATAGTTGTAAAAAAACATATTAGCCTTGGAGATTGAGATATTTTTTTTTAATATAATGAGCCGAAGTATTTGCCAAGAGAAAAAGCAGTAGCGGGGAGGGCAAAAGGACAACTGGCCTTTGTTTCGTAGAGTGTCTTCCGTCCGCCTCCTAAATAGGTTCTCGGCGATCGAGCCGCTTGAAAGCTCCTTCTGGCCCCTTCACTTGGAGTTGGATTCATATAGTGTGAATTAGGGTTTGGGGTTCACTGAAGCACACGCAACAACAACGAAAGAGAAACTATGGCGTCGTTTGGGTCTTTAAAATCTGCAATCTTCGACAGAGAAGCGAGAAAACAGTACCTTTCTCCCTCTTTAACTTTCTCTCTCTGACCAATTTTACTTTGAAGTTTTTGATTCAATCTTTTCTTTCTTTTGGGGTTTCAGGCAGTACCAGGCTCACATTCTCGGCCTCAACGCTTACGACCGTCACAAAAAGTTCGTTAAAGATTACGGTTCGATTTTTCAATCCAATTTTCTTAACTAGTAATTTTTGTGATATATATATATATATATATATACAAGTATGTATCATTTTGGCGTTGGTATAATGAAAATTCCTGAAAAAAAGGCAATTTTGGAGCTTCGAATGATACATGTATGTATCATTTGAAGCTAAATTTTTGTTAAGAAAGGACAGTAAGGAAGCATGCACAAATAGTGAGCTCTTTATTTGTTGAATCCTAATGTCCTAAAGCAAATGGATGATGAACAGTCTCCTCCACTTAGAAGGAAGGGAGGCTACAGTTGTCCATACAAGTACATATATCATACTTCAGTTCATTGGTTTTTTGTTTGTTTGAATAAAACCATGTGAGCAATGTAAGCTACTGGATCCTTTGGAAGGTTGCTTTAATATGGTCATGTGCTGATTGCTAGACTTTGGAGTTATTAGATGTTTAAAAGCCATGTTAGCTGCTGGCTGGAAGCTTCATTTTTAATGCCATTTTAATGTTTACAATTTTGTTCTATAAGTTTTTTGTTCATCTGCATGTATATGCTTTACCTTTTAAGCTTTCCACTTTATCAATGTGAATATTTTTTCTCTCTTAATCCAAATTCCATCGTGTTGTTTCTGGGACTTGAATAGGACTTTTTTCTTGTATTTTTTCATATTTTTTGTTGACTGTAGTGTATACACAACTTTGTATCTGGTTTCAACACTGTAATTTTATTTTTTTTACTTTTATCATTTAATCCTGTTTATTTGAAGCACAAATTAGATTTTACCATATGGCTGAGGCTCCAATTTGTTGTTTCTTTATAGTTCAGCTTTGGCAATTGGATAGTATTTATCAATACCACTGCGTTTTCCTCTTGCAGTTATAGCACATCTTGATGAATACTTTATGTTGCAGTTAGCTTTTATGGTAGAGAAGAATCTTCACATGTCAAGCTGCCGGTCAAAACTGATCAAGACACTCTAAGAGAAGGGTATCGGTATGTAAGCTGTATTCCTTGTTCTTTCATGTGGTAGGTTGCACCTGCATTTTTAACATTCATACTTTTTGGTATCATTTGTTTATGATAGGTTCATAAGATCTGAGGAAGATGATATGGACCGCTCTTGGGAGCAAAGGCTGGTTAAGCGATACTATGACAAGCTGTTTAAAGAGTATCCTTTGCAAACTGGTGCTATTTTCCTGTAATTGATTTGAATATTGAAATTTATATCAACTTGTTTAGCCTATGGACGCCTTAAACTTATTCAAGATACTGCATAGCGGACATGTCACATTACAAGAGTGGTAAGGTCAGTAGTTACATCGATACAAAAAAAATTCCGAAGATCATGTTTTGTTTTTTTTTTTTGTAGTTGGATGGAGTATATAATGTATACTAAGCCATATTGTGTTAAAAAGAACGTTTCTGATTTTCCACAATTCTCTCTTTAGATTGGTCTAAGGTGGAGGACAGAAAAGGAAGTTGTATCTGGTAAAGGTAATGTTATTCTCTTCATTGACTACAAGGATACCCCTACATCTAACTTCTCTTAGTTACTTAAACAAATATGTTCCCTTGCCCTCTCTGAAGTCTCAAAATTCTTGTTCATTGAGTATACAATCGAAGTTGATATTTCTTTCCAAGATTGTTGGTAGTGACTAGATCTTTCTTTTGAAGGATCAGTTTGCCTTTTAAAAAATAAAAAATAAATCCTGGAAGATACTATTAGTTAGTGCTTGTTAATTAAACCATCAAGTTTGTGAAAACTAGGATGCAGAATTGTGTGATTCAAATATGAAGTTGACAATTTTGTAAATTAAAAATAAAGGGAAAAGAATATGTATAAGATAATGAAATAGAGAATTAGATGATTTAATCTAAAAAATTCAGTAGGAAGAAGCAACACCCCTAACCCTTTTAAGACTTGATTCAATTTCCTATAATAAAAAATTCTAATGGGATTGTGGATCTCAAAGAAAATCTCACAATGAAAAAGAACAGTAATCACCAACTGATCAGAATGATGCAAAGGTGAAGCCCAGGGACTTTTGACCACCTTTTTTTTAGAGTACGAAAAATAGAGACAGACTTTTGACCAGAATCATCATTATAATCTCAGGCATAAAAAATTACTGTATCTTTCATGACTATATCAATTACCTCTATTATCACTTTTAATAACACGAGTCTGGTTAACAAGACTTTGTTTTGGCTGGCCTTTTTACATGTTGTAAAATACCCTTTCACCTCCCATTTTCACTATTATTGCACAAAATGTGATTTTGTCACCGCCTGAATCTCTTTCAATTGTAGTTTCATTCTTATAGTATTTCTCTTATAAGCACAATAAAATGCTTATTCTCTGATGCCATGTGCATTCTCTTATGCTAATCAGAAATTTTCCATTCATTCTTATATCAAATCAGAATGAGTAATATTAGTTCATATCATTATTTATTTATAGTAAATAACAGTATAATTAAAGTATAACTATGATTACTTTTTATTTATATTAGATTATAATATAAGTAGAGCATGTGGATACTCCACTTTCTAAAATGTAAGTAGAATGCCACATCTTGCAGAACTAAATTTTGGCCTGCACTTTCACACATGTCATTCGAAATTTCAAAGTAATTTGATTGCCTTTTTTTGGAAAACCTACAGTTTTTGAGTTCGTCAAAATTATTTCTCTTGCATAAAGTAGTTGAAATGCCACCATATTATTGCCTTGTAGAATAACAATAGCCAATTTGGCTTCAGTAATCGAAGAGATGTTAAGTTCCCTACATTCCTTCATTCTTCTCCCCTTCACCCACCTCTTACTAATTCTTTATTCTCAAGAAGCCAAAAGAAAAAGAGAGGGCCTTCCACTTCCAAGAGAAAAAATGGCCATATGCAAACTAAAAACTCCTAGGCCGACCCTGTTTGACTTAACTTTTACCTTGCAGTGTTTATGATGTATCATTTTATTCGTAATGAGTCTCCAAAAGGGAATGGAGCTGGAGTTTAGAATTGACTTGATACCGTTTTCTGACAGGGCAGTTTGTATGTGGTAACAAACATTGTGATGTAAAAGATGGTTTAGCAAGCTACGAGGCAAGTGTCTACTAATTAGTCATGCTGATTGATCTTAAGTATTTAATGGGGTGCAAAATTTATTGACTTATTTGAAAAGGCGAGGTGGTAGTTGTGCATTTCATGTCATGTAGGAGTAGGCATTTGTGGTGAATTTTTGTATATAAATGTAGAAGTCCATGTGGATAATAATCTTGGTAGAGGTCTCTCTCTCTCAAAATTTTCTTCAATAGTTTTGGTAAGATGACCTGCCATATGACATTAATATTTTGAAAAAAAATTCATCAGCTCTAAACTTCTATTTTAAATCTCAAAATATATGTTATTTATTTTTAGTATTTAAGCTGTTGGACTAGGATAGATAACTTTTCCTGCATCTTTTAACTATATTTACGCCACTTATAAAAAATTTGTGGCTTAATTGTTTTGAATGTTATTTTGCAGGTGAACTTTTCTTATTTTGAAGCTGGAGAAAACAAACAAGCCCTTGTCAAATTGGTAACTTGTGAGAGGTAGTTAGTGTTTACTAATACTGTTTTAGGTTCTTTCTGTATTTTCTGTTGTTAGTTCTCATTAGATAAAATTCATCATGTGTTATGCTGGTATAAATCAAATTTCATTTGCTTATAATTATTAAAATTTACTTTAGACCCTCTTTGTGCAATGTTTATTTTAATGTCTTCTGTCAATTCCTTCAGTGGTGCCCTTTGTCACTATATGTCACTCTGTCTGCATCCTTGATTGATTTGTTCTATTTAAAATGACCTGCTCTGATTGTATGCCCTTTGATGTTAACGGTTCCTAACAGATGTTCAGAAAAGCTTCATTACAAAAGACGGAAAGAGAAAGAGCAACTGGAAAAAGAAAAGAAGGAAGGGAACAGAAGAAAGAGGTATCAGCTTGATTTGTGTCTTTTTCACATAGGACTCTTCCTTTTTTGGGGGGTTCTTTTAGTAAGGGTAATCTGATTTTTGCTATTAGACTGTACAAAAGCTAACTGACACTCTACTTGCAGGAGTCGGTCAGGGGATGATGATGATGATACTGATAATGAGGGGAACAAAGAAAGGAGTAAAGGTTTGGATGGATTTCTATTTATACATATTTTTCAAATACTAGCAAGTTTACATGCTGAGATGACATTGTGTTCATGCAGATTGCAAATGATTGAATATCTTTCTTCAGATTGTGGCTTTTTTCTATTTTAGATAAAAAAATGTTTTTATCATGCATCTTTATTGGCCCTTTGCATTTTTTTGGTCAAGGAGGATAGCATTTTTTCAATAGACAGTAGGAAACACATTTAACATGGCTATAAAGCTGAGACATCATTCTGTATTCCATACTCGTAACTGTAGCTTACACCGGTTAGAAATTTTGTTGCAGGGAAAAAGGCTTCAATCTCTGCTAGTGAACATAGAGCTGATAATGATGATGATGACTTTGATGAGTTTCTTGAGGGAATGTTTCCTTGATGTTTGCTAGTTAAGGGCTGCCCTCAATCTTCCAAATTGCCAATGCCATTAAACATAATGGAAGGGGATAAAATTTGACTAAAGTGATAGTTGAGTTCTGAATTATAGGTCAGTTGGATCATTTGATTTGTAAAAATTTTGTCAAGCTGCCGCAGTTGTCACACTCAATGACAGAAAGCAAAGTGAAACCTATACCTGAGGCAGGTTGAAGAATATCTAAATATGAAATCATTTGTGGAGGGGCCATGAAATGCTGAATTGTTTTGCCTTTAACATAGAAAGGTTTTTAGCATGTGCAATTTGTGAGGCAGACATTTTCAAAGCCAACTAGAAGAGGCACAGAGCCAATAGAACAGCTATGTTTGGCATGGTGTTCATGTTTGTAATTTGAATACCGCAACAATCTAATAGTGTTCTAATCATCACCATAATAAATAGATAGCATCCAGTTCGTCTTTCATAGGGAATGCGGTGTCTTATATAGACTCGCTTCTGCAACTTGAAAAACTGGAAGCTCTTTTTATTGTTTTGCTATTGTTGGTTTGGTTCTTTCACCTAAGGGCCATATATAAGGCCCTCACTATAGAATCACTCATATAGTGGGCTGGTTGGTCAACACAAGGGACAACAAAACTTTTATTTAATATGTTTTTTCGTTGGTATGATAAAAAAAAAAAAGCATGATAGAATATGAGGGAATATTCTTTCCCAGTTAACGTAAGAAACAAGTTGTCAACATCTGCTGCCCAAGCACATATAAGTTTTTCCTAATGTTTGTTTACGAAAATGTTATGGAACACAACGTTACTTCTCTGTTCCTTTTGTTTTCAAGTTCAAACTAAATCCTACGTTTGATTTGCAATATGTTACTTCTCTGTTCTTTTTGTTTTCAAGTTCAAACTAAATCCTACGTTTGATTTGCAATATGATAGATTGCACTTGCATTACTTTGCAATATGATAGATTGCACTTGCATTACGAAATTAAAAAAGAAAAGAAGTTGTGCTATCATTAATCACACATGTGCATGATTTGATGCTAATCATTGACTCGTATGTTACGTGTCACATACTACAGATCAAATGACTAGCATCCAATCATTATTACAAATCAATGCTAGCATTTGTAAACTTGAAAGTGAGGAAGGCATTTTCCTTTTCATTTACATGAGTGTTGGGAAGAAAGAGCACAAAATTCTTCCGAACAAAGTTGATGACACCACGACACGAGAAAAGTTAAAAAAGACACAACAATAACACTAAAAAGGATTTATTAAATGTGTTTTCCACTCCAGAACAAGATCTAGCTTTTTTTAACATTGCTTCAACGTTACATTTGGATCCTTGAAGAAGAAGGAAGAATGAATGTATGGTGCAAACTTTCGCCACGTGTTGCCACCCTAATGTTCATGAGAGGGCCAACTTACCAGCACGTGCTACGAGACACGTGGGTGCCCATCTGATGCCAAAGTCTCATACGTGGCAGAAGTAGCACAGGCTTTGGCTGCTAGCCTTGTTCGTTGGGCTAAATGCTTGGTGGGCTTTGTCGACAATAATAAACTATTAATAAAAAGTGGCAGATTTTGAGTTGTGGGACCCACTAGACAGGCTACTATACTCACACGTTGTGGCATCCATACAGTGACAAAGTTCACGCTGGCAAAGTTTTGAGACTTTAAAAAACTCGATTAATTATTATTCTTTTCAGAGTAGAAAATATAATATCAAAAAAGCTTTAGCTGCCTTTGACTACTAGTTGGAGAGCAATTGATTCTATTGTCCAAATTACCCCTGCCATTTATTCAGGAGGATATTTTAATTTTATTTTTTATATTCAAGGTAATTTATTTTTCATTTTTTAAATACAAGTAATAGTTGAAACTACTCTAAATTAATTTAATTTACAATAAGGGAAATTTGAACTTGAGGTCTCGTGTAATAGGGCGAGCACAGTGCACTGGCCAACTTGTCTAACCAACTTTTGCATGTGGGTGTAGTGAGGAGAGAGAGTAATGGACATGAACTACTCTCCCTTAAATTACTTAGGTGGAATTTGTTTTTTTATTTCATGTAATTTAGCAAATTAGTTTTTTACTATTTTACCCTCATTATATTAGATTGTGGTATTCTAATATTTTCGTTAACACTGCCTATATATATATAACGAATTTGATATCTCTTTAATTTTTATTAATTTGTATTAAATCTTCATAGAAGGGGTCAAGTAAAAATATTACTAGATTCTCAAGTTGCATGTTGGAGGTGCCTATTTTTATTTCTCTTGTCTTCCCTAGCAACCACAAAGTACAACTTGGCTTTGTATCTACATAAATCTTATGGTATCATACTTTCTTTTGGTAGGGTCATTTTCACCTCACACTACAACTATAAATACATGATTTGGAACCTTATTTATTTATTTATTTATTTGACGGAAGGCGGTCGTATTTTATTGAAGAAGGATAAATAACAAGTACAAAAAAAAAGGCTATGTTGTTGAAATTAGGCGAGTGTCTCTACACCAATGGGCTCGATTATCGGACTAACTAAGCAACCTTACCCACTCAACAACAAGCTGTTTGTGCTTAATAAATCTCGGCCGATAAAACCGACCGAAGGAACTCCCTCTCAGCCCTAGTACCTACCCATACGCCGAACGTGGCAAGTCATTGTTTGCTTGCTTTCGTAAAAACAAAGGTGAGCTGTGAAGGCAAAGCCGTCAAGCTCACGCCCTCGGTGATCCGGAGGACGGAAGGGAGTGATAGCTCCTCAGATACACGGCCGAGATGGGAAAGTCAAGTGGCATCGCTACATGGCGTCAAGGCCCCACGCTTCATTTAATGAAATAACGCCTCTGACTACAGGAGAAGACCCACGTCACATAAAAGCATTTAATGTGCAAGAGGAGAGAGGAAGTGATTGAAGTCAGGGTATGGCGAGTAAAATCAGGGCAATTAGGTGCAAAAATCTTACAACTTGTAGGATTAAGTCATCAACCATTATACCAAGGCATTAAATGCTCCTCCAAGGCCCAAGTGCAGAGCCCACCCCTCAGGGGCGGCCGGGGTTTATGGGGGTCACACCACCATGCTTCACGTTCCCAAATGCTAACTCGACTACCCACTAGCCCTGGTCAACCTCATCATGCAGATTTTCAGCCTTGCTACCCCTTCAAGACTTCCCCTATAAATACCAAGCTCAAGTTATGTTTAAAACGTTCACCACCAAACACAAGCCTTCCACGGAGCAGATTATATTTTCTTGTCATTTACTTCCTGTCATTTATCTTCTTGTAATGCATTTTCAATACTTTTACTAGCTTTCTTAGGAGTAGTGACAGTTTGTAGGAAAATCCATTCATCAATATATCATACGACCCTTGATTTTCAAGGTGCCGGAGCACCCCCTTTGTCACTCTTTCGTTCATCTCACATATCATACGGTCATTGCCACCCGGCGGGTGCGCCGGAGCACCACCTAAAAACCCACCATCAACACCACCATTAACGACCTTGTAGCTCAGGCTGAGACCTGACGGCCGAGAGTCAGTTCCTCTCTCGGCCATAGTCGCTCTGATTAGAAATCGAGACTCAAACAGGCGCACAACTCATCTATTCACCCCAACTGCATCACCCTCAAATGCACGGTAAACCGTGCCTGGCACGCCCGCGCACAACCCCACCGCACCAAAGAAGGATGACCCGTCTTGACGCAGATCCCTTCAGCCCGAAACACCAGGCCGTGAGATTCGCGACGTCAACACAAGCGAAAGCAGGAATCGAGCTATGTCGTCGAAATTAGGCGAGTGTCTCTACACCAATGGGCTCGATTGTTCGGACTAACTAAGCAGCCTTACCCGCTTAAAAATAAGCGAAAGCAAGAACCTTCGGTAGAGTCACCAAAAAATTCCCCTTAGATCATGCCCAAAAAAAATTATTAGTTACAATCCTCAACTAAAAAATCAACAATGAAATCTGGTGGTTCTTAAAAATTTACAACATTGATCAACGTATTAGGTGCAGGATTTAGAAGTTAATTTAACAACGTATATAGTTTAACCCAATTTGAAGGATGTGTTGTTGTGCTTCTTCAAAAATTTACGACATTGATAAATTCTAATCATCAATAATTTGGTAAAGAGTGCAAGTTATATATATATATATATATATATATATATATATTAATAAAAGGGAGATTCACTATTATACCCAATATAGGAGTCCAAATTATAAAAAAATCCTATATTAAATAGACTTTAGAAACACACCCAAAGCCCATTTACAACATAACAAAAAAGCTTTTAACTTCTTTTAAATTACAAAACTGCCATTGATTTCTTAAAACAAATCCAACCCCAAAACCTCATAAAAAGCACCAAAACACTCAATAGGGCATCAAAGTAATTTAATAATCAAAATTAAATTCAATAGGGCCAACTATCATTTTTTGGGTTTTTTTTTTGGTTTGTTTATAGAAATTAAATGGTGTAGGGTTTATTTATAGTTTTAGTGCTAAGAATGGGTATATGACTAAATATAATTGCAAAAAAAAGTCTTATATATAAAAGAAATATTTTTTTCCTTCCATATAATGTCATTGTTAAGTTGGACTGTTGATCAAGTGAATTTTAATTAAAAACGGGATTCATATTAAGAAAAAAACCATTCAACATTACATCACATGTTCTTATCAACAATGGGTATACTAATAATCTGGCGAAGGTTCCAATTCCTTCAACCTAGTCGTTATTTTTTCCTTCTAATATTAACATGTCATATTGTGAATGTTATAGAACTACATTTTTCTCTTTCATAAACAATAAATTCAATTAGCTTAAAGAAAGGAAAAACTAAAGTAGACAAAGTCATACAAAAACAACTAATTTCACATCAGTAAAATTAAACATATCTCAAGTCAAGCTATAGAATCCAAAACATCCAAAAGCATAAAACAACCTATAAGCCTAGGGTTCATTTGTGAGTGATTTTGGATAGACCAATAATCACTTCGATGAAGAATCACTTTAAGTGGTGTTAAGTGATTTTATGGAGAAGCACATGGGAAGTGCTATGTGCTTCTCCCTAGAGTTGCTTAAAATCACTCAAAGTGATTATATGGAGAAGCATGTAGGAGGTGCTTCTCCCTATAAGTGATTTTGGCCCTCCCAGGAATCACTTGCAAACATAATGAGCACTACCACCACCATCACCTGATAGTAATTGAACTCTTAGATTGATTTATTGTGAAATTTCTCTCTCTTCAATATCCACTTTAGATATGTTGAAACTAGCCAATTAATATCAATAAAGTATAAACTAATGCAACTAGGAAGGTACCTTTAAAAAAATATATATATATATTTATAATTTTTAAATAAAAGGTATAGCTGCGCACCTAATCGCTAGGCAGGTGCCTTTTATTTTCCTATAAATAGTATAGCTGCGCGGCTATACTATTTTTTAAAAATAAAAAAATACCTGGGAGTATAGCCGGCGGCTATACTATTTTTTAAAAATAAAAAATACCTGGGAGTATAGCCGGCGGCTATACTTATTTATCATATAATGTTTTTGTCTGATTGAATTTGTCCTTATCTGATACCAGTTATGTTGGAACAGGTATCGGCCACTCTATTTAAACACAAGCCATGGGTATGTACAATTACATCATATTCACAAAGAACATCCATATCATCATTCCTATATAGCCTCAGAGATAAACCCACAAATTTTGCCAGAAATCAAAGCTCTAGTGTTAGGACTTTGATTTAGATAGTTGTATCCTGGTGGAGCAAATGCCTACAAAACTACAAGAACTAAGGGCCAGTTTGGCATTGCTGTGCCTGTGAAAATAATCGCTGTCAGATTTGCTGTGAGAGAAAGCAATTTGATGTTTGGTAAACTTTTTGTTAAATGTGTTGTTGGTCCTAATTCCCGTATAATCAGAAAATGATTCCTTCATAATTATCAAACCCAGCACCTCTTCGAAATTGATTCATGCATAATCAGAAAATGAAATCACCTCATTAGCTGCTTTCCCTTATAGCCTTCTCTCACAACAATTTTTAACAATGAGTAATTTTTTCATAGTTTACCAAAAGGGCTAGGCTTCTCAAATTTGTTTAAAAATCACTTATCACCCCAAATAGGCACTAAGTAGGGGTGAAATTCTATTTCAAAGACATTGCAATTCTGCAAGAACATTCAGTTTTTAATTTACTGCCATATTTAATTTCATTATTCTATTTATTTTTTAATTTAATTGTTTAATTAAATTATTAGAATAATATTGATTGTTGTTCTTCCAACAATTTCACTTGAGAGTACGAGTTAGATCAAAGGCAAACATTCCCACAAAAGAGAAGAAAAAGAAAAAATTGAACTCTAGATTGATTTTATTGTGAAATTTATTTATCTTTTATATCCACTTTGGATATGTTTAAGCTAACCAATTAATATCAATAAAGTATAAACTAATGCAACTAGGAGGGTACTTTTAAATTTTTTATTTATTAAAAAGTATAGTCGAGCGGCTATACCTATTAAATATAATAGAGAAAAAATCACTTTTGGTCCCTACAGTTTGACACTTTTACCACTTGGGTCTCTATCATTTCAATTTGGTCAATTTTGTCCCTGTGATTTCAATTTGAAGCAATTCAAGACAATCCTTAATTTCTGTCAAATATTTTTAACTGTTAGTTGTGGAGGGGTAATTCAGGGTGGGTATTTTAAAAAAAAATATAGTATAGCTGAGCGGCTATACTGATTTTGACACGCGGCTTCTTGCACGCTGGGTGGGTCTTTTTTTATTTAAAATCGGTATAGCCGCACGGTGATACTTTCGTTTTTTTTCCCCCAAAATAAGTATATCTACAGCGTTACGTGGGTAATTTTTTTTAAAAAAATAAATAGTATGTCTGAGCAGCTATACTCTTTATATATATAAATACTAGGTTCTTAAATAATAATAAAAAAAATAGTATACCGCCTGGCCATTCAATGGTAATTGTGTTTTTCAAAAATAATATAGCCTTGCGGCTTTACTCGGGTATTTTTTTTTTAAATAAATAGTATACCCAAGCGGCCTTTTATATATATATATATATATATATATATATATATTGGGATCCTATAAAAAAATATTTCATGATTTTCTTTTATCGATAAGAGTAGTTTATAGCACCATTCATTACTATTAGGCCATCTAGTGCATCTAGTCTTGAAAAAATGCAGAACAAGAAGCAGTTTGGGGAAACCTCAGC
This sequence comes from Prunus fruticosa, assembly GCA_018703695.1. Taxonomy (NCBI): domain Eukaryota; kingdom Viridiplantae; phylum Streptophyta; class Magnoliopsida; order Rosales; family Rosaceae; genus Prunus; species Prunus fruticosa. The sequence goes on from CM031918.1 coordinate 4,136,663, forward strand.
CCTGCAATGAGCCAACTACGCATGATTGCAAACAAATGTCCTAAATTGATAACAATTGACAACAACATATAGGTAGATGATAACAAGGTAGATGATAACAAACTCTTTCAAATCTGAAGTAGAAATAGATTTAGATGAAATGAGAAATTTTAGAAAGAGAGTTATAAGAGAATGATTTAATTGAGGATTTAGCAAAAAAGAGATACTCAGATTTGAGAATGGACTTGTTATTCATTAATTCAAAATAAGAAAAAAGAAAGAAAAGTGTACAGGGAAAGAGGAAAAACATAGACGCTTTTCTTCCTCTCCCCTCTTTGTTTGTTTGTTTGTTTTTTTTTTTTTTCCAAACGAAAGAGAGATTTATTAAAGAAGAATAGAAAGGTTTACATCACTAGGAAGAATATAAAAAATCCACTCAAGCCACACTTGGTCCCTTACGTGGTTACCTCCTACTTTGGAGACAAAGGCCGCAACCTGGTGCGCTGCCTTATTACATTGTCGGGGAGTATCCATAAAAACCACCTGCTGCAAAAGGCCAGTAAATGTCTTAATACCAAATATAATTAGGGGTGAGCATCGGTTTCGAAACCAATGGTTTTTTACCAATCCAATCCAATCCAATCTTCTATTGGATTACAAATTTTACAATCCAATCCAATGTATTTGGATGTAAGATCCAATCAAATCCGATCCAATGTACATTGGATTGGATTGGATTGGATGATCGGTTTGTATGAAAAAATAATTATGACAAAAAAACCTTCATAATCTTTCATAACATTTAATTCAAAATTCAATATGATCAAAGATATGACATTAATATATTAATTTTTAATATAAATTAATATTATATTATATTTAATATGTTAACGTTTTGATTTTTTCGAAAGTAAGATTAATATATTAGTGAGAAACAAGATGAAAGTGTAAATATTATACAATATGAATGTATATTAATGTGTATATTGGATTGGTTCGGTTTAGGTTGGATTTACAATTCTTGATCTGCCATCCAATCCAATCCAATTGGATTTCTATTTTTCTAATCCAATCCAATCCATCAATATTGTCGAAACCAATGAAAATTGGATTGGATTGGATTGGATTGGTCGGTTTTAGTGGATTGGTTTGGATCCTGCACAACCCTAAATATAATGGCCTCCATAGAAATATCAATTGGTCTTTCACCTTTTAGCATTTGCATGAGGAGCCTTGAGTCGGACTCCACTTCCATATGCATCAGCTGAGTCTTCACATAGGTATGTAAAGCTTCTATGATAGCTTCCAGTTTCATAACCAAAGCCATGCTACCTTGTAAACCACCCATACCGCCAGCTAGAAACATCCCACCTAATGCCGCCCTTTTGCGTCTGCTTTAACCATGCGCTGTCACAATTAGCTTTCACCCAGCCTTGTGCGGGGTTAGTCCACGTGCTGTTGGATCGGTCCTGTTGCTCAGGTGGTCGAGGCAACTCATTAATCAAAGGTTTCGTTGACGTCTAAGTAGCCCTGGACCTGCATTTGAGAGTGAAATTGGTCCACACACGTCTCCAGGATCTCAAATGCACCCATCAAAAATAGCACTATTCCTACTCTTCCATAGCCACCACAACCCAAAAACAACGCACTTGAGTATCTCTTTACAATACTCCACCCTGCCATACTTCCTTAAAGACGTCCCAAGATGCGCGAAAATCCGCTCCTTCAATTTGTGAAACATCAAGCTACAGGGAACTAGCAAACCAAAACAATCTAGCATACTCGCATCTGAAAAAAAATATATGCACTTGAGATTTCCCTTCCTGACCACATAGAGCACACGTGTTGTCTACATCCACTCGTTGGCGCCGTAAATTTTCTTTCACAGCAAGGGCATTGTGGCAGCCTCTTCACATGAAAGCTCACAGTTTGGAGGCGTCGACAACCTCCAGATGCTCTTCTAGAAGCTCTTCTATCCAAAATCACCGCTACCTTCCCCTCCGCTGTCCTCCCCAATTCGCCATTCTTCTGCATATCAAGTACGACATCATACCCATATCGTATAGAGTAGCCTCCATGCGCCGAAAAATGCCAGATCATCTTATCTTCACATCCCCACCTCCTGGTAGGTAACGATAAAATCATTTGAGCCTCCTCACCATTGAAACATAGCATAACCAAGTCTCGATTCCACGTCTAAGTCCCAGGGTCAATAAGCCCCTGCACCAAGTCCGGCATATTTGGGTGTCTAGAGTAGATTTTAAAAGTCGACAATTTGGGTACCCATCGATCCTGACATATGTGAACCTTTCCGCCATTACCAATGCGCCATCTCATTAGCTTTCTGTCGAGGAGGAAACATCACTTATGCACGAGGAGTCATAATTAAGCATAATTAATTCATACGAACTCCAAATAATGAACCGTCAGTTGTGTTGGATGTATCTCAACATTACGAATGTCCCAGTAATCTCTCTTTTGTTAATTTTCCTTTCTCTTCTTCCTTTTTTTCTCTCCTCTGTTCGACACTCTCTCTCTCTCTCTCTCTCTCTTGTTTTTTTTTCTATTCCTCTCTTATTCTTTGTTCTTCATTTTCCTCTTTCTCTTCCACTTTATGGTTCTGATTTTTCTCTCTCTCTCTCTCTCTCTCTCTGTGTGTGTGTGTGTGTATTTTTTTGGTTTTATTATTTTCTGCTTCTCTCTTCTCTCTTTCCCCTTTCTTTCTTTCCCCTTTCTTCTTCCTCTTTTGGGTTCCGATTTCCTTTCTTTCTACTTTCTGAGTCAGGTCAACTCCCCCAATTAATTTCTTTCGAACAACTTCTAGGGTTCAATTTGCCGTCTTCTTCACTCTGGCAACCGCGTCCCTCATGTTTCTCTCAGTCGGCCACATTTCTCTCTTCCTAGCATACACTTAACTCTCTCTATACAGCCCCTCAGTCTCCGATCTGCGTTGTCAGATCCTTTTAGCAATTTGGTGTGGGCTAACACAGTTTGAGTAGTCCGACTTGAAGGGGAAATGAATTTTGCGGGTGCTTTGCCAAATAAAGTATACATACATAATGAGTCACTATCTAAGTTTCGGGAAAAACATAAAATGTTTGAATTTGATAAGTGTAGAAGAGTAATTTCAATACCTCATTATCAAGTCATCATAAAAAATTTGATATATAATATATGTGAGAGGATGGAAACCAATGGTCCTAAAGGGAGTATGGACGAGGAGACCATTATAATACTCGCAGGTATAAAGTAAAGCTTCGGCTTCCTCATCTGATCAAGAAACGTATTTGGCTGGTTTCGAAACTTTGATTGCAAACATGTTTCCCACTTATCTAACTTTCGATGCAACATATGTTAAGTTAAACGACATTAAAATGCTAGTAACTGACTTCAAGCTTCAAGTTCAGCATGCTGCATCAAAGAATGATGCTTTCAGTTTCAGATTTGTACGATGTCATCCCTTACTTCAAGGGAGCGTGCAAAGAATTATTTACCCTATTGCAACAGTGCTTACGTTTGAATTGTTGAAATATAAGTGTCTTAGCTGATATAAGTTTGTATTTAGCTTAAATTTACAGATTTGATGTGAGCTCTTGGATTACAGTCCAAGTGGACTGCGAGATGTAATCTTAGAATAGAAAATGAATGGTCAGATTGGATGATGTCAGTTTTAGGAATGTCTTGTTCCAGCTGGTATTAGTGCACAGTGGGTGCGTGATGAAACAAAGAGAATTGATCTTTGCTCCTTCTTCAAGCTCTCTCTCTCTCTCTCTCACTCTGTAAATTCTCTCTGAAATCTTCTACTAATTCATGTCCATTGCCTAAAATGCAAGTTAAGATTCAGATCATAGTCTGAATTCCAACATGGTATGCCAGGTTCGGTTGTTTAGCTGGGCGATTGAAATCTCTGAAGAGCTGCGATTTGAAGAACTCATTCTCTTGAAAGATTTGTGTCTAACATGGCATGGTTTGGAGGTGGTGAGCTGAGAGCGCCGATCTTTGGCGGAGAGAACTATGCATTCTGGAGCATAAGAATGAAAACCATTTTCAAATCTCATGGGCTTTGGGAATTGGTTGAGAAGGGAATCGAATGCTTAGATTCGAAGGGAGCTGATGAATCTGAAGCAAAGAAGAAAGAAAAGGAAGAATCAAGCGGTGCTGGGAAGATGACGGTCTCTGAGCTGCTCATGAAGGACGCCAAAGCTCTGGGTCTGATTCAAGGAGCTATGGAGAGGATTTAGCTAGAGCACGAATTGTTCAAAAACTACTAATCAGTTTGCCATCAGCCTATGATGCAATCTGTTCTGTTATGGAGCATTCTAAGGATTTGGATAAAATTGAGGTTCAAGAAGTGGTAGCTTCTTTGAAGAGTTTTGAATTAAGACTAGATAGGCATTCTGGAGATAAGACTGAGAAAGCCTTTGCTAGCCTTAGTGTGAATCCCAAATCCGAAAAATGTAGTGGAAGTCAAAGTGGTTCTAAAGATCAAAAGAATTGGAAAACAAAAGGCAAAAAGTGGGATAATAAACCCACTGATGGAGCTAGAAACCCCTGCAAACATTGTGGCAAGCTACATTTTGGTGAATGTCGGTTTAAGGGAAAACCAAAATGTTACAATTGTGATAAATTTGGCCATATTGCAAAGGATTGCTACAGCAAGAAATCACCTCAACAGCTCAACTATGCTACTAGAACCGAATCCACACCAACCATGTTTTATGTTAGTAATCAAAGTACTACTAATGTAAAAGGACGTGATGATGTATGGTATTTGGATAGCGGATGCAGCAATCATATGACTGGCAGAGAAGATGTGTTAGTTGATGTTGATAGGAATGTAACTGCAAAAGTGGCAATGGGCACATGACAATTGATTGTTGTTGGAATGGGAAATCTGGTTGTTGACACTAAGATGGGAAAAAGGTATGTCAAAGAGGTACTGTTAGTTGCTGGTCTCAAGGAAAACCTGAGATGTTGGCCAAATGATGGAGCATGGATATGTTCTGATTTTTGGTGCCAATAAGGCTGAGATTTATGATGATAGTTCCCTATCAAATCTGGTTGCAAGTGTGCAAATGAGAGGCAACATAAGCTTTCCTTTAAAACTTCACTCAACCCTGTAGGTTGCACTAAGAGCAACTGTAGAGTCATCCTTAGTTTGGCATAGGAGAATGGGGCATTTGAATTTCACCAGTTTGAAGCTGCTGCAAAATCAAATGGTACTTGGATTACCATAAATTGAGCTTGTACATGAAGTATGTGAGGGGTGTGCTTTTGGAAAACATTGCAGAGATTCTTTTCCAAAGGAAACAACAAGCAGAGCCAAAATTCCACTCGAGTTGGTACACACAGATGTCTGTGGACCTATGCAGACTGTTACCAAGGCTGGAAATAGGTATTTTCTTACCTTCATAGACGATTGCACTCGTATGTGTTGGATATATTTCTTGAGATACAAATCTGAAGTTCTTTATGTCTTTAAGAAATTTAAAGCCACTGTTGAGCTGCAAAGTGGATATAAGTTGAAGAAAATAAGAAGTGATAGGGGGAGAATATACTTCCAATGAATTCAACAAATTCTGTGAAGACATGGGATTGGAAAGGCAGCTGATTGTGGCATATTCACCACAGCAAAACGGAGTGGCAGAACGGAAAAAGCAGAACGATTATGGAGATGGCTAAATGCATGATGGTTGAGAAGAAAATACCTCTAGAATTTTGGGCTGAGTCAGTAAACACTGTTGTGTATGTTCATAACAAATGTCCAACCAAGGCCTTAGACAAGAAAACTCCATTTGAGGCTTATAGTGGCAGAAAGCCAGGAGTTAAACACTTAAGAGTGTTTGGATCTTTGTGCTATGCACATGTTCCAAATCAACAAAGGCAGAAGCTCGATGTGGCTAGTACAAGATGTATATTTCTGGGGTATGGCAGCTGTGAAAATGGCTATAGGTTATACAATATTACATCTGGAAAACTGATTGTTTCCAGGGATGTGATATTCAATGAGACTGCTGCTTGGGATTGGAATGCACATAAAGAAAGTGATATCTCTATACCTCTTAATAAGTCACTCACCGAGAGAGAAGAGGAATCTAGTGACTCTAGCCTGAGTCAAGAAGAAATTTCAGAAGAAGAAGGGCAGGTTGACTCTGACTCAGGATCACCAGATGTTGACCACACACCTTTGAAATACAAGAGTATTGCTGAAGTGTATGCAAGATGTAACATGTGTATTATCGAGCCTGAGACTTTTGAAGAGGCTGTGAAGGATGAAGCATGGAAAAAGGCAATGGAAAATGAGATAGAAATGATAGAAAATAACAAGACTTGGCAGTTGGTTGATAGACTGAACTGATAAACCAGTAATTGGTGTCAAATGGATTTACAAAACCAAGCTGAACTTGGATGGCACAGTTCAGAAAAACAAGGCTCGACTAGTAGCTAAGGGCTACTCTCAAAAACCAGGGATTGACTTCAATGAAACGTTTGCACATGTTGCTAGGTTGGATACCATTCGAACTTTGGTGGCTTTGGCTGCACAAAAGGGGTGGAAATTGTTTCAGTTAGATGTGAAGTCGGCATTCTTGAATGGAGTGTTGCATGAATAGGCTTATGTGGATCAGCCTCCTGGATTTATGATTAAGAACAAAGAGGATAGAGTGTATAAACTCAAGAAGGCATTATATGGACTTAAGCAAGCTCCAAGAGCTTGGTATGAGGAAATCAATTCCTACTTCACCAGGGCAGGTTTCCAGAGAAGTCCTAGTGAGGCAACCCTATATGTTAAAGCTGCAGAAAGTGGTATTATCATTGTTTCATTATATGTAGATGATATTATCTACACTGGAAGTTCAAAAGCTTTGATGATAGAGTTCAAAACTGAAATGATGAGGCAATATGAAATGACTGATCTCGGTTTGCTTCACCATTTCTTGGGGTTAGGAGTGATTCAAACGGAGTCTTATATTTTCTTGCACCATAAGAAATATACTAAGACATTGCTAGATAAGTTTGGTTTCAAGGACTGTAAAGCAGTGGCTACTCCCCTTGCAATAAATGAAAAGCTATCCAAGGAAGATGGAAGTGAACAAGCTGATGAAGGAGTCTATAGGCAAATTGTTGGCAGCCTGTTGTACTTGACTGCAACAAGGCCTGACATTATGTTTGCAGCAAGTCTCTTGGCCAGATTTATGCATGGACCTACTAGAAAACACATGGGAACTGCAAAAAGGGTACTGAGGTAAATTCAGGCCACATTTGACTATGGCATTGCATATGAGAAAGGAAAAGAAGCTAGACTCATTGGCTCCTGTGAAGTGACTGGTCAGGAAGTGAGGATGACATGAGAAGCACCTCTGGATATGCATTTAATCTTGGATCATGTGTGTTTTCTTGGGCTTCAGTCAAGCAAAGTAGTGTAGTTCTGCTCACTGCGAGGTAGAATACGTTAGTGCAGGCAGAAGCTACTGCACAAGCAATCTGGTTGCGTTTTGTTCTCTCAGATTTTGGTGAAGAACAAGTAAGTGCTACTACAATCCTATGTGATAATACCTCTGCTATTGCCATAACCAAGAACCCTGTGCATCATCATAAGACAAGGCACATAAACAGGAGATTTCACTTCATCCGGGATGCATTGCAAAATGGAGAGATTGATTTCCTGTACTGCAAAAAGCTGAGGAGCAGAACTGCAGACATTTTTACTAAGGCTCTAGCAAGAGATCAGTTTGAATACCTGAGAAGAAATCTTGGAGTAATCTCAGCTAAACACTTAGAAGGGAGTGTTGAAATATAAGTGTCTTAGCTGATATAAGTTTGTATTTAGCTTAAATTTACAGATTTGATGTGAGCCCTTGGATTCCAGTCCAAGTGGACTGCTGAGATGTAATCTTAGAATAGAAAATGAATGGTCAGATTGGATGATGTCAGTTTTAGGAATGTCTTGTTCCAGCTGGTATTAGTGCACAGTGTGTGCGTGATGAAACAAAGAGAATTGATCTTTGCTCCTTCTTCAAGCTCTCTCTCTCTCTCACTCTGTAAATTCTCTCTGAAATCTTCTACTCATTCATGTCCATTGCCTAATATGCAAGTTAAGATTCAGATCATAGTCTGAATTCCAACATGAATACCACAAATCCCATGGTAATTACCTTTGGTCCCGATACAATAATTTTGTTACGAGGACAAGGACGATAGATATTTTAGGTTCTATTAATGGATCAAAGGATTTTGAGGAGATTTACCACCGGGGTGGTAGAATGTATACAAATACCGGAAAAGATGAACTTGAATATATTCAAAATGGGTATATGCACATCAACCGAGGAGTTCGCAATGCTGCTATAAATGAAGAGCACATTGAGCATATTCTTGCTCAATTGTTTCCTATGGTCTTGAAAAACTTGAATGCATTTTGTGCTCTCGAAAAATTAAGCTTCGACTTCTTGCAATAGAGCTTTGCAAGCCTAGCACAATATAGAAGTCTGAATGTTGTTAGGTTCATAGACACTTGATTGACTGTTGGACTTTGGATGCTTGGTTTTTTTTTTATCCCTCTCTTATTCTTCCTTCTTCTTCTTCCTCTTTATGGTTCTGATTTTTTTTTTCTCTCTCTCTCTCTGTATTTTTTAATTATTATTTTCTGTTTCTCTCTTCTCTCTTTCCCTTTTCTTCTTCCTCTTTTCGGGTTACGATTTCCTTTCTTTCTTCCTCTTTCTAAGTCAGGTCAACTCCCCCAATTAATTTCTTTCGAACAACTCCTAGGGTTCTATTTGCCGTTTTCTTCACTCTGGCAGCCGCGTCCCTCGGCCATCTCTCTCTCCTTTTTAGCATATACTTAACTCTCTCTATACAGCCCCTCAATCTCTGATCTACGCGTCGTCAGCTCCTTCTAGCAATTTGGTATAAGCTAACACAGTTTGAGTGGTGCGACTTGAAGAGGAAATGGATTTTGCACGTGCTCTGCGACACAAAGTATACATACATAATGAGTCATTATCTAAATTTCGGGTAAAATATAAAATGTTTGAATTTGATCAATGTAGAAGAGTAATTTTAATACCTCATTATCAAGTCATCATAAAAAATTTGATATATAATATATGTGAGATGATGGAAACCAATACTCCTAAAGTGAGTATGGATGAGAAGACCATTATAATACTTGACAGGTATAAAGTAAAGCTTCCAGCTTCCTTATCTGATCAAGAAACTTATTTGGCTGGTTTCAAAACTTTGATTGCAAACATGTTTCCCACTTATCTAACTTTTGATGCGACGGATGTTGAGTTAAACGACATTAAAATGTTAGTAACTAACTTCAAGCTTCAAGTTCAGTGTGCTGCATCAAAGAATGATGCTTTCAGTTTCAGATTTATAAGATGTCATCCCTTACTTCAAAGGAGCAGGCAAAGATTCATTTACCCTATTGCAACAGTGCTTCTGTTTGAATACCACAAATCCCATGGTAATTACCTATGGTCCCGGTATAATAATTTTATTACGAGGACAAGGATGATAGATATTTTAAGTGCTATTAATGGATTAGAGGATTTGGAGGAGATTTACCACCGAGGTGGCAGCACGTATACAAATACTGCAAGAGATGAATTTGAATATATTCGAAATGGGTATATGCACATCAACCGAGGAGTTCGCGAAGTTGCTATGAATGAAGAGCAAATTAAGCATGTTCGTGCTCAATTGTTTCCTATGGTCTTGAAAAACTTGAATTCATTTTGTGCTCTTAAAAAATTAAGCTTGGAATTCTTGCAATAGAGCTTTATAAGCCTAGCAGGTATAGAAGTTCTGAATGTTGTTCGGTTCACCGACACTTGATTGACTATTGGACTTTGGATGCTTGGTTTTTTATTTTATTTCTATCCCTCTCTTCTTCTTCCTTCTTCCGCTTCCTCTTTATGGTTCTGATTTTTTCTCTCTCTCTCTCTCTCTTTCTGTATTTTTTTTGTTTTATTATTTTTTGCTTCTCTCTTCTCTCTTTCCCCTTTCTTCTTCCTCGTTCAAGTTCCGATTTCCTTTCTTTCTTCCTCTTTCTTAGTTAGGTCAACTCCCGCAATTAATTTCTCGCTCTCTTTTTAGCATACACTTAACTCTCTCTATACAGCCCCTCAATCTCCGATCTGCGTCGTCAGCTCCTTCTAGCAATTTGGTGTGGGCTAACATAGTTTGAGTGGTCCGACTTTAAGAGGAAAGGAAATGGATTTGCGCGTTCTCTGCGAAACAATGTATGCATACATAATGAGTCACTATCTAAGTTTCGGGTAAAACATAAAATGTTTGAATTTGATCAATGTAGAAGAGTAATTTTACTACCTCATTATCAAGTTATCATAAAAGATTTGATATATAATATATGTGATAGGATGGAAACCAATGCTCCTAAAGGGAGTATGGATGAGGAGACCATTATAATACTCGCAGGTATAAAGTAAAGCTTCGGCTTCCTCATCTGATCAAGAAACATATTTGGCTGGTTTCAAAACTTTGATTGCAAACATGTTTCCCACTTATCTAACTTTCAATGCGATGAATGTTAAGTTAAACGACATTAAAATGTTAGTAACTGACTTCAAGCTTCAAGTTCAGCATGCTGCATCAAAGAATGATGCTTTCAGTTTCAAATTTGTACGATGTCATCCCTTACTTCAAGAGAGCAGACAAAGATTCATTTACCCTATTGCAACAGTGCTTCTGTTTGAATACTACAAATCCCATGGTAATTACCTTTGGTCCCGGTACAATAATTTTGTTACGAGAATAAGGACGATAGATATTTTAGGTGCTATTAATGGATCAGAGGATTTTGAGAAGATTTACCACTAGAGTGGTAGAACGTATACAAATACTGCAAGAGATGAACTTGAAAATATTCAAAATGGGTATATGCACATCAACCGAGGAGTTCGCGATGCTACTACGAATGAAGGGCACATTGAGCATGTTCTTGCTCAATTGTTTCCTATGATCTTGAAAAACTTGAATGCATTTTGTGCTCTTGAAAAATTAAGCTTCGATTTCTTGCAATAGAGCTTTGCAAGCCTACCACAACATAGAAGTCTAAATGTTGTTCGGTTCACAGACACTTGATTGACTATTGGACTTTTTATGCTTGGTTTTTTTTTTTATATCCCTCTCTTCTTCTTCCTTTTTCCTCTTCCTGTTCCTCTTTCTTTTTTCTTATTCTTCTTCTTCTTCTTCCACTTCCCCTTTAAGGTTCTAATTTTCCCTCTCTATCTATTTCTGTATTGTTTTCGTTTTATTATTTTTTGCTTATATCTTCTCTCTTTCCCCTTTCTTCTTCCTCTTTCTGGTTCCGACTTCCTTTCTTTTTTCCTTTTTCTGAGTTAGGTTCATTTCTTTCGAATGAGTCCTAGGGTTCTATTTGCTGTCTTCTTCACTATGGCAGCCGCGTCCCTCATGTTTCTTTTCAGTCGGCCACCTCTCTCTCTTCTTAGCATACACTTAACTCTCTCTATATAGCCCCTCAATCTCCGATCTGCATCGTCAGCTCCTTCTAGCAATTTGGTGTGGGCTAACATAATTTGAGTGGTCCAACTTGAAGAGGAAATGAATTTTGCGTGTGCTCTGCGAAACAAAGTATACATACATAATGAGTCACTATATAAGTTTCGGGTAAAACATAAAATGTTTGAATTTGATCAATGTAGAAGAGTAATTTTAATACCTCATTATCTAGTCATCAGAAATGATTTGATATATAATATATGTGAGAGGATGGAAACCAATGCTCCTAAAGGGAGTATGGATGAGGAGATCATTATAATACTCGACAATTATAAAGTAAAGCTTCCGGCTTCCTCATCTGATCAAGAAACGTATTTGGCTGGTTTCAAAACTTTGATTGCAAACATGTTTCCCACTTATCTAACTTTTGATGCGACAAATGTTCAGTTAAATGACATTAAAATGCTAGTAACTGACTTCAAGCTTCAAGTTCAGCATGCTGCATCAAAGAATGATGCTTTCAGTTTCAGATTTGTACGATGTCATCCCTTACTTCAAGGGAGCAGACAAAGATTTATTTACCCTATTGCAACAGTGCTTATGTTTGAATACCACAAATCCCATGGTAATTACCTTTGGTCCCGGTACAATAATTTTGTTATGAGGACAATGACGATAGATATTTTAGGTGCTATTAATATATCAGAGTATTTTGAGGAAATTTACCACCAGAGTGGTAGAACGTATACAAATACCGCAAAAGATGAACTTGAGTATATTCAAAATGGGTATATACACATCTACCGAGGAGTTCGCGATGTTGTTATGAATGAAGAGCACATTGAGCATGTTCTTGCTCAATTGTTTCCTATGGTCTTGAAAAACTTGAATGCATTTTGTGTTCTCAAAAAATTAAGCTTGGACTTCTTGGAATAGAGCTTTGCAAGCCTACCACAACATAGAAGTCTGAATGTTGTTCGGTTCACAGACACTTGATGAACTATTAGATTTTGAGTGCTTGATTTTGAAGGACACTAAAAGACCAAGGACAAAGTCTGCCACTTTGTCCGTTAAAACATGTAGACATCTTCTTGATGATACCCATGGAGAAAGGCATTTTTGAGATTAAGTTGATGAAGGGACCAATCACTAGAAATTGCAAGACTGAGAACAGTGCGAATGGTGGCATGTTTGACAACATGATTGAAATTTCAGCATAATCTATGCCCGTACGTTGATGAAAACCCTTGGCAACTAGACGGGCTTTTTAGCATTCAATAGAGCTGTCGAGAGTGACGCTTAATATGAAAAACCCACTTGCAACCAAGTTCTGAGAAGGAGATGAAGGAACCAAGTTTTGAGAAGTACATTGACCTCTTCAGTCATGGCGTCACGCCATTTAGGATGCTTAGTAGCATGTGAAAAACACGTGGGTTTAGTATGATCAATAGCAGTTAATAAGGCACATGGAAGGGGTATTTAACAGTGCTAGGGGTGGGCAAAAAAACCAATGAACCGAATGAACCGAACCAAACCGAACCGAAAAATGAGATTTTTTTGACCAAACCGACAAAATCAACGTTGAACCTGACCCGAACCGAAGTCAACGGTTCGGCCCTCGGTTCCAATTTTTTTTTTTGAACCGTTGGACCTGAACCGAACCGCCTATTAATTAATTACATATAAATTTGACACATGGCATGATATTATTGGCTAAAAGAAACTTGTTCCGCGCGCTTGCTTGCACTAGATTACTCTAACCTAATATAAATATCTCCTCTTCCTCTTGACCTAACTGGCAGCCGCTCTCCATCTCAATTCCCTTTATTTTTTGCGCCGCTCTCCATCTCTCAACCTCTCTCAACCTCTATCGTCTCCCTAGCTCTGAAAGACAAGATTTCTCGTCCTCACGAAGTCGACGGCGATGACTACGGCTACGGCGCACGACCTCACTCTCTCTCTCTCTCTTTGTCTCGCTCAACCTCACCCTTTCTCTCTCTGACATGAGCTCGACCACCTCACCTTCTCTCTCTGCTCTCGACAGCACCGGAGAAAATGGTAAAAAAAAATTGTCAATTTTGTTATGTAAGTTTTGGGTTTTCGTCATTTTTGTTCCGTAGGTTTTACATCTTTTTTTTCAATTTTGTATTGGGTTTTCAATTGTATGAGGATGAACCTCCACTGTCAAACCAAATAGAACCTCCCGTCAAACACAATCGAACCCAATTGAAGGGGATGAAGATCTGTGACTTTGAAGTTGAAGGGGAAAATAGAGAAAGATCGGGAGGGAGAGAGAGCCAAGGATAGAGAACTAGAGAGAGAAAGAGTGAGAACCAGAGAACTTGGGAGAGAGATAGAGAAACGGAGAGAAAAAGAGAGATGTGAGTTGGGTGGGTTTTGGAGACATAGGAAAAGAGAAGCTGGGGAACGTAAGAAGAAAGAAGACAAAAAGAAAAAGTCAAAAACAAAGATAAGAAAATAAATGGTGGTGGAGATATAAAGTAATTGGGATTTGATTTGGCATTTGGGCTCCTGCGATCAATTTTTAAAGTTTAAACTTCTCAAGGCTAGGATCTGATAATATGATATGAATGATAAATTTTAATTGAATTACAACAAATGTCTCATGTTAATTCCCAGAATGGAGTTTGGCAATGTGACTGTTAATATGATATGAATGATTTGGGTTTTGGTTATATTTGTTTTGTTTTAGATTCAGTTAGAGTTAGCTGGTTTTTTTTTTGTTTTTTGGTTAAATGCTCTTTGTGTTGTTTTGGTTTGGTTAAGTGTGTATGTGAAGATTAGAATCTGTTTTTTGGTTAAATGCTATTTGTGTTGTTTTTAATGCCTTCATTGTGTTAAATCTTCTAGTGTTGTTATGCAGGGTTCTTTCTAAAGGCTTTTGGATGGATGCAGCTTGTTTTATATTTTGTATCTTTATATGCATTTTGATTATGAATTGTAAGATGTTATATTTGTTTCGGTGGTTGATGATTGTATTTATTTGTGATGGATTTAGTTGTTTAGATTATAATTTAGAATGATGGATGAATTATACATGAATATGGATGATTTAATATTCTAAAAAAAAAGAAAAGAAGAAGGTATTTGATTGGCGCAAGTTTTAATACATTTAGGCTTTAGCTGATGTTTAAGAAAAAAAAAATTGAATTGGGCCTGTTTTAATAGCCCATTTTAAGGGAAAAAAATTATTTGGGCCAAAGCCCAAAACCGAATAAAAGCCAGAACCGAACCGGACTCAATGGGGTCAGCCCAATGAGCACAATTTCAGTTTTAAACTTTGACCCGATCCAATTCGAGAACCGCAAGTTTAATCGGTTCGGCCCACTGGGTCAGCTAAAAATCTGACCCGACCCGAACCGTGCCCAGGCCTAAACAGTGCCGTCAGGATGAAGCTTGGGCTTTTGAATGCCATCCTAAAGGCGGGTGCGCATGCGAGGAACAGGGGCAAGAGTGGGAGATTGCGGCGTGGCTGGAACTGGGTGGTTCGTAGTTGCTGGAACCGGGGGTTCGAAGCCTGGAATTGGGGGGTTCAGAGCTTGTGGAATAGGAGCAAGCACAAGTGAAGAGAGGTGTATGCGAGGAGGTCAGGAATAAGTTTGTTGCAATGGCTGGGCTGACGCTGAAGAAGTGTCGCATAGTGGACTTGGGGGTGCGACGGGGCTGGGGTCATGGCTTATGACTGCAGGCAAGCTGGAAAGGTGCGCACCAGGGAGGTGCCGTGAGTTTGAGAGTTGGGTCTGCGACATGAGTGATTGATTCGGACCCAGATGCGGAGGAGGGCAGAATTGGAATTCAATACCCACAAACTTTGAAGAATATGATACCTGTAAATGCTCAAATGGAAAATGTGTTTCGTTAAATAAAACATGATGAAACATGTAAACACGACTCGTTGAGGGATGTAAACAACGGTAACCTTTGTGGTGAGAACTGTATCTAAGGAAAACACATTCAAGGGTGCAGTTGGTGAGTTTATTTTCAGTATATGGTCAAAGATAAGGGAAACAAGAACACCCAAACACTCGGAGATGAGAGTAGGATGGAGTATGTTAGAAGAGACGAGTGTATGTGGTGTCTAATTGAAGATTATGAGTAGGTAGGAGGTTGATGAGATTGACAACATTGAGGGAAGCTTCGACCCAGAGATTGTGGGGAGTGTGAGAAGTGGTAAGGAGGGTGGATCATGGTGGCAATGTGTCGGTTTTTACATTCAGCTAGGCCATTTTGTTGAGGAGTGTGGGGACATGAGAAACGTTGGTGGATGCCTAGTTGACTGCAAAGATAAGAGAAAGCATTATTGACATATTCAGTGCCATTGTCACTTTGAAGGATTTGCACAATTGTGTGAAATTGATTTTTAACCATGGCAAGAAATGTTTGAAATTGAGAAAAGACCTCATTTTTAAGGTGCATAGGATAGATCCAAGAGTAGCGGGAAACGTCATCTGTAAACAAGACATAATAGATATAACCAGTGACATAAGTGACCCGGGACATCCATACATCATAGTGAATGAAATAAAAGGGAGAAGGGGCAAAAGTTGGATTACTAATAAAGGATAGTTTGGTGTATTTGCTAAGTGCACAATCCTTACAGAAAGCATGAGAAACTTTAAAGCCTAGAGATGGCGCTAAGTGAGAACACATGATGGGATGGATGGCCAAGGCAACGATGCCAAGCATGAGATTGCACGGTGGTAAGGGCACAGGGGACGGTGGATGAGTGAAAGGAAAGGGATAATGGGTAAAGACCATCTTTAGAAGGGCCCTGAAAGAGTAACAAACCAATACGTAAGTCGTAGATTTGATAAAAGTTAGGAGTAAAGACAAAGAAAACTAAATTATCACGAGTAAAACGGCAAGAGAGAGTAGATTAGTACGGAGATAGGGAAGACAAAAGACATTTTTAAGAGAAAATTTGTGAGAACCTAAAGGAAGAGGAAGATAGCCAGTATGAGAGATAGAGAGAGAATCTCCATTACCAAGAAATACAGAATTATTACCCTGATATGGCTGTTGATTTTGAAGATTAGAAGGACTACCATTCATGTGATGAGTGGCACTTGTGTCAGGGGACCAAGTGGAGTCAGGTGGCTGCTTGAATTGAGCCCAGCAAAGGAAAGAAAGGATTATGGGCCATTGTAGGGTCCCAAGACACCAGGAGTTGAGTTGGGCCGGACAGAGTGTTTGCTAGAAGCGGCAGATTGGGCCCAAATGGGCTGAAAGGAAGGCCAGTTGCTTTGCGGTCTAGAACTTGGAGCAAAAGGAGGCCACGGTTGATTAGGCTATTAGGGCTGTTGGGAGCCATTCCACATGTTACTCCAGGAAGGTGAGAAGTTGCGCCAGCCACCAGGGCGACCACGCCAGCCACCACCACGGTCACCAAGCCTGTTGCTGGAGGAGGAGAAGAATAGGTGGCCATTAGCGCTGTGTTTTGATTAAGAGAGATTCGAGGAGCTTGTGCGTCGAAAGCTAACAAATAAGCACGAAGATCAGCAAAGTCAGGAAGCGGAGGAAAATTGAGAATTGCCGTGACAAGCATTTTGTAATCAGGTCCTAAGCCCTAGAGCACATCAGTGACAAGTTCTTTTGGGGGGAGACAGGTTCATTGATGGGAGCCAGTGAATCGGCAAGTGACTTATCATGACGAAGGTAAACATTAATAGGTTGAGAGCATTTTTGCATATCCATGAGTTGAAAACGGAGAGCAATTCACTGGCCATATCCTGGATTGAGAGAAGTGGCATTGGAGACACTCTCAGGAGATCCTGGGCAGAGGTGTAGCCAACAGTGAGGGAGAGAATGGACTCAGAGAGTGTACATGTGATGTAGCTAACAATGAGTTGGTCTTGTTAGTACCACTGAGCATGGGCGGGATTGGTTTGGGTAAGAGTGACAGTGGTGGTTGTGGGTGTTGCGGTGGTAGTAGTGAGGGTTTGGGCAGAAGGTTGTTACAAAAGAAACAAAGTAAACTTGATGACTTCCAAGAGCAACCTTTTCACAGACAAAGTGATAGTCCAACTCAATATGACGTGTGTGGGCATGGAAAACTGGATTGGCAACCATATACATGATGCTGAGATTGTCACAAAAGAGTTGGACTGGAACTGAAGATGCACACCCAATTCATGAAGAATGGAGAGAGTCAAGTGGTTTCGGCACAAGCATGAGAGAGGGCACGATATTCCGATTTTGTACTAGAGCGCAAGACTGTGGGTTGTTTCTTGGAACACCATGAGATGAGGTTAGTTCCAAGAGTAATCACATATCCAGTGGTTGACTGACGAGAATCAGGACACCAAGCTGAGTCGGCATTAGAGTAGGAGGAGAGGCGAGCTGCAACATTTTAAGGAGTGAAGTGAGGCCGAGATAAATAGTGCCCTTGATGTACCTTAGTATTCGTTTGGTGGCAATAAGGTGAGAGGTGCGAGGGGCACTCATGAACTGAGCAACAGTGTTGACGACAAATGATATGTTAGGGTGAGTAAGAGTGAGATACTGAAACTGCCAACAAGCTCACGATACTCAGTTGGGTTGGAGATTAGAGCACCATTAGAGACAAAGAGGAGAACCTTGGCAACTACCAAACTATCCTTTATTAGTAATCCAACTTTTGCTCCTTCTCCCTTTCATTTAATTCATTGTGATGTATGGGTGTCCCTAGTCACTTCTGTCACTCGTTATCGCTATTATGTCCTGTTTATAGATGACTTTTCCCGCTACTCCTGGATCTATCCTATGCACCGTAAAAATGAGGTCTTTTCTCACTTTCAAACCTTTCTTGCCATGGTTAAAAATCAATTTCACACAACTGTGCAAATCCTTCAAAGTGACAATGGCACTGAATATGTCAATAATGCTTTCTTTGATCTTTGCAGTCAACTAGGCATCCACCAACGTTTCTCATGTCCCCACACTCCCCAACAAAATGGCCTAGCTGAACGTAAACACCGACACATTGCCACCATGATCCGTACCCTCCTTACCACTTCTCACACTCCGCATATTCTCTGGGTCGAAGCTGCCCTCAATATTGTCCATCTCATCAACCTCCTACCTACTCCTAATATTCAATGGGACACCCCATACACTCGTCTCTTCTAACATCCTCCCTCCTACTCTCATCTTTGAGTGTTTGGGTGTTCTTGTTTCCCTTACTTTGGATCATATACTGAAAATAAACTCACCAACCGCACCCTTGAATGTGTTTTCCTTAGATACAGTTCTCACCACAAAGGTTACCGTTGTTTACATCTCTCCACGGGTCGTGTTTACATGTCCCGTCATGTTTTATTTAACGAAACGCATTTTCCATTTTATCATTTACAGGTATCATCTTTTTTAGAGTATGTGGATATTGAATTCCACCCAATTCTGCCCTCCTCCGCACTTGGGCCCGAATCAATCACTCATGCCACAAACCCAGACTCACAAACTCACGACACCTCCCTAGTGCGCACCTTTCCAACCTCCGAGTCACAAGCCATGACCTCGGCCACGCCTCAGCCCATCCATTGCTCCAAACTTATTCCTGACGCCCTCGCATACACCTCTCTCCACTTGTGCCTGCTCCTGTTCCCGTAGCTCCGAACCCACCGTTTCCAGGCTTCGAACACACCAGTTCTATGAGCTATGAACCACCAAGTTCCAGCAACTCTGCAATCTCCCGCTCCCGCCCCTGTTCCTTGCATGTGCACCTGCCTTCAGGATGGCATTCAAAAGCCCAAGCTTCATACCGACGACACTATTAAATACCACTTTCCCCGTGCCTTATTAACCGCTGCGTTGATCATCCTGAACCCACTTGTTTTTCCAGGCTACTAAGCATCTTGAATGGCATGACGCCATGACTGAAGAGGTCAATGCACTTCTCAAAAATCATACATGGTCTTTGGTTCCTTCCTCTCCTTCTCCGAACTTGGTTGGGTGCAAGTGGGTTTTTGGATTAAGTGTCACTCTGCGGCTCCATTGAAGGCTACAAAGCCTGTCTAATTGCCAAGGGTTTTCATCAACGTTCTGGGCGTAGACTATGCTGAAACCTTCAGTCATGTTGTCAAGCTTGTCACCATTTGCACTATTCTCAGTCTTGCAGTTTCTTGTGATTGGTCCTTTCGTCAACTTGATGTCAAAAATGCATTTCTCCATGGGTTTCTTCAAGAAGATGTCTACATGGCTCAACCCGCTGGTTTCATTGATCCCACTCGTCCTTTCATGTTTGCAACCTCCATAAAGCACTCTATGACCTCAAACAAATACCTCTCCCCTCTTTCGGCCAAAAAAAAAAAGTACCTCTCCCCTCTCAATCAACTCCTTTTCTCTTTGAGATTGGAAGAGAGAGATTATTTTTTGTGGCTAAAATTTCACCCACGTTATTTGTCGTGAAAAAAATATTACTTCCAAATATATAATTTAATAACTGAAATTAGATTGTATGACGGGAAATTAATTGGAGTAATTGTAAAATCAGAATGATTATGATTATAATGAATTAAAAGTAATATTACAACAAGAGAGATGAGAGAAATAACACCAAGAAATATTAATTTTTCTGTAAAGAGAAGAAGAATTGTAAGGGTAGTTTGGTAAAGTCATCTTTATAGTTTAAACTGAGAAATATTAATTTTGTTTCCTTAAAATTTAGAAAGGATATCATATTTTTAAAAATTTGTGTCTGCGTCATCTTCCACTGTCTCTCTTGAGGTTGCAGAGAGAGAAGAGAGAAGACACAGAGAGAAAAAGAGACTTACCTCGACGACTTCGAATCCCTGAAAATAAAACTTCTTAGGGTTCCTGTCTGCTACTTCGCTCACCACTGTATGATTTTCCCTCTCAAGTTTTTCTCGTCTGTTCGAATTCTCTTAATTTCTTTCATTTTGGTTCAAATCAATGTTTCTTGTTTGAATTTTTGTTTTTTTATTTATTATAGAGAATGGTCCTTCTATCTCTGTTTGGTTAGTGAGAAAACGGGGGAATTATAAAGAAAATAACACAAATTTCGAAGTTTGGTTTTGGAAAGGAATAGGGAGCTCAAACTTTTCACTTTCTTTTTGTATTTTTTGGTTAATTTTTTATTCAGTAATATATGTATTGGAAACAGGTGTGTTGCATGTAGAACAATTTGGGTACCCAGATGGAAAAGGTTTTGAAAATTTTGTCTGGTTTAGTGAAGTGGGACAATGAATTTTACATGCTTTGACATTTATAAATTTGATATTTTTTGTTCATACTGGTCTTTTCTTTCAGCAACCAACGGAAGCTGAACTTAGAATCCATTTGAAGTTGTGAATCATTAAAACTTGACTAAAGATGTAATTGCATGTTAAAGGTACCAAAATGAGTTGCACTTATATTTGTGAGATCCGGCGGTTGTTATTTTGTATTTACTTATTTATATATTAATTTGAGTTTTGCTCTTGGATTCTCTGTATTGGAGCATTTTGAGACAGTGGCAGCGAATTGAAATGTTTGTGTTTTTTAGATGATTGGACAACAAGTGTGGAATTTGTTGGTTTTTCATGGGGACTTACAGAATACTGTTGAGTAGATGATTCGTTGTAGATTTAGATGCTCGTTATATTGATTCTGGACCAGGTTGCTCGTTTATTTGGAAAATAATATCTCTGTAGTTTTGGATATGGAAAAGATTTAGGATTTGTTGGCATTGGGATCAAATAATATTTGCCTTCATTAAAGAGGATGAGTTAAAGATTTTCCCTAGTCATTAACATTGTAATTACCTGGCTACTCAAGAAATGAGTTAAAGAGAAATGTCGGATGATTAGAAAATACTAAACAGAAAAGATGTCCTTCATAACTTAAATGATTTAACAACTCCTAGTTTTTGCATTAATATGCTTGTCAACTTCTGTCAATTTGCATGCTTGAATTTGTGCGTCAGTGTCTTTATTTCTCAAGCTCATAATAGGACAGTTATGATATCCCTAAAGGAGGGGAGATTGCGGTACCCCTTAATGTCACATCAACTATGAGCTAGCAATATTTAGAGTGTTTAAGCAAGCAGTTATTCTTTATACACGGCGTTCCATCTTTCTTAAAGATGAGATTTCTTGTGAAAACCTCACTTCCACTAAATTTTGTTTAACTTTGATCCCATTTGTTGACATGGTTGATTGTTTTAGGGACTAGAATCATCATTTAGAGCTTAGACTTTAGGTTCTAGTCTCGTATTGGTTAAATTGCTCCCAAAATTTGATACTTAAAACCTAAAACCGAAGATCTAAAGGGTCATTCTATACCCTAAATAATCAACCATGTCAATAAAATGGGATCAAAATTGAAGGAAATTAAGTAGAAGTGAGGTTTTCTCAACGCATCCTGTCTTTAACAAAGATAGGCGTTGTGTATAGAGAATCTTTGTTTAAGAAAGGCCCTGGAAATTAAATGTCAACTAGAGTTGGCACTTTTGAATGGGATCACCATAAATAGCATCAAAGTGGCCAAACCCAATTCCTACCAGTCAATTGGGGACATGGATACAGCAACTACTTCATGCTAATGAGGGAAAAGGTGTCAGTTCCCCCTATGCTATGAGGTAATGGATTTTTGACGTGAGAGCCAAGGTTCCTTGATTGGATAAGCTATGATTTCCTAAGATGGACATGCCAAGATAGTTGCAGTGATTGGAAGACAGGTGAGATGAACACAAATTCATTTGTCCCACAATGCCTTGTTAAGTTGAAGTGAGGTGCTATATGCAGGTCTATCATTTCCAAGGCCTAGGGACCTTTGAACCTGCAAGGGTTGTGTTAAGCCCAAAGCAGGCAACACCTAACTTTGTTCTGAATTGTTGCATGTGGGTTGGTAAACAGTTGCGTATCATGTTACAAAGGCCCATGCATTGCTATGTGTGTGATTTTATTCCTGATTCGGTTGCTAACGCCTAAAGTAAGGGGGGTGGGGATACCGAAAGAAGGGATAATTATGATATTCCTGAAGGAGGGAGGATTGTGACTTCCCTGAATCTTACATTGGATATGCATGAGGGAGATCTAGAGTACTCAAGTAAGGCTTAGGGATCCATATGTGAATTTGGAGTTAACATTTCTGGGAGGAGCATTGGTCCTTACAGCATTTGATTGATGTATTTATGCCTAGCTTTGTCCTCAAGCAATTTGGTAACAAGTTTGTCATCCTTTTTATACTGTAGAAGGAATAGGAATAATATGATTAAATGTGGAACATCCATCATTACTATTTTGTTCCATTTGTTTTGCTGGATTAATTTGTGATTCACCTGTATATTTGTTTTTTTTTTTTTTTTGCTTTTTGTATTTATTTTGAGTTCTTATCTCCATACAATATTTCTATTAGTGAACTACTGGTTGATTCTTTGGTTCAAATAATATTTTTTGGATGCGCCTAGCAGATTTACTTACCGTAGTGTTTTTCTGTCATTTGCTTCTATGCAATGACTGTTGATCAGTAGTTGGTTTTGGTTTCTTTCCTCATTTTCCTTACTTTTGTTTTATGTTAAAACTCATGGTTATATTTTTCCAGGAGAAAGTGGTGAATGATGCCAGCTAAATCTAAAGATGAAGATCCGCATATAGAACACGGTGCCCAGACTGTGCTGGAATCAGCTATCTACGCCCAACCTTGGTGGCGTGGAGTGGGGAACAGTTCATCGTCAGGTGAAAGTGCTACAGCATCATCTTTGGTGGATCATCGTGATAGTATGGTCATGAATGGAGCTATGCAGTCACAAGTTAATGCTAGGCTGGATGGTGGAGCCAACTTCAACAAAGAATTGCGGACTACAGTAGGATCACAGTCTGGTAGTTACTTTTACATTATCATTTCCCATGGGAAAATTGCATGTGAACTTCTTTTTCTGAATTGGAAATTTTCACACTTGCTACTATACGAAATTAACTATAAAGTCATCATTCTGAGAAACCTTTCTTAAAAAAAAAAAAAATTATATATAATTATTTACTAAGCCTTTGTCTTCTTTGTGAGATTGAAGGACAGAATGCATTATCCAGGAATGTTATATCTTCTTTCATATATTAACTCAACTGCCCATATACTTTTTAATGCAAGTTTCCTTTTATTCAGACCAGAAAAATGGATGCAAAAACCAGCAAATCAAAAGCGTTTCGTCCTCGGTGGTTCCTACAATGGGTGAACACCTGGATCCAAATTCACAAATGGAACTTGTTGGTCACTCAATCGTAAGTACTTTCTCTTTCCCTCTTGCATTCTACATGTATAAACCTTCAATACATGGAAACAATCACAGAAATGTGAACAGCAGGAATTTGTATCCATTACCATTAAAGACATGCAAATTTCTTGTGGAAAAAGTTCTGTTCAACTTATGGTTTTCCTTCGCTGTATGGGGTTATGCATAGAAGGTTTACAAGCCTCATTAAATTTTGCAGGTTTTGACATCATATCCATATTCGGATCCACAATATGGCGGGATGTTGACTCCTTATGGGGCACAAGCTATGGTATGCAATCTGCAGTAATATATATTGTTGCAGTAGTGTATGTTGTATCCAAGTCAGCAGGAAGTCTTCAATGAACTACGACAACTGCACTTTAGGTGATACTGTTCAGAAAACATGGAGGGAATGAGATACATTAATTATAATATCAATAGGGTTTATATATATCAAATCATAATAGGAAACTAAATAACCAAATCACTTAATAAAGTAGATCAAACCCTTGAAAATACAAGGAAACCAGATAATTCTCCCTAACTTAGAATCCTAATTACAGTTTACTCACGGTCTCCAAAACTTCTCCCCAAGTTAGAGGATAGAGGATTATTATTCTCAGCTTGTTACATTACTCGGAAATATGATTAAGAACTAAAAAACATAACTCTTCCTTTTCTTAATGAAGAGTTCTGTTTCTTATATAAAAAGAGAAACATAAAACAAATTAAAAGACATTAAGCCTCGACTTTCCTTGAATGTTCTCTACTCAACACTTCTCTTCAGACTCATAGGCAATAGATTTTCATGAAGTTTAAACCAAACCTTTTAAATTTTTTGATTCTGCTTAAGAAATATTAGTGTCCTCTTCAACAACTTGGTATCATGTGTCATTGGTGTACGTTTCATGTGACGCACTACCATGAGCCTTGACACTTTTCGGCTGCAAAACTGATCGTATATTAATATCGTGGGTAAAGATATCTGTAACCAAACTTCAATACCAAATCCAACTAAAACACTAGGCTGAATTTGATAAATTCATTGAGTAACCAACATTCAATTATCAATAAGTAATCAATAATTTTCGTAACCATTTTGAGAAAAATTAATCATAACCTGAAACAGTTAGATAGTGTATACCTCTAACCAAAATAAAAAACTAAATTATAACCGAATCAATTAATTTAGGAAGTAGTTCACGAATGTAGACAAATTGGGAAACCAAATACTTAAAGTGATGTATTCAATTAAGATTTTAATAGATTGTTTTGAAGCTTAAAGGTACAATGATATTCAATTAGGATTTTTAAGTAATCAATTAAAGTATGGTGGTATTCAATTAGGATTTTTAAATAATCAATACAAGTATGGTGGTATTCAATTACGACTTTTAAAATTATGAAAAAGTACTGTGGTATTCAAAAACTTGCTGATTCTGAGATATTTTATTCAATGGTGTATTGTGTGAGACTTTTGAGTGTGTTATATAAATACCAAATCACATAACAAATCCCACCCTCCTATGCGTGATTCTCATATGTGCTCTCATACTTCTTCTATTTTTCCCACTGTTTTTTCTTGCTTTAGACTGTACCCAAAAAAAGAAAAAGAAAAAACTTTTCATAAGAGAGGCGATAAAGAAACATTAACAAGAGAGAAGATATTGCCTTTTCTGGAGGTAATGGGAAAAATTATATTTTTGATACTTTTTCAGAATCTCCTGGTCTTTGGGGTTGAAAATATCAAAAGCACAGATGTTAAGAAGTCATCAGAATACATTTTGACTTGCTCTCATGCCACAATCATGATATTTCCTTGTGTATAGTTTAATGATATATGTCTTCAGATGGTTATGTATTTATGTGAATGATGCTGGGTGATAGAGTTCAAGCTTGTATAGAAACATACAAGTATTTATTTCAGATGCATGACTATATTCCATATGTTTTCTGCTTGTTTTTAACTGTTAATGTTGGCATTTAAAACAACATAGAAATTCATGATTTAGAGTTAGTAGCTTCAAATACGGAGTCACAGAGGTGGAGCCACAAAGTTAGTAGCTTCAATTTCTCTTATATATATGCAAAGAATTCTGGTTTGGTGCTAGTGGCGGAGCCACAGAGGCGCAAGGAGGTGTAATCCCTCACCGGAAAAGTCATTGTAGATGAAGGAATATGCCCTCCGCAGCTCTGCTGGTGTGCCCACAAGGTGCTCGATCTAATGCCTCAAAGAGGCTTTTTTTTGTTGCGCAGCTGCTGCGCGCACAGCGCACATCGGCTAAATAATTTTTCTAATTCCCTTTCCCAGAACGTTTGGGACTAGGACCAACAAAAAAAAAGAAAAAGAAAAGAGAAGCCTTACCCACAATGTAGAAGAAATGCTGATAAGGTGCAAGGTATTTTTTCACTCCACAGTTTTGGTCCAAGCCTTGACAAAAACTAGGAGTAGTCATGGGGTTGGGTGAACGTGGCTAACTTGAATCCAATCCACACTTTGGGCAAATCTATTTTGGAGAATACGAAAAAGTATCAAAATCATAAGTAAAATCCTGTAATTACAATCTATTAAAATCATAAGTAAAATCTTATAATTACAAATCCAGCATAAATCCATTACATTAAAATCACGTAATTACAATCTATTAAAATCTCAATTGAATACACCCCTTAGATTGAACAAAATACTTTTTATTCTCCAAAGATTGCCTTTATGCACATGCATACACATTTTACACATGCATACATCATAATTTGTCTCTCAGGACAGATTACAAATGTAATGAACTAGTATGTCTATGTGTTTGGCGATCAATGTTCCAGTCAAACAATGTAAGCAAATTTTGTGCTTTGTAGTTTCTTGTATAAGCAATAGCGTAAAAATCTTTTATACTGCACTTTGAATATGAGAAAAGTTGTCTTTTATTATCTGATGGTTCTTAGTGTGATGCCAGCTGCCTCCCCACTTCTATGGCATTCATCATGGTAGAATGCCTTTGCCCCTTGAAATGGAAGAGGAGCCTGTTTATGTAAATGCCAAGCAGTACCATGGCATTTTGGGACGAAGACAGTCACGTGCTAAAACTGAGCTTGAAAAGAAACTTATAAAAGCTCGAAAGGTAAACTAATTTTTAATTTGTTCGTTCTGTGGACTCTAGTAGCATTTCCTAGAATTAGACATGAACACATTTGTGCGCACATGTACATATACACAAGACACAAGACACAAGATAATCTTAAAACTTAATGCTATTTTATTTTCTCTAGTTGAAAGTGAATCTAACATATTTTTGAGACATTATGATGGTCATGTTGCGTTAGGTACAAGCAACTAGCAAGGATGAAATATTGATATCAATGCATATGTTGGTGGTCTAGACTTATGGGAATTTTTGTTCACTATGTTCATAGGTAAAAATTGATCAAAATGTTGGTAATTCACCTCAAAACATTCCAAAATATAGAATTTCTGAATGTAACCAATTTAAAATGCTTCACAATTTCGCAAAAGAAAGTATTCTTGCCAAATATATGACATGTATCAATTGTTTGACAAAGTTTTACTATCTTGGAAGTTAGAAATATGGAAATATCTATGGAAACACTAATGTTGGTAAATGTTGGTAAGTAGCAGTCTTTTAAGACTCTTCACCAATGTGGATTTATCCATGTATATGGGTAATATCAGAGAAATATCGGCAGTATCCTGGAAGAAAATGTCTTTCGTTCATATCCAGAAAAAGAGATGAACTAAACATAGCTAGGGAATATGCTTGAATGGTGGGGAAAATAAAACAGACTTGCTAAGTTCTGGACAGGGATGTTGATGAGAAATATACCCTTAGAGGAATGGCTGAAACCAAGTATGAGGAATAAAGAATAAAATGACCCATGCATGCAAGCAGACACATACTTTATACATATGGACATGACTGTACCTTTTCAAGGGGTGTTGAGCCTTTTGTATTCAGCTGAGTGAATGATAGTACACAGATGCGCATGCGCATGCGTGCACACACACACACACACACACTATATTGTGTATATGAATGATTAAATGACCATATAACTTTTCAAGGACAGCTAACATGTGTGCGCGCACACACACACGTATGTATGGCCATTTAACTTTTCAAGGTGTTTTAAGAACACTCACATTCTAGGGGTGTTAACACACACAGACACAACTTTTCAAGGAGTGTTAACACACACATACAAACACACATGTATGTATGGCCATTTAACTTTTCGAGGGGTTTTAAGAAACATTCACATTCAAGGGGTGTTAACACACACTTTCGTATATGAATGACCGCATAACTTTCCAAGAGGTGTTAAGCCGTATTCAGTTAACTGAATGATTGTCTGTAAACAGCGTAAGGGTTTGTTTGATATTTGATTTTGTATTCATTCTATAGCCGTATCTTCACGAGTCTCGGCACCTACATGCATTGAGGAGGGCAAGGGGTTGTGGAGGTCGTTTTCTTAATACAAAGAAACAAGATGATAATGACGAAAATTCCTCACTAGAAAAAAGCATGACTTTGGATGCAAATGATTCAGCCCAATCTGCCAAATCTAGTTTTGAGTGCTTTCCCAATACCAGCAATGGGAATTTTGATTCCTCAAATGTCCAGCAAGAAGGATCAGATCCATGGTTCAGGGCACACAAGAACCACACACTCTCTAGTGATAATGGCAATGGCCATGGCCCATCGTCAGCATACCCTTCAACGTTTGGTGACAGTAAGGAAAGTGTTTTCCTGGGTCAGCAGAGGGAAAACATGCAGTTGAATGGGTCGTCTCTGTGGGGCCATCCCCAGTAAATGAGATTCCTCTATGAGGTCGGGGTACCCCTCTGGCAGTGGTTTCAGTTTATATGACAAACCATGATATTCGATCTGGTAAATTGTTTGTTTATTGTCTTCTATTAATAGAGGCTTGCTTATATACTGCAGGTGAAGCTGAAGGCGTGTGCAGTCTCTTGGGGGGAAACCCTGCTGTGCAATGTCTATATCAGGCAAATCATTCTTGGCTTTGGTTACTTTTGTAATTATTGGGGTGTTGTGGAAGGAGATAGGTGTGAAGTCCATGTTGTCTTCAGTCAGCCATCACTTGCACTCACTTGTGTTGTAGAAACAGTTAAGAAAGCATCAGTTGGAAACTTAAGTAGAAATTAGATGTGAATGTGTAGATTTTAAACACTGCAGTTCTGTTTGAAAAGTGTGTTGTGACTTTCGTGTGAGACAAGAATCTGCCTCTTGTTTATTGTACCCAATGTAGTGGTTGTGGTGACTTTGCAAAGGCTACTTCATCCATCGTGGAAGGGTATTATTTGACCTATATTTCTTCAGTTTATTTGAGAAGAAACTATATGATCTAGATTTCTATATCTATTTTTATGTTTTGATTACTCTATTTATTTTCTGGTATCGGTCCATTCATTTTATAAGCACTAATGATGGTTTGATTGTTTGGTCCAATTGTGTTCCAAACAAGGTCTTGCTCACGTACTGGAGCTACTAATGTTTTTTCTTTCTCACATAAAGGCTTGAAACTGTCACATCCTCTCGTGTTCCCTTGGGGGGTTTTTTTTTGGTTCTTTGTTGTTCAGTTTGGCTGTGGATGTATCAACCTTTTTAATGTATCGTCTCTCTTCAAAAGAAAAAAAGTAGAAAGAAAAAACAACATATGAAAATTTCCATTGAACAAAAATAAATAGAAAGTTGCAATGGAAAGTAGTTCAAGTGATTAAGAGTATTTGTTCTGCATTTTATGTTCGATTTCTCCCTCAATAAATATCGCTGGTATAAAAAACTAAATATAAAAAATGAGTATGAATGCTGTGAGCTGTTGGGTTCCAAGAAAGAAGTTTCAAAGCTCTCAACAAAGGCCCAACCGAAATCGGAAGATCTCCAAATCACTACTGGGCCACGGGATATATATGACCGCAAGTCCCGACAAAGCAAAACCCTAAAACACCCACCATTCGCCTCCATCATCCATATCAACAGCGCTGCCTCTCTCTCTCTCTCTCTCTCTCTCTCTGCTCGGCATATACTAAACAAAAATGTCCCAATGATGATAAATTTAGTAATCTGAGAAATTTGCATGAAATTGCAGTTAAAAGATTGGTGCTCCCTTGTGCAAAGCTCATTTTTAGTAATTTGCAGAGGTTGAGGAGCCATTCTTAATTGCTTTGCTTTCATGCTCTCCAGGTTGAAATCAGGCTTTTCTGAGGGATTTTCTTCTTTTTCCTCTCTCTCTCTCTCTCTCTCTCTCTCTCTCTCTCTCACCATTTTCTCCATTTTTAACTTTAACAAGGTTATACTTTAATTTTAGACATTTTGCTTTAATGAAAAATAAATTATTATAAATGTAATTGGGTATGTAATGGTTGTTGAACTATTTGCCTTGCCTGTTGCATATGTGAATTCGTCCTTGAGTTTTATTAACAGGCAGCTTTAGCTTCTTGTGGATTTTATTTCCACCTCGAAATGCTCTCGAATACCAGTATTATTGTAGCATACTTTTTAAATAGAAATTATTACAGTATGCAGTCAAAATAAGGGTTTTTATCATAAATGGTTCTGAAATTTGCCAAATTATCACCTTTGGTTTTTTATGTTTTTTTTTTGACATTATTGGTCCATTATGTTACACCTCACACATCAATTTGGTCCCGTTTAGGTTCAGTCAAAATTTTCCATTAGATTGTTGATGTGGACATAACATGGATTAAATAATGTTTTAAACATTTTCGGTTTGTCACAAATGGTCCTAAGAAATTTGCGAAATTATCACCTTTGGTCATTTATATTTTTTTGTCTAGCATTATTGGTCCTATATATATTTTTAAAATATTTAACATTTAAAATATTTTAGAAAAAATTTAATTAAAAAAAGAGCAAATTTTCAAAACATAATTTGTTTTTTATTCAAATCCACTTGGCATGTTATTATTGGACATGCCATATACATGTCGCGTCAAATTCGTTATGTTCTATTGAAATTTCTGTTAAATTGATGAAAATTTCAATAGAACCTAACGGATTTAACGTGACATGTATGTGGAGCGTACATGTCCAATAATAACATGCCAAGTGAATTTGAATAAAAAAAATTTATGTTTTGAAAATTTTCTCTTTTTAAAATATTTTAAATGTTAAACTATTTTTTGAAGGGTTTAGGGGTTTTCAACAAAACCTAACGGATTTGATGCGAAATGTATGTGGAGCCTACATGTCCATTAATAACATGCCAAGTGGATTGGAATTAAAAAAAATAGATATTTAGTCAAATACCAATTCTTAGCACTAAAACTATAAATAAACCATACACTATTTAATTTCTATAAACAAACCAAAAAAAAAACCCAAAAAATGACATTTGGCATTATTGAATTGAATTTTGATTATTAAATTACTTTGATACCCTATTGAGTGTTTTGAGCTTTTTTTATATGTTTTGGGGTTGGGTTTGTTTTGAGAAATCAATGACAGTTTTGTAATTTAAAAGAAATTAAAAGTCTTTTTGTTATGTTGTAAATGGGCTTTGGGTGTGTTTCTAAAATCCATTTCATATAGGGTATTTTTATAATTTAGGCTCCTATATTGGGTATAATAGTGAATCTCCCTTAAAAAAAATGTATGTTTTGAAATTTCTCTCTTTTTTTAAAAAAGATTTTAAATGTTAAACTAATATATATTTTTTTTTATAAAAACATTTCTTCATTTATATCCGCTTGTCATTTTCTCATTGGCTATGTGCGCACCACATATGTGTGATGTCAGCAATTTAACAAAAAAATTTAACGAAATCTCACGGTGGGATCAAATTGATGTGTGAGGTGTAACATAAAGCTCCAATAATGTCAGAAAAAAAATATAAATGACCAAATGTGATAATTTCGCAAACCTCAGGGACCATTTGTGATAAAACCTAAAATATTTAAAACATTGTTTAATCCAAGTGGCATCCATGTCAGCGGTCTAACGGAAAATTTTGACGGAACGTGACGACGGGACCAAATTGATGTGTGAGGTGTAACATAAGGGATCAATAATGTTAGAAAAAAAATATATAGCACCAAAGGTGATAATTTGAAAAAACTTAGGGATCATTTGTGATAAAAAGCATCTAAATAATGAGACAATTGTTGAGAGTGTTTGTGTTTATAAGGAGTTGGGCTACTCCCCTTTGCCAATTGGTTTTGGGTTGGAACCTCAACTTCCTTCATGGTATTAGAGCAAGACTTCACGTGTTGGGCGCAACGGCTACTCATTCTCCCACGTCACTCAATATGTATTGTCCACGTGTTAGACTTGAAAGTTAGCCACACGTGTAGGGGCGTGTTGAAAGTGTTTGTATTTGTAAGGAGTTAGGCTACTTCCCCATCGCCAATTAGTTTTGGGGTGGAACTTCAACTTCCTTCAATATCGACAACATATAGAGATCACATTGATATTACGGAACAATTTGTTATGGTGGAGAACTTTATTTTTCGACAAAAAAAAAAAAACCAAATGGCAAGCATGAATAACGAATTCTTTCTGGGTTGTAGTGAATCGAAGGGCAAACATTCCTTCCTCAAATCACAAAAACTGTGACCATGAACTATTTTTGGTCATTTCTACAATTTTCCTTTAGATTTGGAGCCTTATATATCTGCCGCATTTGTGCAATTCTGTGCAAACTTCTCTATCTCATTTGTGAGATTTAGCAGTGACAACAAATTCTGCTGCTGTTATCGACATTGAAAGCAACAAAACAAATCCCTTGCTATTAAGAAAGGTTTGCTCAATAAAAATGCCTTCAAAGTCGTTGTCAGCGAAAACGGTAGGGGCACTATATAACCCCATTGATGTGCGTTCTTTTTTGTGTCCAAGTAATTAAGCACAGTGGAATGCTTTGTATACATGTATTATTGGTGGAGATGTGAAGCACACCATCTACACAACAGGTTCAATTTACACAGATCTGCCTTTCTCTTGCAGGTTCTTTCAATGATCGAGCAATTAGAGCTTTGCTTGTTCTTGCAATTGCTCCTGTTCAAGGAAACCGTAATTCGGATCAGAAATACTAACAAAAAAAAGAAGGCAGATTTAAGTCCAATTAAATGTAAAATGAAAATTACACTGCATCCCAAAGTTGTGTCAATCTGTGCATTGCATGATTCACATCAAATTAAAAATTAAAAGTGCATCTTAGGAACAATTGAAGTGGCACTGACCTCTGTGACGAAGAAGGCATGGAAACCATATGGAACTCTATGTGGCAATTCAACAACTGCGACCGGGTCAGATGACATTGTCTTTGCATCAATTACATGGATTGATGATTTTCTGCATGGTGAAAATTCAAGATTAGATTGCAGTCTGTCCTCAAGAAAATTCAACTTCAAAAGCAAGCTGCATAACCACTGGTAAACCCAGTTTACTCTACTTGTAAAGCATGAACACCATAGCTATAATAAAAGTGATGACATTAAGATCGACGATATATATTAAGCCGGAGTTAAACTGAGACTCACGCTTGTTTAGAGTATGGAATTTAAGATTCAATTTTTAAGAGAAAGCATTATGTGTTACTAAACAGTCCCTTTTAACGTGAGAGACGAAAATATTACCCAGTTTTCTCGTCATGTACAAAGAATATTAAACAGCCATCATCTTCTTCAGAGGTAACTCCGGGAACACGAGGGACAAAAATAGCCTCAGAGCCAAATCTGCCAGGTCCCAGGTCATAGAGGCCTTGGACGTTTCCTCCAACCTCAATTTTTGTTTTTCCAAGCTCTGGTGCAGCATGCAGATCAAACTTCACTACCCCTGTCACCTTTGCAATGCTGTCCAGTAAGGTTCCATACACATAACGCTGCTTCCTGCTTTCACACAAGTTAATTAGTGAAAAGAAGTGAAAATGAATATTACACTAGCTTTTCCAAAATGATGGCAATAGTACCACACACACACACACACATATGTATATATTTTTACTTTTCAATCCAGAAATCTCCCTGCGAGGACAGGAGATGCATACCTGCCAGTGTAGCTCTCATTCACCCTGGGAAAATCCACAGCTGATTCTGATAGTTTCTTCTGGGATGCTAGACCAGTTTTTAAATTGAATCTCATCTCGTACCTGAAAATAGTTAGAACAGTCAGAAGCACCATCATATCTAATAGCAATTTACATTAGTAACACGGGTCAAAATCTCTTACAGCTCATTTTTGAAGTTTTCAAGCTTTTCTTTGACAGACCCATTGACCATGTCTAAATCTAGATTCTCAAGGCGGCATGTGATTAAAACAATTTCGTCCTCCTCCTCCCAAGCATTAGCTATGAAAAAAATGAAGTCACAAAAACAGTCAGAATGTAGACAGTAAAAAGCTTTAGGCATAGCTTAATCACCAACCATGAAAGATCACATGCATTTATTTATTGTTAAACGACATTAACTATACCATACCAAGTTACACAATTGAACAAAAATCCATAATGGTTAGTTGGTTTAGTTCTATGGGACTAGAACAGCTAGAGGATTTGATAACTTCATTAAAATAACTAGAGCAGGGGGACTAAAATAACTTCAGTAAGCCTTGAGAAGTTTGGAAGGTCTGAAATTCCAGCTAGAGGAATTGAAGGATAATCTGGAAACTAAGAGCAGTACTACTCTAAGGAGCCCAAGAAGAAAAACTGAATTAAGAAATATGAATGAAACTAAAGACGAATACTAAAACTCTTGATTGCCAAAGAAATTCCAGCACAATAAAAAAGACCAAAATACTCCTTTCAAGCTTCCAGCAATTCTGCAGCCTGAGGCAGACAGTCAGAACTAATACGAAAAGAGCAGGTTAAGGCCTCAAGAAGCAAAGAGAGTAGACATAACCCTACGTAGAGCATATTGGTACGAATAGGTCCACCTAGCCAACTCCAAGTAGCCAGGATTGAATGTTTACAACATTTTTAGCAGAAGTGAGCATGTTCCTTAGATGAATCTTAGTAATGCCTCAAAAGCAGGATAGACCATAGGAATTGCAGCACTTATTTAACAGTGTCAGCTGCGTACCAGCTTCACCAATTTTAGTTAAAAGAATGCAGAGTTATTGGAAAACTTAATCAAAAAAACAATAGTTGTTTCAAAGACATTGATCCTTGCATTAAGATAGGAAGACAATATGCGCACCATTATGGAAAATGAAGCAATTTGGAAGCTCGAACCATCTGATTAGCAACTCATCCTTTGCATACCGTGGAAGTACACCAAAGCGAGCTTTTTTTGTTGGATCAAATGTGAATATCAGCTTCTTTTCCTTCACCATTTCCTGGAAACATGAAATTTTTTATAATAACATGTTAAGATTCATTTTATGTGACTGTTTGATGCTCAATAATTATTGTTAAGTTATCCATTGTTCCAGGAACTTAAGTCGATAGGAAATAGGCCTAACAATGTACATCACGCTAAAACAACACGCCCAATCTCCATGAGCCACTGCTGGTTTATATGTATAAAACCTAAGAAATTCCAAAAAAGGGTAAATTTTTTTAACATAATACCATTAATATGTTAAGTAATGTTGATCCTAAAATCTTTAATGTGACAAGCCCCACAATGCATAGAAAACCAAGATTTGGTCCCCCTCATTTCCAACTCCAACCTCTCACCCTTTGCCTATGACTAGTTTGAAGATTATTTGGTTGGTATGCATGCTCAAATTTATTGGTGATTAATCTTTACATAATGGATATAACTAGTTGAAATGAATAAAAAACACTAATTTTGAAACTTCCATACCTTTGGTCTGAAGTACAAGGGGAGATCCATGAAAATTGCATAGTTCTCAGTAATTGCAAAATCATGCATCATGATGGGGTCTGCTACTGTTATGGGTATAGGATCATGCATGAAACCCTCCTTGGAAATAACTCTATAAGTGATATATGGCGGAGTATGTGAATAGCCAAATGTAAACATCTCGCCTGCATTAGGTACATCATAAGTTGAGAGGAAAATTTCCTTATAAAGGCAGAATAAATTTCTTTCTATAAGAATGTGCTTACCAGTGAATGGGTCAACCTTTGGATGAGCAGTGAAGGAATGTGTCAGTCTCTTGTCATAATCCAGTAAGCCAACTGTTTGCAGATCTCCATCTTCCAGAACTTTGAGGACATCTACATAATGCAACATAAACAATTTCATTTCCACACTAGAAATAAACAAAAGTAAAATTATTATTTGAGCGCCCACAAAGATATAGGAGGCAACACAAAGGCTGTAATTTTTATGTTCTTTTCTTTTTCTGAACCGTGAAAAACATCAGTTACATCTTTATGGCATCAAAAGCAGTGGTGAAATCGGAAGAAAAATGAAGAAAAATTATTCCCCTAATCTTTTCATCCCATTAGATTATCGAATTGATTGAAATTGAAAAGTAGATGCAAGAACATGGATGAGTTCTTACAAGGCTTATCTGCCTCTGAAAGAGCTAGAAGCTTCCCATGGTGATATATGAGAGCTGTATTACCTGGAAAAGGGTAGGAAATAGTTAGTTAAAGATACTGCTTCTTAGGCCAGTAACAGGAGATACTTTCCTACTTCACCAGTATTTCAAAGATACATTTGCAAGGGGTATAAAAAAATTCATAAATGTTTCAAATTGAACAGAAAACTATGCACACAGTTTCAACTGTATCATTAAGTTTTCAACCAAGGTGTGGGGGATAAAAATATTAAGTACTCAAAACTTTGATGTCCATGCATGCTAAAGTATGGTGTATGGATCACAAGGATTAAATTCCTATTAAAATACCAGTGCAACAAAGGCATTACTGTCAATGAGTTGTGACAGTTCAGAATTGTACTGAAAAGAAGTTGTTATTGCGTTTCAAAAACATTGCGCGCAAGAACACCCTACCTGTCCCATTTCCATAAGACATATCTAATACTTTCAGTTTTGCTCTCAGGATTTGCATGTTAACCATGAGTAAGCCAAAAAGCCCCTTAAGGTCTCCAATCTGGAATGACACATTCAGGAACATAAGAATGGAATCTCCGAACTAAACATCTATGGCACACGCTTAATCTAAAATTGCAACTGTAACGGCTGAAGTGGTGTTACTGACATACCTTCATAAATTTAGCACCTCCAAAGAATTCTTCTTGCTTAAGACGGGATGTCCTAACATAGCGGGAGACATATGTTGCTTTTCCATCTTTGATGCGCATACCATGAACCATACTGCAAAATGTTAAATATATAAAGCAATGCTGGATCACATCTATCACTTTACTAATTCAGCCAGAGACATAGCTAATGAACAGAAACTATTTACTTTTGTTTCTATCCCACTTGTTAACATGAAAACTGAATTCGATAAGATAATCAGCCTACATATAAATTGTTCAAAAGATTCAAATTCAAATAAGGCTGTGAAAAAAGAAGCAGGGGACTCACCCATCTCCATCAAACCTGCAAATGGAGCAACAAAAGGCATCAGCACAAAACCCACATGGCTAAGAATCACTGAAATTTATTTCCAAAAATTAAAAGAGACCCAGAAAAGAGAGAGGAAAAAAGACATACCAGTGATATCCAGCAACTGGGGCAAACTTTGGGTTGGGGCCCACCCTGACAAACTCTCCATTCAAGCACTCCTGTAATTCATACATGGCATGGCATTGGCAATTGGCAATTGAGAGCACATGGCAAAATTAAGCATCGAAGAGTTTGATCATAAAGAGAGAGAGAGAGAGAGAGAGAGAGAGAGAGAGACGTACAGGAAGAGAGCCTATAACAGGGAGGTTGTTGGTGGGAGGAGTTTCATCAAGAACGGGAGCGAAGTTGCCAGCCAGATAGTGGTGAGGCTGAGAAGAATCATACATCAACTTCACAATCAGATTCTCTATCAAGTCCACGACTTTTGAAGCAAATCCCTTGTTGGGTATTGGGTTGGGCACCACTATGCCACTGCTCTTGATCTGCTGCTTCCTCTCATCTTCAACCTCCGCCATTGTTGTTGGGTTTCAGAAGCAAATGAGTCAAGACCAAACTGCTGGTGGTGCCTGGCACAGTGTGTGGTGGAAAATGTATAAAGTGGTGGGCATTTTATCTCTTCTTGTCTTGTTTCGATTGGAGGTTTTGTTGGTAATGCGACTGCCACGTTTAACGTTTTGTTGTGGAACTCAGAGACCTCATGAGGCTGAGAGGCTGAGATAACATAAATGAGATACTGTTTTCTCGAACTTTTAAAGATGCTGCCGTAACAGTACAATATAGCGGCTTGTATGCCACTTCATCAAGTCTTTACGTCATTTTTGTTGGGTTATATTAAAGTTTGAGTTTTGGTTTTAGGATTTTATATTAGAGAAACAAGTGAAGATTTTGAGACTCAGCTAAGTAGGTGCGTTTCGGTTTGGTTCGGTTTAGATCTCAAATCACCGTTGATGGGGAGACATTTTGAGAGAGATGATTTCAAATTCTTAGGGATTTAAGTTTTGGGTATTAAATGTTG
This sequence comes from Prunus fruticosa, assembly GCA_018703695.1. Taxonomy (NCBI): domain Eukaryota; kingdom Viridiplantae; phylum Streptophyta; class Magnoliopsida; order Rosales; family Rosaceae; genus Prunus; species Prunus fruticosa. The sequence goes on from CM031918.1 coordinate 4,174,854, forward strand.
AGTTTTTATATTTAAATATGTAATTTTCTTTGTTCACTCTAATAGTTAAAGAGTGTTGTTAAACAAACCTTCAAATTAACTGAGTACACCCTACTAACAAACTATTTATTGAATTACTAATTTACTCTAATATAAAATGATCAAAAAATATATATTGAATTATGAAACAAATATAATTTTAATAAGTACACCTTATTTGCCACATATGATTTTCTAGAGACGTGGTTGTGGTTGCAATTGAGGTGATATTTTGTTTGGTTCAGTTAATTTTGTGGTTTTTGTGCAGGTAAGACTTTGGCGTTTAAGGTATACAAGCTATGAGCTGAATGAAACACTTTGGCATTTGGTTTCTTTCACTTCGTGGTTGCGGGAGGAACCGACTATTGGTAGGATATATTTCTCTTTTTTCTTTCCAAAGGCTTTCGATTTGTTTCTTTACTTTGTGTGATAGAATTAGGGTGTACTAAGGGTATTTTTGGTAGTTACATATAGGGTGTACTTAGTTAATTTTATATTTTGATTAAAATATTAGGGTATACTTAGATCATAGGGTGTACTCAATTAATTTTAGGGTTTGTTTAGCAGGCACTCTAGTTAAATCATTAAGCTGCTAAGTTTTATTATTGTGTAAAAAGATTAAAAAAATGTCATCAAACTTAATATTTAACCATAGTACATCTATACACACACCCCACCACTCTTCATATTAAGTTTTAGAAAAACACGAACTCCTCTACATCCTATTGTCAGATTACTCTTCTCTTTTAAAGAGGTAGGAAGTTGAGGAGCCAATCAATAAAACTAGAAAAGTAGTCCTTAGAGTTTTACTCGTCTTACTGTACAAACAATCAATCATACAAAAAGCATGTCTGCCTTTGACTGACTCTAGCTCTATGAGCATGAAAATAAAATTGAGAGGAGAACATGCATGCCTATTAAATTAATTATCGATGATCAGGTTAAATACATATTATTAATATTGTAATTTAATTAATTAAAACCAGCATCTCTCTCTATAAACCATCGCCTGAGTAATTGGGAGATCATAATCATCCTTCTACATTTCCAGCTCTTGTTCACCTGTGTTTTCATGATCATGCTTCACCACTTCTGTCTCTTTACCATCGTCTCATGACAATCAGTGACGGATCCATAAAAAAAATTCCCTTTATTTCATTAGAAAATGTTAAATTGTGATGGCTAATTTAGAGAACTTGCACTTAATATGGCAAAACTCAATACCCAAAAAAATCTATTATATTATATTATATTATATTATATTGACTAGTTATGGGTTAAAAGAGTTTTTGGGCTTGTTTGGTACACCGTATTAGACTTTGAATATGAGTAAATAGTCCATGTCGGGTGTTTGGTGTTGTTGGGGCCTTTTCGTTTTCGGCAGCTACAGATGGGCCTGGACCTGTAAAGAGCAAGTGGGTGAAATTGCCCCTTGTGTCTGAGTTTAAGAATCAAACCCCAAGAGTGTTTCGAAAGGGTTGTGGAGCCTTAGGAAACACTTTGGTCTCCTTCACCAACGAAACCAACAGTTGCTTACAGATAAATATATGGCTTGACTTGAGAAGCTTGTGGCATGAAAGCTAAGCATTCATGAGTTTAGCATTAAAGAGAGAGAGAGGGCTGTGATTTCCTAAGAGAAACGAGGTTTTAAAGTAAGGAGAGAATGGATTTGGAGAGAATTTGTTGAGGGGAGAGAGGAAAAGATGAGGGAGGAGAAGTGGGTGGTTTGAGCAATTTTCCCGCAGCTTAACAAAAGCTTTGTCAGGCTCTGGAATGGCGTGCCATAAGAGAAAATGGGAAGAGATGATGGAATAGGGCTCGAAATTGAAGGGTTCCAGGGATGAGAGGTGATGCTTGCTATCTCTGAATGTGGTTGCTTGCCTTCGATGAGTTGTTTTGCTGGGTAGAAGGTGCCTCTCTTTTATAGGCGTTGGAAGCTCCTTCTTCCCAAGAAACCTTAGTTGGTTCTCTCCAATTTTGCCAAGTCTTCTCCTCCATTTCTCTTCTCTTCCTTCGATTCAACCTCTTTTTATGAAATCTCCCCCAATCCAAACACACAGTGACAAGATTTTTGGGAGCTCAAAAGTCTTCCCGCAACTGTTCCAGTGGTAATCTCCTATCTCTGGTTATCATATCTCCTTCTTTCCTCCCCTATTTCATGAGAAGAGCGGGTAAGGGAAGGAAATAGATAACAACGTTGGTCTGAAGGATACTTTTTCTCCTAGCAACCTACGCGCGCTAATACCCTTTGGTTTTTCGGGTGGTCTACCTTGGGTTTGTTTCTTGGCCATGTGCTGGAGACTCCCAGGAGCCTGCATACATGAGTAACCCTTGGGTTTTGTCATGGTTTTGTCTCCAGCCATGTGCTGGAGACTTTCAGATATTTTGTTGGTCATTTGGGCCTTTCCCTAAGGCAATGGGCTAGTTTACTAAAGAGATGGGTCAACCTTCTAGAGTGATGGATTATTTTTTACTAAGGTGATTGGCCAATTTTCTAAGGTAATGGGCTATATTTTTCTCTCTTTCATGCTTACCCACATATTTGGGCTCAATAAGATGATGGTTGTCTTTTGTGTTTGACGTTTTAATGTGTAAACCACGTTGGTTTTTAGACTTAATACCCAATGTGGTGTATCAATTAATACGTCATGAACGAGATAAAACCGTCGTCCTATTGTCATACATGGTATGAGAGAACCGTTTAATAAGACGCCGGTGTTTTCTTGGTACCGTTGTGGTAGTTTTTGTACGACGACGGTGTTGTTTTACAACCGTCGTCCTAAATTTAATATCACGGCCGTCTTTTTCCGACGTCTTTTATTTATTATTATGTCGATCTGTTTAATTAACCGTCGTTGTTTTTCTTGCAGATTAATTAAAAATGGTTTCGAAATCTCAAAGCAAGGAAGCTCAAGTGTCAAAGGCTTAAAGGGATGAAGCCAAATTAGTTTCAAAGGCTCAAATGGATGAAGGCAAATCAGTTCAAAGCAAACCCTCGAAGAGGATGAGATTTTCTTCAACCTCCGAGAAAGACCCGAGCACAGCCACATTTGTTGAGGCACCAAAATCGACTTGCGGTATCAACACAATGAGCTGTGTTGTGAAGAGGAAAATTCAGAAGATTAAGCATGTGGTTGAGTTCAATAAAAGGGGCAGACCACACAGTAAGGTTGTTGTTGAGATGCAGTCCTATATTGGTGTTTTGGCACGCACCAGAGTCCCTCTTGTGGACAAGAAATGGACTCAATTGCCCAAGGACCTGAAGGAGCAGATTTGGGAAGCTGTTCAAATGGCTTATGTTATTGGGGAAGGGCGCAAGAAGATGGTGTTGTCGTCTGCCGCCAAAAAATGGAAGGATTTCAAGTATACGTTAACTAGGAAATTTATCCTTCCATTCGCAAATGACAAGGAGAAGTTAAAAGAACCCCCTCAGCTTTATAAGTTCATAGAGAAATCGCAATGGGATGCCTTTGTAGCTTCAAGGTTATCCCCATATTTTGAGGCTGTGCATTCTAAGCAGAAATAGAGAAGGGAAAAATGTGAGAACAACCATAGGTTGTCTAGAAAAGGGTATGTTGGTTTGGAGGACCAATTGGAAGAAACTATGCCCCGGTGAAGAAATCGATCGAATCTCTGTTATGGAAGAAGGCAAGAGAAGATAAAACGGGAAACATCCCTGATCCAAAGGTTGTAGAGAATGCAAAATTAATCGTTACTCTCACTAACTCTGTTCTAAATTAGAAAAAAACAGAGTGTTTTATTTTGGTATAGACGTCGCATGTTTAAATAACCGTCGTTATAACTAAAACACCATGATGGTTTCTATTTACTGTCGTTTCAAAGATAATAGCACGTCGGTTTTTGCATGAATTAGACGTCTAGATTGAATTAATACGACGGCTTAAATTCCTGAGACGACTGTCTTTTTTTAAGTTTACTTACGCACACACTCTCCCTCTCTTTGTCTATTTCACTGAAATTTGTGGTGCACAATTTCTGGAAAAAAAATGCATATTTCTATTTAGTTTTTTCACTTCTTCATTAAAATTTATGACTGTTTTATCTCATCTAGACGTTAGAATACGTATACAATGACGGTAATTTTATGCCGCCGTTTGAAATTATGTACTACGTCAGTTTTTTCAACAGTCCGTCATCTTAATTGAAATACTACAACGGTACAGGTTTTTTTTATTTATGTTCTATTTATCTGTTTATAACTTTTGAATATACGACGGTTTTTTCTACCGACGTTGGAATTGTTACACAATGATGGTATTTTAATACCAACGTGTGAAATCAATACTACTTCAGTTTTGTTAAAAAATCATCGTTGTATAACTAATATATTACGTCGGTTTATTTATTTGTTTTACACTCTGTTCAATGTCTAACATTCTCTCTCTCTCTCTCTCTCACTCTCTTAGGATGATTTGCAAAAACAAGTCTCCGAGGGCACTCTGACTGTCTCGGGAGCAATGATATTTTGACTCTGGCTTTGGGAACCCCCGAGCATGGTGGGTTAGTCAGAGGAGTTGGAGTTGGCGTTTCCCCAACTCAATTCTTCAATTTGCTGAGACGGCATAGCGTAAAATTTGCTGACAAATTGAAGGAAAGTCTTATGGAGGCAGTCAGAGAAGAGGCATTGAGGATGGAGGCTAGGTCAAGGGAAAATGTTTAGGAAGCAGTCTAGGTCAAGGGAAAATGTTTAGGAAGGTTAGAGAGCGGAGAGGGAAATTATGTTGGCACAATTCCGTCAACTAATTCCTAATTTTGATCCCAACATGCTCAAAACCCCAATTACCCCAATTCCTTTACCACCTCAAGAACAAAGCCCAAAAAATCCAATGTCTGACAAGGCAAGCTGCTCGGAGCCACTAATGTCAGACCCCTAGTTTTGGATGATCGTATTCTTAACTACTTTGCTTAATAGTAACCTATTTCCATTGTTTCTTTTATTATTATTATTATTATTATTTCCCTTTTAGAAAGCCACTGTTTCTATGTTAGATGTGTAAAATCAAACTTCTAATGATTAATGCATCAATACAGATCCTAGTTTTTTAGTTCAGTAGTATATTTATTTTTCACTTAAGTCATGTTCTGTTGATAAATTTTATCTTTTTGAACCAGAGCAATATCATTAACTCCAAAACTAAAAACAATATAACAGAAAAGAAATGGCACATCTCCAAAGGAAACGTATCATACAAAAGAAGATGGAATATAAACGTATACCAATTTCTGAGTTGTTGTTGCCATGTCCTTTCGAGAATGAACGAATACCATTGCATGTTAACCTTGCCTGAGTGAGTCAACAACCTGGCAGAAAAAATATCAATCAGTTAAATAATCATTCAAATACATACATTACACAAAGGAGAGCCTAAGGAAAAAGAAACCTTCTTGCAACATATACCATTCTGCAGTTCAATATGCGGGCTGTAAAATTATGCTCACTAATACATCGGCAATAACTAGAATCAAACAAGAAGAGTCTTGCTTCTGGATTCACTCTCAGAAACTGTAATTTAAATAGTATAGCCTTTTAAATATTAATGTTTAAAATTCTAAAGTGTATTTTTAGGAATTTTTGCTTAGGATTCTTTTCTGAAAACGAGTTTGATAGAAGAAATGAATGGGGTGTAAAATATAGTAAAAATACAGATAAAATAGTTCACAAAAACAATAACCTTAGTCTGATTCATGTGGCGTCTCAACATTTCATTGTATGTTTCAACACTTGAGCATTGAATATAAGGATGGTGTATTCAATTGAGATTTTAAAAGACTATTTATGGATAAATAAGTCTAGTGGATTTTAAAAGACTATTTAGGAATGTAATGACTTAAAAGATTTTTATAATCATGATTTTTTATGTTTGGATTTTGAAAGATTTATATCATAAGAATTTATAAGATTTGAAAGGACCACATGGATTTTTTACTTTTTATGATGCTAACCAACCAATGATGAGCAATTTGTTGATTCCTCCGGCTAGTCTAGTGCAGATCTCATGTGCAAGCAGCTGTTTATTTCATTAGTTTCATTTTATTTTACAGAAAACTGGCATTTGAGAAGGAAGATAGGTTTGAAGCCTTATTGGTATGTGTAGAAAGGTCAACAATAACATCACATGCGCCCTCATATATTTGACTTATAGGACGACTTACTAACCAAGTTGGCAAACTGCAAGCCATCTAGCCAAGTTGTATATCAAGAAACCATTCGTTATTCATATTTTTTTAAATTTATCATCACCCCTTTTCCTAGTCATTGTGTTTTCTGTTTTTCATTCCTTCCTCCAAACCCCATACAATCACCATTTGATTTGAACAATAACACGCAACATCAAGAAATCGTCAAATAATGATAGCTTGCCTTGAAATTGGTTGAGCATGCATAAGATACATACAAAGCAAACTAGGTAGCTGCAGCCTGTAGGTTCACTAGTAGCAAAGCTAACTGAAATAGTTTTCTATGTTGCTTTCTCTACTAGACACAGAGCAAAGAATGCACCCATTAATTACATTCCAAAAATACAATTGCTCTCTTTTCATGATTCATGATCGAACACAACCAAAAAGGAAGCACTATTCAAAATACAAAGAACCTGGGTCATTGGGACATAATCACAAACACCTACCATGCCAGATTTTTGGGTTAAATGTCTGCTTGCTCTTTTCTGTTACTGATTTTTGTTTGAATATTGGGTTTTTTGGGTTTCTTGGCGGGGAAACATGTGCTTTGGCTTGGCGCCAAGGAGTTTAACAATTCCCCGTTGTTATTTTTAGCATCTGAAGTTGGTGAGTTTCTGGGAAAAGCTCAGCTTTGGCTTGCTGCTTGCTTTGTTGTTCATCTTCTTCAGCAGGTAGAGAGAGAGAGAGAGAAAAAAAAATCCCACATGAAAAATCCGATGGGTTAGGGTGGGATTTGAGATAGGGCTTGGTATTTATACCTTCTATTAAAAAATCTCACAATCTCACATTTAAAACAATCTGTCGAAATTAGCAAGTTTTTGAATACCATAAAACTTTTTGTTACTTGTTTAAAGTCTTGATTGAATACAACTAGATTTCGACACCCTCATTTAAAAGTGGCTTGCAATTCGACCAATTTCTGTACAATAGAAGTTGCTACTTTTCTCATCTAAGCGGATCATTTTTGCTTTGTCCAGGGCACGTGCAGCATCTGCTATGAGAGCTCTTTGCTTTAAACTCAAGGAAGGATGCAAAATGCAGAAAGGACGCTTTGATACCACTTGATGCAAGTATGAACTCGCAGAGCTTGTTACTATTTTTTTCCTGGTGGATTTCCTTACTACTCTTCACCTTGTTTCTTACTTGTTTTGCACTTTAAATTATGTTGATAATCTCGTTGGCTAAAATGACTACTAGATCCCTCCACTAGTTTATGAATCTTCGAGGTAATTTATTTCATTTAAAAGTAAACTAAAGTCATAATTTCATTTAATATGGAGAAAGAGTACCAGAAGATGCCTTCTGCCATTACTCAGACTATTTTTTTTAATAATTTCTTGCTGAAGATATGATAGAGATACATGGTCATTTCAGAATCCTCATGGTGGTTTTGGATTATTATTACATGGGCTTCTTCTTGTTCTAGCAATAGTATGCTGATAATATTGCAGAAGCCTCAGGAATATGATTTGATGTGGTAGAAATAGACCAGCTTGACCAAATGAGAATACAGTATGCTGATTATTTGCTGATATGCTCTACGTTTTACTTGTTTGGCAGATTGGGGACCGAAGGTTGATGTTGTTGTTTTTTTTTTCTTGACCATCCTTCAAATTATGAACCCCCAAATTCACTTGCGGAGTGGCTTGAAGCTGGTGAACAGCCTGTCTATATTGGATTTGATAGCCTTGTTAGTTTGTTGCAGCTTTCTCTATTCATGTTTAATATTCTTTTCCCAGTTCTATCCCAGAGTAGCTCTGTTTGTCCTTACCCTAAAAAAATTACTTGTTCCTTCTCAATTAAAACAATCAACCAAAGCCACAATCTCCAAAGAGTGACCACCTTCATGTTGGTTCCCCAACGAACAGGTTGTGGAGGTCTATTCATGACAGATGACAAATCGACCCTTTGGTTGTTCAGTTGTTCAATATTTAATTTGACTGAGGCATGTCTAATTCAATTTCGAGTTTCAGAATTTCAGTCAATCGCAGTGTTTGAAAAGTCCGCCTAGGCTGGCGCTAGGCGGCTAGGCGGTCGCTGGGTGGCTAGGGGGTGGCTAGGCCGGTGCTAGGCGGCTAGGCTGTGGCTAAGCGGCTAGGCGGTGGCTAGGCGGCTAGGTAGTAGCTAGGCGGCCGCCTAGGCAGGTTGGGTCTTTTTTCGGTGCCAAACCAGGTGGATGAAGCAGTTATTGCGAGAGAAAGTTCCGTCCTCTGCGAGTGCAAGTTTCATGTTCGTTGGAATTAATTTAAAGCGTATAGCCACCCGTCTATACTTTTAAAATATTCGAATGTAATTAGAAAGTGTAGCCGTGCGGCTGTACGTTTATAATTTCTATTTATAGAGTGGAGCCTTGCGGCTATAATGCTAAAATATTGTATTTAAAGCTGATCGGCTCTACTGTTAAATAAAGACCAGGAGGTAGAATAGCAACTGGAGGAGGAGACACAAAGTTTTGCTTTTCTTTGGTGCGGCACCTTTCTGAATAAATAAAGACCCACCTCCGGTCCTTGTGTTGAGGTCAGCTGAAAAACATACATGAAACACAAGCACATGCAACAATTAAGCAACAATTTATGATACATCCGAAATGATAATAGAGGAATAGGTTCACCAAACTCCATTGAAATCAACTAAGGAGAGACTAACAACTTGATGAGTATCAGCTGTGCTTTCTGCGTACATACCCTTAGTACTACCACTATTTTCCCGTGTCAACAGAGGTTTCATTTCCATGCTTGGACTTATTGCTCTGACTCCTAATATTGTATTTAAATAGTAGAGCCGCCCGGCTATACTTATATAATTTCTATTTATAGGGTACAGCCGTGCGGCTATACTTGTAAAATTTCTATTTATAGGGTACAGCCGTGCGGCGATACTTGTAAAATTTCTATTTATAACGTATAGCCGCGCGGTGCTACTGTTACACAACAGAGGTTGCATTTCCATGAAAACTACTCCTTTCATTGAAAGCTCTTGCTCGGCTTGCAATACTATCATGTATAAGCTTGTGTCTCAATACTGACGATAAATGGCTCGAGGAAGATTGGAGTACTGCATCTCGGATAAATTCTCTGGTTTCAATGACAGTTCAAGAAGGGGAATCCACTGAAGCAGTTATTGGTTGCACATCCTGCAGTTGAAGAGTTTTCAGATAAGGATAGACCTAGTAACAGAAGAGTTCTTGTTATGGTTGATTATTTTTGCCTCCAAACTGAAGAATTTCTTCTTTGTTCTGAAGCTATAGAAGCCGCCGCCACAGGCTGTGTTGTCACTGGGCGAAAAATATCACTGGTTTTTTATTCTGAAAATAGCTGGAATCATTCCAAACATGAAAAGTAAAATAAGATTAGTTGACAGCCAAATCATCCCCAAAACTTCAAACAACAAGACTTACAAATCTCACCTGCAGACACTAGTTTTTTGGTGTATTTTCCTTGGAAAATAGAGGACTAACTTTATCATCATCTTTGCAGCTGTCACCAACTTCTAAAAATTCAAATGCATCTTTGTGCAATCGTGAAGCATGAGTTTCTACTCTTTCAATTCTCGCAGCTGGCATTTCTGGAGGAGACAGTTCATGCAATACAGTGGCATTATTTCTACTGGCAGAATCCAAGGAGTCCCACATAGGTTTTGGCGTGGCCAGGTCAGGTTGCTTCTGAGAACTCAAGTTTAAGTCAACATTGCATTCCACAGTGCCACATGAATCTGCTAGTAAGAATTCTTTTAGATAAAGTATTGTAAGTTAAACACAATGTGAATTGATAATGTTACTGGTTCAAATGCATTCCTAGAAATTAATGAAGTCCTACCAGTGGGGATAACAGACAAGTCCAAATAAGGAAGTGATCTGCCTAAATGAGGGGTTTCTGTTGCTTTAAGATCAGCACTTGATAAAACTTGAGCTTTATCTCTTATCAATGCATGGGTTTTTCCTGGTTTACATAGAGTTGCAGCTTTAGAAAAGGAGTCTCTAGTATCACTACTTTTTCTTAAATGATCCATGCAAAGAACTTCAACATCCATTGCACTTCGAGCACTCTGGCCAAGTACTTCTCCAGCTTGTTGTAAGCCGTCGCTGCCTGTCTTTTCGTCATCATGAAGTTGTTCTTCTTCATGCATCAAACTGTCCCGATGAATGAAGTAAGCAATTAAAATATAAGAAACCAATAAGTTCTGAAGTTAATGTGAACCTACATTTTAGTTCCAGTGGCAGCAGATCCAGCACGAACATATGTAAAATCAATGATCCCTATCAAAGAAATTAGATCGGTGATTGCAAATTACATGTACAGAAATGAAGTATTAGGTTAAGAATGCACATAATAGTGGAGTCAGTCGGCCACTCGAGGGCAACTAAGCACTAACAATGATGCATTTTATTCTGACCTTGTTTTTATACATATGTATTATTACAGAATACATGTAAATGAGAATTTATTTTCCATGTCGCATCTTATTTTCTATTTCTCATTTCACATGATTGTGTTTGTGCTCATAGGCAGATACATTATTTCAAAATTGACAAAAGATAGGCTTCATATTACATACCTCTCTGGAGTGCTTCAAATCTGCTTCATGATCTACTGAGCAGTTTTTAGTGGAAGTTTCTTCATAAGAACTGGTATTAGTACAAACAGAATTATTCAATTTGGTTATCAATGAGCAGCTATTTACCACCGGCAGTGATTTCCTTTGTATATTAGACTCATCCATATCCTTCTTTCTTTTATTCCTTCGGCAGAAAGTAATCAATGGGGTGGTCAACTTGTTTCACGCAAGCTGAATCACCACCTAATTTATCTAACTTATTTCTAGAGAATGAATCAGTGTCTTCTAAGTTTGATGTACCATCACATTCAGAGCTGCTTTTACTTTCAAATGATGCTGCTGCTGATGATGATTTTTGTCTTACAAAATCAGCAGTAATTACAGTGGAATACATCACCAATTGAGAACCTAACCTCCTCCCAACATTATTATCATCAACCAATGCTCCAGCATTAGCATTTGAAGATGAGCCTACTTTCTTGCCACTAGACTTATTCCCATATGCATCCCTTTGGGAAGGAACCTCATCAAGACTTGTCGGAACGGTTTTAATTGGTATTTGTCTTGTGCCAGATACTTCAATGTGTTTCTTTTCCTTATGGGTCTTATCTAGGCATTGGAGATGACGACTGAAGGCATTTTCCACAGTGCTTTGGGTTACCACCAACACAGCACGCAAAACATACATGGCATACGGTACCTGCAAGAAAAAGAGGCAGGCGAGACAGACTTTGCATATTAAAGAATAAGCATAGCAAGAGAAGCTAAACGCATGCCATTCACAATAATGTTTAAACTTCAGAATCATTTCTTCTATGGACCTGACTTGTGCTTCACTGCTTCGGCTTCCCAATCTCAAGCTCAAATTTGCAGCTAAATTTTTTCAATTTCGGGTTTCAGACTTTCAATCAATCACAGTGTTTGAAAAGTCGGCCTAGGCAGGCGGCTAGGCGGGCGCTAGGCAGGCGCTAGGCGGGCGTTAGGTGGCTAGGCGGCTAGGCGGTGGCTAGGCAGTAGCTAGGCGGTGGCTAGGCAGTAGCTAGGCGGCTACGGTATTAGCTAGGCGGGCGCCTAGGCGGGTTGGGTCTTTTTCCGGTGCCGAACCCGGAGGACGAAGCAATGACTGCAAGAGAAAGTTCCGCCCTCTACGAGTTGCAAGCTTCGTGTAAATATATTTAAAGAGTATAGCCGCTCGGCTATACGTTAAGATATTCGAATATAATTAGAGAGTATGGCCGTGCGGCTGTACGTTTATAATTTCTATTTATAGAGTAGAACCTTGCGGCTATAATGCTAAAATATTGTATTTAAAGCTGATCGGCTCTACTGTTATAATTTCTATTTATGCATGTATTAAAATAAATAAAAGGTGCGATACTAATAATAAGATCCAAGAAACAAATTATTCTTTCTTCATCTTTTTTTCCTGCATGGATCAACGAAAACCTTAAAATGCTCCAATCCTTCAAACTTGTGAGCAAAATCTTAGACTTATTTAATTATTATTTCTTTAGTGAATAATTAAATACTTTAATTAACTTAATAAATGGTAATTATTATTTTTATTTAATCAAATATTTAAATACTAATTATTCACTGAGTAAATAGTAATTAAAAAAGAGAAATCAAGATTATGCTATTCAAAGGGTATAGCCGGGCGGCTATACTTTAAAAATATTCTATCTAAAATATCATTTTTAAAATATTCTTTTTTATTCATTAAATAATATCTTAGCCTTGTTTAAATACTTTCATTAGTGATTAGGTTTTAATCCAAAATTACGTAAATCTGTGGATTGGGGCATGACAAGTAAGCTAGCTACCTAAATTGAGCCAAATATGGATTTGGGCTCGGATATATAATCTAAAAGAGTATCCCCTCCAAGTGGTAAACTTAGTTCAAGATGATTGGGCCCTTTTCCATAAGAATTTTGTAACGAGGGCCTTTTAAAGCCCTTAGATGAGGCCCTATCTCTAATCGTTTGATTAAATTGGTTAGTAGTTGGATCAAATTAGTTAGTTTGATCCAACGGTTATGAAATAGGACCTTATCTAAGGGCCTTAGGCCCTCAATATAGAATGACTCTTTGCTACCAATAGTTGTTTGTGGCGTTTTGTGTTTTTGCCCCCATACAATCGAAGAAAAAAATGAAAGAAAAAAACAAAGGCTTAAAATCACAAATGATTTATTTGGTTGACATAAGTCGTCTAGTTTTTATTTTGCTAAGAATACCTTTGTGGCCAATGGGGTCTAGCTCAGGCATTGACTTGGAAACCAGTGGTCTCAAGTTCAAAACCCCCATGACACCTTGGTGGTAAACCTCATCTCCTTTATAGTTTAGACTATCGCTTGTATTTAAAATATATATATATATATATATACCTTTGCGGTGTACATTTACTACTAAGCTTAATCAAATATCCAATTTCCGTCCGTTTGTGTAATGAGACAAATTAACAGAATACCTCAATACAAAATTATGGAAAAATTAGTCAGGTCTCTATGACTTCATGAAAGTGATGTCAAACGACCAAAATACCGTTTGTATAACTTATTTTAATTTATACTATAAATTAACAAAAAAGTTGGCGTGGTAAGACTGCTAGGCTAGCTAGCAAATGAAGACAACATCCACAAGGATATTCTTCACAAAATTAAAATCACATGACTAATCTTGACATATGGGATAAACAAACAAGGACCATTTGTGATTTTAAGCCGATAAAATAAATCTATGATATAAGGGTGTTATTGTGGCAACTAAATTACTGCATTCTTAGGCCACAAAGAAATGCAATTGTGACATAATTAAGGAGAACTTTCTGGCTTCTGATAATGTCATAGAGATAAGATCCATAGAGACAAAAAGCCTTGTTGGAATGGCAACAACAACTAATAACGCAATATTTCACCAACTATTTCACTCCAACCTCCCCATCCCTATACTTCTCCCCAAACACACTACGCCAATCCTTAGGTGATGCCACTTACAATACAAGCACTCTTCCTTGTTATATATTCATCCCCAAAAAAACCTATATAACTACACGCAAATCCCATCTCTTACCACAACCCATCTTACTTTCTCTCACCTTTTTCAGTTTTCTTACCCAAATACCTAATTTACCTAATTGCCAGCTAACTTCCCTAACTTTCTTTGCTCTTTGCCTCTCCTCTCTTTGACATCATGTCATGCGTATGCCCTTCAATGCTTGTATGCCCATAATCATATTCAGAGGGACTTGGACAACATGATGATGTATTAATAATGATCATGACACGTATTTGCTTTAGCTAAGATTTTCAACCCACAACCAACCAATGTGCCTTATTGGAACTTTTTTGACACGTAATACATAAACTTAGGTTCCTCTCTCCTAATCAACGTCTTTCCTTTTATATTAATTTGGGGTCACATTCTACTATTTCATGACGCCGGAGTGACGATATCATGTATATTTCTGTGCATGGGGAAACATACAACTCATGTATAAATGTATGGATGGTAAAAAGTTATATATCATTTTTTCAAAGTCACGACTTTAAGAGAAATTTTTTATTGATAAAAGCAAAAACATAGCGCTGGGGATAGCAGCCTGAAGTCAATGACAATCATCATCATCTACTAGCAGGACGTCCCACAGAATAATATGAGTATGACACCTCAAAACAAACAAAAGAAACCCATGTGTAGATAGACTCGCCTAATCCTCTTGGTCCTGTCTTTTTTTCTAACCCCTTTCAATATTATATTATCGCTAAATTTTCAACCCAAACAATAAAACAAATGAAAGACTGCGAAATCATCTATTACATTGTTTGTTGACTAAATTGTAGAAAGAAAACAAATTTGTGTATATCTAATATTATAGAAAAGTTATTTGTAAAAACGGGGATTCTAATAATAATTTTATATAGGTTTGAGTGGGTTGTGAAGGGTATTATGACTGAAGATCAAGAAGGCTGAACGGGTTCCAAAGTGGATGACTGACTGAATGAAGAATACTTCATTTGGTCCAAAAGTGGGATTGTGAGTCTATATAGATTAAATCAAGAGGAAATTTAACAGAAGAAGAGGAAGAGAGAAACAACTAAGAGGAAGGAAGGAAGAAAGAGAAGATTGAACAAAAAAGGGACTTTAGTATATTTTAAAAAATATTATGTTTTATTTGTGATGAGCTCAAATATATGTTTGTGTTTTCTATACGGTAGAAATTTAGCCTTTCTTATCACAACTTTTTTTCGTAGCAGAAGTATTTACCGGTTTCCCCAGGAAAATATGTTGGTCTAGCAGAAACGATTCTTTATTAGACGGCCGTGGTATTTGATTCGCCAAATACATCATTATTGTATACACTTTCATATATGTATGGCGCAACCCAATGTTTGTTTTTCAAGTTTCTAATATCTTACTTTTTTTAAATCGAAATATCTAAATAATATGAAATTGAGTCGAGAAGGGCAATCACTCATTCTTAAAACTAGCATTCTTAAGACCAAAGAGTCAAGTGGAAAAGGGGGGAAAGTGTTTACCTAATTAACTAACCTCCTAACAATTCTAACAGCTTTGACCAGCTCTAACCAACTCTAACCCTTGGGTAAACAGAAAGCTCTCCGTTCATGTCGTCACATGGTACATTTTGTACACGTGTTATAATATGGGTGAATAACATAATTTATTTTCTTTCATTTTAGAAAATAATATCAATAACTATTCACTTATATTATAACATACTTAAAAACACTACTTTAAAAGGCATGAGTTCGCCACAGTTTTAAAGTAGTGGATCACAAACAATATTAATATTTGCAAGAGTGAGAAGGCATGGCGGGATCCACCATTTATAGGCCACGAACACTGTTTATCATGGCCAAAAGTAAATTAAGCAGTAGTTTATAAACGGCTTTTCTAGTAGTGAAAATGTACAACATATAGTATTCTATAATCCCTCGCACAACGCATGATATGGGTGAATGAGTTGACAACATTTTCAGACTTGCCAACCACCCGGCTCATATTTCGGCACTAAAAGTGGGAAATTAGATTTCCAAGTTAGAATCACAATTAGTTGAATGCATGTCAACGAGAATTTCAAAAAACATTAAAAGTGGAAAAATACCTTTTAGCATTCAACAAATGTCAAATTATACCTAACAGAGACCAAAATCAACAAACCTCAACCTACTGAAGGCATCCAAAGCTGTGCCTCTCAAAGCACTCAAGACACCCTTTGAGCTAGCTGCAAGGACAGCAAGTGACACTTATGATTCAGAATGTTTCTGTCCATTCTTGTGAAACATCATCAGTATAACTATCAACTAAAAGGAAAGGAAGAGAAGAGAAACTTTTGTAAATCTATCATTCGATATCTATTTAATTAACTTTTTAGAAGGGAAATAAGTATAAATTCCGATTTTTTAGATAGAAAATGTTCCAGCGTGGTAGTGAGTTTAGAAAAAGTTCCACGCGAGTAATTTGTATTCACATGTATGTTTGTGTGTTGATAAACAAGCACAAACACCAGTAACGAACTAAACTCAATGCATCCAATTAATATATTACGTCATATTTCTTCAGTGGAGAGAAAACTAATGTGAGACCAGAGAGTCGGCCAAGTAATTCTTTCGTCTCAATTTCCTGCTTCTCAAGCTCCATACTTCTCTGACTCAAGCACTCTTTGCTTCTAATTCACAATCTCTCTCTCTCTCTCTCTCTCTAGAAACTTTGACTTCTCTTCTATAAATATGTATTAGGTCTTCATGATCACATCCCATATCCTCCAAGCGTCTGTCTTGAACGTTTTTGAATTTGGACATTTTTTGTATCCAAAACTTTTGAAAGCTCAGATGAATTCACAAAGCCATTTTCTCTCCATACTTCTGATAGTTTTCTTAGCCTCTTTTTCCTTCTCTTTTAGCAGTAACGTCCCAGAGGACCCACTTGTACTTGATCATCATCACCATCAAAGTGATCATGATGAATATATAAAACCCTCCCCTACAATATCAAGGACAAGCAGGCTAGCTATTCTCAGCAGAGCAAGTGCTGCTTATCATTCAGCTTCAGCAAAGCATATTGTTATTATTGTGGATACTTATGGAGCTAAGGGAGATGGCGGGGATGATACCCAGGTAACCCATCTAAATTATTTATTTAATTTTCTCTTTTTTTATTATGTTTGTTGGCAAAAGTTAATATTTTCTCTTTAATTATTTAATATATATATATATATATAGATTTTAAATGTCCTTATTCATTCTTTTTTCACCTGTTTAAGGGCTCAGTTATTTTGGATGGTCTTGTTTTAAATTATATGAGGGATTAATGAGTAGCATGGGGTTTGTTGAAAGGTTGGCGTTTTCATTTTTTATTTTTGTGTTTTAATAGGCGTTTAGAAAAGCTTGGACGAAGGCTTGTTCTTCTCAAAGGGGCGTTGATCTCGTGGTTCCTAAGAACAGGAACTATCACCTGAAACCAAACAATTTCTCTGGTCCTTGCAAATCTCCTATCACGCTCAAGGTGAGTTCATAAATTAATTGAACCACATACATGCCTACATTATTAGTTATATAGACATTACAACACTCATAAAATGCATGATGCATGCTTGTATAAATTTGGACTATATGCATCCACGAGTAAACTTTTTTACCCCCTAAGTTGCTTCTTGTGGGACCCATACCGTCCATTTCAAAGATGAAAATTTAAAAAATTAGAAAAAAGAAGCGTTGTTCGAGTGGTGTGGGGATCTTTGTCTAAAGTTACTTGTTGATTTTGACGTTGTTTGGGTAGCTTAATCACATATTGTGTTTTTTCTTTTTTAATAAAAAACTTTAAATACAAGTGATAGTCTAAATTATAAGGGGAAGGGGGATTTTTTATACACACCTACCAAAGTGTTATGGGAATTCGCACCTTAGACCACTAGTCTGCAAATCAATGCCCTTTTTCCAATAAACTACACCCCGTTTGCACATGGTACCTTGGTAATGTATGTGTGAGAAACCCCCCTCCCTTTATAGCTTAGACTATCCTTTGTATTTTTTTTTTAAATATATATTATTTATACGTTTTACAATTTACTTTTTTACAACGTAAAATAATATATATGCTCTTAATTGTATCCATTTTCCAGATCTATGGAACAATCAAAGCCTCTCCCAACCGATCAGATTACAGAAATGACAGACGGCACTGGATTGTGTTTGAAAATGTGACAAACTTTAGAGTCGAAGGTGGTGGCACCATCGATGGAAATGGAAGGATATGGTGGCAAAACTCTTGCAAGGTTACCGAATCCCTTGTAAGTAATTCAATAAGCTAATCAAGTTCTTGTGCATACTTTAATTTTGATGTCGATTTTTTTTTATAACCCAATTCTAGATGCAAAGACTAACTACAGTTTATTTTCTTTTGTGGAACAACCTTTCATTATGTCACAGCCTTGCACGATCGCACCAGATGTAAGTTTATGGGTCCTATTTATTTCCAAGAACTAGTCATCATACCTACAGCACTGAGATTAGAATTTTTTTTATTTTATTTTAAAAGCACTCTATTATTTAATTACTGAAATTTGTTTACTTGTCTTTTTTCTTTTTCTTGTTCAAAGGCCATGACTTTCTTCGGGTGCATCAACTTGCAAGTAGAAAATATAAGGTTCCAAAATCCCCAAAAAATGCATCTTTTGTTTCGCGAATGTGTGAATGTGAAAGCTTCGAATCTCATAGTAACAGCACCAGAGGATAGCCCCAACACAGATGGAATCCATGTCACAGGAACACAAAATATTCAGATAAAGAACTGTCTCATTAGAACAGGTACGGGTCATAAACTCATGCCGTCAAAAGCGCAATATGTTTTCAAATAATAATCTAATAGCATAACATGTTCGGCTCTGAAATATTAGGGCGTAGTTAAAAACGCAATTACTATTAATAAAGAGCCAATATTTGAGAACAACATAAATACTTGCTTGGAAAAATTATCTGAGCTAATAAAATGAATGAAAGAAATATCAATTCACCAGAACTAATGTTTTTTTTTCTTTTTTAATCTATTGAAGGGGATGATTGTATTTCAATAGTAAGTGGGTCACGAAATGTTCAAGCCACAGATATAATCTGCGGACCAGGTCATGGAATCAGGTCTTCCATTGGACACATTCTACACGACAACTTTTTAAAATTTTAAAAAAAAAATTATTATACTAATTTTGATACATAATCTGGTGATTTAATTGCAGCATTGGAAGCTTAGGTGCTGGGAATTCAGAAGCAGAGGTTTCAGATGTGATAGTTTCTGGAGCGAAAATGACGGACACCACCAATGGACTAAGAATAAAGACTTGGCAGGTAAGACTTCATTTTCAAATATACATGTGTAATTTTGGGCATCTCCAACTTTGTCATTTATAATTTCATGTACATAGATCACTTCAATGACACAAACATGTCTATTTTGCTTCATGCATATAGGGCGGTTCTGGATATGCCTACAACATCAGATTCAAAAATATTATGATGGACAACGTGAGCAATCCAATAATCATAAACCAATATTACTGTGATCAGGACGAGCCATGCCAAGAACAGGTACGGTTTAGTTTAGACTCACTTCTGTTAAAACATACAGTTTACAATCTGACAACGTAACATACTAGATTGTCTTTATATTTGCAGCTATGTACACGATGTAAAAGTTCGAGCATTTATAAATATATAATATTGATCATTTGAGGTGTCTTCGCATGCATGCAGGCTTCAGCTGTGAAAATAAGCAATGTGGTGTATGATAGCGTAAAAGGCACAAGTGCTTCAAAAGTGGCAGTGAAATTTGACTGCAGCAAGCGCTTCGGATGCAAAGGAATCTTGTTACGAAACGTTAACATACAAACTCTAGGCGAAGGAACGGCCATAGCTTCCTGTGAGAATGTTAGACTAAGCCATAGCGGGAGTGTTTCTCCAAAGTGCTCTTCAACAATTTAAAAAGTTTCTTTATTATTTACCATTGATTATACTTTGATTTCTCAGTCACAATATAAATGAAACCAAATTGTAGCTTTTTTCGATCTCTGCTCTTGTACGGAGTCACCACTTTGGCCAGCACTTTATCCCTTACGGGCTGACCCGGTGTGACCGGGGATTAGTTTGGGTTGTGGTTAAGGCTTAAAGGTGCCATCCATAATTGGGGACCATCCAGGACCACCTCGTGGTTCAGACCAAAAAAAAATTGTAGCTTTTACTGCAAATAGCAAAGAAAAATAAATCTATGCTATGCAGAATTCTTTGTGTTTAACTTAAATTTGTTATGAAGAAAAATAAAGCCAAGCATGGCAATAATTTCTGATACAAACGATATTGGGGGCGGGGGAAATTGAACCTTGGACTTCGATGGAGGGGTAAATGCTCTTAAGCATGGCAATAATTTCAAAAGTTAATGTGAAGCTTGAAAGGTTTCCAAAACCTCCGTTCATATGAAGTAAACCTTAAGCTCCTAGTTTTCCACCCTATCCTTGCTTCATAAGCTCCTATAGTTTCCTTGCTCTCCAATAAGGTCAGGAATTGGTGGTGATCTTAGGCATAAAGACATAAGCCCTCTAAGGGTGAACACACTAAAAAATGTCTTCAGCAAATGGAGATGAAGAGACGAAATCCATGGACCCTAACATTTAAAAAGGAAACAAAACCCCTATAACATTAAATTAAAAAATAAAAACAAACAAAAGAAACACTTGTCCCTACAATTGAAGAGATGTCACTGAAATTACGTTCCACAAATCAAATGCAGATGAAATAATGGGCGCACATATACAAGAGCATGTGGAGGTTGCATGAGTCCGGCAATTATGTTTCGACAAATGAATAGAATACCTCAATACAAATTTATGGAAGTTAGGTCTCTATGACTTCATGAAAGTGATGTCAAACGACCAAAATACCATTTGTATAACTTATTTGCTTTAGCTAAGATTTTCAACCCACAACCAACCAATGTGCCTTATTGGAACTTTTTTGACACGTAATACATAAACTTAGGTTTCTCTCTCCTAATTAACGTCTTTCCTTTTATATTAATTTGGGGTCGCATTTTATTATTGCGTAATGCTAGGCTTATAACATTTGTACAATATCTCTAATAGAGGTGAATCCCACCAATACAATTGGACCCTCTTCTATTAGAGAGATGATACAAACATTGTATGAAAAATGTGATAAGCCTAGCATTTTCCTCTACTATTTCAAGACGCCGGAGTGATGATATCATGCATATGGGGAAACATATTACTCATGTATAAACGTATGGATGGTAAAAAGTTATATATAATTTTTTTCAGAGTCACGACTTTAAGAGAAATTTTTTATTGATAAAAGCAAAAACTTGGCGCTGGGGATAGCAACCTGAAGTCAATGACAATCATCATCTACTAGGACGTCCCAAAGAATAATATGAGTATGACACCTCAAAACAAACAAAAAAAACCTATGTGCAGATAGACTCGCCTAATCCTCTTGGTCTCTATCTTTTTTTCTAACCCCTTTCAATAATATTTTATCGCTAAATTTTCAACCAAAAATAAATAATTAAAGACTGCGAAATCATCTATTACATTGTTTGTTGACTAAATTATAGAAAGAAAACAAATTTGTGTATATCTAATATTATAGAAAAGTTATTTGTAAAAACGGGAATTCTAATATTAATTTTATATAGGTTTGAGTGGGTTGTGAAGGGTATTATGACTGAAGATCTAGAAGGCTCAACGGGTTCCAAATTGGATGGCTGACTGAATGACGAATACTTCATTTGGTCCAAAAGTGGAAGTAAATTTAACAGAAGAAGAGGAAGAGAGAAACAACTAAGAGGAAGGAAGGGAGAAAGAGAAGATTGAACAAAAAAAGGATTTTTGTATTCTTAAAAATTGTCAATCAAACTTCAAGGTCCAGACAAGGATATCAAGTATTCTCAAAAATATTATGTTTTATTTGTGATGAGCTCAATTATATGTTTGTGTTTTCTATACGGTAGTATGGTCGCTTATATTTTGTACATGTGTTATAATATAAGTGGATAACATGGTTTATTTTCTCAATTTTAAAGAAATAATATCAATAAATATCCACTTATATTATAATACGTGTACAAACACTACTTAAAAAGGTATTAATTGGTCACAGTTTTAAAGTAGTGGCTCAAAAATAAATATTAATATTTGCAAGAATGAGAAGGCATGGTGGGATCCACCACTCATAGGCCACGAACACTGTTTACCGTGGCCAAAAGTAAATGGCAACAGCCGCAACTACCACCATTTTTTGTTCTATGACCAACGTGGATATAGGCCACAAGTAATCTGTAACTTATAGGTGACATTTTTAATAGTGAAAATATATCTCGTGATCGTACTACTATAATATTTTATAATCCCTCGCACAACACATGATATGGATAAATGAGTTGACAACATTTTCAGAGACTTGCCAACCAACGGGCTCATATTTCGGCGCTAAAAGTGGGAAATTAGATTTCCAAGTCAGAATCATAATTACTTGAATGCATGTCAACGGGAATGTTTAAACAACCTTAAAAGTGGAAAAATACCTACTAGCGTTCAACAAATGCCAAATTATACCTAACCGGGAGCAAAATCAACAAAGTACCCCTCAATCTACTGAAGGCAACCCAGAGCTGTGCCTCTCAAAGAACCCAAAGCATGTGACACTTAAGGCAGGAAGACTATAGCAATGAACAGACAAACTTTCTCTTGATTCACAATGGTTCTGTCCATTCTTGTGAAACTTCATCTGAACCATTCTGAATCAAGAAAAAGTTTGTCTGTTCCAGCGTGGTCGTGGGTTTAGAAAATGTTCCACGCGAGTAATTTGTATTCACATGCACGTTTGTGTGTTGGTAAACAAGCACAAACACCAGTAACCAACTAAACTCAATGCATCCAATTAATATATTACGTTCATATTTCCTTCAGTGGAGAGAAAACTAATAATGTGAGACCAGAGAGTCGGCTACTAGCCAGGCAAGTAATTCTTTCGTCTCAATTCACTGCTTCTCAATCTCCATACTTCTCTGACTCAAGCACTCTTTGCTTCTAATTCACAATCTCTCTCTCTCTCTCTAGAAACTTTGACTTCTCTTCTATAAATATGTATTAGGTCTTCATGATCACATCCCATATCCTCCAAGCGTCTGTCTTGCACGTTTTTGAATTTGGACATGCAATTGTTTTTGTATCCAAAACTTTTGAAAGCTCAGATGAATTCACAAAGCCATTTTCTCTCCATACTTCTGATAGTTTTCTTAGCCTCTTTTTCCTTCTCTTTTAGCAGTAACGTCCCAGAGGACCCACTTGTACTTGATCATCATCACCATCAAACTAATTCTAGTGGTGATCATGATGAATATATAAAACCCTCCCCTACAATATCAAGGACAAGCAGGCTAGCTATTCTCAGCAGAGCAAGTGCTGCTTATCATTCAGCTTCAGCAAACCATATTGTTGTTATTGTGGATACTTATGGAGCTAAGGGAGATGGCGGGGATGACACCCAGGTAACCCATCTAAATTATTTATTTAATTTTCTCTTTTTTTATTATTTTTGTTGGCAAAAGTTAATATTTCCTCTTTAATTATTTTATATATATAGATTTTAAATGTCCTTATTCATTCTTTTTTTACTTGTTTAAGGGCTCAGTTATTTTGGATGGTCTTGTTTTAAATTATAAGAGAGATTAATGAGTAGAATGGGGTTTGTTGAAAGGTTGGCGTTTTTATTTTTTATTTTTGTGTTTTATTAGGCGTTTACAAAAGCATGGAAGAAGGCTTGTTCTTCTCAAAGGGGCGTTGATCTCGTGGTTCCTAAGAACAGGAGCTATCACCTGAAACCAATCACTTTCTCTGGTCCTTGCAAATCTCCTATCACGCTCAAGGTGAGTTCATAAATTAATTGAACCACATACATGCCTACATTATTAGTTATATAGACATTACAACACTCATAAAATGCATGATGCATGCTTGTATAAATTTGGACTATATGCATCCACAACTAAACTTTTTTACCCCCTAAGTTGCCTCTTGTGGGACCCACACTGTTCATTTCAAAGATGAAATTAAAAAAAAAAATTAAATACAAGCGATAGTCTAAATTACAAGGGAAATGAGGATTTCTCATACACACACCCTACCAAAGTGCCATGGGAATTCGACCTAAGACCACTAGTCTGCAAGTCAATGCCCTTTTTCAATGAACTACACCCCCGTTGACACATGGTACCTTGGTAATGTATATGTGAGAAACCCCACTCCCTTTATAGCTTAGACTATCGTTTGTATTTTTTTAAAAAAAATATATTATTTATACATTTTACAATTTACTTTTTTACAAGGTAAACTAATATGCTCTTAATTGGATCCATTTTCCAGATCTATGGAACAATCATAGCCTCTCCCAACCGATCAGATTACAGAAATGATAGCCGGCATTGGATTGTGTTTGAAAATGTGGCAAACTTTAGAGTCGAAGGTGGTGGCACCATCGATGGAAATGGAAGGATATGGTGGCAAAACTCTTGCAAGGTTAACGAATCCCTTGTAAGTAATTCGATAAACTAATCAAGTTCTTGTGCATACTTTAATTTTGATGTTGATTTTTTTTATAACCCAATTCTAGATGCAAAGACTAACTACAGTTTATTTTCTTTTGTGGAACAACCTTTCATTATGTCACAGCCTTGCACGATCGCACCAGATGTAAGTTTATGGGTCCTATTTATTTCCAAGAACTAGTCATCATACCTACAGCACTGAGATTAGAATTTTTTTTTTTTAATTTTAAAAGCACTCTATTATTTAATTACTGAAATTTGTTTACTTGTCTTTGTTCTTTTTCTTGTTCAAAGGCCATGACTTTCTCCGGATGCATCAACTTGCAAGTAGACAATATAAGGTTCCAAAATCCCCAAAAAATGCATCTTCGGTTTCACAAATGTGTGAATGTGAAAGCTTCGAATCTCATAGTAACCGCACCAGAGGATAGCCCCAACACAGATGGAATCCATGTCACAGGAACACAAAATATTCAGATAAAGAACTGTCTCATTAGGACAGGTACGGGTCATAAACTCACGCCGTCAAACGCTCAATATGTTTTCAAATAATAATCTAATAGCATAACATGTTCGGCTCTCAATTAGCATAAAGAGCCAATATTTGAGAACAACATAAATACTTGCTTGGGAAAATTATCTGAGCTAATAAAATGAGTGAAAGAAATATCAATTCACCAGAACTAATGTTTTTTTTTTTCCTTTTTAATCTATTGAAGGGGATGATTGTATTTCAATAGTAAGTGGGTCACGAAATGTTCGAGCCACGGATATAATCTGCGGACCAGGTCATGGAATCAGGTCTTCCATTAGACACAATCTACACAACTTCTTTTAATTTTTTTAAAAATAAATTTATTGTACTAATTTTGATACATATTCTGGTGATTTAATTGCAGCATTGGAAGCTTAGGTGCTGGGAATTCAGAAGCAGAGGTTTCAGATGTGATAGTTTCTAGAGCGAAAATGATGGGTACCACCAATGGATTAAGAATAAAGACTTGGCAGGTAAGACTTCATTTTCAAATATACATGTGTAATTTTGGGCATCTCCATCTTTGTCACACTTCAATGACACAAACATGTCTATTTTGCTTCATGCATATAGGGCGGTTCTGGATATGCCAACAACATCAGATTCAAAAATATTATGATGCACAACGTGAGCAATCCAATAATCATAAACCAAAATTACTGTGATCAGGACGAGCCATGCCAAGAACAGGTACGGTTTAGTTTAGACTCACTTATGTCAAAACGTACAGTTGACAGCCTGGCAACATAACATACTAAATCTAAAAGTTGAGCATTTATAAATATATAATATTAATCATTTGAGGTGTCTTTGCATGCATGCAGGTTTCAGCTGTGAAAATAAGCAATGTGGTGTATGAGAATGTAAAAGGCACAAGTGCTTCAAATGTGGCGGTGAAATTCGACTGCAGCAAGCGCTTCGGATGCAAAGGAATCTTGTTACGAAACGTTAACATAAAACCTCTAGGCGAAGGAACGGCCAATGCTTCCTGTGAGAATGTTAGACTAAGCCATAGGGGGAGTGTTTCTCCAAAGTGCTCTTCAACAATTTAAGAAGTTTCTTTATTATTTACACATTCATTATACTTTGATTTTTCAGTCACAACATAAATGAAACCAAATTGTAGCCTTTACTGTAAATAGCAAAGAAGAATAAATCTATGCTATGCAGAATTCTTTGTGCTCAACTTAAATTTGTTATGAAGAAAAATAAAGCCAAGCATGGCAATAATTTCTGATACAAATGATATTTGGGGCGGAAGGAATTGAACCTTGGACTTCGGTGGAGGGGTAAATGCTCTTAAGCATGGCAATAATTTCAAAAGTTAATGTGAAGCTTGAAAGGTTTCCAAAACCTCCGTTCATATGAAGTAAACCTTAAGCTCCTAGTTTTCCACCCTATCCTTGCTTCATAAGCTCCTATAGTTTCCTTGCTCTCCAATAAGGTCAGGAATTGGTGGTGATCTTAGGCATAAAGACTTAAGCCCTCTAAGGGTGAACACACTACGAAATATCTTCAGCAAATGGAGATGAAGAGACGGAAGAAATGGCCAGAATTCTGCAATCTCTCCATGGACCCTAACATTTAAAAAGGGAAAAAAAAACCCTAAAACATTATATTTTAAATTTTAAAAAAACAAACAAACAAACAAAGGAAAACCCCCAGCAGCATCCCCAATTCCCTCAGAAACTAGTTGGTGGAAGTATTTGGGGTCTGCATATGTTTGGATATGAAGAAACACTTTTCCCTACAATTGAAGCGATGTCACTGAAATTACGTTCCACAAATCAAATGCAGATGAAATAATGGGCGCACCAATACAAGAGCATGTGCAGGTTGCATGAGTCAGGCAATTATGTTTCGACCCAAAAGTTGATTGAACCTTTCAATTCATGCCCGAAAAGGCTAAAGCTGGAGTAGATAATGAAACTAATTGACAGAGACACCAAAGCACTATAATTCTGAAATTAGAACCCTAGCCAATAATTTTCCGTTACCATTATCATGCATTATAATACAAGTATATTAGTCAAACTAAACTAGACTTCCAAGGACTCACTCATACTGACAAAGAATCCTCAGAAGCATTTCCGATGAACAACGGAAGGTCCAGTTTCATCATAGTCTGCTTTGGTTACATGCTGATTTTGTGGGAACACAACTTTGGCTAGTATGGCACCTCCCACCCATGCTGAATACATTGACAAATTCTCCGGCATATATTCTGGAGGCTGTAACCCACACCAAAGGATTAGAACAAGAATTTGGCAATGCAGCTAGTACAAAGAAAACAGTGTTGGGAAAATGTTATGCGTAACCATAAAGTATTCTTCTCGCCTAAACCCTTCGTGTCAAAAACCACTTCCAAATCAATGAACATGTTTATTTTTTTAAACAAGATATTAGGCATACATTCTATCGGAAATATCAGAAACACCAAACTGCCAACTGTCTGTAAAAAATTATGAAATATATAGCATCATCGCTTATTAACATGTAACAAAAAAGATAGCGAAATAACATACAACAGAAACTGTCACAACCATCAGTGTGGGCTGTGAAATATAGATGGCCTCAGAAACAAAAATGAAAACTAGCCATACTTACATTTATAGTATGTGGACCTCAAATTTGAAATTCAAAAGGTTATTTCATCATAATTATCAAGAATTTGTGGGTTTTAGACAGGGTCCTAGTGACAGTAAACAATAGGTGCGATGTCATGACCCATGAAGATGAAATCATGTGGAAGAATGTTGACAATGTTTAGCTGATCAATTTTCAGATGTGCCCGGCCACATTTGAACTTTAAATCTACCCCACCCTATCTCAAGCTAAAACCAAATTGCAGTTTTTAATGATAAAATAAATTACCTTAATTAAAGCAGGACGGACAGCAGATGAGCATAGACCAGCTTCTTTCTGAAACCTTTCTTCAAAACCTGGAATAAAAAGCAACCCAACTGCCAATCAGCAATGACAGAGCCAAGTTTCTATTTCTTCTGAAACAAGAAAGTCAAACTCAAATTTGGTAACGCTCTTATAACAATTGTATTGTAAAATATGTCAAACAAGAAAAATGTAAAAGGAACTCTAAACCCACAGATCCCTACAACTTCGTGAATCCATTTATTGAATCGATATAGATGATAAGGATAATGAAAGCATCCAAAGAAAGGGCCTTGCAGTGCAGATATCTAAATATAAAAAAGTCCAACGTATTCTAACAAGAACCAATTATTCAGTGAAAGAAAAAAGGATAAAAGATAAAGAAAATATATCATACTAATTACTGCATCTGAAATGCACATGCATCAGTGACTATAAAACTCACCAGTCATAGAAGCAGTGCCACCACACAGTACAGTATTTTCCAGCAATTGACGGTGATTATCAGACGACACTGTTGAAATACAACGAACAAGCTGCTCAACAATCCCATGAGCCTCTAACCCCAATATAGATGGTTGGAATAAAGCCTCACCAACAGTATATTTTTCTCTTCCAATCGTAATAACCTAAATAATAACCAGTGTAACATTCAGAAAGTTGGCAAAAAGCAGAGTGATGAAAATGGGGAAAAGGAGGATTTGGGGAAGAGACAAAGATGGTTATGCTTGGAGTCAACATAACCATGACCTGCCTTGAGATGGGATCACTATCATTGTTGTGTCTAAACAAAACAAAAATTCCACCTCTTTTAAGTAGAAAAAGAAAGAAGTGTTTTGAACTTTAAACATCATTCGTTAGATCTTTCTTTCGGATACAACAACATTAGAGAAGATCTCAGTGTTGATAATTTTGTGTTAAAACTCTTTATACATGTAAAACATAATGAACAGATCCTGGATACAAATCAAACAAAACCAGCTAATTATGACAAGTGCAAGCCAGTTACAAGTTACAACATATATAACAGTGACTTATAGGCATACTATGATGCACTCAGGTTAACATATCTATAACCCAAAAAAGCTACATGTCTACATCTGTATCTTTTCCATCTATCCAGATCAAAATTTCATAAAATTAACCAGACCTGTCCATCAGGAAGAGTATGTTGCTCTGTCTGGCATGCATTTTTGGTCTTTTCATAAGCAAGTTCATCTTCAGCACAACATGAATATTGCTCTTTTATTTTCTCAATATCCAACATCTTGATATTCACCAAAGGATTGGATTTCCCAAGCTCTTCAGCAAGTAACTTCGTCAAATCCATACCTCCAATTTCAAACCTTCTTGAGGCAATGTGCTGAACAGCACCTTCAATTACTGGTGCAATATCTGTGAAAAATGGCCAAAGATACAAAAAGGCACAGTTAAAAGACAATCAGTTTTGTTCCTTTTACATAATCCCTAGTAACATTCCATTGAATAATAATATTGACCACTAGCTTGCACATAAAGATGAATCAAATGACATTAATAGGTCATGCTGGTGAACCAAAACTCGCCAGCATTAGTTCGGTCACCAATGCATCTTTATGACTAATATTGTCGTAGGGTCACCTAGTGCACTGAATTGCTTAATGGATTGTTATAGCTTGGCATAGCAACACAATATCAAGTATCAATAATATACTTAAAACACAAATTTTGATGACATAGATTTATAGCTTGGCATAGCAACACAATATCTTCTATTCCTAGATTTGTGCATTAAAACAAATACAAATTTTGAAGTGCAAATGAATTGATTGATTGTATGCTAGACAGGATAAATTGAATTTTGATGAGATAGATTTATTATATTTAAAATAAACATAACTTAGCCTGCAGTAAAGTAGACGTAAGAATAGTTCAAACATCACTATGTATTCAATAAAAAAGATTTCATTGGTTCCCTTCTGCAAGGTATATATACCTATCTTTCCATGGCCAATATCAACAGTGCATCCCGAGATACGCCCTACAGCATAAAGTGACAATACTGCTTGCTCTGATGCATAGAAGCCCGAAATGTTAAACGTTTCAAACATCAGTTGCACCAACTGCTCTCTGACAGCCTGGTAGAAAAATTGTATTTCATTTTTTTATTTAAAGGAAATATATTAACTACACTGACAAAAAATGGAATTATGTAGCAGCAGAAAGTTCTATTCCTAGGCTTTTTCTTTCTAGACAGATAGATTGACAACTTCAATTTAGGGTCACCAATCACTTTACGGCACTTCAAAACCACCCAAGCCTTCCCTATCCCTCCTGTACAAGAGTTTTTATACCAACAAAATAAGGTAGCACGCTTACATCCATGCACAAAGACAAGCAACAAACAGTGAAATAATGTTACAAAGGCAACTCTCACCACCATGCACTGACAACAAACTGATTCAAAGCATAAAAACTTGTGGCCACAGAATTTCTTCTTTAAATTTACTTAAACAAGAATAGTAATGATTATAATCATGATACTGACACTAAGAGAGTTTGCACAATGCCACCAGTCTAGATCACAGTCTTTCAACATAATCCATTGCTTTTCCAAGTTAAACTATATAAGAATGATAAAACAGCAAAAATAACCACAATACTCGGGTTTTCAGCAAAGACTTGCACAATGACACCATTTATTCCATATTCATTTAATGTGTTCAACAAAAAGCAGATTAGCTAACCTTAGGGGTACATAGTGGATCAGTAAATAAAATCTGCCCTTCGTTGCCCATTTCCCATCCAAGGCCAGTATATAGAACATGATGCAACAGATCTTCCATGGCATCCCAATCTCTAATAAGACCTCGCACAACTGGATCAACAATGGTATCTTCAGATGATGAATTATCATTAATTGATCCATCATCAAGCAGGCGCTTCATTTGGTTAGGAATTATCTGAAACAAATGGACAGAAAATAAAAGTTAAGAGGAAAAACTAAAAAAGAAAAATGAGGTTTAGACCACATCGATCTCATCAGCTTAGATTAGTCAAATTGAATTGTCATTATGTTGAATGCAAGCCCATGATAACCTTCAGTATAAATGAAAATCTTCTTTTCCTAATACGCAATTTCTAGAAATGGTTGCAAAACACACAAATTTGGGTTCATTGAGAACAAAAAAAATATTTCTTTTCCAAATATTATACACACATTTTGAAAAGAATATTTTACACTTTCTCAAAATGTTTTACAAAGTTATCATCTATGACAGAAACAGTCAATTGTTTGTTTAGTTTCTAAGAACTAAAAGGATCACAAAGCAATGCAAGTGTAACTTGATAAGAATTATAGCAGGATGGGAGGAGTGAGATATATGTGATAAGAGAAGATTGGTTGGAAGA
The DNA here is from genome assembly GCA_018703695.1 of Prunus fruticosa. NCBI lineage: Eukaryota > Viridiplantae > Streptophyta > Magnoliopsida > Rosales > Rosaceae > Prunus > Prunus fruticosa. Next base: position 4,206,066 of record CM031918.1, read on the forward strand.
AGGAATATGGAAGTAAGAACAAGAACCAATTGGAAGTGAAAAATTGAGGCAAAAAATCATCCACTCAACATACTGAGAGAATCTTTTTTTTTTCCTCACAATTGACGACCGACAAGAGGATATCCATGCCACAGGGGTAAACAAAAAAGAAACCCACATAATTCGGCCATTATTTTGCCAAAATTTTCCCTGGGCCCACAACAAACCATATTTTTCCTTGTATTTTCCACAGCTTCCCCAGAAACCAAGCACACTCTACCGCGAAATCTTTGCCACTAAACTGACCTCAAACAACAGGTTGACTTGTCCCTTTAAAGTTCCCACTTTAAGAAATCAAAAGAAAGCCTAGCTTACCCTACTAAGATAAATTGGATTTTCATTTCCCCGACACCACCAACCATAGCTTATCGCAGCTGGAGTTTCCCATTTCCCAAAAAACCAAAACTTTTCTGAGCAACCAAACGGAGAATAGAAAGTGAAAGCAAAAAGATGGAAAATTTACCATGGAAGGAGCTTGATCGGGAATAGCAGGTCCTGCTTTGAGGAGCTTCGAGCCGGCGTCGACCACCGCAGCCTCCATCTTGCTCTCTACCACAAAACCCTAACCCTAGATTTCTGTTTCTGCAATGTTCAATGGGCAAAGGATTTAGCTGAGCATTTGAGAAGTAAATATGTTCTACACACAGCACCAAACCACAAGCGGGGGATATGTCTTTTCAAATTTCACAAGATTAATGGAAATTCAAATATCAGCTCTCTCCTTTTCACCTTTTTCTTCCTGTCCTTTTTTTTTTTTTGGATCTGACGGAAGGAAAAACGCTGTATGTAGGACCTACGTCGATTGGGCCTTTAGGATATTGACACGTGTTACTAAAAGTTAGCAAATGACACAGAAGTCCCAGCGTCAGGTGGTGGATCCTCATTAATACGGGACAAAAATATTATACGTGAAAATTATGTACATGTACATGCAGATGCGTATTTTTCATAATCTTTTTACCATATGCTTATTGTTAAATGTTTTTATCACTTTTAACTAATTTTTCTTGTAAGGGGTAGGTTAACAGTGATGAATAGGGAAACGAGGAAGGGAGGCTGGGAGAGAACGAGTCAAACAGAGAGCCATAGAGAGAGCGAGCCCGAGTAAGTGGTAGAGAACTCCTACTCCTCTGTGAAATTTCAAAGAGAGCAAAGAAGAAGTGAATGAGGAAAACGAATTTGTGTGATCAAGCGAAAAAAAAAAAGAGTGATAAAAAGTTAATACATGAGCAATACGATATATTTCTAAGGGTCAATTTTAAAGGCTTTAAAAAAAGGGTTATTTGATGAATATTTAGTAGTAAAGCCGCGTGACTATAGTTATTAAATATATTCTAATAATTAATTTTTTTTTTATCTATATTCTGTTTTGCGAGAATATTAACCTTTTGTTCATTAACATACTTGTTTCTTTTGCAAACCCCGCAACTTCATCTTCAAAAATGTGAGTGCAGGTGCTTGGAAGGAGGGGCTGAGGAGTTTCTTTTGAAGCCACTTCAGCTATTGGATTTGAAGAAGCTTCAACCTTACCTGCTCAAATCCCTTGAACATCATTCTTGTAACGACAACAACAACAATGTCGTAGTAAATGAGGTCGGTGGCGTTGACCCCGTTGACCAAATCAGAAGCACTAATTGTGAGAATACTAGAATGTTATTATTAGCAAGAGGAAGGCAGTAGTGGCTGCGAAAACAATATCAGAGAGAAGGCCCAAGATGGAGGGGTTAGCTCTGGTAGTATAAGATTAGTATACAAATATTTTACTGGGGTGATTAATTATTACATATTACCATAATCACATCCTTAATTATATTAATATATGTATTTGGTGCTATTGGTCTGGTGGTGTCTTTTAGTTTAACAGTATTATCCATTGATCCAATTTTAAGCCAAGGATTAACAGTCTCTTTATTTTAGATCCAATTGATGTATGCCTTACAAGAATCTTCCACGAATAAAGAAGAAAAACAAAGAAAAGAATCAATTATGCCTACATGACCAATAACCTTGCCAATAATACAAAGGATAATATTGAACATCCTCCTTGTCCCAAGGGTTATCACAAAAGATATTTACGAGAATGAGCACACAAGTGCAAGCAGCCACAAGAGCTACTAAAAGAATCCAATTCTCTATCACCGCTCTCTGCCAAGAAAATCCACGCGGCTGAACCTTTGTCATAACTGTGTCGTATCCTGCGGATACAATAGGGTTTGGAAAGCTGGATCGAAGAAGTCCTCAACCCCATGAACAATGAGCCGTCCATTGTTGTAGACATCCCATTCAGTGATTTTGACTCGGTTAATAGACGCGTATGATCCACCAGTGCGGGTTGGTAAAGAAGTAACGACAAGAGGATGACCGGGCAGAAGAGTGCGAACGTTGGAACCATGACCAACAAACGCCTCTATTGTATCTCTGTCGAACTTGAACGGCACAATGTGGTACTTAAGGAGTGTCAATGGAGGCTGTGGATACTTAGAGTTGAAGAAAGCTTGGTCCCGAGGGCAAAAGAGGGTAAAAGTGGTGTTGGTGTGGTTTACGGATTGTATTGAGGGCATGATCACGGACTCAAGAATCATGTCTAGGGTTAGTGACATGGCATGATAGCCCTTGTCAGAGAGTACGGCTGAGGGTCTGGGTTGGTGTGTTTGCTCGACAGCTTGACTGGTACTAATAACAAAGAGACTTGAAGAGAGAAGAAGAAGAAGAAAACAGATTGAAAACTTGATGGAAGCCATAGGAGAAGAGAAAGCAAATGCAAAGCTATGTGTAATTGCAAGGGATTTTGGTGTGAATCGAAAGGCTGAGGCTAAGCACATATACATATATACTGACAGCCAGTTTCCAAATCCTACCATGTTTCTAATTGGTTTCCAAATCCTACCGTGTTTCTAATTGGTTTCCAAATCCTACCGTGTTTCTAATTGGTTTCCAAATCCCTTTAGGATTCCTTATTCTTATCCGATAAATATTTACCAAAATGTAAGAAATTATTGTAAACCGAATGGGCCAAATGGGTTTTTTACCCTTGTTTTGGGCCGAATTAGTAGCAGTCTTGGGTAACAAGCAATTAAAATTCATCACTCCAAACCGCATATAACATAATTAAGGGCATCTGACTCTCTCAAAATGCAGAAGATTAGAGATAATTACACTTAAATCATAATTGCAAAGAGATAATTAACATCCAACTAGCTGCCTCGATGTCTGTGTTCTCCATTGTAGGGCCTAACCCGTCCTGCTCAAACAAAGTAAGAACAATCGCTATATTTAAACTCTTAAACAAAACCATCATATGAAATAAAACTATATGTTTCAGAAAATTTGTTGCACTAGTACTGTTTACCTTTTTAGAGCTCATCTTTGCCGGAATCTTGTTTCTCCGACCCTTGTTTCTCAGTTTTGTCCCGGTTCTTTTCGATGAAGGCAGTGAAGCTTTCCTTAGTCCTCTCATCCTCATCAAATGGCAAGATCTTTCCACTTGCTGTCTTGAAGTACAAAGTCGGGTAGTATTTGACATCGAAATCACTTGGCGCATCATTTGCAGTGGCATCCTGGAAAAAGAAAGCAAGAAATGAATTAACCATCAAGAAATATCTTCTTTCAAATGTTTATGTAGATGTAAGAAAATATATTCGCAGAGACGAAGAGAAACAATAACAGGAGATAATTAGGAAAACATTTTTGATAGAATCTCATTCGGGCAATTTGAGGGAAGAACAGTACTCATAATCATATATGAAAGAATTTGGTAGATGTAGAACCCATCTTTTGTTCTCTATGTTCATAGTGATGATTATAAGAAATGCCGCTTTGCAGGGTAAAGAATCTTTTGTTCTCTATGTTCAACCATTTATGCAGCCACGAAGAATGCAAGACTTGAGAACAACGTCCTGGATGCTGTCAACGACTACCACTTTTACAGGCTCATTGTTAGGCTCAGGAATAGGTTCAGACTTCATGTATGGTGATACTTTCCCTTCCTGCAGTTATGCGATTCAGTAAATAGGTATCAACAGATACAAGCTTTAATGAACCTTTACTCGAATCAGCATATAAAAAATTAGTGATTATCATAATATCACTCGCAGGCCAAGTGCATTACAAGAAAAAAGCAGACTTATTGAATGGAGTTTGATGATGGAGACTTACTGAATAATTCAATTTTGTGCAGTTTGGAGGTAGTTAGCAAGCAAAAAAGTTACTATATATATTTCAGTGTACTTTCTGATCTGGGGTGAAGCAGCCAATGTCAGATTCCTTCCGGAATGCTTGTGCTACATATTTCATCATGCGATGTGAGTAACCCTTTATTTCATCCTCGTGAGGACTTTGTTGCTGGTCTCTAAGAGTTACCCAATTTTATTGTGGTTGACGATGACTTGCAATAATCTGTCACTGTTCCTGAGGCGCTCTTTGTTTTTCGCATATAAAAATGTGTTAAACAGTATAGCCACACGGCTATACTCTTTAATATATTAGAATATTTAAATATTATAGCCGTTCGGCTCTACCCTTTGAATATATTGGAATATTTAAATAGTATAGCCGCGCGGCTATACGGTTTGAGTCTGTTCGTAGGCTATATACCCTATGAATATATTAGAATATTTAAATAGTATAGCGCGCGCGCCTATACGTTTTGAGTTCTGTGCAGCTCGAATAGTTAAATAGTACAGCCGCGCGGCTAAACGTAAATATATTCCAACATTTAATAGTCTAGCCGCTCGGCTACACTCCTATTCCAGAGTAGCCGCTCGGCTATACGCCTGGAATATATTCAGACGGCTATACTCGTATTTACAGAGTAGCCGCGGGGCTATACTTCAAATATATACCCTATTTATTTGAAAATACGTGAAAAAACATAAATGCATGTATAATATGTTCGGTTTTAAAAATGCGTATTTCTCCGTATTTGTTCACCCGTTTTGATTAGTTTCCTGATATGGAAAGGGTAAAGTTCCCCATTAATCCAAAAACCAAAGTTTGGTCAGTGAACTAACTTTCTTTGTGTGTCGAGCGTGCCACTCAGGCAATTTTTAAATTCTAACAGACTTGAGAAAGAATAACTTGCGCCCCAAGCTATTGACTTTGAACAAACGATTGTGAATTTGGGTGAGGAATATCTCCCAAGTAAGTTCTTTTCTATGCCTTAGACTGGTAAGGACTTCATAATTTATCTCAGTATAAAAATCGGTAGTTCTGGCCAGAATGGATGAAGACAGAATGGATTGATTTCAGCAGAACTCCCTTGTTACAGGCAGAACTCAAATGTTTTCAGGCAGAACTCCTTTTTACAGGCAGAACTCCTTCTTACAAGACTCAAAAGGGGGAAAATTGACTATATAAAGATGAAAAGGAGGGCTGGGGTTTCATTTCTGCTTGGGCAGTTGTCTCGTTCTCGGCCGGGCTGGATGTACCTGCGCTGGACTGGACGTGCCTGTGCCTGGATTGGACGTGCCTGTGCTGGACTGGACTTCAAACAGCTTTTACCTGAAAAGTTTTGGCTGCAAATCGATACCAAAGCTTGAGTTTGGCAGAGCTTTAATCTATTACAAGCCCTGGGAGGCTTTTGGATGGGCAGAACTGGGATTTATCCAGTCTGGAGAGGGCAGAAGTGGCTGGATTTGAGCTAGAATCTGTCCTGGGACACCTGTGCCTGCTTCAGCCAAAGCTTTTCATAAATTTGTTGAGGTTTTCGTATTTGAGAAAACTCAAACTCTGCTTGTAACGAGAGAAGTCTCGCTGTTGCTATCTTGTGAACAAGATGGTTCTGCAAGCTGCCGGAAGCTTTTGAGATTGGAATGCTTTAGACTGTGAGTCCGTCTGGAAATCTGCTTGTGATCAAGTGATCATTCTGAGTGTTTGTCTTTTGACTGAGTTTTTGGTTGAGTTGGTTGGATGTCCTTTGTCTGTCGCCCTCTCTGGTATTTATAGGAGATGTTTTCCTGTGGGGCTTTTCTATCTTTTAATAATGGGCGGCGTGATTATTCCCCTGTGCTTTGATGGGTTGCCATGCTTGTCTCCCATCTTTCGCGAGTTCCCAGTCTGGAGTTTTGAGATGGTGAGTTCTCAGTTTTGAACAACTCCCTATTTCCCGCTTCTCTTCCCTTCACAGAAACAGAGTCTGTTTAACTCTTTAAAATAGTGTTTATCAACAAATATCAGAATATCCCTAGATAAACTATCCTCTGGCCACAAAAAATGTTTCAGAAACGCCCTATTTTATTCCCTGTTCATGGGCACGGTCCTTTTTAATCGAAATTGTCGAATATTGTCAAGCCCATCTCTTTTTGGCTCGGAATTGTTTTGGTCTTTTTGCGGCCCAGCCTTCTTCAACGTTCTTTGGGCCACGTGACATTGGCCTGCTTGCATCACTTATTGGGCTGGAATGCTGATGGGCTGACTTTAATGGCCCATGATCATGGGCTTTTATTTTTCGGCCTGGGTGCGCCAATTTTAGGCCCAAACAATGCCCCCATTAAGTCTGAATTGTTGTTTGAACGGTTTTAGACTTAATGATTTTGCCATTAAATTGCGCGCCGAAATAAAACGTCTCCTGCCCGCCACGTCCGTCCACCACGAACTAGGCTTCGTGGGAACTGTTCAGTTACTAGCTAGTTACGGGCTGGTCACTGCCAGCTTTCAGGCGTCTTGTCTTCCCACGATTTCGAGTCTTTAAAAGAAATTTGAAACTCTCAGCTCCTGTTCATCTCGAAACCCTTGCCTCCTCAGCCTTTGCTTCTTTCCCAAATTTTCAGAACCCTTCCCACCAAAACTCTTCTTTGATCAATTCTTAGTTCCTTTTGAAACCTCCCAGAAGAATGTCTTCTCCAAAAGTTCGTGCTCGCGGTTCCTCTTCCTCTTCAGTTCCTCCTCCTGATTACATTACTGGGGCTGGAGTCGATGCTCATGCCATGGAGGTTCGAAGAGGCTTCATCCCTTTGTTCAGAAGAATCTGGATGAAAGCGTCCTTCATTTATTTGAGAGCACTCTGATTCTGGGGCCTCGGTGGTTTGGTTATGTCCCGGCTGAAATAGCAGAACTAATCCGAGAAGGATGCTGAAGCCCCTCTGTGTTATCAAAGGACCTCTGCCCTCTCTTCCTATTCCTGGGTCAGCAAGAATTCCAGCCGTTCGTTCCCGTCCAGCGAAGTGAGGAACTGTCCCGTGAAGTGGTCAGGCTGGATTGACAAACTTCTCCCAGAATTCGGAGCTCATTGGAAGAGGGAGGAATTTATGATGCAATTCTCCTGTCCAGCAGTCCATTAACCGGGATGAGAATCTGCTTGCTGCTGCCTTTTGTTTTTGGAATTCTGCCAGCAACACATTCGATTTCCGGGTGGGTCCAATGGCGCCAACCCTGCTGGACATGGCTCAGATTTTTGGGTTCAGACCCCATGGAAGACCCTGTTGATGCTGTTGGTGATTATCACCGGAAGAGGAATCAGGAGAAGCTGACCAAGCCTTTCACCATTTCTCCTGCTACCATCAACCAGAGCTGCTCCTTTTCCAATTACTTGAAGAAATTCAGTGTGGAGGAGGACAAGGATCAGCAGCATATGTTGTTCCTTCTGGACCTGGCTGAATAGGTTTGTCTTCCCAAACCGCTCTTCTGCCATTTGCTGCTTGAGTATAGGCACTTGGCGGAAGCCTTGCACAATCACACAGACGTTGGGCTTGGACCGTCAGTTCTGGCTCATCTATTCAAGAATCTACACACTGCCACCATGGAGAGTCCTCTGAATTTATCTGCTTCTGGCTCATTCTGGATGATTCAAGTCTGGCTGCAGGTGTATTTTCCGGAATTTCGGTTCCCTGACCTTGTTCTGCCTGAAAATCAGGTCCTGGCTCTTCCTCTCATGTCGGCAGAAGTGCCCAAGCGCTCTATCGAGGAGTACCTGATGTGGTTCAGGCACTGTTCTAAGCGTTCCGCAGCTCAGTGGCAAGTGGTGAGTCAGAAGAACCTATCCTTGGTTCCAGCCTGGGCATCGGCTTTTTGAAAGGGAGCCAGAAGATGAAGCTGCCAGAACTGAATTCAGGAAGATATTCCTGAGCGTATCTCTCCTGAGGGATCTGCCCTACGGAGGTGGGAAGCCTCCAAGTTATCATTTGGGGGCGGAAATCTACCATCCCAACTTCTGCGCAAGACGGCTCGGCTGTCCACAGGTCATTCCATTCAAATATTACAGAAGTTGTAATCGGGCTTCTTCCTGGAGAGATTGGGGCAGCCTGGAGGTGCACAAGGATGCTCGCGTGTCAGTAAATAAAATAAATAATAGTCTGGATGAACCCTATCCATCCTGGGAGCTTAACTCATCCAGTTCTGCCGACTTTGATGCTTGGTGGAAGGCCAGATTCGGGGGATGTCTGCTTCGGCTGCAAGTCAAAGTGCTTTTTGATGGCTGGACCTGTGGCAATGTGTTTGGAGATGTAGAGGCCAGAAAATTCACAGTCAATACCATCCAAGACACCAATGATCAAATTATAGAAGGTAACTTCTTCATTCTGTCTGTATTTTCTTGTTCTGTTGTCTATGTTTGTCTGATGCATCAATTCTGCCTGTATCAGATCCTTCGAATGAAGAACATCATCAGTGAACAAACGGTTCAAGCCGGAGCAATGTTTGGTAAGCTTCGATTTACCCTTTTGCTTCCATTCTCTATCGCTGGATTCAATTCTGACTTTTATATTTCCCTCATGCAGTTAGTTCTGTCATTGCCGCTGGTGATTCTGGAGCCCCCATCTGGTGATGACGAGGATGAGATTTTGACAGAACAAACAGCGCTGAGGCTGGCCCTACCTGCTTGCCGGAAAAGGAAAGGAAGTACTCCTCGCAGGGCAACGTTGTCCAACCTGAAGCTTCTGGTATGGTTCCTGTATTCAGATTTCATTTCCTCTGACCTGTTCTGTCTTGCCTTTTCTTCTAATACTTGTTCGTTCTGTGCAGCTGAAAGTCCTCCTGTTCCCCATCTCATTAGGTCTAAAAGACTTAGGAAGAGGAGTGGAGCCGGCGCTGGTGGGGCTGCCGCTATTCCAGCCGAGGCCTGCTGAGTCTGATGATGATGAGCTGGAAGAGGCTTTCAGAGCTGTTGAGCAGGAGAAAGGCCAGGGCAGGAGATGAGACAGAAACCTGCTAGAAGGGAAAAGAACTTGAAGAAGAAGTGAGGCCCTCCTTTTGGTCGAGTGATCATGTTTCTTTTTATTTTTACTTTTCAATTCCTGACTTATGTCTGCTCTTGCTAGGAGGAAATTCCTGCTGAAGTGATAGCAGAGAGCATCGCCTTGGCTCAAAAGCAACGTGCTATGGCCCGGAGAGAACTGACTAGCTCGAACTGGCCGCCTTTGAAGATTCGGAGGCTGAACATTCCACGCAGTTCCAGCCTCTGGTGAGCAGCCAGAGCTCTCCGTTTCAGGATTAGGGGAACAAGCAGAAGCTCCTGCGGCGGTCTAAGTCAGTTCGCCTGTATTTGAACCTGGAGAACAGACAGAAACCCTTGTCGCAGGTTAAGCAGAACAAGCGACATTTGGGTCTGGGGAGCGGGATAGAGGTTTTGGCAGGCATCGGAACCCTGCGGAGCAGGGTAGAACTTTTGGTTGCAACCCAGAGCCAGAAGTAGAATTAACTGCGCGCTTCTTGAAACCATGGTAAATCCCTGTCACCTTTATACTTATTCATTCTCGCACTATTATCCTGTCCTTGTTTCCCTTTTAACTTTTATCTCTTCCAGGTGGAAGTGCCCAGAACTCCAGGGGCCGTGGCAGTGGTAGTCAGTCCCTTGAAGCCTGTTCTCGCAGCTGTAAGCATTATAATGTCATGAACCCTTCTTTCATTTCTGTCCCTTTGCTAATTCACAATTTTGATTTCTGAGATGCCTATCCGGTCCCGTGCTGTCTCAACCATCACCACCTCCCTTGCTGACCCAGAATTGGCTGAATTCGAGGCTATGGACTTGGACGCCCCGGCTGGACAGGCTGGAGAAACTCAGTTCTCCTCCCAGCAAGGCTAAACTCAAGGCGGTGGATGAGGCCATGGAAAGAGTGAAGATTTGGCAGTCTGACCGAGCTGGAGCCTGGATGAAAATCGAGGGCTGCTGAGCAATTGATGAAAGATCTTGATCTGCTGCACAGGCAGAACATGGCTCCCAAGCCTATCCTTGAAATAAGTCTGAATCTGGCCAGAGATGTGCTCAACCTTCATGGTCGTTATGAGGATCTCAAACCTTCCTTCAAGACCTCTGAACTCTGCAAGGCTACTCATGATGCCAACTTGGCTGATTATACAAAACAAAAGGCAGAACTGGATCAGATGGTTGTGGGGTACAAAAGGGCCAAGGCTACTGCGGACAGGCTGGAGAAGCAGATCGAGGAACTTCAGAAACAACTGGCAGCTCAAAGGGAGGTGGAGCGCAAGCTGAGTGCTGGACTGAGTTCTAAGACCAAGGCTACCTTCCTTGTGCAAAGCATGGTTTCAGCTTCCAGGCCGGCTTTGGAAATTGCAGAAGCTTCGATCCATCAGGGGGTGCTGCTTCAAAAGGAGCTTTCTATTAAGAAGACCAGCCTCAGGAGACACTCAAAAAACTAGGTTTTTAGGATTTTCGAGATTTGTAATGAACCAAATGGTCACTAAGGTGACTTTAATAAAAGTTTATTTATTTTTGTGGAATTCTGATTTTTTCTGGATGAACTGAAAACTTGGAAAGTTATACTAACAGACAAGAATTAAAACTGAAACAAAATCAAACGATAGTTTCAAACTGTTCCCTTTCTATCCCAGGATCCGTCTTACCCAGTCTGTGAATCCCACATGGTTGGATAGAATTTCTTTAGCCATTTGCCATTAATTGGTGCAGCATGGACCTCTCAATTCCGAATCCTGTAGTCTGTATGCCCCTAATCCCAGGACTTGGTTAATTATGAAAGGTCCTTCCCAAGTTGGTGACCACTTTCCATAACCAGCTATATGTGTTCCGAGGGAGAAACCTCTCCAGACTATTTCCCCTTCCTCAAAACTCTTACTTTTGTTGTGAATTTCTGATAAACTCACTGCCCTTAAAGATCTTGTTGTTGATGGACTTTAGACAAAGAACTCAATGATGGATGAGTCTTACACACACACACACTATTAACCAAGCACAAATGACACAAGTGTTTATAGAGGTTCAGCAAATTGCCTACATCCTCTTTGGTGATCACCTTGAGAAATTTCACTAATGAAGATAGGTTACAACTTTGGTTTACAAAAGGAAACCCCCTTAGAACACTACCCTCACAATCTGTTTCTCTCTCACCCTTGCTCAATACCTTGATACACTTAGAGAACTCTCTTGCTCTCCCCTTGGCTCTCTTGACAAAGCTGAAGACTCCAAACTCTAACAACTCAGAATTCCAGATTATACCACTTACAATTATTCAACTTGTTTTCTCCTCTTGTGTTATCTTACTTCACCCCATTTCCTACACAAGCCAATGGACATAGGATAAGGCACCATCTTTGTCCTCCACGTTCCTCCTTTAGTCAATAACTTAGACTAAATGTCAGATCAAGTAGGTAAATAACATTCCACTCAGCCTCCTCCCACTTACACCAGAAAGAGAGAGTGATATCTTTGAAATAAGATAACCAATTAGCCATGAGTGCTATCCCAACTATCCAGCAGGTAGTCAACGTTCTTACACCTCAGAAGTGACCCACAAAGCCTCTGAAATCATGTGGAAAGCGATAGCCATCGAAAACACAGTTGAAAACACGTAAGAAAAAACGTCACAGGCACGCTGACGACGGTCGCCAGTTCCTGGCGACCGGTCGCTTTTGAGCAGAATGCTCCAATTCGTTTCTGTGACAAAACGACCGGTCGCAAATGGCGTGCGACCGGTCTCTTCTCTATCGACGACCGGTCGCAAGGAGATAGCGACCGGTCGCTCTTCGACTTCCTACAGACTTTCATTCTGTGTAAAACGACCGGTCGCAAATGTCCAGCGACCGGTCGCTTTTAGGCAGATTCAAAATCTCCATTTTCAGCGCCAAAACATCCTTGTATCTTTAGGTGAGCCATTTTTCCAACAATCTCCACCATGGCGAGCCTAATACTCCTTGTGGACATCATTGTCTTCTAGGACATCTGTAATGTCTTGAGAATCGTCCTAATAACTCTCAAGAACACCACCTCAATCTTTAGCATGTAACAAGATTGAGCAAGCTCAAACAATGCTTGAACTTTGCTGTTGTGACTGGCTTTGTTAGACAATCTGAAGCATTCTCCTTCGTATGAACCTTCATTACAGTAATGTCTCCATCATTCACCCAATCCCTTATCCGGTGGTATCTCACATCAATGTGTTTGGACCTTCCATGGAACACTTGATTCTTTACTAAGCATATAGCACTTTGACTGTCACTTTGAATCACCACCAAGTCTTGAGCTATCCCGAATTCCTTTGCCAATCTCTTCAGCCATACCGCTTCTTTTGAAGCTTCCGTTAAAGCCATATACTCCGCTTCCGTAGTAGACAAGGCACTAACCGATTGTAACACTGCTCTCCAACTAATCGGTCCTCCACCACAAGTGAAGACATATCCTGTGGTGGATCTCCTCTTGTCAAGATCTCCAGCATAATCAGAATCTACAAACCCCGACACACATGCCTTTCCTTGTTGTCTTTCAAACAATATCCCAAGCCTTTTGGTGCCCTTCAAGTACCTGAGAATCCATTTTGCTGCTGCCCAATGTTGCTTTCCAGGATTCGCCATATACCTTGACACCACACTTACGGCTTGAGCTAAGTCGGGGCGTGTACAAACCATTGCATACATGAGACACCCTACCAAGCTTGCATATGGAACTTTACTCATATATTCCTTCTCTTCTTCCGTAGAAGGACATAGCTGAGCACTTAACTTAAAATGCTCCGCCAAAGGAGTAGACACCGGCTTGCAATCCATCATATTGAACTTTTCAAGTACCTTGGAAATGTACTTGCTTTGTGACAGCCACAACTTGCCTTCATTTCTGCCTCTCCTTATCTCCATTCCTAGGATCTTTTGTGCAGCACCAAGATCCTTCATGTCAAACTCCCTTCCAAGCAATGTCTTCAAATTCTGGATTTTTGACATGTCTTTACATGCAATTAGCATGTCATCAACATAAAGAAGCAAAAGGATGAAGTTACCATCCTTGAATGCATGAGAGTAAACACAACAATCAGATTCACATCTTCTATACCCAATCTTCATCATGTAAGAATCAAAGCATTTATTCCACTGTCTTGGAGATTGCTTCAGCCCATATAAAGACTTCTTCAACCTACAAACCAGATTTTCCTTCCCTGCTTCAATGAACCCTTGAGGTTGGCACATGTAGATGTCTTCCTCCAATTCACCATGAAGGAAAGCAGTCTTCACATCCATTTGCTCCACCTCCATGTCCTCTTGTGCTACTATGGAGAGTAGTAGCCGTATAGAAGTATGTTTCACCACCGGAGAGAAGATTTCATCATAATCAACTCCCTCCTTTTGCAAGAATCCTTTTGCCACCAACCGAGCTTTGAATAAGGTGGCACCCTTCTCATGCATTTCTTCTTTCTTCCTAAACACCCATTTGCAGCCAATAACCTTGCGACCTTTGGGTTTAGGAACTAACTCCCAAACTGAGTTTTGGTGTAGAGATTCCATCTCTTGCATCATAGCTTCCATCCAACTTTCCCGTTCCTTGTTCTCAACAGCCTCTTGGAACGTGGTTGGTTCTTCTTCACTAGCATTTAGGGCATAGTGAACTGCATCCATCTCCCATCCAAACCTTTGAGGTGGTTTGATGGTTCTCTTGGGCCTGGACCGAGCTATAGATGATGGCTCCACCTGTTCTTGAGCCTCTTCTTCTTCTTGAGTGTGTTGTTGATGCTGCCCAGCTTCTTCCTCTTCAATGTCAGACTCCACCTCCTCCTGAACGTCTTCAGTTGGCTGTTTCTGAGAAGTCTTTCTTGACACCTTCTTGAGTGGAACTTCAATGGTTGTTTCTTTCTCAACAACATCCTCCTTTGCCTCTGAATTCTTGACTTTGTTCATAGGTATGGTCTTCTCATCAAACACAACATTTCTGCTGAGTATCTTCTTGTGGTTCACATGATCCCATAGCTTGTAGCCCTTCACACCACTCTCAAATCCAATGAAAATACATTCAAGAGACTTTGGCTTCAACTTGGATCTTTCATCACTAGGAATAAGTGCATATGCATTGCATCCAAACACCTTAAGATTCGAATAATCAATTGACTTATTAGACCATACCTCCTCTGCACATTTGAACTCAAGATTTCTTGAAGGCGATCGGTTAACCAAATAGGCAGCGTGGTTAACCGTTTCTGCCCAAAAAGATTCGGGCAATCCTGCATGAATTCTCATACATCTCTCACGCTCCATGAGAGTTCGGTTCATCCTCTCCGCAGCTCCATTTTTTTGGGGTGTCTTCTTTACGGTAAAGTGCCTTTTAATGCCTTCACTTCTACAAAACTCAAGGAACTTGCTGTCTTTATATTCACCACCATTGTCACTCTTTAGGATCTTGATCTTTCTTCCGGTTAGGTTCTCTACTTCCGCCTTCCACTCTTTGAATTTGGTGAAGACCTCAGATTTCTCCTTCATGAAGTAGACCCAAACCTTCCTGGAAAAATCATCCAAGAAAGTCACAAAATAGCGAGCTCCACCCTTCGATTTAACCGGTGATGGCCCCCATACATCCGTGTGAATATAATCTAGCACACCTGTGCTTTCTTCCTCTTTGTTTCGCTGCTTGAAAGCTATTTTTGATTGCTTTCCCATGGTACAAAATCTGCAGAACTCAAGCTTGCAACTTTGAACACCTTTCAACAACTTTCTTTTGTGTAGTTCCTGCATGCCCCTCTCACTCATGTGCCCTAGCCTCAAATGCCAAAGCTGAGTTTCATCTTCCGAGTCCTTGCTTGTAGATACAGCTGCTCCACCTATGATTGTTGTACCACACAACCTATATAGACAGTTAGGTTGAATTTCTCCCTTCATAATCACAAGTGAACCTTTTGAGACTATGAGTTTCCCTCCATTTGCTTTGAATGAATAACCATTCTTATCAAGAGTTCCAAGGGAAATGAGATTCTTACGCAACTTTGGAATGTGCCTTACCATTCCAAGTGTCCTAACAGCCCCATCATGCATCTTCACCTTGATTGTACCGGTGCCTTTGACTCTACACATTGAGCCATCCCCCATCATCACTTCACTGCTATCTTCTTTCTCATACGTGTCAAACCACTCCTTGTTTGAGCACATGTGATATGAGCACCCAGAATCCAAAATCCAATCGGAAGAGGAACACCTTGAAGAATTAGCCAATGCATTTGTTTTAACATTGCTATTAACACACAAAAGCTCACCATCACTCTCAGTGACAAACTCAGCTGTGTTTGCTGCATTCTTCCCTTTGCTTCTTCTTCTCCTTCCATATGGGGCAATTTCTTTTCCAGTGCTCCTTTGACCCACACTCGAAACAACCTTCCTTTGCCTTGGATTTGGACCTTCCTCTATTGCCTTTCTTGCCATCACGCTTCTTTGAACGGCCTCTCTCTCCGGTCTTTGCAACTAGACCTTCACCTTGAGAGTTTTCTCCCGAACGTTGAGTCATCCTATGGTGTGTCATGATGTCTTGCACCACAGGCTCAAAATCAAGAGTAACCTTCCCGAACATAAGAGTGGTCCGGAAATGTTTATAGGACGGAGGTAAGGATGTCAACAACATAAGAGCCTTATCCTCCGGACTATAATTCACATCCATTCTCTGCAAGTCAGCAACACATCTATTGAAACTACTTAGATGTTCCATTAGATTTCCTCCCTCCTCCATCTTAAGATTCAGGAGTTCTTCCTTGAGGAAGAGCTTGTTGGACAACGACTTCCCTGCAAACATTTCTTCGAGCTTCTCCCATGTTTGCTTCGCCGTATCCTTTATCACGTTGATGAGCACCTCATCGGAGAGGTAGTTTTCGATGGCTCCTCTGGCTAACTCGTCAAGAACTCCCCACTCATCATCCGTCATGCTTGCTGGCTTCTTCTCCTTGCCAACCAACACAACATGGAGTTGTTGTTGTGTAAGAGCTGACTTCATCCTTCGTTGCCAAAGAGTGAAGTTCTCCTTCCCTGTGAAAGGCTTTAACTCCACCTTCATGCTTGCTACCTGTGGTTGCTTCACATGATGTGAACTGCTACCACTCTCAGCTTCTAAGTCACTTGCCATCTTCAACACACTAGCACTCCAAGAGAAGAACTAGTTCCAGCTGCCAAACACAGCTCTGATACCACTTGTTGTGAATTTCTGATAAACTCACTGCCCTTAAAGATCTTGTTGTTGATGGACTTTAGACAAAGAACTCAATGATGGATGAGTCTTACACACACACACACTATTAACCAAGCACAAATGACACAAGTGTTTATAGAGGTTCAGCAAATTGCCTACATCCTCTTTGGTGATCACCTTGAGAAATTTCACTAATGAAGATAGGTTACAACTTTGGTTTACAAAAGGAAACCCCCTTAGAACACTACCCTCACAATCTGTTTCTCTCTCACCCTTGCTCAATACCTTGATACACTTAGAGAACTCTCTTGCTCTCCCCTTGGCTCTCTTGACAAAGCTGAAGACTCCAAACTCTAACAACTCAGAATTCCAGATTATACCACTTACAATTATTCAACTTGTTTTCTCCTCTTGTGTTATCTTACTTCACCCCATTTCCTACACAAGCCAATGGACATAGGATAAGGCACCATCTTTGTCCTCCACGTTCCTCCTTTAGTCAATAACTTAGACTAAATGTCAGATCAAGTAGGTAAATAACATTCCACTCAGCCTCCTCCCACTTACACCAGAAAAGAGAGAGTGATATCTTTGAAATAAGATAACCAATTAGCCATGAGTGCTATCCCAACTATCCAGCAGGTAGTCAACGTTCTTACACCTCAGAAGTGACCCACAAAGCCTCTGAAATCATGTGGAAAGCGATAGCCATCGAAAACACAGTTGAAAACACGTAAGAAAAAACGTCACAGGCACGACTGGACGACCGGTCGCAGGTCCAGGTCGCTTTTGAAGCAGAATGCTCCAATTCGTTTTCTGTGACAAAACGACCGGTCGCAATGGCGTGCGACCGGTCGCTTTCTCATCGACGACCGGTCGCAAGGAGATAGCGACCGGTCGCTCTCTTCACTTCCTACAGACTTCGATTCTATGTGTAAAACGACCGGTCGCAAATGTCCAGCGACCGGTCGCTTTTAGGCAGATTCAAATCTCCATTTTCAGCTGCCAAAACATCCTTGTATCTTTAGGTGAGCCATTTTTCCAACAACTTTTGACTCTCTTGTTGTATGCTCTTGACACAGCCTGCTTTCCTGCTAAGAGTTTTGTTGAGGGTATCAATTCTGCTTTCATCCAGTCCTTCTAGTTCTAATAACATGGCCTGGTTGTAGTCCTCTCCAACCAATTCGTGTTGGTGGGCAATCCCTGAGGGATTGGACTGCTATTTCCATAGGCAGAATTGCATCATGGCCATAAGTCAAAGCATATGGAGTCATACCAGTTGCCTCCCTTTTTGAAGTTCTGTATGCCCATAAGGTTTCTGAAAGCTTGTCATGCCATTGCTTCGGATTTTTCTCAAGCATTTTCCTGATGATATTGATTATTATTTTGTTGCTTGATTCTGCCTGCCCATTGGCCTGAGCATAGTAAGGAGTAGACTGGAGTAGTTTAAATTTGAATGTTTCTGCCATATCTAGCATATCTCTAGATATGAAAGAAGATCCCCTGTCGGTGGTGATTGATTCTGGAATGCCAAATCTCTGGTATGATCTGTTCTTCTATGAAAGTGATGATTTCTTGAGATGTGGTAGATTTAACAGGCTTGGCCTCCACCCATTTGGTAAAATAATCCGTGGCCACAATGATGAAACAATGCTGCTGCCGCGGCTGGATATATCTTTCCAATGAGGTCCATTGCCCATCCTCTGAATGGCCATGGCTTGACCACTGGATTCATAGGAACCGAAGGAACCTGCTGGATTGGTCCATGTCTTTGACAAGCCTCACATCCCTTGGAATAATCGATGCAGTCTTTCATCATGGTCGGCCAGAAATAGCCATACCTTCTGATCAGCCAACACATTTTCCTTCCGCCTTGGTGAGCTCCACATATCCCTTCATGAGTTTCTCCCATGACCTTCATGTATTCCTTCTTTCCCAGGCATCTTAACAATACCTCATCCTTGCTTTTCCGGACCAGCTCCTCATTCCACATGAGGTAGTTTGAAGCCATGATTCTGACTCTCTTCTCAGAGGGTAGAATCGGATCCTGCAAGTAGTTCATAATGGGGGCCCTCCAATCATCCTCGGTGATTGTGGCAGAATTGACATCTATCTCCATTCCTCTAGCCAGAACAGATGGCAGACTCTTTTTCCCTACTTTGATAATTCTTTGGACACAGTCTTCCGGGATTTGTATTCCTGTAGCTATTTGAGCCAGTTCATTGGCTGCGAAGTTCTTTTCCCTTGGGATGTGTTCCCAAGTGGCTTCCCTGAATTCTGTCAACGGATTCCTAGCTGCTACCAAATAGACAGCTAGATCAGGGTTCAAACATTTGTATTCTCCAGCAATCTGTTTTAAAGAGTCCATATTCTCAATTTCTTCTCCTGGATGATCTGCGAGGAAATCTGCTACAGCTTGCCCTTTGACAGCTTTCTGAGGAACGTATCTGAAAGAAAATTCTGTTAACGCCAGGGTCCATTTTCCAATTCTGCCTCTTAACATTGGTCTTGTCAGCATGTATTTGATCAGGTCTGTTCTGGCAATGATGTAGATGGTAAATGGCAACATGTAGTGTCTGAGTTTTACAGGAGTGAAGTATAAGGCCAGACAAAGCCTTTCAATCGCAGAATAGTTCCTTTCTACTTCTGAGAGTTCTGCTAGATAGTAGACTGCTTGTTCCTTCCCTTCCTTGTTATCTTGAGCTAACAAGCTCCCCACAGATGTTTCTGATGCGGATATATAGAGCTTAAGTGGTCTGCCCTTCTTTGGTGGGGAGAGACCTGGCGGATTGGAGAGATAATGTTTGATTTCTTCAAAAGCTCGTTGGTGTTGTTCTTCCCACTTGAAAGTCTGTTCCCTGCTTTAGCTTTAACAAAGAAGAGAAGGGCTGAATTTTTCCCGCAAAATTGGATATGAATCTTCTTAAGAAATTAATTTTCCCAAGAAGACTTTGCAGTTCTTTCTTGTTCCAAGGAGGTGGCTGAGCCTCTATGATGGACTTGGTTTTATTTTTGTCAACTTCTATGCCTCTTTGATGTACCAAAAATCCCAAAAAGTTTCCTGCCTGTACTCCAAAAACACATTTCTTAGGGTTCATTTTTAATTTGTATTGCCTCATCCTTAGAAATGCCTTTCTTAGGTTTGATACATGATTTCCTGACTCTGGGGATTTGATCACCACGTCATCTATATATACTTCCAAAGAATGTCCTATCATATCGTGGAAAACAGAATTCATTGCTCTTTGATAAGTGGCTCCTGCGTTTCTTAAGCCAAAAGGCATTACAGTATATTCAAAAGCACCTATATGCCCTGGACACATGAAGGCTGTCTTGTGGATATCTTCTTCCTGCCACCATAAATCTGATTATATCCTGCGTTGCCGTCCATGAAAGATAACATCTGGTGGTGAGCAGCTCCATCTACTAGCATATCTGCCATTGGCATTGGATATTCATCCTTGGGGGATGCTTCATTTAGATTTCTGTAGTCCACACATATCCTGACTGCCCCCCCCTCTTTCTCTTCAAACTGGCACGATATTAGCTAGCCAGTCTGTGTAAATGGCCGGCCTGATGAACCCTGCCTTGAGCAATCTCTCTATCTCTTCTTTGACTTTCAGTTCTGTCTCCATGGACATTCTTCTTCTGGCCTTTGACTGGAAGGTAGCCTTCTTTGATAGGCAGTTTGTGTTCAACCAATTCTCTGTCCAGTCCGGGCATCTCATGATAATGCCAAGCAAAACAATCCTTGAAATCATGCAAAAGTGCGATGATCTCACTCTTGAGTGGTTCTTCTAACAGTGCGCTGATGAAAGTAGGTCTTGGGTCCTCTTCTGTCCCTAGATTGATCTCCTGTAAAGGATCCTCTACTTCTGGCAAGGAGTCATCTAGTGCTGCTGGTGCGAAATCCAATATCTCCTCCTGTAAACTTCCTTCCTGTTCTTCAAAGCTCTCATGCGTGAATTCTGCCATGTTAATGGCTGGATCCTGCGCAATAAGCTTCCTTTCTTCCCAGTATACCAACAATCTTTTTGTAATGGATCGGATTGTTGCAGCTCGATCCTTTTCCCTGTTGATTGGGACTAAACATTGGAGTTCTGCAGGTTGAGAACAAAAGGTCTATTCCAGTCTTCTGAGAGACTGGCAGGACCGTCTTCAATGAGCCTTTGGGCCGTGACACCGTGAGGGCGGCCGTTCTGATCGGCTCAGAAGAAGGTGAAAGGACCAAGGTCATCATGGTAATACCTTGCTTCAAAGCACATGGCAGAAGGTAGAAATGGCCGTGGATCGGCCTCTACCATCTCCATGTGTCCTTCCTCATGCCAAAGGGCTAGTTGCTGGTGTAGAGTAGAGGGAATGCAAAGGCTTTGATGAATCCAGTCTCTTCGAGCAATGCATTGTAGGTAGTGGAAGTAGTGTCTACCACAAAGAATGCAATCTTCAGCTTTTTGGTTCCAACAATGACATCCACGTCCAGAATTCCATGAGTTTTAGTGATGCCTCCCGCAAAATTGGTGACGGTCAGACGGGTTGGAATCAGATCTCCTTCTCTGTTCTGGCCATTTTACTCAATAGTCTGTGTGGTAAAACATTAATGGTTGCGCCTCCATCTACCATTACCTTGGAAATAGGAATTCCTCCAAAGTTTGCAGTGATGAATAGAGGTCTGAGGTGGTTAGCCATTTCCTTGGTTGGAATGAAGAAACAAAGCTGTTCTGCAAATGATTTCATGGCGGTTCCATCCGTTCTGGCAGCAAGTAGTTGTTGTTCTGGCACTTCTTCTACTTCCGCCAGTCTGCACTCAAAGTTCTCTTGTGAGAACACGTCTCCCTCCAAGGTACTTCCCTGTCCTTCCGCTGCCCTGAATTTTTCTGATAAGATGAACACCATATTGATGCCTAGATCACCTTGTAACAAGTCCTCTAATTCTGCACCAAAATCTTCGGTTTCTTCATCTAATCCTTCATCATACTCCATCTCTTCTATCCAATCCTCTTGCTCTCCTGCCTCAAGGAAACCAGTTTGATCCTCCGTAGATGGTTCATAATCCAACTGTTCCTCCTCGTTCTCTTCAGCCCAGACTTCCTGGTCCTTCTCTGGACCAGATTTGGGTCCAGCTTGTGCTTGTGGAAACTCAAGTTGATCGAACTGAGGGTGAGTTTGAATGGACGGAGGGCTCGCCTGGAGGTTCTATCTTTTCCTGCTTTTGTGGCTCAGGTTCTGCCCTGAGGAGCTATTTTTGTCTCTTCTTTTCCTCTTGGCAGAATTCGACTCTGCTAGTACCCTGTGCAGCTCTCCTGTCTCTAAGGAAGGTGGAATATTGTTTCTGGATTCTTCTCTTCTGAGTTCTGCTCAGTTCCAAGGTTGGTCTACCGCTTTTCCCAACGGAA
Organism: Prunus fruticosa; assembly: GCA_018703695.1. Lineage (NCBI taxonomy): Eukaryota > Viridiplantae > Streptophyta > Magnoliopsida > Rosales > Rosaceae > Prunus > Prunus fruticosa. The sequence continues at coordinate 4,227,828 of CM031918.1, forward strand.
TACCATCTTCCTTCTATGATAGTTGCCAAAGGTTTGTCGTTTCCCGGCATGTTGATTGGTGTCTCCTCCTTAGGCTGCTCTGGCACCCTTCTGTTGTGCTGAACCGGTCTAAGGTAATCCCTTTGTCTGATTCTCCGTTTCTGGGAGGGGTTGGAGCTAGGTCTTGCTGGTGTGACGCCCCAATCCGGTCAAACACGTTGGGTATGGGCTGCTTCTGCCTGTCCAGAGTTACTTCCAACTCACATTCGCACTTGCATTTACTGCATAATACTATCCCAGCCGAGATGGTTGCCTTTGGCCTCCGGAAGTCCTCCTTTGCTGTTCTCTCGCTTCTCCTGGAACTGGCATTTTCCCTTCGCTCTGGCCAATTTAAGTTGACCATGTTAACTTGAGGCTGGGGAAAAGGATTTGTCGTAACTGAAGGAGGTTTTCTCTCCAGCTTCAATCTCCCTGCAGTTATTCCTTCCTGTATGACATCTCTGAAAACGACACAACTGTTGGTGGAGTGATTCCAGGAGTTGTGTCATCTGCAATATTGCCTACCCTTGAGCTCTTCTGGTTTGGGCAACTTATGAGGCATCTCTATTGCCTTCTGTGCCAGCATCTCGTCAAACAAAGCATCAACTTTGGTCAGATCGAAAGAGTAGACCTTGTTCTGTGTTGGTTTTTTTGGAACGAACCCTCCTGTGAATGGTGGTGGCTTCTGGTCCTTCGGTGGCTTTATGAGAGTTTTGCAGCTGATGGGATGTTTTAATTTTGCCATCTCTGCCACTGCCACCTCTCTTTCCTCCGAGTCATCCGTATCTTCTTCAGTTTCTACTTCAATCAAATGGACTGAAGGAGAAGGGGTCTTGTAGTACGTGCCTTTGGAAGAGTTCCTCTTTTGCTGTTCTTCTCTCAACAGTTCCTCATATTTAGATGCCTTGTCTCCAGTTCTCCCAGAATCTCCGAACAGCATCCCATTGAATCTTTTTCTTAAAGAAATCTTAAGGGCGGTTTGAGCCATCTGAATGAAATGTCTCTTGTTTGTACAATATCTGGCCAAGCACTCCCAAACACTCCCAAGCCAAAGGGAAGAGAGTCCCACATCGACAAAACACAAGAGGAGGGGGCTCTTCCTCACTTATAAAAGAAGACCCCTCTCCTTCAAGAAGGGGAGAGAAACACAAGAGGAGTTGGGCAGGCTACTGGGGCCCCATGGGTTTACCCATGAGCCTATTTACAAGCCCACGGATCATTGGCCTTCAGCCAGATCCTGAGCCTTCAGCCTTCAGCCTCCAGCCTTTCTACCTTCAGCATTCGGCATTCTTCTTCTTCCTCTTGGGTCTAATCCTATGTGCAATGTATACACACATTATCGTAATGAGAACATACTTCTCTGTGGACGTAGCCCATCATTCGGGTGAACCACTTACATTTGTCTTATGTATGCATGTCTATTTACTTACCGAATGCTCTTACATACTGAGGGTCCTCACCTTCAGCATCCACCTCATCTTTAAGTTGGCCTACTTACTACCTGTCTAGTTTTAGCGCAAACAGTTTGGCGCCGTCTGTGGGAAGTGATACAAAACGGTATGTCGTTCTCCCTCATGAGTGTTCTCGGCACCCGTTTGAGCCATGCCCTCGGCACCTCATACAATCGGCCTTCGGCACCATTGCATCATTCGGCGCGTGCGATGTCTTCACATCCCCCCAATGATTCGGCATCTGCCTTCGACCTTCGGCACCATTGCATCATTCGGCGCGTGCGATGTCTTCACATCCCCCAATGATTCGGCATCTGCCTTCGGCGTTCGGCATCATTGCATCATTCGGCGCGTGCGATGTCTTCACATCCCCCAATGATTAGGCATCTGCCTTCGACCTTCGGCACCATTGCATCATTCGGCGCGTGCGATGTCTTCACATCCCCCCAATGATTCGGCATCTGCCTTCGGCGTTCGGCATCCTTGCATCATTCGGCGCGTGCGATGTCTTCACATCCCCCCAATGATTCAGCACATGCCTTCGGCCTTCGGCACCATTGCATCATTCGGCGCGTGCGATGTCTTCACATCCCCCCAATGATTCGGCATCTGTCTTCGGCCTTCGGTACCATTACATCATTCGGCGCGTGCGATGTCTTCACATCCCGCCAATGATTCGGCATCTGCCTTCGGCCTTCGGTACCATTGCATCATTCGGCGCGTGCGATGTCTTCACATCCCCCCAATGATTCGGCATCGGCCATAAGCCTTCGGCCTTCGGCCTTCAGCCTCGGCCTTCAACCTTCGGCCATAAGCCTTCGGCCTTCAGCCTCGGCCATCAGCCTCGGCCATCAACCATCGAGCCTTCAGCATGATGGTGCCATGCCGAACGGCACCTTCCATGAGACACTTCTCCATCGTCTTTTCTCAAAGCCATGCCGAACGGCACATTCCAAGAGGCACTTCTCCTTGACGGCGCCATCAGTCTTCGGCATCGGCCATCAGCCTCGGCCATAAGCCTTCGGCCATAAGCCTTCGGCCATAAGCCTTCGGCCATCTGCCTCGGCCATCAGCCTCGGCCTCGGCCTCGGCCACCAGCCTCGGCATCGGCCATCGAGCCTCGGCCATCTGCCTTCGGCCATAAGCCTTCGGCCTTCAGCCTCGGCCACGCCTCGGCACGGCCATCGAGCCTCGGCCATCGAGCCTCGGCCATCTGCCTCGGCATCGGCCTTCGGCCATAAGCCTTCGGCCTTCAGCCTCGGCCATCAACCATCGAGCCTCAAGCATGATGGTACCATGCCGAACGGCACCTTCCATGAGACACTTCTCCATCGCCTTTTCTCAAAGCCATGCCGAACGGCACATTCCAAGAGGCACTTCTCCTGACGGCGCCATCTGTCTTCGGCATCGGCCATCGAGCCTCGGCCACGAGCCTTGGCCATTTGCCTTCGGCCATCAGCCTCGGCCCTCAGCCTCGGCCATCGAGCCTTGGCCACGAGCATCGGCATCGGCCATCGAGCCTCGGCCACGGCCTCGGCCATCGGCCTCGGCCACGCCTCGGCCTGAGCCTCGGCCATCTGCCTCGGCCATCTCCCTCGGCCATCGGCCTCGGCCACCAGCATCGGCATCGGCCACGGCCTCGGCCACGCCTCGGCCACGAGCCTCGGCCATTTGCCTTCGGCCATCAGCCTCGGCCTCAGCCTCGGCCATCTGCCTCGGCCATCGAGCCTCGGCCACGAGCATCGGCATCGGCCATCGAGCCTCGGCCACAGCCTCGGCATCGGCCTTCGGCCATAAGCCTTCGGCCTCAGCCTCGGCCATCTGCCTCGGCCATCTGCCTCGGCCATCAGCCTCGGCCACAGCATCGGCATCGGCCATCGAGCCTCGGCCACAGCCTCGGCCATCTGCCTCGGCCATCTGCCTCGGCCATCAGCCTCGGCCACCAGCCTCGGCCTTCAGTCTTCGGCAATCGCAGCCTCCTGGAAGAATGAGCTGAAGCATTACTTGGCCAGTGCATTAATGACTACAAGTCCCCAATCAAGAAGTACATCCTTAATCGGGAACTTGGGGGACTCCTGTTTGTACAATATCTGGCCAAGCACTCCCAAACACTCTCAAGCCAAAGGGAAGAGAGTCCCACATAGACAAAACACAAGAGGAGGGGGCTCTTCCTCACTTATAAAAGAAGACCCCTCTCCTTCAAGAAGGGGAGAGAAACACAAGAGGAGTTGGGCAGGCTACTGGGGCCCCATGGGTTTACCCATGAGCCTATTTACAAGCCCACGGATCATTGGCCTTCAGCCAGATCCTCAGCCTTCAGCCTTCAGCCTCCAGCCTTCCTACCTTCAGCATTCGGCATTCTTCTTCTTCCTCTTGGGTCTAATCCTATGTACAATGTATACACACATTATCGTAATGAGAACATACTTCTCTGGACGTAGCCCATCATTCGGGTGAACCACTTACATTTGTCTTATGTATGCATGTCTATTTACTTACCGAATGCTCTTACATACTGAGGGTCCTCACCTTCAGCATCCACCTCATCTTTAAGTTGGCCTACTTACTACCTGTCTAGTTTTAGCGCAAACATCTCTCTTCCATAGGGATTCGGCATTTCATCTTGTGCTTCCTGAATCTGGTTATGAAATCCTGGGCGGGCTCATCTTCACTTTGCTTAAGAGCTGCAAGATCACTGATGGTGACTTCTGGCCGGATCCTGAAATAATAATCATGGAAAACGTTTTCCATTTGTTCCCAGGTCTAACAGGAATTGGCTGGCAGGCTGGTATACCAGGTGAAAGCCTCTCCAGAGAGAGAATTTCCAAAAAGCCTTAGCTTTAACAGAGGATTGTTCTCTATGGCTATGCACTGGACAGAAAATCTGCCTATGTGCTCAACCGACGAAGCATGGGGGTCTTCTCCATTGAACAAAGTGAAGTTTGGTACTTTGATCTATATAAGCCGGGTATGGCTTTCTATAGGTTGGCCTTTCTCCTCTTTCTGGCTTCTGGCTCCATCATTTCCCTGACCATCCTCTGTAATGCCCCCACGTCGTTTAAAGCATTGACAGGGTGTGGAATTCGTCCCGCTCTGGGTGGTCGTGGTCAAAACCTGTGCTCCCCCTCTGTATGGCCTGGCCAGACCTTCTTCCCTGTGCTCTTCCTCCTCTTCAACTTCTGGATGGTTCCTCCAGTTTGCCCCTGGTCTGTTTCTGTCATTATTAGCAAAAGGGTTAATTCCCCCTCTGCCCTCTTCTGCCCCTTGCTAATGGAGGAAATGGATTGGGATCCATTCTCCTTGGTCTATAGGGTGGCACAGCTGGTGCCTCAGGCAGAAGTGGCAGTGGTTGATCTCGCGGAGCCACAGGTGGTGGAGCGGGCGGTTCTGGCTGATTCTGGAGAGCCTGAACCGGTGTAGGGACTTCTGGCCTGACTGGAGCCTCGTGTTCTTGGACGAGAAGGGCTCTTCCCCTCTGTCCAGCCTGGATTTCATCGGGTCCTGGTATTCCAACTATCTGCGCAATAAGAGGATTCTCTTGATGTGGCCATGCTAGTCCTGGTGGAGCAGAAGGGAAGGGAAGGTCCAGCTGAATCACAGCATTAGGATTTGGAATTCTGGCCATGGCGGCCTCTCGGTCTTTCCTCGAACTGCCTGTTAACTTGCCATTGCATCATGGCTGTTATAGTATTTAAAGACTCCTGACTCCTTTGTGTCGTAGCTTCCTGTCGGAACACAGCTTCGTGTATTTGATTTAGCCTCCTGGAACCAGTTCTGGAACGCCTGCTCTTGTCCTGCCATGGGCTGCTGTCTTGCATCGCTTTCTTCTGATTCTGGTCCTTCTTGGAAGGCTGCTTGGTCTCGCTCCATCGTGCGACGTAGATTCTGGCTAGAACTTCCAATGTACATGTACTTTCAAAGTGTGACAGAAAGTATACACTGAGAAGTCCCACTGGGCGTGCCAAATTGTTCACCCGTTTTGATTAGTTTCCTGAGATGGAAAGGGTAAAGTTCCCCATTAATCCAAAAACCAAAGTTTGGTCAGTGAACTAACTTTCTTTGTGTGTCGAGCGTGCCACGTTTCAGCAATTTTTAAATTCTAACAGACTTGAGAAAGAATAACTTGCGCCCCAAGCTATTGATTTTGAACAAACGATTGTGAATTTGGGTGAGGAATATCTCCCAAGTAAGTTCTTTTCTATGCCTTAAACTGGTAAGGACTTCATAATTTATCTCAGTATAAAAATCGGTAGTTCTGGCCAGAATGGATGAAGACAGAATGGATTGATTTCAGGGCAGAACTCCCTTGTTACAGGCAGAACTCAAATGTTTTCAGGCAGAACTCCTTTTTACAGGCAGAACTCCTTCTTACAAGACTCAAAAGGGGGAAAATTGACTATATAAAGATGAAAAGGAGGGCTGGGATTCCATTTCTGCTTGGGCAGTTGTCTCGTTCTCGGCTGGACCTGGATGTACCTCGCTGGACTGGGACGTGCCTGTGCCTGGATTGGACGTGCCTGTCCTGGACTGGACTTCAAACAGCTTTTACTGAAAAGTTTTGGCTGCAAATCGATACCAAAGCTTGAGTTTGGCAGAGCTTTAATCTATTACAAGCCCTGGGAGGCTTTTGGATGGGCAGAACTGGGATTTATCCAGTCTGGAGAGGGCAGAAGTGGCTGGACTTGAGCTAGAATCTCTATCCTGGGACACCTGTGCTGCTTCAGCCAGAGCTTTTCATAAATTTGTTGAGGTTTTCGTATTTGAGAAAACTCAAACTCTGCTTGTAACGAGAGAAGTCTCGCTGTTGCTATCTTGTGAACAAGATGGTTCTGCAAGCTGCCGGGAAGCTTTTGAGATTGGAATGCTTCAGACTGTGAGTCCGTCTGGAAACCTGCTTGTGATCAAGTGATCATTCTGAGTGTTTGTCTTTTGACTGAGTTTTTGGTTGGGTTGGTTGGATGTCCTTTGTCTGTTCGCCCTCTCTGGTATTTATAGGAGATGTTTTCCTGTGGGGCTTTTCTATCTTTTAATAATGGGCGGCGTGATTATTCCCCTGTGCTTTGATGGGTTGCCATGCTTGTCTCCCATCTTTCGCGAGTTCCCAGTCTCCGAGTTTTGAGATGGTGAGTTCTCAGTTTTGAACAACTCCCCGTTTCCCGCTTCTCTTCCCTTCAGAGAAACGGAGTCTGTTTAACTCTTTAAAATAGTGTTTATCAACAAATATCAGAATATCCCTAGATAAACTATCCTCTGGCCACAAAAAATGTTTCAGAAACGCCCTATTTTATTCCCTGTTCATGGGCACGGTCCTTTTTAATCGAAATTGTCGAATATTGTCAAGCCCATCTCTTTTTGGCTCGGAATTGTTTTGGTCTTTTTGCGGCCAGCCTTCTTCAACGTTCTTTGGGCCACGTGACATTGGCCTGCTTGCATCACTTATTGGGCTGGATATGTTGATGGGCTGACTTTAATGGCCCATGATCATGGGCTTTTATTTTTTCGGCCTGGGTGCGCCAATTTTAGGCCCGAACAGGATCATAAAAAAATGTTCTAAAAAGGAAGTACTTAAAAAATATATATATGAACATACTTGTATACTAGTCGTTCTATACGCAAATCTACTAACTAGAGTCAACACTAACTTTCCATTTAATTAATTTATTGCTAATTATATTAGATACGTCAACAGTAACTTAGAAGTTTTCATTGGCATTCTAGAAAAGTTATCACGTTAAGCACTTGTAAGAGTAGATGACCTCAAAGTAGAAATAACAATTGCCTCAACTGATTCACACAGATAGCTAGTTGGTTCTTATGGCTCATTTCGAAATCAACTCATTCACACTTTCTTCAATTCAACGTTGTTTACTGTTGACTCTCTCAGCTTGTCATCTAAACTCTATATAATTCCTATTTTATATATTAATTTCAGGGTTCGCACATCTACGATTCACAATTGAGGATTCAAAATACCTCAATACGAATTGGTTTATACGAGTAATGACGAAGAGAAGAAACAGACCACAATCAGTATTACACAACCAACTCTTGTCTTAGTGTCTAGCCCAGATTTATGTACAGAAGATTAACAAAGTTGTGAAGAGACAGTCATCAAATGAGACTTGCTGCAAATGTCTCATGGCTATTGCATGTATCGTCATCCCACATGCTCAAAGGTTCTCCTACACTATAGAAATCCATATCCACAGAGAATTTACCATCAGGGGCAGGACCAACTGGCTCCTCATCCTCCACCAAAATCAACTTACAACCCTCACCAACCGGGGCCGCATCATCAGTTTCCTTGACGGAAGGAGCTTCGGTCTTTGATTCTGGCAACTCAGCTAAAAGAGCTTCAAGAGAAAAATAGGGGCTATCGTAACTATCCTGAGAAGTGAATTTCACATCCAGAACTGGAGTCCCAAAATCCACCACAGAAGCAGCGCGTGAAAGTTCAAGGATATTCTTCAGAATATCTTTGTCAGGATTCTCTTCTGCCGCTTCCTTTGGAGTAGTTAAATCAGACTCTGTATAAGTATCTTCCTGGGTGTTATTGTGTCCATCATCAGTCTGATCTTGAGGCAACGAGTTTGGTATATCAGTTTTATCAAGATCCAGGATGTTGCTTATCTCCGTGCTGACTTCTCCGTTTTCAATCTCTTCTGTTATCTGACAAAAATCAGTTCTAGGCATCATGCCACGATTGGCTAGATCAACTGCATTCCCAATGCTCTTGCCATCAACAAGTTTTCCTTCTTCTCCACCCTCATAACGCTGGTGCAGTCCATCAACTCCGAGTGTTTTATCAGTGTGCTCATCATTAGGAGATCTTATCACATTCCCCTCCCGCTCTGAAGAACTTTTCACTGAATCAGCAGCTGAATCTTTTACGCTCTTTGTCTCATTAATTGCACCAGAGCACATGGAAGGATCTGCGCCTACATCATTTTCAACACTTGCTGGAGATTTTCTGTCAACACTACCATCTTCCTCATTTAAAAAATCAGGAGCTTTAACCGAAAGGGTTTGGGTATATTTCTCAGGCTGGGTTGAAGTCAAAGACATGAATCCAGCTAGTGCAGATGCTAAAGCATCATCAATTGTCAAAGCAGGCCTTGGTTTATTTTCTGAAGGAGTTACCACTACATCTGATTCATGATCTTCTTCTTCTTCCTCCTCCTCATCATCACCATTTGAAAATTCAGGAGCAGTTACTACTAGACTTGGGAACAAATGAGGGGAATTTGAACCAGACATGTCATAAGGTGTGGTTGGGAGTGCATCCAATTGAACGTCATTCTTACCTGATTCAAAAGCCTCCCAACGGTGATAATCATTTCCACTATTGTAGAAAGAGTTGGATTCAGACTCAATGCATGAGAAAGAAGGTGCACAGAATCTTGAGCATGTTGGCAACCCGGAATTCTGTGATTTTCTTGTGAGTACTTCAAGTTGCTGCTCTACCCTTTCAAGCCTTGCCTCAATACTGCTTATTGGTTTTAGCATATTTTCTTCAAACCTCAAAAATAGATCCTCTAGTCTACCCATTCGAGAACAAAGATTGTCCACAGCTCTTTCTACATGACTATATGGAGGGGAATCAGGTTTGCTTTCTCTAAAAGGAACTGGTGGCGGGATCTGTAATTGGGCTGTACCCACAGTAGCCCTATTCACATCCTGAACCTTTACTTCTTGGTGATCAGGTATGCTGGCTTTTCCTTCCTCCTGAATCTTAGTTGCAGCACTGGTAGAACCAACCGTTTGTGACCCAATCTCTAGGGAGTTCTGTTTTTCCCATGTATCAGAATTGCCCCTGTCTTGTGTTCGGTGAGCACCGCTTGTTTTAGAAAATTGTAGAAGAGTAGGCACAAGCATGGCCATGAGGGAACTCCCAGCTGAGCTTTCCACTGCGCTCACTTGATTTTCTGAATCAGCTGAATCAACAGGGTCAGCAAACACATAGACCTCATCAACACAAACACAATCTTTCCTCTCAAGCGACAGTAGACGAAGTGTGAGCGATACACAAGGACTTGCATCACTAATCTGTGCTGTAGCTTCATAAAAAGCCTGAAAAAATTACCTTGATCAGCAAAGATAATAATCAATATAGATTAGGACTCTGATGTTTGGTCACTTATACCCAGCCCATCATCACAAAACCTCCTTCTCCTTCCCCCTTCCCCCCTCTCCCTCCAAACACAAGCACTAAAGGGGCACTACCAGTGGCAAGAATTGCCTAAAAAGGCCTTGAACCAGTAATAATATACCCTAAATTTGGCAAAGTGTAATAGAAATTGGCCAAAGAACACACTAATAAGCTGAATTGAAACTTAGATAGTTTGCACTCGTAAATACAAATTAGTTTTATCCTCTCAACTGCAACAGCACACAGGCTTCTTCAGAATTCCCAAACCTGTTTCTTAGTTTTTCTTTGAAAAGGGAGGATGGACAAACACATCAATACAAGTGGCCACAAGCATGAGGGGTACCATTTGAGGAAATTGAGTAGACGGGGGAAAAAAGAAACAGGAGGGGGTTCACTGGGATTAATAAAAATGGACAGCTAAGCAACATACCTGTGCAGAACCCAACTTTAATGGCAAGGATTTGATTTTATTATCAAGCACATGAGTATCTGGGACTTTCACTTCAATCCAGTCATCTTCACTGGTGTTCAGACCATTTCCATTTCTTGAGTTTTCTTCAGATGGGTCCTTAAGAGACCCATTTGAATTTGTAGAACGTACTTCTTCATTATCACCTGTATGAAGCACTTCTTCATCTCTGTCAGCAATTCCACAGCGAACCGTACAGAGATACTCATTGCCACTCTGCAAATCAGGTGCATAGTATATCTCATAGACTCGGGCAGTACTCCGAACATAAACCTGCTGGATCTCATGTTTCTGTGTGAAATTAACTGCAGCAAAATTTGTTGGTCATTTGCAAGGAGACTACATAGTAAGTCGAGTCACTTGAACTTTGACCATTTTGATTCTTCTTTTTTCTTTTTCTTTTTCCCAAAAGGACATTGATGCATAATGTACAGAAAGAAATAAAGGTGTTGAGAAGTTTTTGTGCAAAAGAAGAATAAACACTATTATAAGAAAACCAAGAAAATAGCCCCAAAAACTGACCAAAAGGGGGAAAAGGGAGCAAAATATATATTTTCAACAGCAACTCAGACTGTTTTATGATTAAAATGCTTGTAGCATGTACTAAGTGATGAACTGTTTACATCAGAGGACAACAATCTTAACAAAACAAAAAGCTGCATTCACAACTCTACCTTATAGGTTTAGATATATCTAAGCCATTCCAAAACTTAAACCAGAAGGTTCAAGTGCATTGTTGCATGTACAATATTTCTATTATCCTTCTTCTTTTTCATAGCTAGGTGAATTGACCATGCCATATTTACCTTGGCTTAACACTCTAGGATATTTTCCAAGAATCAACTAATTTGAATAAGATTGAGCTATATAGTGTCTTCAAATATCACTAGTCATATGAACCGAGAAATCCATCCTTAATAAAATCAATAGTTGTGTGGAGAAAAAAAACGTCTTGAGTACATCATCGAAGGTTTTTTAACTAATTACTCTGTCGAAACAGTTGAGTCAGACATTCTTCATGCATTTTGCACAACCCTAATAACATCATGTGCTCCAACAAATGTTCTTTCTACTTTAAGCTACTAAAATGTTCTTGTTGAACTCATCTTAGGCACTATTCCACAGAGTTTCGGTTTATCCTCTGTTTTCAACATACCAGATGCAGCTCCTACTTTCAGCTCCATCTACATATTCGCTATTTTAATAACTAGGCAATCCGCATCCTAATTGAAATCTACTTTAGCATCAAATGTCATTAACATAAAATCTTAATCCTAAAAAAGAAAACCAGACGAATACATATACGGTTTCTCTAATACACTTGCTCCAAATGTTGAAAATAGGTGCCTACAGACTATGTCACCAAACTGTTAATCAAGATCTTAATGTTACTATTTCAAATTCTTAACCTACAATAAGGATGTAAAGGACCGCAATTGATATAATATTGTTTTCCTTCATTTTCTCGCACCCCAAACAGAGAGTTAAACCTCACATTTTTTACCATAAACTGAAAAAGTAAACAATGCACATAATCGTTTTAATCACAACATTTCAACAAAGAATTAACGCATAAAATATCTGACGAAAATGTAAAATTTTCAGAGAAAAATAAGTTCCAGAACATACTGGTGATCTCGCAAGGGACAGAATCGGGTGATGGAGGGTGCAGAATAAGAGAGGATTCAGAGGTGGACTTTAGAGTCTCGTCGTCGATCGGAGAAAAAGACGACTCGAAAGAGACGCAATTTACGAGAGAGCCACCGGCGATGTTCCAGTTTGCGGCGGAACTCCATGAAGAGGTGCTGTTGAGGTTTTCGATCTCGTTGTCTTGCGTTTCCATGGCTTTGTTTGATTTTGGTTTTGGGTTTGTTCTCTTCTGTGTGATCTTATTGGTTACAGAGAGCTGCTTACGGAGAGAGAAGAAGTGTGAGGTAAAGTCGTAAATTTTGGACTTTTAATGGCGTTTTATCAAATTGAATCACATTCTCAAATGCACGTGTGGCGTTTGTTGGACGTTCGAAGATTGCTTTTTCACTTTGTAACTCGTTTTTCAAAATGAATTACTTTTGGTCATTTCCAAAAAAGATTAGTTTTATCAAATTCGTTATAAGGGTTTTAAGAAAGTTTACAACAACAAAAATATATCAAAATTATTGGGATTTTAAAATCTGTTCATCAGATTTGCATACTATGTACAGTTAATTTTGATTGAGGTATTAACCTATAAACAAGATGAAGTATGGAGTTCACAACTGATCTTGGTGAATACATCAACTTCTAGATAATTAGTAATGATGGTATCAACGGAGTCTAGCTGAGTAGAAAAGGACTTGACTTGCAGACTAGAGGTTCACGTGCGAACCCTTATAGCATTATTTATGTGTGTATGTGAGAAATTCTCCTCCCCTCTAGTTTAGACAATCGCAAAAGTGATCATACTAAAGACGATGGTGAGGATAGGGTGGCGTTAATGATATGGTTGTTTTTTTTTGTTTTTGGGTCTAAAACTCAGTTTTGAGATTTTAGAAATAACATCCATTTATGTGGAATTTAATTTTGGATTTACAACTCAAATAGTTATTTTCCACGTACAAATGATAAATTTCTTTGTTTATTAAGTCAAACAAGAAAATTGGCATATGTTCAGAAATTTCTGAATCTTGTTCAACTTACATTGTTATTTTCCCAATCCAAACACACTGGGTGGGTGAACTTTTTTTTTTTTTGGGTTTGAAAAGAGATGTTATATTCAAAACAATAGAAGCACCTTCCTACATACACCCACACTGAGAATCAAAAAGCGTAATCTTAAAAGAAGATTCGCGGCTTACAATTAAGGGGAAACGAAAAAACAAAAATGAAAGAAGAGAAAGCTTGGAGACCTCTTCAATCTACACACCAAAATGGCCATGCCAGCAGCAGAAATCATCACCCTACAATAGAAAATTATCATGAAAAATAAAAAACAAAAGAGAAAAATAAAACATAAACAACAAAAAGTGAGAAGAAAAACAAATTGACGTTAGGCCTCTCAAAGATACTCTCAAAAACAGACAACAATGAATGACACCGGATAAATGCATCATGAATCAAATCAAAAGCATCGAACTAGACTTTAAATTAAATAAGATAAATGCACCAAAACGCATTAATCAGATGGGCTAGATTCGGTGTCAATGAAGAACAACAGAAAAGGAAACTTGTTGATAACCTGCCCAACATCTAAGCAAGAGAAAGTTAAAAAACTACAACAAAGAAAGCAAAACTGCAAGACATGGGCTTAGCCAGTGGCTAGAGCAGTTGTGCTCCCCACTCTACACCCGAGTTTGAATCCCCCTCCCCATAGTTTAGATTACATTCAAGTAGAATATCGCTTTTATAAAAAAAAAATTAAAAAAGCAAAACTTATAAAAGTGGCAAGAAGAAACCAAATACAAATTGGAACAAACTTAAGCACATGTAAGAAAACCAAAAAAAAAAAAAAAACTGAAGATTGCAACAGAAGCTATCAGTGAAAACTACCTCGGCAACCCAAAATCAAAAAAAGTTCTAAAGCAAAACAACTAACCAATTAAAATAACTTAGCCAAATGGAAAATCAATGGAAAATCTTGGCCAAAAGAACCAGAAAGAAGACAGACAACAACAAAAGTACGAAGACAAAAACAGAAAACTAAAAAACCTGATGCAATCTAAAACCTAACACAACCTAGCTAGAGGACCAAAGAACTTGAAGCAAAACAAACTAACATAAGGACCAGTACCAACTGGAAAAAAAACACTTTCCTATCCTAGAAAACCAGCAAGAGGGAAGAACAAAGACTCCAGAAGCTTTGTAGCACAATAAAAAAAACTTTGACAAATAAAAATGTATAAACCAGGAACAAAGAAAGGCCTACAAAATAAAATAATAAAATGCAATTGTTGTTGTTGCAAAACAGCAAATAAAGTTAAAAGAAAAATAAAACACCAAACGAAGGACACCTAAAAGGAAATAGAACAAGACAAACATAAAACTTAAACACAAACAATAGATCAGAAAACCTACAAAAAATGGCCAATGAACATAGATCAAAGTACTCAAAACCGCAAAGAAACGTAGAAGAATTAATGCAAAAGTTGCACCAACAAAACAGCAAAAACTAAAATGAAAGAAGTTTTGAATAAACAAAAAAGACTGACAATAGAAGCCTAAAAAAGAACAAAACCTCAACTAATGCATATGCAAAAATGAAACTAACCAAATTAAACAGAAGAACACAAAACAAAAGAAAACAAGGCAAGGAGGAGAATTAATCAAAGTAGAAACAAAATACCAGTTCTTTCTTCTCTTTTTTTTGGGGAGTATTATATAACCTGTTAAGTCTGATGCCTTAGAAAATATTCATGCAGAAGCAAACAGAAAACAGAAGCAATCCATATTGTAATATTTGGAAAGAGTGTATGCAACAAAATATTGCAATATGTGGTTCCTGTTTAACTTTTACCACAAAGCTACATTTTCTTTCCTGCTTCTATTTATGAGACTGCTCCAAATTAGTAATAAAATGCTTTTCCCAATATAGGAAAATCTAGAAAGCTCTTGCATTTACCTTATCGCTCTTATTTTTTGTACTCTCTTTTCAGCTTGCTAACCATCCATCTGCCTACATTATATTTGACAGTTAAATTTGTGTTTAATATTCTTTTATCCGACTGATGAAGCTTTGTACCGTAAACCATGTCCTCTTTTCTTTTTGGACCTATTCATTTTAATTTCATTTTTGAATAACTCAGATAATTTGAAATCTATGATAAGAAAACTAAGAAGAAGCACCACACTGTGAGTAGATCTAAACTCATAATAATTTTTTTTTTTAATAGAAACATTTGTACTGATAATCAAGAGGAAAAATTATCCTTGATCATACAACAAAAGGAAAACAGACTCATTAAGCACCAGAATACCTAATAAAAAAACAACTAACCTACTGCATCCAAAAATGTATCTGTAACTAGAAAACAACTTATGTAAAATCATCTAAAGACTGCCGCCATATCTCTCATGATGATACAGTAGTCATAATCCTTGAACAGCCCAGAAACCAATGCCCAAAACAGACTCACAATAATTTATAGATTCTGTAGAACTGAATGCCTTCATATTTCCATGGTATAACAGCACAATCATAAAGAACCAAACAATGAAAATATTTTGAAAGGTAAACTCTATCACGGAATGCAAAATTAAAGCATAATATTTTTGTAGAATGCAAAAACTATTTGTCCATAGATTATCATTCACTGGATCTTCCAATGTCCTTTTTTGTTCTATCATAGAAATATTGACTAGTTTATTGACTATATAGACCGTATTCAGACAACTTACAGAGCTAATTATACGAATCGTGACCATCAACACCAATTTGACACTTAACACTGACAGGGGCACCTGTGTACGCAGCAATCACTGACACAGACTCAGCAACAAACTTTCCTTGTAACGACCAAATGTCTTTATCAGAACACAGTGTACAGAAAACAATCATATATATATATATATATTCGTTGCAATTAACAATACAATGAGAAATGTGATCAAACCTTTGGATCAAGCATAAGGTGAGCATCAAAGCACCCACGTCCAGACACTCTTGGACTTGGACATCCACAACTGGTAAAACATAGAAGGTCAAATAAGGGGTCAAGGAAAAAAATGAAAGTGAAGTAAATTTAGTGAATAAAAATGATAGGTAATAGCAAGTGCACAAACTTAAAATTGATCTCATCATATTTGTAAGGTTCAGCTCAGTCGCTTTGGCCAGGTTTTCCAAATTATTCCCACCAATTTGAAGAACAATATGATGTTGTTCTGGAGAATATTCCAAGAATCTGTCCTGATAAAAAGTCAAGCTATCAGTTGTCTCAATCCCAACTAATCAGATGCACAAAAGATTGACAGTAACCGTTAATGGCAGTTCATTAATTTAAATAAATAAATAAAAGACAAACTGAACTTTAATCCGCATTCCAGCCTGCTACCTTCATAAAATAAAGTATTTACTCAATCGAAGAAGATGGAAATACAAAGGAAAGACATATATAAAAACCTGTGCATCCTTTTGTGATATGTGTGCACTCAAGAGAAGAGCATTAAAATTGAACAGTTCCATCATAGTGTATGCATTACCACCCAAGCCACTCAACATCAACCCTTAAGAAAAGATAACTACCAAAAAAACAAAAAAAATCTTAAGAATTCTACTTGGGACATTTAGCCCCACTCAACTCCAATTTTGAACTTTGGAACTCACAAAGTTGATCTAGTTTCTTCATTTGTCTGAAATTGTTGAAAACAGAAGCAATCCACAGTTGAACTTTAATAAAAATAAATAATAAATAAAAGAAAAACCCACACAAGTTAAGTGAGCAAACTAATCTGACAAAGAGAGTTCTCTATGTAAATTGTAGATATCAACCAAAAAGATTATAGCTAATTAACAGGTCAAGAAGATGGTCGTTGGACTTCCAGGGGATGGAGGGTTTTGCTCTATCTGTTTCACATGAGAGCCCGCTTTAGCACGATCATCTGGGTTGGTAGCAGACAAAACTTCCACCTCTTCAAGTTTGACTTGTCTCTTAACCAAGTCTAAGTTCTGTTGAAGGACCTCAATCTCTCCGAATGGTAGCTTTAAGTCTAAGGCCTGAGCTCCAAGTTCAACTGCATCCTTCTTCTTTGACTTCAAGAAAGGCATACAAAGCTTTTGGGTTTGTCTAAAATCTTTACCCTGATTGAGAGAACTACTTTGCAATGCCTCCAATATGACACTGTCTGCAGCAAAACAACGAGTCTCTCTGTTGAAGTTATTCTGGAGTATCCTCAAGCACTCTACCTTCCATTCATCAAATTGTTCCTTAACATATATCAAGCCTATCACCTTCTTATTGGTCAAATTTGCCTTTTGCTTGTTGTACAGCTTGATCATTGAACCAATCAAGTCTTCCACATACTTTTTCGCACTCTGGAGGGTTAAGTCTGGAGCATCAGCTGTAGGCCAGCCTGCATTTACCACAAACCCATCCTTCTTCAAAAGCTCCCTCCAGACATATTCTGCATAATGTGGACAGATTGGAGCAATCATACGTGTCTGTACATCCATAAAGCGCCACACCAAATCACGGTTCATTTCTTGAGAGCCACATGAAACCCAGTACCACTTCCTGGCAGCTTGAAGACCAACAAAGCCAGTAATAAGGGCATCTCGGAACTTGCAAGCCTGGTAATTCTGCTCAGTCATCTTCACAGCAATATTCATCTCATTAGCAAAGACCCTATCAGCAAAAGTAGAAGGGGGACCTATTCTCAATGTGTTTGCACCCAATTGTTCTTCCATCCATGAGATCTCTTTACTGAGATCTAGGATGGCCTTATTTGCAGTACTAGAAACAAAATTTGCATCATCAACACCATCACCAGCATCAGCCAAAGAGAACCTTGTGGCATCAGCAGAATATTCTGCAATTGCCTCGCGCAATGTCATAAAGTTCCCTGTGGACTTGGACATCTTCATTGAATCGAGCATAAGGTGCCCATTGCATCTAAATCCACGAGGCCAGTGCTTCTTGGACATAATTGCTGTGTGGTTGTAAATGCAAAAGGTTAAATGATTCTGGATTAGATCCTTACCAGAAACTCGAAGATCAAAAGGATACCAGTACTCAAACTCCTGCTTCATCTTATTCAGAATTGATTGTGACACCTCAGATGATTTTGGAAATGGGCCATCACAGAAAATAAAATCCCAAACTTCATTGGTCATTTGCTCAGGTGTAACCCCAGATGTGCTGGAACCCCCATACATGTCTTCATTGTGAAACAAGTGAGCAATGGTGTAATAAGCCATGTAAATGGTGGAATCAGACAACGATTCGACCAAGTACTTTTCATCCCAGGGAATGCGCGTCCCAAGCCCAAATGATCGTGAGCAAGCCCACTGATTCAACCAAGTCAATGTATGTTCAAATCCATGCCGTGTCATGTCAGAATAAAAGTTCATGCTGGATAAGCACTCCTGAGCCTGTTTTTTCCATTCTGCTTCGCCATATGTGATGTACCATTGCTCTGTACATGCCACAACACATTCATCACCCGACCTTGACACTACGCGCTTCTCAGGTTCACTATACATAATTGCATCACCTGCCTCTATCAGCTTGCTCCTTAACAGTGCTTTCGCCTCCTGAACTTTCCTTCCGTTGAATTCTCCCACAAGCATTGTTCCTTCTGTAAATCCTTTCAAGTATGTCAACCTCTTGGCTTCTGCTAGCTTCTCTCTGTCATTCTGGCTTTTGATTTTGAGATCTACACACACCTTTTCTGCAGCCTTATCTCCAAATTCGGGAATGTCAATGATTGGGATAATCTCAAAAGGCATGACTCATTCATCCCTCACACCATATTTTGACCTGAAAGCCGGCTTCGATTTTAAATCATGCAAGGCCATAAAATCATCAGGAGCATCAGAAGGGACACTGGTCACAATCCCAGTACCTTTGTCTGTTAGGATTGTCAACATTGGAAGGGCGTATATGATCTGATTAAGTGCAAGTGGCGATTTCAATGGAAGACCAATCAAATCATAACCAGTGAGCTCAACCAAGCAAGTAGGCTTCTCAGGGACTCTAGAATAGTCCTGATAGGCGAGGTTAAGTGCTGCTCTCTGCGCAAGAACAAATACATCAGTGTCGTTGATTTCAAAGGCTCCATACTTTCCATCAGGCAAAACCCATGCATTTGTTTGGCCATACATGGTTTCTGGTCTCAAAGTTGCTGCAGCAAGGAACACTTTCCTCCCTTCCAATATTCTCAACTTAGCAGGAAAAGGTGCCACTACCTCCATTTTGATGATTGTGTATTCTTGGGGCTGAACTCCTTCACCAGTTGCCCTATCATGATCTGCACATGGTTGTCCATCCAATGGAGAGTAGATTGTGTAACGTTTATCTTTCACAATCTTACCTATTTCTTTCAATTTCCACATCTGCCACCTCACAAATTTATCAAAATATGGATTCAAGTCTGTAGTAAAAAAGGAGCGGCTCCAGTCACATCCCAAGCCAAAAGCCTTTAGGTCTTCTACAGCCAATGGAGGGAAATAGTTCAACCACTTAGATGGTTCTTGGAATTCAGGTATCTCACTGTCAGAGAGGCCAAGACTACGCATAATTTACCATTGGTATGCTTGTCCACTTGATTTTGATGCAGCCTTGGACTTCTTTCCCTTGAACTTATTATCTGGAGGTGCACCTGCTTTTTCATCTTCTGCTTCCTGCTGGTTCCCTTGCTCCTCTTCGTCACTTTGGGGAAACACTGGCGGGTTCCCAAACTGTTTGATCTCTCGCACAAGCTTATCAGCTGAGGCTTTGATGGGCATGCCAGTGCCGTGAAAAGCAAAAGGCAAGAGAACATTGGCTCCTCTTAACCTATGATAACGTGCAGAAAACTCTAGCTTTGAGAGTGAGAATGCATGTCCAAGATGCAAAGAACCATTCATGTAAGGGAATGGGAAGTTTCCAAAGAACTTATCCCCTGGTTCAGGAGGCTTTTCACAAGATTCAGCCCTGTAAACATCATGCTCTTTCCACAACATTTGAATCTTTACTTCATTATCTCTGAGAAAGTTTCTCTTAACTAAGCTCTTCTCAGCTTCAGCTTCCATGTCAGTGATCTTACAGGAACTGAAAAAAAAAAGAAGCAATGATTTCCATGAGCAAACCAGCTATTCCATGAGGCTGTGTTTGGTACCCCTCACTGGATTGGACTGGCATAAATAATACTGGAAACCCATGTTTGGTAAAATAGGGGTTTAACTTAAATGAGACTATATAGCACAACAGTGATCTAAACCCTTCACTCGCTGCTCTAATACAGCGAAGTCAAAAAGTGGTTCACAAATAGCGAACTCGCTAAATAAAACAGGCGAGTCTGAACTGCACTAATTTCTCCTTCTTCTTCATTTGGAACTAGATTTTCTGGATTTTTGTTTTCTGTAAACCGTATCATACCAAAAACCATACCCAATTAAACACCCATCACCACCCAACCCAGAAGCTTGGCGTCTCCACCTCCCCTGCACAACCACAAAATCCCTTGCACAACCGATTTCCACAGAGCCAATAATTCCATTTGAAAAAATTAAAAACCAAAGAGTGACATCTTTTGGGGAAAAAAATCAAGGGATGAAGAATTTGGATTCTTGAAAATAGAAGAAGATTAATGGTGGGTCTGTCACCTTTGGAAATGTTTCTTCCCCAATTAATAGACTGTTGTGTTTCCCTCTTTCATCGCCTCTTCCAACTGTGAGCAATCCAATAGGACCCCATCATCATCATAATCATCCCCATCTTGTTTGTTTTGTTAATTTGGGTAAGAATCTGATGGCCTTAATTAGGGGCAAAGTGGGGTCATAGGGAAGAGAAGAGGCATGGTTGTGTTTGTGGAAAGCATGGCCTAAGCTGTGTGGTTTGGGGAGGTAGGCAAATGGGTTTGAGGAAGATTGTAGGTGGTGAAGTGACGGGGAGAGGAAGAAGAGAAGATATTTGTGGTTCTCTCAAATATTTTATTAGTTTATAGTTAATTAATTATTTTAGCTTAAATTTTATTTATTAATTATTTATATCAATTATGATGTTATTATCTAGTTTTTTTAAATAGAATTTTTATTATTTTTTAGAACATAAATTAACAAAAATACACTTGAAAATAGCTTATATATTATTATTCTAAAAAAGATATTAGAAAGCCTTTAAAAAAAATTAGAGTCCTTAATTAAATTTAAATATTACAATATTTATTTTTTTAGTCCGACATAACACCAAACATAGGTCTTCATTATTTTTATAATCCAGCTTCTTAGTCAAATGTAGCAGCACCATACTTAGGTAGGACTTAATTCATTTAGTCCAATCCAAGCCAATCCAATATAATTCAGAATTTAGTTCAGTCCCATAACAATCGCGTAACAAACGGTACCATATCTGACCCTCCACTCATACAACGACACGTGGATCAGAGAAGCTCACCCAAGCAAGGCCTCGAACAATCGGGATCGACGACCGATGGCCTTGTCTCAAGCTGCAAACAGCCGCTACAGGCCCAGCTCGTCTACAATCGGCATCCCTTACCGATTGCAGAGAACCAACCTCGAAGCACCCGTCCGAAATATCAAAGGACTATGTGTCAACCTCAGGGCCCTCCCACGAGTCCCACATCGGAAATGAACACTACTAGCATCCCAAATGCCATCTATAAATACACCCCTTCACCATCAACAAAGGGGTAAGACTTTTCAGCTTGACTTTTATGCTTCCATATAGTCAACAGCAAGAGCTCTTATAAACAAATTTACTTTGGCATTGGAGGGTCTTAGGCTGGTTCACACGGTTCCATAGACCTCACGAGCTTCGCTCATCTTCTATTCAGGGGTAGCATAAGGAGGGCAGGAAGGATCTGCATCCAACACTCAATCGATCTCTTGATCGTCCATCCCACTTGTAAGTTGCACTCATCTCTATCTGTTCAAGTTTTAGTGCCAACAGATTGGCGCCGTATTATCAAAATTTTAAAACATAAAAAATTATATGAACATATAAACAGCCCTCAAGTCATAAAGATTTACTACAGCCATGTTCTAATCAAATTAAACAAGTTTTTGTTTGGTTGGTTCACACAATCCGCAGCATAACAACTCTGACTATTTATTTATTTAATTACATCAAATACTAATAAAGTAAAATCATGCTGGCCTAAGCGCAGTATAAATTTAAATAAATAAAACAAAAACTAGTTTTTATACGAACTCCATAGATGAAGTATGTGATAAGCATGGTTGGTTTCAATATTTTCCTTGTTTCATTAAACAATAAAAAATGGGGGAGAATAGAAAAGAAGATGCTGTGATTTTGCCAAGCTAAACCAGCATGACAGAAACTAATAATTAACTACAAAAATTAATTAGGGAAACAACGACGCAGGCCTGGTGAAGGGTTGGTTGAAGAGGCCACACCAGTCGAGTTAACAGAGTTCTCTCCCCTTTCAAAACCTGGATTTGAAATCAAAGGTTGAGAAATTGAAACAAAAGAGATTTTAGGGTTAGGGACTGGGGATGGAAGACTGGATTAGGGATTTTAGGGTTTATGTCGTACCTGGAATCGGGTTTTACAAAGCTGCTAGGAATCTCTGCTTTGTGTGCTCTGCGAAGATTGATTACAACGGGAAAGAGCTTTATCTTCTGCTAAACTCGTCTCTTCCTCTTCTTTTGCTGTGTAATTGTAATTTTCGGCCCTTTTGGTGTTTTCTTTTCTCTACTTGCCCTCTTTTGGGTTTTCAACCGAAAAAAAAAGTTCCGGTTTTTTTTCCTCTTTCATTTTGGAGGTTCGATCAGGGCTGAGGGTTTAGGGTTTTAGGGTGCTCAAATTCGACCGTTAGAGTTTTGGTACGGTTCGGGTTACCCGGGCAAAAAGGGCAACATCATATTTTTGGAGAATTTGCGAAAGAGAGTTGTCAATATAGACACAAATTTAAATTTAAAATTGTTAATTAATTAGAAAAATATATGTGCATATAACTTTTTTTTTTTTATCTACAAATATAAATGGGAAATATGAGGCGGGAACGTGAGTGGGAATTTCCGATCTCATTTAAAAACAAATATTTTTTGATATATAGGCAAGGGAAGGGGGTTGGACAAATTGCCTTTTTTGTTGTTGGCTTTGACAAGATGATATTCTAAACTACTACATCAAGGGAATATGGATCAAACTCATGTGCAAGAGGGCTGACGCAATGCATTGATTAACTAGCTTAACTCATCTATACGGGTTGCACAAATTATCTTTCTTTTATCCCTTAAACTGTATCTTTTGATTTTCATGGCATAATGTTGTCAATCCATTCTCTAATTGGGTCATGCCTTAGAATTAGCACTTGTTATTCTTTATTTGACTAATGTGGATGGGAAATTCGAACTTGGGAGTCAGAAAATCTTCCAACTCTGAAAATGGTATGTTTCATCTTAATAAGAGGAGGTATTCGATTAAAGCAGAGGTGGTGATGCTGAGAATTGAAAGGGGTAGTGTTAGCTCCATTTAGTGGGCCATAGTTGCTTTTTGATTAACTTCATAGAGCATGTTCTTGCTTACAAAAACCATCAAAGACAACTAGAATGCTCAGATTAACATCTGACAGAAGCATTAGAGCAAACTAAGTTTCTCCCCAAGAGAAGATGACTAGCACATAAATAGGGCACCATTACATTTGGCTCAAACTAATTCAGCATAAAATACAACAAATTATAGAGCTTCATCTGCGACAGATCTTAGCTGTGGTCATGGTAACACAAACTGAAGCAAAGGCTTTCCTAGCTTCTGGGTGGGGTACCCGGTTTTGGCCCATCGGCCAATGCAATCCCAGCAGCAGAGCAACTCCCATTCTTGTCCTCTTTCTTCTTGTCACAGTTTATCTTCACCTTTTGCTTTTCAGCTAATCCTGCAGCCTTGGCCAACAAACGTCCGACGGGCCATGATAGGAGAGCAGCTGGAGAGGGTTGCGTCACCAAGAAATGATGCTGTAATGGTTACTGAGGCCATTGCCTACAGTAGTTTGTTTTCTTAAGGTTGAATTGAAACGAGTTGAGAGAAGAGAATACAACGCAACTATACAAGATTGGAGGGAAAGGGTATAATGAGCATACACATTATCTCTTATCCAAGAGGCAGGCGCAACAGTTTCAGTTCTAATTTCTCATTTCACACCTAGCAAAGCCATTAGAAGGGAAAAAGAAAAGAAAAGAGAGATCCACCATTTAACTAAGAGCTATAGAAGTGGATATCAAATTGGCAGTATTTAGAACTATAGAGTTCAGATAAAAGATCAAGTTATACATGACAACATTCCAAGGGCTCAATCAAGATCGCGTTTACAATGATTGCAAAAATAGCCCATATCATATATTTAAAAAATCAGTGTACCAGATTCGTGAAGTTAAGAGGTTCTCATTATAGAGGACATGTAGCACCCAAAAGAAAAATTGCTAGTCACCATCCAGAAGATTTTAAAGATGGACTGACTGCTTCACAACAAAAAATTTCGGAATGTGCACTGACATATATTAGTATATATTGCTACATGGGATCAATCAGGTTAAATTCCAAAAATGTAAAGAATAGCCTAAACTTGATATTTTGAACAGATACAGACTAGGCATATAGTAGTTCTTGCTCCCTTGATTCGTACGCTGGAGGAAGCAAAGTATGAATATTGGCAAAAGGATCTTCACCTCCTGATGATGGCTCCCCAATAGGTGAATCTAGAACATGGTCAGGAATTGCCACAAGCGTTTCCTCAAAAAATGATTTCATAGTCTGCAAGGTTCAAGAGCTGTCTCAGAAACTTGAGCAATTTTGAAAAGAGAAAATAAGACGAGTCCTGGAAGATCAGAGGAAAAATCTACCGGAAAAGAATGAATGACAGTAATGAATGCCATTGATGTACAATCGAGACAACTAAAGTTTTTGTGGAATTACTGTATTATCCTTTCTTCTCATAACTTTCATCAAGCTTGTCATGCTTGCTGTAAAAAGATTGCTCTCTATACAGCTCCTTTTCAAAATAGAAAAGAGGATCTCTTTTATACTTCATTATGACATGTTGATAAATGTCAACTAAAAACACCAATATTGATCTTGTTAGGTGAAATCAATATATTCTATACTAGATCACATTTCATTTGTGCTGCACTTTTATTGATTATTATTGAGTACAACCTACATATCACAACGGCAACATGATCGAGTTTAGAGATTGCTTTTAAAATCTTCTTAAACAATTTATCAGTATACATTGCCAACGACGCAGCATTGAATAGCTAGGAGGGTTTGGAGAAAGGTTGGCTTTTTATCCTAGCTGAGCTTCAGTTAGAGAGTTAGAGACGTATATATGTATCACGTATAATAGTATAACATAGACTGCTCCCCTAAAAAGATTCTCATAAAATGAGGCATAAAGACACATTAATGATGTGATGTTGTGTTTATGGGGAGTCACTGTTTCCTCCACACACTCATGCCAATCAAACCTCTGCAATAAATATTTATCCAAACCGAATTCTGATGATGTTGGCTGCTTACATATGTATTTTTTATTAAGAAAAATGTAGTGTGCTGTTTCTTTGATTGACATTAACTTTAAAAACATTTCAAGCTGAGAAGCATTATTCATAAACACTTAGGCATGAAAGTGGAAGCAAATGATGAAGACGATTGCTACCTTGACCAGAACTAATGAAAATGGTTGATAGTTTACATGGGGTGGAAAGTGAAAGCAAATTATGTTAATGAATATTGTTTTTTTTGGGGGGGGGGGGGGTGATTAGAACTTTAAGGTCCTGTGTTTGGGAAACTTCCCTTAAATTTTGATAATAGATTAAATACTAAGAATGGAACTATATATGTGTAAAATGATGATAATAATACCGTGCAATGCAGGAAAGCAGCATCAGCTTTGCGCTTCCACACACCATTCCCAGGTTCTGAATGGAAGAGACCCAGCAAAGGCTGCAGCAGAACAAAACAAGGATAATGTAACTGAACCAAAAGTAATTATGGTAGGAGAAAATGAGGTCATAAGAGACTAGCTCAAGATATTGTACCCCAGTCAACCAAAAAAAAAAGGGTGAAAGACGGAATGATAGAGACACCAGGATAACTTGGCATTTCATGAATTGATCCATATTGCAAAAGTATTTACACCTATTTTCATAATCACATATCCCAGAGTAGACCCATGGGGTAACAACTACATTGAACAAGGCTGTCAGAATGAGTCAGATGACCAACTCATGTCAAAATTCATAATCCATGATGCCCTTCCGGTATGACAGGATGAATGCAACATAGCCTTCAGAGATGGGGTGAGATATTCAGACATATGAAAAGAGACCCATGTTATTGAATGCAAAATGACACGAGCAAAAAATCTGTTGACAGCTTCCCAATTTTTGTTCTTTCTTTTTTTTTTTTAGAAAGAAGTCATTTATGACTCATGAAAATATGGCAAACAATAGCATAATATTGTCAGCTCCACATTTTGGAGTTTGCAGAAAAAAAAGTTCTTGGCATACTCTATTCATTCTTCTATGACTTGTAATATATAAGGGTAAGTGGCACATTTTCCAGACTGAAACATAATATCATGAGGATGATAGTGTAACCCACCCTTGCCACATCTCGCACGGTTGGTTTGCGTCCATATTTTCCCACAGCAGAATCACCATACACTTGAAACTTCTCAAGTATCTAAAAGTGGAGAAAAGAAAAGGAAAGAAAATATGAGCTGTAGTTAAAACAAAAAATACACCGATTTCACAGCCAAGTTTGCAACTGAACCCGACGCCGTGTCACACCACTGCTCGGTGCACCATAAATGGCAGTATCAACATGTCCCAAAGTATGCCAGGGTCTGTGGAAAATGTACAACAGTTGTCAGTTAACTTTTTGAGTCACAAAGTAGTGGCATTACAATAGAGAGGAAGTAGTGGCATTACAATAGAGAGGATTATCAGAAATCCAAATATTTAGAAATTAAAGTTAAATAGAATATCCGAACTCATAATTATGGGGACATTTTGATATGGTGTAATCATTAACGCTAGTCGCCAGTTAGTCTTATACAAGTTTTGACCTTTTTCCAGCAACTTTCCTCTTTCGCACATGCAAGACCTGCATTTGGTTCTAAGGTAGTGTATGGACTTACATGTGAAGCAAGAAGTTATGAGCTTTTATATTGTGTGGAAAAAATGTCTTCTTATCTTGGACAACACTCTTCAAGCAGAAAGCTTAACTGAAGAGGTTTCAATTTTCCCCACCTGCCGACACTCCATACTCAAATTTCATTCTTTAAAGTTGTAACCTGTCTACTTAATCCCTTGCACATGAAGTGCATTTGGTTATTCCAAATTTTGTTCTTTGATAGGAAATAAAAACTATAATGAAAGAATTCTAGTTTCATTTGAAGAGCTAGATTTACATATGCACCCAGACACAAAAAATGAAACAGAAGCAGGATAATCATCCGAGAGAATAAGACTGAGACTTGAACTACATATAACCAACTTAAAGGTTCTTGCAACAATAAGCATTCCGAAAAGGAAAAGAAAATCTAAATTATGAATATTTACGTACTTTTGAAATGCAGCACGTCCAACCATTACACCATGGGCTCCTGCCCTTCTAGCTGCATTGACCTAAAATCAGAGGGAGGAAAAAGACATGAGAAATAGGCGAATGGAATCAACATAAAGTATCTGTATCAATTAACATAAAGGACAAGCTACAGCTTTGTTGTATGTATTCCCAAGTCATGTTGGAAACCAGAATGAGATGCTAAACAACTACTCAGTTCATATATTATCACAAAATTAAAACATACATAAAATTGTCATATATAAGCATCAAGATAGTAACTTTTAAATTCAGCAAATATAATGACAGAAAGGTTCAGAAAATACAATTTTGGGATAACCTTTCTCAACAATAAGGAAATGTTAGCATAGACACAAAAGTCCAAGTTCCAACTGATGTACCATTGGACTGCGGGAAATTTTCATAAAACAGAAAAAATACAACAAAGAATTGAACAAAATGTAGCTAGAAAAACGATATCCCCTGAAGGACAAAATAACAGTTCAATCGACAAGGTTCACCTCATCAACGGTGTTTATGCCCCCATTTATCGTAAATCTTAAGTCTGGAAAGTCACGCAAAAGGCCATAAAAGTACTCGTATCTGCAAATAAAGTAAGATGCGGTCAATAATAAGAAGCAGCATGTTAGCTGTGAATGTGATCTACATACGTTTACAAATATCCAAGCATTTTTCGGATAGCAGTTTTGGGATACGCATACCAGTAAAACATTTCTCTAATAAACATAGGTCAGCTGATTTAATTATAAGTTGACAAAATATGAAATCACACAATACATACTTAAGAGGTGGAATACTTCGATTTTCAGCTGGGCTAATTCCATTGAGTAGTGCCTTCCGTGAATGTATTATGAAATGCCTGGTTGGTGATTGAGAAGAAACCTTGTAAATAAAGTCACCTGAAAAGCAGACAGGTGGTGGCACAATAAAATGAGGATGCAACTCCTGAAACTAACATAACCATAGCTACATTCTTTCAAATTCAGATAAGCAACAACATGGAATTAGATTTGCTCAGCAACAAGCATTAAACCAATAAATAATGTTCTACATTTATCATTCAACAGGCATATAAAACAAGTGTGGAAAGAGTGTACGCAACAAAATATTGCAATATGCAGTTCCTGTTAACTTTGACTACAAAGCTACATTTTCTTTCCTGCTTCTGTTTCTGACTGCTCCAAAATAGTAATACAATGTTTCCCCATATAGGAAAATCTAAAAAGCTCTTGCATTTACCTTATCTCTCCAATTTTCATACTCTTTCTTCAGTTTGCTAACTATCCATCCACCTATACTACATTTGACTGTTAAATTTGTTTATCCATCCAAAATCAAAGCATAATATATTTGTAAGATGCAAAAAACTATTTGTCCATAGTTTATCATTCACTGGCTCTTCCAATTTCCTTTTCTTTTATATCATAAGAAATATTGAATAGTTTGTTGACTATATAGATAAAATATTCGGACAAAAAGGACCTTACAGAGCTCATTATATGAATCGTGATCATCAACACCAATTCGACACTTAACACTGACAGGGGCATCTGTGTGCGCAGCAATCACTGACATAGCCTCAGCAACAAACTTTCCTTGTAAAGACCAAATGTCTTTATCAGAACACAGTGCACAGCAAACAAACATATATATATTTGTTGCAATTAACAATATAATGAGAAATGTTATCAAACCTTTGGATCAAGCATAAGGCGAGCACCAAAACACCCATGTCCAGCTACTCTTGGACTCGGACATCCACAACTGGTAAAACATCGAAGGCCACGTAAGGGGTCAAGGAAAAAGAAAAAGAAAGTGAAGAGAATTTGGTGAATAAAAAGATAGGTAATAGTAAGCGCACAGACTTAAAATTAATCTCATCGTATTTGTACGGTTCAGCAAGCTCAGTCGCTTTGGCCAGGTTTTCCAAATTATTCCCGCCAATTTGAAGAACAATAGGATGTTGTTCTGGAGAATATTCCAAGAATCTGTCCTGATAAAGAGTCACACTATCAGTTGTGTCAATCCCAACTAATCAGATGCACAAAAGATTCAAGAAATGACAGTAACTGTTAATGGCAGTTCAGAAATTTAAATAAATAAATAAATAACAAAAGAACTTTAATTCGCATTCCAGCCTGCTACCCTTCAGAAAATAAAACATTTACTAAATTGAAGAAGATGGAAATACAAAGGAGAGAATATATAAAAATCTGTACATCCTTTTGTGATATGTGCACGCTCAAGACACAAAAGCATTAAAATTGAAATTCCAAACAGTTCCATCATAGTGTATACATTACCAATCAGGCCACTCAACGTCAACCCGTACCTACAAAAAACATCTTAAGAATTCTACTTGGGACATTTAGCCCCACTCAACTCCAATTTTGAACTTTGAAACTCACAAAGTTTCTCTAGTTTGTCCATTTTGTCTGAAATTGTTGAAAACTTGAAACTGCCACAATAAAAAAATTCCAGCCATATTACCTATCTAAGGTGGTAGGCTCACTAATTAAGAGTACCTTGTCTAGCCTCCTGGCCTACTCTATCTCTATTTTCTTCCTATCCCAGCGTCAGTCAGTACACAAGTGGTTTGAAAAATTTTAAGGGATTTATTTCAACTAAACACATGGAAGATATTTGTCAAACTTTTCCTTCTATTGGATGACGATCAATCAAAAAGAAGCCTAATGGTATCTTGTGAAAATAAACTTCACATTTTCCACCTAATTATGTTCTTGGTTGAAACTTTTTGAAAGCTTTTCGATTCTGAGGTGACACTTCACAATTCTTTCTAGTTTTATCCATCCAATATCTCACTTGCGGCTACCAAAAACAATTCTAGCAGTGTATTTTCCAAGGGAAAAAAGGTAGCAAACAGAAAAAAGAGAAGCCTACTACATACACAGTACATAAAACAATAAGCCTGCTGGTCCTGCCCCCAAATTGAACTTGAACAGAAAATACAGTTAGATAAATATGGCTTACCAGATTGTCCTTTTGATAGACAATTGTTTCAGCAGCAAGCATCTCAGTGTAGAGCCATGCGTTCTTTGAAATGAGCCTGGCCAGAGTCCTGTAGTGATTATCAGTCCATTCCATCATAGGAGCAACACTGCAAATTTGAAAACCAAACAACCCAAGTCCACAGAAATCAGCAGCAATTACAAATTGAATGCAATAATAAAGATAATAAATTCAAATAAACTGAAAAGTAGAGAGAGAGAGAGAGAGAGAGAGAGAGAGAGAGAATAACCTAAACCACGGAGGAGGATAGTGGGCATGGCGGTGGGTCCGGAGGGAAGAAACCATTGCGGCGGGTGCGCTTAGTAGTTGATGGGTTTGAGTGGAAGAAGAAGTGGATGTGGAATTGGATGCGGTTGTTGAAGAAGAAGTACCCTGAAATATATTAAATGACAATTTGCGACGGTTTTTGTGATGAAAAACAGAATGAATAGGAGTAACTGAGGAATATGAATATGATGAAGTTGCTAACTTCATTTTTTTCGCTCTATTAATTAACTCACGTTCACAGAACCACAGCCTCCTCCTGCTTGACCTAGTTGAGCTTACACTCTAGCCTCCACAAACTCGGGCGGGAGGCTGATAGCTTGATAGGGCACTTCTGGTTGGGGAAGACAACAAGGACCAAAGGAAAAGGAAAGGTTGGTATCTATTGGACTTGGCGTGGAGAATGTTGATTGTCATCCCAAAAGTAGCCCAGCCCAGTCTTCCATGGACTGATGAAAAGGGTGTTCTTGCAAGGCCCAATCCATAAACCCGATAATTCTAGCAGCTCTTTTTTTTTTTTTTGGCAGTAGAGTGAAGAGAAAAACTTGCATTCTCGGTTTATATCTCGTCTCTCTCGTCAAGTGACAAAAACACCATGGTTTATATCCTGGAGACTCATGTCCCATTTTGATATTCACGCAATCTGATTAATCACATTCACTTTGCCGTATATTTTATAATGAGCAATTTATAGGCATTCATTAATGTGACACATAACATAATAAATATTTACTGGTTATATATGAATGAGGTTTGATGAATTAGTTTGGATGAGAATTTTCAGCCATTTTGGAAAGGAATACAGTTCTCATTAAGAAAACGAAAAACAATAACCATGGGTGTCCAAGACAAGTGTTAGGGTGTCCATAGAAATTAGAATCACCCATTATTGAAATGATAGAGCCCAAAACATCTGGTGGCCCATGCTTTGCATGCCATCCAGCTCCCCAGATATATATATGTGGTGGAGAAATAACTGCTAATAACAGTTTCTTGCTAACTCTATCAAAGTGCTCTGCCACTACACTTCCATGGCGAGCTTCAGCTTCACCACCAGAATCAGAACCCCTACGCTTCAATCTCACAAACCCATCTCCAAGTTCATCTCTCAAACCAAACCCATCAAAATTCAATGTACGCTCTCCACCAACCCTTCAAAAAACCGACCAAAGCTACTCTGTCTTCGTGCAAATTCTGTGTCATCAGAAAGCTCAGTTTCAACAACACAAGATCAAGTAGACGAAGCAATTAATGAAGAAGACGATGACCCAACTGCTGAAATGAGCTATCTTGACCCAGAAACCGACCCGGAGAGCATTTCGGAGTGGGAGCTCGATTTCTGCTCCAGACCCATTTTGGATATCAGGGGAAAGAAGGTTTGGGAGCTTGTAGTTTGTGATGAATCTCTTTCTCTGCAGCACACCAAGTACTTCCCCAACAATGTCATCAACAGCATTACTTTGAAGGATGCTATTGTGACCATTAGTGAAGAATTAGGGGTCCCTCTCCCAGATAAAATCCGCTACTTCAGGTAAAATTTATTTTTGCATTATGTGTGCTTTCTTGGATTGTGCATACTTGAAACCATGTCACTTGGGAATGGTTCAGTTGGTGTGATTGCGTTTTGTTCAATGGATTATAGGTCACAGATGCAGACAATTATAACAAAAGCGTGCAACGAGCTTGGTATAAAACCCATTCCCAGTAAACGGGTTAGTATGTTTTTTCCTTATCAATTGTATAATTTTCGGAACTTGTATGGATAGCGAAAGCATTTTTTTCAATCACACAACTAAGTCTGAGGACATTTTTACTGATCAAGTAACTTAAGAAAGTTCAGCTGATAATAGCCTAGAGAATTTAAAAGGCCGGTACAGAGTTGAAGGTTCTTCTTTATTTTTTTGTTTTGTTTTGAAATGTTCAAATACGCTTGTTATTTCCTTCTCCGCTAGAGAAAGATACTGAAGATTTGTATGAATTTTATCTGGTGATTGGCACGTAACATAATCGTCTATTGGCATTTAGCCAGCTCTCTCTCTTTTGGAAAAATTGATGTTGATTGTTTTCTTTTGTTTAAAAACTATCACCAGAAAGAAACACCCTTTGTATTTTGTTGGTGTATGCTGGACTGCATTAGTGGTAAGACTTATCTGTAACACTCTTGCTCAGCGAAGTAGATATTTTCGTGAACACTAACGTAGGCTCTATAATGATGGAGCATGAGAATGGAGGATGAGGTTAAATGTAGTAAGCATTAGATAAATTTAGTATGTGTTTGTCTCACTGAGAGTGTCCTTTCTCCTTGTGGAGGCTCTATTCTTCTAGTTTCTCTTCCGTTTTGCATCACTTATTGACATGGTTTTTTTCTCCAATCCCAAGTAGTTGAAATCCCTTAATCCAAGTTTTTCGTTCTACTTAATGATATAAAAGCACAGATTATTACCAATGATTGTTCACACCTTTTTTGGAGCCTATGTTAACAAGACACTACAACAGACATTCAAATCATATGTAATGTTCAATTGTGGCGATACTACAACACAGATGCAGAACTTGCATGTCTTTTGAACTAGTGTACATTAGTATAGTAATGGAGCTTGCTTTGGTTTTCTGGTAAATTGCTATGCTCTGTCTACTTATTGTCTTGGAACTTTGCCTCTTTCAGTGTCTCTCGTTGCTTTTGTGGTTGGAAGAACGCTACGAGACTGTATACACACGCCATCCTGGTTTCCAGAAAGGATCTAAGCCACTCCTTGCAGTAGATAACCCATTCCCAATGGAACTTCCAGAAAATCTTGTTGGAGAGAAATGGGCCTTTGTCCAATTGCCCTTTTCAGGTAAAGGACTTGCTAATGAAGATTTCTGAGTCTTGACAGATGTAACAACTCACATCCTGTCACCTGCCTTAACCACCCAATATTTCTTTTTAACATCTCCTATTCCCACACTAATTCTAACTCCTGTTTTCAGCTGTTAAAGAGGAAATCTCATCGTTGGACACAAACCTCGTGTTTGGGGCAAGTCTAGATTTGGATTTATTGGGGATTGAAATTGATGACAAGACATTGATTCCAGGATTGGCTGTTGCATCTTCACGTGCTAAACCTCTAGCAGGTGTACATTCTCTCCAATATCATCTTCTGGTCTTTCTATATCCAGATAATTATTTCTTTCTTCTTATGCATATTCAATCTATCTGTACACTGCAAATACCTTTGGATAGATGTTCTTCGTACAGATAGCCTAACATGTTATGTTGCTAGATTGTTAATATAAACCATTGGTCGAGTGGACTGTAATTTGAATTTGTAGTCGAGATTGACCGTCAGCCAACTTACCATTTGAAGTTCTTTGACAAGATCACAGTATCCTACACGGACAAAGACCCAATTTTTTTATCAGGCCAGTGATATTCTACCCTTAGAGTGGTAGTGATAAACTTGGTTCCTTCATGGGATATTGTGATACGTTCTCCTTGAATCTGCTATCTTATTCCGGTTGTGTCTTATACAATTTTCTGGTGTTCCTCTAACCGTAAGAGATCATAATCACATCTTTCTATGAACTGTTGTAGCTTGGATGAATGGGTTGGAAGTTTGTTCAATTGAAGCCGATTTGTCACGGGCTCGCTTGATTCTTTCTGTTGGAATTTCTGGGCGATATATTTATGCTACCTACAACAAAACTCCTGAAACAACAAGTGAAGCTGAAGCTTGGGAAGCAGCAAAGAAGGATTCCGGAGGTTTGCACTTCCTTGCAATCCAGGGGGACTTGGATTCGGATGATTGTGTTGGATTTTGGCTTCTACTAGACTTACCATCTCCACCTGTATAGAGTGTAATCAGTCCAAGCAAATTTTAAAAAGAAATTACTCTTACACATTAGTTTCTCAGTTACATCCCTTCATATTCCTTTGCAGCTGAGTTTTCTTATTAAGGTTTTTAGCCATTCTTGATTTTTATTACTTGGTCTCAGATCACATATGCATCATTCTATTTCTAAAAATGCTGAAAACGGGAAGTGAAACTCATTGTCAGGGGTCTGTAATCTGTATGCGGGTCTGAAGCTTGGGGTTCGACGTGTCATGCAAACTTGGGTTTGGAGCCCCAATCTAAATCCCAGCATCCGAATTCTGAACCACGGCTTCTTAAATTTAATTCAATGTAAGATGTTCACCCCTCAAAAGCTATGAAAAATAGCTCCAAAAAAAACATGGATCTGGTAGGGGTGGGGGGCTGCAGCTTTTAGGGGGTCAGTGTTGTTGAGGGAGGGATGAAGGTGCTTGGGGGATGGTGGTGGGTAGGGGGCAGCGGAGAGTCGGTTCTGAGGGGAAGAGCGTGGGAGAGAGATAAGATAGAGTTGTCTTCAGTTTGGGAATTTTCTGTAATTGACCCAAAAAAAATAAAACGAAGAAAGCAAGCAATGGAACGATGGTATATTCAGTAGCTCTTCAAATTGCTAAAATCTGAAAATCAAATTTACCTAAACGGTTAGAGATGATCTAACGTCTTTTCAGGTAGAAAATATTTTCAAATACACATTATAGTAATCTTAACCCTCACTCAATACTACTTGATTTATCCCAAAGAGCATATGCAAATTATGAATATGCATCTCTCTTTCGAACTACATTAAACTTCAAGGAGTATATTTGTAAGGGATTCTGTACTAAAAATGTCAAATGGGAAATTAAACACAAGAATGAACTCGGGGAATACAAATAATTTAGCAGCATACTAAACACAATATCTATAAATTCAACCTCAGTAATTTTGTTTTTTTTTTGTTTTTTTGTTTTTGTTTTTTGTTTTTTTGAAAACCCAGAACTCCACTTTGTCAGCTGATTCAACCTCAGTAATCAAAACTGGAACTCTCCTCAAAACTGCATGCTAAGAAATGCCGTAAAAATGTTGAATCTTCTTTTCCTCAGGCAAGCACTTTTGAGTCGAACGTGCCAGCTTTGGTTTCAACTTTTTGAACATCTGAACATCCTGGTGATTCTGCAGAGGCATAGTTGACAACAATAAGTTATGAAAAAAATGATGATTTTGGAAAATTACATGAGAAATTCTTGGTGCCATAATATCAAAGAACATAAAAGTGACAAAAAGTTTACAAGCGTAGACCACGTTTGTTGCCTAGGATTGGATTGGATACCTTATTAGAATCAAGGTATGTTGAAATAAAAAATGAAGGAAGAGCAATTTTTCATCGTGTGGGAAGTTATAAGGTTTCCTTCATTACTAATCCATCTTCTACCTCCAACTTGGACCAAGTGTGGAAGATGGCCTCCATTTCTTCCTTCAACATACCTTGAATCTACTGAGTTATCCAATCCAATCCAATCATAGGCACCAAACACAGCCACACAGTAATAACAAAAGGTCCCAAATCAGAAAAAGATCAGTAGCCAATTGACATGAATACAGCATAAAGCATATAAAAACCAAAGCAGTTCATTTAAAAACACCAACACTGTAGGCTTTCAGAAGATATTTCCAAAATATGAAAAGAAATTCTCTACATCGACAACGAAGTAGACCCCGAGTGGTATCAATGAATTTCACGTACAGTTACCTAGTTATTACTCTTGCAGCTTTCTTAATTAAACAACTACAAAAAATACGGAATAGAGCAAGAGATGAGAAATATCAGGTACAGTTATTGTTAAACACCAAATTCGGTAGATATTCCAAACAGATAAACTGTTCAAAGGACTAACTTTCTCAAAATCAGCTGACAATTGGTTAAAGGAGAGGTATGAATCAATAAAGCTTCTTACTTTTCCTTAAATCTGCGTAACGTTTGGTTGTCTGATGTACTTCCAGTTCCAGGGGAACTTTCTGCGGGGGCATTTTCAACAACTTGGGGCTCAACATGACCAGCACGTGATTCTGTACCACTTGAACTCAGATCCATCCCATATCCATCCTGAATACTACTTTGTGGAGGCTGAATAGACACAGTCGAGATATACACAACCCAGAAAATAATTTTAAAAAGGAGAAATGTTGAATCATAACATATACAAATTAAATCAGCATTCTCATAAATATGTAATTATTCGGAACATCGTTTGGACACTACAAGTACACAACAAGCGCAAGCAAGTAATAATAGAAAAAATTTGTAGAACCAGGAATACAAGGCAGGCAGGAAAGTAATTATTCAGAATATTAGTCCAACCAAAACCATGTCTTTCTTGGAGAAACCAAGCAAAACTGTGAGACCAAGAATGCACCTTGTAGATTACACTATGTAGATAATGAATATCACCTTTATTTGTTCTTTTGGTTCCATATACAAAACTGAGTTAATAAACCACGCAAGATATAAATTTTGGAATTTATGAAATAGAAAGGAAAGAATGTGTGCGAAAACTCACCAGCATTGCAGAAGACGGACTGTGGCGTGAAGTGGCAGGGCCAAGGCTGTGACATTGAAGAAAATTTAGAAATTAGAAGACAACAGAGTGGTAACCAAGGGTTCTACCTTCACGAGCTTTTCTTTCATGCACACGAGTTGCGGATGAGTTACTTCAGCAATTAGTCCGACAATCCTGAAACCCAACGTCAACTGCACTCTCATCACCTTCAATCTAATTGCTGAAGTAATTCATGTGCCCTTAGCTGCAACTAACCCATGTGCATGAGAGAAAACCTCCTCTACTCTGCTTATGCAGAGGTAATAGTTGAACACTTGAATTAAATTTTTGATCAAGACAAAGGAGAGACACAATAAGAGCAATATAATATGATATCCACAATTCATGCACTTATTGTTGTTAGATATACCGCAAGGATACAGAAACCATCAAACAACTAATTAACAGAAACACTACAGAAAGCATATGAATACCAAAGACCTATGAAGTACTTAATTTTGCAAACACCAATGCATGTTTTCAGAAGGAAACCTCAAATGATAAAAAGCTGTATCTGAAGGCTGCAACAGTAGGAGTGTCTGATCTAGCTAATCAGCGGCCTTCCTTGAAGCTTCGGCTTCAGATAAATCGTGTCAATATTGTTTCAGCATTTAACTATATATGTATATGCAATGTTGAATGTTTGGTGGTGTAAATTAGGGGAACTGAAGTTTGACAACAAGATGCCTTTAAGGCATTTCATCAAACAGGGAGAAAAGCAGTGACAATTCCAGGAAGATAGTAGGGCCAAATCTTCAAACCCTCCAAATATAAAGGATACAAAAGAGCCAGTGGGGGCAATCACATGTGGCTGCGTCATTCACAGTCACTTGTAAGTAGTGCTGAAATTCCAAAAAAGATAAAATGCCCAAACACGTAAATTTCTCAAAACCCACTAACATTGACAATGCATTAAAGAAAACGTGATGAATCAACATATGCAGAGATACAGATAAGAACAGTTGATTGAATTCCTGAATTTGTCAAATTACGGTCAAAATCTAACACTCCAACCTTATCTAAATCAGAAAAAGAGAATAAATAAATAAAAAATAGAGTTCTTACGCTTTCTTAGTCTTCTTCTGGCTCTGAGCTTGTGGGGTGCTGTGACAGACATGTGAGCCTTGACCGCTAGAGAATGCAGGCGCGCCAAAGCGTGCCCCAATATCATCCCAATTTACAGGCCGAATAGACGCCATAGACATAGAATTGCTGTTACACGCAAACGAAAAGGAAGAAAAAAACAAGCGAGTTTGGTAAAACGAGTAACTAAATAATGTAAGTGACAAACTAGAAAACAAATTCTGATTTTCTTTACCCACCACTAGAAAACCGCTCTGCAATGTACGAAGATATGGAGAGTGAAATGCCGCCGCCAGATACGAGGAGTTTAAAGCGTGGCTATTTGAGTAGTATCTCTCACCATCATAAAAGATATCATAAAGAAATCATGTGGGGATTGGCGTCCTTGAATATCGTTCTACACCTCATTAGCCTCTCCCCAAAAAGCTAATTTCGTTAATAGACTTGGCAAATAAAAGATTACAAAGAAAGTCTCTAGGACAAAGGGCCCAAATATGTAAAAATAAAACGCACCAACAATAGATAGAGGAAGCCCATCCTCCCAAAGCCCAGGTGCTACTTTTGTTGAAGAAATGGAACAAGTAAAAGTCTTTGTTTTTGACTTGCAAAAACTAAAAAATCAAGTGAGTTAAAAATAAAATAAAATAAAAATTAGGTCGGTTATTTACAAGGGTCACAATGAATCAAAGGAAGAGGCGAATTCATAGGTTTTTGGGGCTATCTCAGTTTCTCAGTTCAGTGGGTGAGCAGAAGTGATAAAATGATCTGGTTTTGGTGATGAATCTATATGGGACTTAAACAAGATTTGAAACAGAAAAAAAAATTGATCATCAGAAGAGAAAGAGAAAAAGAAAGGAGAGAGTAGTAAAAAAAAACCAACCCATTTGAATTTCGTCGTAATCCGGTGTCAACAAAGAGAAACTCCACAACCACCAAGAGTGGCCCAGTGGTTTGTCCGCCATTTGGGTAAGGCTCTGGGTTTCAACTGGGTTTGCTCCCTAGTTCGAGTCCCAGCAGTTGCAACACCTGGTGGCCAGCAGACTCAGTTCCGGGATTGGGGATTAGTCGAGGTGCGAGGTGCGCACAAGTTGGCCCGGACACCTCATGGTAATTACCAAAAATAAAAAAGATAAACTCCATCGCATACATGTTGACAACGGCAGCTGACGATGGTCATTGATGATTCGGGCCTGTGTGTGTTTCAGACCTAGCCAATACCGCTGCATTTTCCACCCAGATGTCATTTCAGAAGAAACCAGCAAAGATTTGAAGAACAAGAAAAGCAAAACAGAAGAAAACATAGCATCTGGAAAATGCAGCAAGGTCAATGAGTGCAAAAGCACCAAACAAGGTGCTATAAACAAAGGAAAGTACAAAAGCACGCCGATTCGCTGGAGGGACAACGTGACTCTTTGTCGTGTCCTCATCTGGACGAGACAGCTTGATGTATATATATTATTGTTTTATACGACATCACCTTCTTTTTTCCATTTTTAAATCATCTGATTCTCTGCAACAATTGAAAAGCCATTGTTTTCCTTTTATTTTTTTGGTTGGTCGAATTTGTCAATAGACTTTATAGCCCCTAATGTTGAATTTGTTCTCACTGCCACAACAGTATAAAATAATAAACAGGCAGTTCTCGTTCAATTGCAAATATGATATGAGCATTTTAGGTAGGGCTGTCAATGGATCGTGTTGATGTCAGGATAATAAACGTATCAAGAATGCTCAATTCAAATTTGACCCATTTAATAATCGTGTCGTGTTGAGTTCGGATTCGGGTTGCCTTAAACAGGTTATTAAAAAGGTTACCTGGTTAATACATGTTTAATAAAAGTGGTAGCAACTAATAAAGCAACATCCTTATGTACAAAGAACTATAAACTTTCACTACCCGTGATTAAATTTCATAAATAATAACGCATGCATGTTACAAAACTCACAATTGAAAAAAATTAAAGAAAAAAAAAGAGAGAGGAGAGAAAATATAAGGAAGAGAGAGAGAGAGAGGAGGAGGAAAAGAAAGAAAAAATAGAGAGATTAGAAAAAGAAAGAAAAATAAAAGAGATAGAAAAAAAATATATATATTATAAATATCAAAAGGCATAATATATAATCACAAAGATGTTTGTAGCATGGTGGATAAATTGTTGGAGAGAAATGAAGGTGGCAAGGGTTTGAAACCCCTTGTGTGTGTTCTGAAGTCTATATTTATCTTCATTTTTTCACGGGTTGGCAGGTATTACACGGGTTGACAAGACCCGTTTAATAAACGGGTTAAATAGGTATTTTAACGGGTAGACGGGTTGATCAGAAACCCACCCGTTTATAAACGGGTCATTAGCGGGTTAACCCAAAAATTACCCAATTATTAATATTTGTTCCCCTCCCCAAAGATTTTGATAGATATAATATTTTTAATTCTCGAGATATGATTTCACCACCTCTATTATCACCATATTGTCATGGCTATCGCTACCACTGACACGACTCGAATCAAATTCTGCTTTGGAATATGAGCCAAACCTTGTGCGTATCCGACACCTGGAAGGTGCCGGGCACACTTGACCAAACTGCTCTTCTAACAAAATCCAAAGTTTCTTTAGAGTTTGACTTCTGCCGAAAATTCGCAGAGTCTCCCCTGTAAATTGGTTATTTCCCAAACTTTTTCACCTGTACAACAAGCAATTTAAATATTCACAACCATTTAGCATGCACACTAATAGGATTCATGCAACCAAGCATCAAATCTTAATGGCCTTAGGCCTCTTTGTACCAAATAAATTCTTTAGCCAACTAAAACTGACATAAACTCTTAGAACAACAAGAATACATTATCAAATTTCAAAATAACTTAACTGAACAACTTTTCAATCACTTGGTCTTGCGGCTGCACTCGGTAACTTTAGGTTGCCTACGTATCTTTAACAAGGGATCAAGCCACACGTAGTTCTCTCTCTTTGTTTTATTGAAAAGTTATGTATTCAACTTTTATGTTTACCACCTGTTTTGCAAAATCAACTGGAAAAAAAAGAGAAAATAAAGAGAGGAGAATAATCCTTAAATTGGAAAAGAAACACAAGGAGAACGAAACGGGTATATAAAATCGAAACGGGTATATAAAATCAAGTAATGACATGGTAAAATAAAACTTACTTTAAAAAATAATCGTGCATTATACAAAATCCTTAAAACTTAGAAAACTTTTAATCCTTGTCTCTTGAGTAGGAAAACATATATTAAAACCTTCACCCATAAATACTAAGATAAAATCCTCAATTTTTAGTTTAAAACATCTCAAAACTTAGTACCTGTTTGGCATTACTTATTTGAAGTGATAAGTGATTTTTTAAAAATTTCCCCATTTGGTAACCTATAATAAAATCACTTATTATTAAAAATTGTTGTGGGATAAAGCAATAAAGGAAAGCAATTAATGAGCTGCTTTCAATTTCTGATTATACAATAATCAAATTTGAGGAAGCGATGGGTTTAATGAAAATTATAACATTCCAAAAATACCCCAATATGATTTCACGCTTTCTTCTTCTTCATGCGTCTTCTCTATCCCACGCCACAGAGCACCTTCTCCTTCTCTTCCATTCTTCCTTCATTTTTATTTTCTTGTTGGATCAATTGAAGCGCATTCCTAAGAAGCCACAAGACTCAAGTAAGAGGCATATTGTGTTTATTTCTTCTCAATTTCATTCTTCCCTCTTTCTCTTTAATTTTTAGGGTTTTAACTATCTTGGTTCTTCTTCAAGCAATCTCTTCACAAAGATCACTCATCTCATTTTCTTCCATACTACCTACGATTTTTTCTAGTTGGACCAATTGAATCGCATTGCTAAGCTACAAGACTCATGTATATTTATTTTCAATTTCCTTGTTCCCTCTTTCTCTTTGATTTCTAGGGTTTTAACTTTCAATTGTAGCAACTGTTAGTTTTCTATATTACGTATTGGCATGAGAATGGCATTTTTCTATTTGGGTTTTAGGGCCCTTTCCTGATTAAGGTCAAGTTCCTATAAACTAGTTGAATTGATATAGAAAAGGGAAATAGGCAAATAGATTTCGAGGAGGTCATTACTTCTTGGAATTTTCTTACTTGGAATTTTCTACTTGGAAACAGGCAAATAGATTTCGAGGCAAATAGGGTCAACCTCCAAAGCATAAATTTGTTTTTTTTTTACTTGGAATTTTCTATATTATCTTTGTCATAACTTCTTAGTTTATGATGTGAGAATTCCAGGGTTGGTTGGAGTTCAATGTTGAATATTCCAACGTAGTTTTGAAATTCTGGTTTGTGACAAAAGTATGCTGCTAGTTTAAGCATCACCACTACTACATTTTAGCGTTTCACGACAAATCCAAAATGGTTGCGCAAAGAACAAATCTCGCGGAAATAAGTTGCAAAATCAGTGCGCAAATATCGTCGCTCAAAATCAGTCGCGCAAATATCGTTTGCACGACAGATATATGTCGCTCAAAATCAGTTGCAAAATCAGTCGCGCAAAATATCGTCACGAAAGCCTTTGCGCGCAACAAAAACAAAAAAAATTCGTCGCGCATTATCCTTCTTTGCGCGCCAATAGTGCAAGGACGACA
Source organism: Prunus fruticosa (assembly GCA_018703695.1). Taxonomy (NCBI): domain Eukaryota; kingdom Viridiplantae; phylum Streptophyta; class Magnoliopsida; order Rosales; family Rosaceae; genus Prunus; species Prunus fruticosa. Next base: position 4,270,567 of record CM031918.1, read on the forward strand.
AGTGTTCGTCGCGCAAACACTTTTGCGCGACGACAATGATCCGTCGCATGGTCGTTTGCGTGACAAAGAACCAGAGACGTTAAGAACATAGTGCGACGACTTAATCTCGTCGCGCAAAAGTGTTTACATGACGCAAATTTGCGTCGTTGCGACTACTTTGTGCGACGAATAATAATCGTGACTCAAACTCTTGCGACGATGAATTATTTGTCGCATTTTCTTTAGGGGACAAATACTTGCGTCGCGCAAACCGAGAATATATTCGTTTACGATTTATTTTTATGGTTTTTTATTTTTTAAAACGTGATTATGCGCGACGGGTTATTTTTCGTCGCGCAAATATTAGTAATTAAATTTTTTTAAAATTTATGTGAAAAAAAGAATTTTGGTTTATTTTATTTTTATAATTAAATCAAATTGCAATTGAAAAATGTAATGAAGAGAAAATAGCTTTTTAAAACATAATATAAATGTATAATTCAAGAGAAATATTTAAAATGTAATTAAGAAAGTAAAAAACTAATTAAACAATGTAGCTAAATCTACTTCCTCGTCTGGCAAATGCGGCTCGAGGTCTGAACATTGGGGAGGGCAGAGTTTTGGTGGCCATGCGCAGAGGTGGACGGGGGAACGAAAGACGGTACGGGAACGCCGACTGGGCCATGGACTGTATAATCTGAGCCATATGGGCCATATGGGTTTCAAGTTGGGCCACCTTTGCTGTCAAAATACTATTTGACTGCGACGATGAACGGGATATAGGTTCCCGTGGCCGGGCATTCCCCATCCCTCGCAGTATGTCCCTGGCCGCCTCCCAGAGTTTGATCCAAGGTGTCCGTCAAGATCTGAAACCCCGCATCCTGTGGAGGAGTCACAGACTCGAGCGGCGTATCGGGAGGAAGCTCGGAGGCAGACTCCTGAATAACCAACTGGCTCTTCTGATTCGGTGCATAATTACATATCATTTTGTACCCTTCTAACTTATAATTTGGTTGTGTTTTTGAGTTAAACTTGTGCTTTTAATAAGTTTTGTGTTTGTTTCAGTGTAATAAGCTTGAGACTCACTAATTGCATTTTGGAGACAAATTAGCTCAAAACGGTGTCTGCAGATCAGTCAACTTCACGGATTGGACTGTACTTGCTCAAGAAGAACCAGATAATGACCCATACATCATTGTAAAGATACGGAAGTCTATTTTTTTAGAATTTTACGGTTCATGATTCCGAGTCTTCTAGAGAAAGTTATACATGTTTTGGCAACTTAAGGTCAAATTCGGCAGCATCTGCGTTCCTGGGCCAAAAACCACATTTGAAGCCCTTCCCGATTTTTTCTTGAGCTGGGCTGCATATGCTTGGAAAGATAATTCAAAGAGCTTCAAGATCCATATTTGTCCAGATTTTTCAGGATGGAGCCACAAGCCCAAAACGAGCTCACAAGCGGGCTTCAATGCATTGTCATGCATGACATATGCATGATGAAGTGTTGTTGATTGTAGGAAAGTTTGGTGAAGCATATTCAATACCTATTTTTGAGTGGAATTCTGCAGCAGCCAAAAGATGATGAAGTGGGAGCTGCAACACTAAGCCTAAAGACAAGAGGAATTGTTTTCAAATGCAATTGTGTGTTAGGTTAAGTTGGTGAATTAAGTGTTGTGTGTTAGGTGAAGATAGTGTGGTTAGTGAACACACTTGTATATTCAGATTTTCACTTCCCCTAGGCCTATAAATAGGGAAGTTCTCTAAGCTTGTAAACACACATCCCCAAGGGGGGGAGCTCTCAAACACTTCTCTAGAGCTCCCTTCCCTTCTCTCCCTCAAATTCTCTTAGTTTTCCCTTTGTAGTTCTCAATTGTTGTAACAAGATCTTTGTACTAATTCTCAAACACTTTTCATTTTCCTTTCACTAAATCTCAAACATTTACTTCTCTCCCTTTCTAAATTTCTTCAAACTCTTCTCCCATTCCTTCATCAACTTCTCAAACACTTTCTGCTCTCTTCTCAAAGTCCTTAAACACATTTCCTCCTCTTCCAAAAATCCTCAAAGCTCTCAAACACATTTTCTTGCAAAAGTCTCCATGCTCTCAAAACACTTCACAAACACCTTTCTCTCCCTTCCCTAAGTTCTCAAATTCTCAAGTTCTCAAGTGTTGTACAAAACTTTTTGCTTCTTTTGTTTTCATTTCTGTTTTGTGTAGGAAAACTGAATAAGATCATTCAATCACCAATCCCTGTGGAATCGACCTCGCACTTACATACGCTATACTACCGAACGGCTCGTGCACTTGCGAGTATCACAAGTTGAGGATGCAGCTGAATCCATTTTGATGCAGCTAAAATCGACGCAACATCTTCTCAATCATGGTCGTCTGTTTAACATAACATAAAATATAAATTAAAACATTCATATAATAACTATGAAACTTGAACGCGTAAAATAATCATTAAAATTAAAGACTACTTACATGAAGGGACTCCGCCAACTCATTCCCAGGTCGAACATAAACGTCGCGAAGACGTCAATCTCAGGGAATTTGGACCCCTCCTAAATTGAACAAGAAAAGAAAAATGTTAGTACGAAAGAAAACAAATTAATATTAATGACATATTTAAAATTAAGTAAAAATGACTTTATTATTACCCGCCGTCGCGTCTCCATCCTATAGGAGAAGGGCTGGGAACCTGAATGGTGGAGAAGAGTCTTCTTCTCCCTATTGCCCTTATTTGCTTTGGCCATCTTCTGTTATACAAAAAATAAAACGTATTATTTGAAATACAAATAATACATATAAAAAAAATTAAATAAACATTAGTAAGAAACATGTAATAATTTGAAACTTAGTATAAAAAAATACCACATAATCGGCCTCCTGAAAATGACCGCAGAGCCACTCCCAACTATCCTCCTGCCCCTCAAGCTCCTTCGGGCAACCCTCCTGAAGAGCGACCTGTGCATCATCAAATGCCTGAAAATGGTGGTGCAGGTCGCTCTTCCACTGCTTGTACCTCAGCGAAGAGTCTGTTGATGTACATCAACAACTCGTCATTGACGTTCTCTAAATTGTAGTTCGTCTACCATAAAGTAATTACATATATTAGAAATATATAACATGTGAAGGGAAAACAATTAAAAAGTAGGATACATACCGACAGGTGTCCGCGCACCTCAATCTGCACCTCGCAGGCATGGCCTTCCAAGACTTCCATTTCATCGGACATTGAGTTCGAACGACTGAACCAACATCTGATGAAGCCGGTGCATAGGGGACGCTGGGGGCCACAGGCATGTGGGGCAACTGTGGTGGGACAGAGGGAGGTGATGTCATCATGTGGTGCGCCACCGTCTTATGACTTCTGCGATTAGGTTTGACATCTTGCAATAAAAACAAGCACCAAAGTTAAAAAATAATAATTACTATAATACAACAATCATGCTAATTTTCTAACATTTATTTCATTTCATTTAAAATAGGGCCAACATCTCATAACAAATAAAACAAATAAAACAAATAAAACAAATATAACAAATAAAATATAACAAATAAAACAAATAAAATACAACAAAAATATAAAACATTCTTCATTAATTATAAAACATAAAAATTATTCCAATTTAGGGTCATGATATAAACTAAGCTAACAAACATAAAAATAAATCAAATTTACCAACATATAAACTAAGCATATTTTAATAATATTAAAAAATTAATTAAAGCATATATATTGGCGTAAGCTTTGCGATTTTGGAGTATCCGGACTCCGATCCACAATCCGTTGAATCCTATACAATCCTAGACATACAAGGTACATCATACGTGAGTTTGAGTTCGATCCAATGGTCCGAACAAATCAAACCGTTAAATCGCACAATAGGCGAAATTCGTTCCAGGCTGAAACGGTATCCAAATTGGAATCTGAATACACCTACAACCTCATGACAACTAGGGGATCGCATTGGGACACAATGTGGTTTTGCTACAGTCTCAGGCGCCGCCACACGCGGCGGCAGCGCATAGATGTGAAAAAGCGATAACGATCGCAAAAAATCTCAAAATCAAGGGCCAATCTTCCTACCCTAGGTTGAGAACATCAAATAGAGGCACTTTTGCTCTCGGACATAGGCCCAAAAATGGCCGGAAGTGGCCGGAATTTCATCCCGAAATCTGGCCAAAATCTAACATACAAAATTAGACAACGTACGCTACAAATTTAACAAATCCTACCCAACCATCAGCTAGATAATAAGAAATCCTACCTCACCCCGTAGATTTGGAGGCCGGAGGAGGGAGAGTGGAGCCGGAGTTATGCGCTCAAAACCGGAAGAACTCCTGCCGGTTTTTCGAAGCCAATGGTGACGGCTGCGGCTCGGAAAGGCCTGAGTTCGTTGGCGGTGGCGGGCCAGTCGTTAACGCGGAGATTTGAGGTGGTGGCCGGAGGAGAGAGAGGGAGAGAGAAGAGAGAGCGCGGCGAGAATGAACCAGAGAGGGCTGAAACTGTCGAATTATTATCAGACCTTTGCGCGACGAACCATACGATTTCGTCGCGTAAACCAGTAAAAAGGATAAACGCGCGTTTTGGCAAAAATTATCGTGAACTGCGCGACGCAAATATAAACTGTCGCGCAAAGTTGAAAATATTAACTTTGCGGTACGAAAGTCAATCAGATTCGTCGCGCAAACCCGTTCCAGTAGGAGCGGCAACTTGAGTGCCAAAATTTCACGACCTTGCGCGACGAATCTGATTAACTTTCGTACCGCAAAGTTAATATTTTCAACTTTGCGCGACAGTTTATATTTGCGTCGCGTAAAAACCATACCCTAAACCCTAAACCCTAAACCCTGACCACGAGAACCCTGAACCCTATACATTGCGTGATGAAGAAGATATTTCGTCGCAAAAATTTCTTTTGCGCGACGCCTCTTACTTGTCGCGCAATTCGTTGTATAAAATTTTAAACAAATTGTTTTGATGGCATACACATTCTACGAAACTAGTTTCAACGATCCAATCGTCAAACTTATTTGCTTATACTTAGAGATCGTATACACCAAAAAATGGAAAAATAAAACGTATAGAGATCAAGTAACGGGACAAAAGGTTTCGACGGTTATAAAGGAGAAATCACGATTTAACGGTCAATTTGACTCTGATTTCGATGATTTTTTACAGATACACTCCTTCACCCAACATGAATCCAATGACAGTATTTGATCTTCATTTCAAACTATTTACACTAATGGATATCACAAAATCTTTTGTTATACCAAACAAGTTTATATATAAACTCTGAATAGTTAGTTACTATATGATGTGGATGACATAGGCATTATAGAAAACTTTTTTCATCGATCCAACCGTCAAACTTGTTTATTTCTACTCAGAGATCGTATACGCAGAAAATCGAAAAAAAAAAACGTATATAGATCAGGTAACGGGACAAAAGCTTTGAACGGTTATGAAGGAAAAGTCACGATTCAACTGAAATTTTACCCCGATTTCGAAGATTTTTTACCGGATACACTCCTTCAACCAATATGAATCAAATGACAGAGTTTGATCTTCATTTCAAACTATTTATATTAGTGAATACTTAGTTTAAATTCCTAAGTGTTATATATAGAAATATTTGATAAAAAAATTAAATTGGTTTATGCGACGAAAGACGACGTTTCGTCAGTTTATTGTTTGCACGACAAATATTCTTCGTCGCGCAAAGGTTCATGTGTCGAGGCACTTACAATTCCGTCGCTCAAAGGAGCACTTCGAAACTAATTCTTGACACTTGTATATTTTTTTTGAAAAATGAACCTTGCGAGACGAAGACTATCGTCGCGCAAATTTTCAACTAATGACGGTATAGCTCATTCGTCGCGCAAAGGGCACATCGAAACTATTTCCTGTCACTTGCATATTTTTTTACAAAATTAACCATGCGAGATGAATAGTAGCGTCGCGCAAGAATTACCTTGACGACTCTTCTCCTCTTCGTCGCGCAAACGAATATCTTCGTCGCGCCTCTAAAATTAGTCTTGCGAGACGAATATCTTCTTCGCGCAAACGTGCCTTGGCGACTTAGGCAACATATTCGTCGTGCAAAAACGTTGTTTTTAATTTTTCAAATTATATTGATTTCTAGTGTAAATACTATTAGAAATATATTTGTGCATACTGTATAAGCAAAAGATGATCACAACTTGTTTTATGGGACGTGATAAAGCATATATTTTATATGGTTTGGATATCATATATTTATATGATAAAGCATATTATTATCATTTTGTCATACTATATTTATATTTTTTCATACTATATTTGTATTTTTTTCATATCTTTATTCATTCGTCTTTTTACCTAACTCTATGCATATATGTGACGTTAATTAGGGGAAGTCACTGACACAAAGAGAAAACATGTACATTTCATTTATGCATATATTTATAAGGTTTTGATATATTTACAAATAAATTACATTATTCATCAGATGAACTATAATAACCTTCGTTATCATCACTATCATCACTATCCGTCTCCCAATCCTCTTCCTCCTCCTCCTTCATAAGTATATCATCGTCGTTGTTCGGGCCCATGGTTGGATCGTATCGCGGAAGATCACTGAGGTCAATTGTAATTGACTGAATCGGTATTTCTCTTGAAGACACTCCGTCAATCTGAAATGGTTCTTGAACAACATTTGTATCTAGAAGTGTATGTGCATCATTTTCCATGGAAGAGTCTAAACGTTGGTCAACGACGTCGACGTCGTTGTCAGATGGGTCTAGTTTTGGTATAGCATACACGTTCCTCTGATCCATATGCTGAACAACTTTCCAATCGTTCCCCGCTTTAGGGTCATTTAGATACACAACTTGTTTTGCCATGTTTGCCAAAATGTAAGGGTCATCATCATACCAAGTTCTGCTCATGTTCACAGATAGTAACCCATGATTGATTTTAATACTTCCCTGCCTATTTGGGTTCGTATCAAACCATCGATACTTAAACATGATCACTTGCTGTCGGTCTTTGTAAAGCAATTGCACGACAGTTGTGAGTTTGCCATAGAAATCAATGTCCATACTTTCGCCTCCACCTGGAACATGGACACCGCTGTTTTGCATACACAACTTGTCATCAATACGCTGAAAGTCCCTAAAAACTTGACTCCGTTTAACATGGCAACCTGAGAAAAATAAAGAATGCAAGATCCCGTATAGCTTTATCATTGCCCATTTTCAGCCATAAACCCTTTCTTATGCCCATTCTTTCCAAATCAAGACGAGCTTTGGAGTGTCCTTTGTCTTGCCCTTGATATCTAGAATCGTTCCCATCAATGTGTCAAACACATTTTTCTCAACATGCATAACGTCGAGATTGTGCCTCAATTTTAGTTTCGACCAATATGGGAGCTCAAAACATAGACTTGTGGATTATATTATGGGAGCTCAAAAAACATAGACTTGTGCGTCCATTTCATATGTATAGAACTCACTGATTTTCCGAATGGAGCAAAATCCAAACGGTTAACTGTTCCAAGATCTAATCACCGGACCATTCTCTAGGTTTTGCGCGACGCTCTTTGTTCCCGTCGAACTCTATATCCTTCTCCCGCCACTCGTGGTCCCATGGCAATCATCTTCGATGCCCAAGGTAACAAACCTTTCTAGCGTGCCAACCAGAAGTTACATCTTCCTTGCATACAGGGCATGCCATATAACCCTTTGTGCTCCACCCAGAAACCATTGCATATGCGGAAAAATCATTCACAGTCCACATAACTGCCGCCCGCAAAGTGAACATCTTCCCAGTAGATTTATCGTACGTGCGCACCCTGTTTGTCCATAAATCTTTGAGCTCATCAACCAACGGCCTTAAGTACACATCGATTGACCTCCAGGATCCTCATTATCAAAACAGTCATCATCATGTACTCTTTTCTCATGCATTTCCAAGGCGGCAAATTATATGGGAATACAAAAATCGGCCAAGTGCTGTGGTGTTGGTTTAGAACCCCGTACGGATTGAATCCGTCAGTGGCAAGTCCCAACCTCACATTTCGGGGATCAGCAGCAAACTCGGGGAATGTTCAATCGAAATCTTTCCATGCCTCCCCATCTGCAGGATGCCGCATCACATCGTCGTCTAACCGTTTTTCCTTATGCCATCTCATGTCTGTGGCAGTATGCGTCGACATATACAATCGCTGCAACCTTTGTTTCAGGGGCAGATAACGCATGACTTTTTGTGGAATCTTACTCATTCTAGTCTGAGATGTCTGTTTGAACCTCGACTCATTGCATATAGGGCATGTATCCAACGTTTCATACTCTTTGTAGAATAACATGCAATTATTTTTCCAAGCGTGGATCTTTTCATAACCCAATCCAAGACCACTCAACATCTTCTGCGCCTGCCCTGTGATCTTTCGGCAAACAATTGTCCATTGGAAGCATTTTCTTGAAAACCCCCAAAAAGTAATCGAAAACACAGGTTCGACATACGATACTTTATTTTTCCGTGCATTAGCTCCACAATCGCCGTCAGAACGGAAAAACTCTCGCACCCGGGTATAACTCTTGGTTGGCATTTCTTAACAGGTTTTCATATTGTTCGAATTCTGCACGAGGATTGGTGATTGAATGATCCAATTCATTTTCCCTACACAAAACAGAAATGAAAAAGAAAAGAAATAAATAAAACAAGGAAGAAAGAAATAACTAACTCAAGCAGATAAGTTCCCAAGTTCAATTAGATTAACGGATTGATTCTAGCTAAAGTATGATTAAGCCATGGTGTTTGGTCATAACCTTGTGTTCCTAATTCCCTAATTTGATCATTTGTTGTTTAACCTAAAATTAAGCATTAGGAACCCATTAAGCATAGAAGAACAATTTAAACAACCAAGCATGTATCTAATCCCTGTTGTTGAATGTCCATACATACTCTTCCTATTCATAGTTCAATTCGAATTAAAGCATGGTGTATACTCTTAATTCAAACCAAGATAGCTAACATGCAAGCCTAAATGGTGATCAATCATTGAAGCAAGTATGTTAACTTATAAGAATAATGAATAAGAACATGAACCATAATTGAAACTTGGAAACTAATCAAACTTGAAACTAAAGAAAAGAATTTACATAATGAAAAGTAAAGTGGAACTCAGAAAACTTGAAGGAAAATTTAGTGAAATCATTTTGTTACAACAATTGACAACTTGAAAGGAAACTAAGAGAATTTGAGGGAGGGAAGGGAAGGGAGCTCTAGAGAAGTGTTTGAGAGCTCCCCCCCTTGGGGTGTGTTTACAAGCTTAGAGAACTTCCCTATTTATAGGCTTAGGGGAAATGAAAATCTGAATATACAATTGAATTCACTAACCACACTAACTTCACCTAACACACAACACTTAATTCACCAACCTAACCTAACACACAATTGCATTTGAAAACAATTCCTCTTGTCTTTAGGCTTAGTGTTGCATCATCCACTTCAACATTTTTCAATTCATTTGGTTGCTGCAAAATTCCACTCAATTATAGGAATTGAATATGCTTCACCTAACTTCCCCACAATCAATAACACCTCATGCATATGTCATGCATGACAATGCATTGCAGTCTTCTTTTGGGCTCGTTTTGGGCTTTTTTCTCCATCCATAAAATTTTGGAAAAATATGGATCTTGAAGCTCTTTGTCTTATCTTTCCAAGCATATGCAGCCCAACTCAAGGAAAAATCGGGAAGGCCTTCAAATGTGATTTTTGGCCCAGTAACGCAGATGCTGCCGAATTTGACCTTAAGTTGCCAAAACATGTATAACTTTCTCTAGAAGACTCGGAATCATGAACCGTAAAATTCTACAGAAAATAGACTTCCGTAGCTTTCCAATGATGTATGGCTCATTATCTGGTTCTTCTTGAGAAAGTACAGTCCAATCCTTGAAGTTGACTGATCTGTAGACACCGTTTTGAGCTAATTTGTCTCCAAAATGCAATTAGTGAGTCTCAAGCTTATAACACTGAAACAAACACAAAACTTATTAAAAGCACAAGTTTAACTCAAAAACATAACCAAATCATAAGTTAGAAGGGTACAAAATGATATGTAAATATGCACTGATCAATAATATCCCTGACTTGTTCATTAGGATCCACAATGGGTTCAACATTGTCCACTCTTGTAGCCCTTGAAGACGAAGCGATGTCTAATTGTTCCCCGTGATGATTCCAAGTGTTGTATGTCTCAATCATTCCATTCCTTACTAAATGAAAGCGAACATGTTCAATTGTCTCCCACAACATGTTGTTACACCTCCTGCAAGGACACCGGATTCTAGTTGCACCCAAGTTGTGTGTCCGTGCAAAGTCAATAAAATCCTCGATTTCATCCAAGTATTCGCCTGTGCACCTATTCGGGTTCTGTATCCACCTTCTGCTCATCTTTCCTAGAACCACAATCACAATACAACAATCATGTTGTATTCCTACAAAATCTTTCCTTATGCCTCCGGTAAGGGCCCTATCCCATTCGGAAATGCATAGTCATGTCATGTAATTTACAGCTACATGAGATTAGATTTCGACGTGGATGAATTTCGGCAGCATCTCGGTACAGTTCTTGAGGTGTACCGTAGATATAAAATACCTACGTACCACCCGAAGAACGTACCGAGACGACACCGAAATCTCTACAATCGAAACCTAATCCTGGAGCTGTAAACTACGTGACATGACTATGCATTTCCAAACTGTCCAAAATATGGGACAATTCAAGAATTAATTGGACCGTAGTCGTGGTTTACCCACCCATGCGCGGTCCAACTAACCTCTGAACGGGAACTAAGCTTTACAAAAAAAAAATGTACGAAGTTAATTTCAATTAACTTCGTACATTAACGTACATGCATAATTTAACAACATATTATAAACATAATTTCATAAATCAATATAAATATAATGTAATAAATTTTATATTATAAAATAACGAAAATACCTTCTAAATCGTTCTCCACAAATCGCTAATCGCATATAATATTCCTATATACAAACAAATTAATGGTGTTAGTATGAATTTACTGTAAAATATTTAGAATAACGACAAAAAATGCATACTCAATGACCGTATCAGAGGCAGAAGTAGTTCAACTCATAAACGAAATGAAAATGACGAGTTTTGTGGACCGAAATCTCTTGAGACAGACGCAGGAACAACAGATTGTTTACTTAGCTCAACTCAAAATAAATTGAAGTTTGGCTCTGCCATGGTCGTGCCTGAGCTTTGTATAGAAGACGAGTTTGCGCGACGAATAACGATTTTCGTCACGCAAGATTGGGTACTTATGCGCGACGAATAACCTTTGTTCCGTCGTACAATGTCTATCGCGCAAACGGTGTTATCGTCGCGCAAACGTTATTTCACGGTCGCGTATGGTTCTGTCGACATCGATTTTTTGCGCAACTAAGTGTTCCGTCCGTCGCTACACTATTCGTCGCACTAACAAAGCGCGACGAAGTTCTGTCGCGCAATTTTTTGGCGCCAAATGCTACGCACAGTGTTCCTTTTCGCGCCTTTTTTTTTTTGCGCGACGATATGAACGGTCGCGCAAGGTTCACCGCCAAATTAATTTTTCGCGCGTTTTCCCAACGGCTTTATGCGACGCTTCTGTTTTTTGTCGCGCAAATTGTATTATGCGCGACGAATTATTTTATCGCACTTTGTTGCGCTACACTTTATTCAACCCGTCCCGCAAAACGGTTTCGTGCGACGCAATTACCCGTCGTCGTGCAAAAAGCCGTCGCGCAAAGGCTGAAATGTAGTAGTGCACTCAGGAAAGAATGATCCTAGACTTTTATAGCAGAGGTCTTATACAATATTTACTATTCAATGATTCTGGTTTGAAGTGTCGTAGTTAGAAACTTAATTGTTGTTGTTCGCACCACTTTGCAAAACTCAAGGGAAGGTATTGTATAGTAGTGTATCTCGGAAGTCCGAGTGTTGTATCCACAGAGAGCGGTGTAAAGATAACCAACCTGAAAAAGAACAATTATTAAGAAAATTCAAGAAGTAAACACTAAGGCATTGGGTTTCCACTTTTAACATAAGCATGCAACTCTTAATAATTTGATCCACAAAATATTTTTCATTGTAGTTGTTCAAAATAATTAAAGCTCTTTTTAATTTCCTTTAGAAGTATTCTAAGCATAACTTGTACCATTGACAACAAACTATCAAAAAATAATCTTCATCAAAATTCTATTAATCTTTGGTAATTCTCTTCTCTTTTAAAAGCATGAAAGTTTTTACTACACAATGGGAAAAACATGATTGAACCCATGAAATAGATTATCAAACATTCATCAATTAATTAAAAAGAAAACTACAAATTCACATTAAAGCTTAAGTTTGGATCAAACTAATAAAAATTACACACTCATATAAAAAGCTTTCCTCTAGCCTTAGCTAGGGAGTTAGTTCCCCATAAAATAAAACTTAAAACTTAAATTTAAAACTAGAAAGATGGAGGAAAGAGAGAAAGCTCAAGTTGTGGAGCTTGGTGTGTTTTTACAATGCCTTAATTAGCTCCTCCTATTTATAGGAGAATGTGAGCAATTCTTTTTTCATCAAATTCCTCCATTCATGAATTGAATATGTCTTCCACTTGCCAATTTGCTTAATTTACTTATTTTATAGTGTTGATGACTCCATTCTCCAAATTCTTCATCTTTTTTGTTTCATTGGTTGTTGCATCCACATTGTATTGCTTTTCTTCTTTAATTCTTTGCACTTGAACACTTTGTCATGCACTTATATGCATTTCTCTTCTCTTTGGTGGATGGTGCATCTTGCAATCATATTTTTCTTATCTTGCTACAATTTGCCTACTAGCTTCCAATGATCTTCTTCAACCTTAAGATAAAATAATGAAATCATCATCACTTATGTAATGGGTATGTAAGCAAGTGAAAACACACCTAATTAACTAAAATTGTAAGAAAAACAATTACTAACAAATATAATTTTAGGGATAAAAAATGTCATAATTATGTGCTCATCAGTTGTTTTAGTGGGAGGATATTACATTAGTTAACATGGGAGAAGGGTTTTATCCTACTATAAATGGTCATGTCAACCAGTCTCTTGGGATTACTTCATTATATATTTGAAAGCAATTTATGATGGAAAATCTTCTATCTTTTTTCATTTTCATTGTACATAAAGGGCCCTAATCCATTTCACGGTCCAATTGAACAGAATTTCTTTCTTTACATAATTGTATATGAATTTATCAATTTCTGTATAATTTGGGAAATATCGTATAAACAAAAGAGATCCTGTAGGTGTTTATTTTGTTCTCTATGACTATATGATTACTCTTTGAGATTCTTGCTTTAGCATATCTTAAAGGGGCAGATTGTTTCTTCACTTCTATTTTACTCTTCTTAGTTGTAAATTTATGTTTCATTGTTGTCTTGCCTTTTGGTTTTTCTTTTCCCTATCTCTATGTTGCTTATCCATAGTTTGGTTTGTTTGTAATTCGCTTGTATACCTATTATTTTCTTTTGTGCTTATATGTAATGTCTTTGTTGCAATAAGATGGCAAAGAAGAATAGTAACTTCACCACAACTTAAAATGTTGCAAGTGTATCCCGAAAATTGTCAGCATTGTGGAATGCTCAAACTATAGCCATCTTCATTGACCTTTGTATCAAGGAGGTGAATCTAGGCAATTGTCCCGGTACTCACTTTAATAAAGTTGAATGGGCAAGATTGGTTACAAATATTAGTAAAGAGATAGGAAGACCATATGAAAAATTACAATTGAAAAACAAGTGGGATTTACTGAAAAAAGAATGGAAATTATGGAAAGATCTAAAAGGGAAGGAAACTGGTCTTGGGTGGAATGTCGCTAAGAATACCATTGATGCATCTGATGAATGGTGGCAAGATAAAATTTAAGTATTTGATTTTTTTGTTCATGTTTTAATATAGTATTGGTATCCATGTTGTTGTTTTGTTTTTTTGTTTTTTTTTAACTTTGTTTAAAAATTCATTATAATATTTGTATATGTCATATTTATTTTGTTATGACCATATTTTTTACAATATATTTATTTTTAATGGAAACTTTATTTATTTTATAATTAAAATAAAATTTAGGGTGTGATGGAAACATATTTAATACAAAAAAATAAAAAATAAATAAAGTGAAAGTATTTTCCTTTTACCAAACACTTGAAAAGGAAAGCCAATTTAACATAATGTCATTTGTAGTCATTATATATAGCTCACAACACTTTCACAAAAAAATTTACCAAACACTGAGAAATTGATTATGGTACAAACAACAATTATATATTAAAAAAAAGTTTACTAAACGCCAAACTGCTTTCTCTCACAGTTGATTTCTCTCACAGCAAATTCGAAAGCGATTATTTTCACAGCACAACAATGCCAAACTGGCCTTTAATGCTCTCCACCTAGGCGTACCCCCATTCGTGATCCGTCAATTCCACCAATTTTCCGTTAATTCCAAGAATCTTGTTAGTAACATCCTCACAGGTCTTGGGAACACAAAGTCAACCCGAACAGCATTCCTCGTAGGCCTCGAGAACACAAAGTCAACTCGAGTCGCATTCCTCACAAGACTCAGGGGCCCTTTGTCAACCTGAGCTGCATTCATCGCAGAACTCGGGGGATATGTAGTCAGACCGAGAACGCACGTCCTAGCACCACATGGTTCAGGCATCCTCAAAACTGGTGAGGCATTATCACAAATGAAAAAACTATTTCAAATGCAGCTGGGGGGGGGAGGGGGGGGGTGGTGGTGTTACTCCTACGGTGGGTTTGAAAACCATATTCCGAAACTTATCAAATCTTTTCTCAACTTTCCAAAAATCAGTTCTCAACTACCTTTGGATTTACACCACATAGTGTTGAGAACTAGTGTCCATAATCCATCATTTTTAAACCACATAGTACATATATTAAACATAGACATGTACTTAGATGTTTAATTAATTTATTATTCAGCGTCGAAATCCATTTATCAAACCATTTCCAACTCTTCACAACTAATCACAATATACTATATTCTTAGAAAGTAAAAATGATTACATAGTAACTCATAAGCATTAAATCTTCCAATAACACCCAGTCATATACTTTTCTTTATAATAATAATCACAATAACATTAATAAATAATTAAATAGCAAAATAACCTTCGAATATCAAAATAACACTCAGGAAAACCATAAAATATTATAACATAAATGATCGGTGCAGAATTACATATCATTTTGTACCCTTCTAATTTATGATTTGGTTATGTTTTTGAGTTAAACTTGTGCTTTTAATAAGTTTTGTGCTTGTTTCAGTGTTATAAGCTTGAGACTCACTAATTGCATTTTGGAGACAAATTAGCTCAAAACGGTGTCTGCAGATCAGTCAACTTCACGGATTAGACTGTACTTACTCAAGAAGAACCAGATAATGAGCCATACATCATTGGAAATATACGGAAGTATATTTTCTGTAGAATTTTACGGTTCATGATTCCGAGTCTTCTAGAGAAAGTTATACATGTTTTGGCAACTTAAGGTCAAATTCGGCAGCATATGCGTTACTGGGCCAAATATAACAATTGAAGGCCTTCCGGATTTTTCCTTGAGTTGGGCTGCATATTCTTGGAAAGATAAGACAAATAGCTTCAAGATCCATATTTTTCCAGATTTTTCAGATTGGAGCCACAAGCCCAAAACGAGCCCACAAGCTGGCTGCAATGCATTTGTCATGCATGACATATGCATGATGAAGTGTTGTTGATTGTGGGAAAGTTTGGTGAAGCATATTCAATACCTATTTTTGAGTGGAATTTTGTAGCAGCCAAAAGATGATGAAGTGGGAGCTGCAACACTAAGCCTAAAGACAAGAGAAATTGTTTTCAAAATGCAATAGTGTGTTAGGTGAATTAAGTGTTGTAAGTTGGTAAAGTGAGTGTGGTTAGTGAACTCTATTGTATAATTCAGATTTTCACTTCCCCTAGGCCTATAAATAGGGAAGTTCTCTAAGCTTGTAAACACACCCCCAAGGGGGGGAGCTCTCAAACACTTCTCTAGAGCTCCCTTCCCTTCTCTCCCTCAAATTCTCTTAGTTTCCCTTTGTAGTTCTCAATTGTTGTAATAAGATCATTTACTAAATTTTCTTTGTTCTAAATTCTCCAAACACTTCTCTATTCTATTTCAAATTCTCTAAAGCTCTCAAAACACCTTCCTTTCTCTTCCAAAATTCTATAAAGTTCTCAAACTTCACAAACACCTTTCTCTTCCTTCTCCAAGTTCACAAACACCTTTCTCTTCTCCAAACACTTTCTTCTCCCTTCTCAAAGCTCTCAAACACATGCTCTTCCAAAATCCACAAAGTTCTCAAACACCACTTTCCTTTCTTCTCCAAAAGTCTCCATATTCTCAAACACTTCCCAAACACTTCTCCCATTCCTTCATCAAATTCTCAATGTTCCCAAACACTCCTCCCTTCTCTTTCTCAAACACATCTCTCCTCTCTTCCAAAAGTCTCCATGTTCTCAAGTGTTGTACAAAACCTTTTTGCTTCTTTTGTTTTCATTTTTGTTTTGTGTAGGAAAACTGAATTAGATCATTCAATCACCAATCCCTGTGGAATCGACCTCGCACTTACATATGCTATACTACCGAACGGCTCGTGCACTTGCGAGTATCACAAGTTGAGGATGCAGCTGAATCCATTTTAGTGCAACTGAAATCTACACAACAATAAACTCGTACCCAAAAGTCTAAACATATCGAACCCAGATAAAGCCTAAAATGCGAGCATACCGTTGTGCTCGGGACGACATGTGGATCATTTTAGGACCAAGAGAGACATCCAAATAGTGCCCACGCCCTACCACACCCGTCGGCAGCACGTGGGTGTCCAAAGCGATTCTGGCGATATGAAAATCTCCAAAACGCCAGTCAAGACTTCTACCTACCGGAATCGCTTGCTGAAACCGGCCAAAACTTCTATCGCTTAATCGAGTCACATAACACATAAATAAATCATATTCAACTCAACCATCAGCTAGAACAAATTGAGAGAATGAAAAAGCATACCTAGACCGTAAGATTTGGTAGCCGAAATCGCCGGAACGAGCTCCGGAAACTCTGGGTAAAAAGCGACCGTGTTTCTGCAATTTCCGGCGATCGTTGTGGGATGCTGGCGTCGGGGATGGAAGGTGGAGGAGCTAGTGGTCATTTTGGGACAAGTGTCGTGCCTGATGATGGGCTGTGGCGATGGCGGTGGCAAAAAATGACCGTCGATGAACAATACCGGGGGGGGGGGCGGCTGGTGGTGTCGTGCGAACCAGAGGGGAGAGAGAGAGAGAGAGAAGGAAATCTGAGTTTTTAAAATTTGGACTTTGAAATATTTACAGTTGTGCCACTGCACTTCCGTAGATCGTAACTTCTTCGTTTCAACTCCGTTTCGAGCCCACTACGTGTCTCCAGACCCATCTCGGTACGATCTACGCAATAGGACTGTTCAATTCCCCCAAATCCTTCCGGATTAAAAAATGACCAAATTACCCATATCCCGGGGCAAAATTGTAATTTCACACTTAATTGAATTAATCAAGGTATTGAATCCTTTGAATTTGGGTCGGGATGTTACAACCACCACCTCCACTGTTGTCACCACTACTTGACATGATCATTACCACCACTCTCCCCACCACCATTGATATTTCTACCATCTCTAGCACCATATCATAAACATCATGCCCCACTATTATTTTGAATTTATAGAAGTTTATAAAAATCTATCAAACTCTATGATAAGATTCTAACAAACGTCATTCAATAATACTTAATTTTTAATAATATGTATGTAATTTTCAATAATACTTCTATTTTTCTGGACACGTCATAAAGACTTGGTAAAATACATGTTTTTAAAAAAAGCAAACATACAATTCAAGTATTGTACACATACGTATTTTCTTGTTTATTGTTCCCTTTTGATTTTTTTACTTTTCTAGAGTTATTACCCGTATAAAGAATTTAGCATTTTCCCGTTTAATACTCGTATTATACAAGTATGAACATATTTTTCAATAATACTTTCGTTTTCCATACACCTCTTAAAGACTCGGTAAAATACACATTTTTTTTAAATAGCAAACATATAATACAGGTATTGTACACATACATATGTATTTTTTTCTTTAACACGTGTTTGTTACAAATTTTTTGGTATATAGTTATAGTATGGCCGCACGGCTATACTTCCGTGGGTTTTAATTATTTTTATCAATAGTATAGCCGCGCGGCTGTACTCCTGGGAAGAAAAAAAAGCCGCCTAGGCGAACGCGAGTCGGCGATGATGAAGACGATCCGTCCGTTATCTGAGTGGGTGTCACGCAGTTAGACTTCGGGAGAGGAAACATAACTAGAAGCGCGAGTGCCCAAGACAACGATGAGGTGCCCAGTGGCGCCGAGGGCGACGATTAAGGCTCCATTGCCAGATGAAATCTCCGCGGAGGCTCTTTAGTAGAGGAATGAGATTCCTAAGCAATTAGACGAGGTGGTGAAGGAGAGAGACGGTTTGATCTCTGTGAGGAATCGATAAGATAACGGGAAAAGTTAGTAATTTTAAGAATTTTGGGGTGGGGATTTTGGCGTAGGTGGGTGTGGAGAGGTGGGTGTGTGGTGGGGTGGGCGGTGATGGCTGAAATTAGTGGTAGAAGAAGAGAGTTTTTTATATATTTAAATTAAACATATTAATTGATTTTTTTGTTGTTGAGAGAGGGGATGAGAGAGGCGGAGAGAGTTTTTCTGGAGACATTTTGGAAAAGGCCAAAGAGGGAAATATTTGTAAAAGAAGTTGAAATGGACAAAAATGCCCTTATTTATTTTTGGATTTCCTATTTTTATGTCTTTGGTTTGAAAGTTGAAGGTTTTTTCGGTCTTTTTAAGAAAAGTTTTGGCTTTTTCCAAAAGTGAAAGTTTTTTTTGGGCTAAAATCTTTTTATTTTATTTTAAAATGAATGAATTTTTTTAATAGATTGTTGACCCGAATTGCCCATTTACAACTAACAAAAGTTAATTTTTTTATTATTTATCTACAACTAACAGAAGTTAATTTTTTTATTATTTATTTACAGAAATTGAGAATTGTTCTTAAATTGCTTCAAATTGAAACTATAGGGACAAAAATTACAAAATTGAAACTCTTTGTACAATATGGACCCTCCACTCATTTAGTGACACGTGGATCAGGGGAACTCCTCAAATGCCCAAGGCTCTGAACAATCGGCATTTGATACCGATGATATTGTCTCAAAGCAGCGAAACAGTCGCTCCAGGCCCAGCATAGTCTACAATTGGTATCCCCTCCGAAATTCTGGAGAATCAACCTCGAAGCACCCGCCCGAAATATCTAAGGACTCGTGTCAACCTCATAGGGCACTCTTAAAAACAAACTTACTTTGGCATCGAAGGGTTTTAGGCTGGTTCCACACGGTTCCATAGGTCTTATGAAGTCTCAGTTTTCTTCTATTAGGATCAGCATCCAAGGAGGAGAAAGAATCTGCATCTAACACTCAATCGATCTACTAGATCGTTCACGTCACTTGTAAGTTGCACTCATCTCTATCTGTTAAGTTTTAGGGCCAACAGAAACGAGAGAGACCAAAGTGATAAAAGTGGCAAACTATATGGACCAAAAATGATTTTTGGAAAAAAAAAAATTTCAAGAACAAAGCAGTGGAAGGATGGTATATAGTAGCTCCTCAAATTGCTAAAATCTAAAATTGAAATTTACCTAAATTGCCAACCGGGTCTATCATGAATTGCATATTTTAAATTGATTAAATACTAATTCATCAACTACACTATTAAAGACTTAAAACTTAATAATTTATATTCCAATAGAGAAAATAAATACAAAAACAAAAAAGAGTTAATAAAGAAAAATATTAAGGTACCCAACTCATACATGAAAAAAATGTGAAAAATAAAAAATTCACAAAGCTTTAAACAAAAGAAGAAGAGAAAAGAAAAGTTAAAACTTCAGGAGTTTTGAGTGCAAATATCATAAACTAACCTAGAAGATTTAAGAGAGACGAGCAGAAGAAGTTTTATGGTTAACTTGTAGACAAAAAAAAACCTAAAATATTATTTTATTTTAGGGTAAATACCTTAAAACTAATCTAATATATTACAGTATTATATATCATATATACTCTACAAATAGTAAAAATGGAGTGGGGCTTGGGACCACACTAGACCCATGCAGGCTTTGCCCTTGGTCTCAAGTTCAAAAAACCATGACATCTTAAGCCTAGTTTGGAATTGTATTTTTTGGCCAAAAATCTACTTCACTTTAAAGTTAAACAATTCACCACCACCACCAATGGCGGAGCCACAGTGGGGTCAGTGGGGTCGCACGACCTCTTGGAAGCCATGGAAATAGGCTTAGAGGTCCCTTGGAGCTGGGGGAGAGACCCCTTGGAGTTGCACACCAGGTGCTTGATGTTTTTCCTGAGGAAGAAAGGAGCTCTACGAGGAAGAAGAAGCTGCCGATTTTTCAAAACATCCTGGACAAAACGACGTCGTTTTGACCCAGGAATTTTTTTAAAAAAATGGCCTAGCCCAGCAACTTCCCCAAATGTCCAAACCCATTGCTTTCAATCATACAACTTGACCAACGTTTAATATACAGAGGCCCAGCAACTCTTTGTATTTCCCAGGGCTTTCATGAGACAAAGATTTATGAAAAACATTAAAATACTTAAATAAATGTAATAAAATATCATATCTATGCTCCATTCAACTCAAACACTCAAATGGACTCCTATAATCCCCAAATTCTATTATTCTCTACCCTAAGTTAGAGCTGGCAAACGGGTCGTTTTAACGGGTTCAGGGTCGTTAACGGGTTTACACGAACACGACCCGTTAAGCTATCGGGTCAGAAATACTAGACCCAAACACAACCCGCACAAATTCGCGAATAACACGACACGACCCGTTATGGCTAATGGGTCATTTTTCACCCGTTTCACCCGCTTCACCCGCTTAACCCGTTTCACCCATTTAAAAAATAAACAATATTTTTGTGGGAATTATTAAATAAAAACACCTCAAACTAGAGATATAATACAAATAAAGCTGAAATCCTTAAATAAGTCTTACACATTACACATTGGCAAACAAAAAAACTCTTAGACAATATGAGTTTCAAATTAATCTCAATTGAAACAAGTTTCTTCATCAATCATCAAGGGTAACAGTATTGGAACATTGTTCTGATCTAGTCTCTTCACAAGTAAGATTGAAGATGTCTTCAGTAAGACTTTCCACTTCTGTACTTCCTTCATCTATTGCTAAGTGATGAGCACAAAATAAATACAAGTTTTATCCTTAAATTTATATTTGTTAGTATTTTCTTTTGTATTATGTAAATTTATTAGAGTATTTGTATTGGCTATTTTCAATCTTTGTTTTTGTATTTAATGAGTGGTTGTATGTAGATATTAAGTGTCTTCCACCAATGGCATGAGGAGGAGGAGGAATAAGCAATGTGTTGCAAAAAGAGAGGAAAAACTCAATTTGGATTTGATGACTTTGCCTTTTACAGCTCATGCTGTACAGTCCATTTGCAGACCTGAAAAACGAATTTTCCCATGCTCAAATGAATAAATATCCTTCATGACACTTGTTCAATAAGATGTCGACTAAAACATATCCAAAAATTGGAATAATTGGATAAAAACTCAATCCACAGGCTGTCAAACACCAAGACAGGTTCATGACTTTGCCTTTTACAGCTCATGCTGTACAGTCCATTTGCAGACCTGAAAAATGAATTTTCCCATGCTCAAATGAATAAATATCCTTCATGACACTTGTTAAATAAGATGTCGACTAAAACATATCCAAAAATTGGAGCAATTGGATAAAAACTCAATCCACAGGCTGTCACACACCAAGACAGGTTCTAGAAGACAGCTTGCATATGCAGCTGGAATGAAAGGGACTTCATGCTTCTATAAATAGGCAACAACTCAAGAGAGAAAGGGTGCAGAAATTCAAGAGTGATACACAGCAGAAGGAAAGAAAGGAAGAGAGAAAGAGAGAGAGAAAGTGAGAAAGAAAGAGAACAAGGATGGAAAGGAAAGAACCGAGAGCTAATAACTCTCTTAAAATTGTTCTTCACCTTTCTTAGTTCTCATTTAATTCATGTATTTTAGTTTCTTTGTTTTGTTTTAATTCTTAATTATGTCTAGCTAAAATACTTAACTAAGGTTGGATGAAACACCATTATTAAATAAAGTTCTAGTTTTTATCTTCAATTCTCAAATATTGTGGTGTTCAATGATTATAATTTTCACTTCACATGATTAATAGATTAATCTTCTTTTCACCACTTCTATCATGTATTGTGACATATAACATGTATTTGTGGTAGTTAAGAGTTTGGATTAATCTATTAATTTATCCTTGGTTTATATTTCTAGTTTACAAATTTCTTTGATATTTTGTTATTCAAATAAACTTTTTCACATAGGATGCTTAGGAAACTTTGATCCTTTGTAGTTAAATAATTTTGTTTACATATTATGCTTAGAATTTGTACTTATGAAGGGAAGGAAAATTTACTTATGATCTAAAGTACAAGCTTAATTGATAAATCTTGAGAAAGCAGTAGATTGATTTCTAGATTGCTACTCCATGGGAATTGAAAGATAAATAATTAGGATCTTATGGAATAATGGTGTGGATTCTAATACCTTAGTTATTTTTTCTCATAAATTTAAATCTTAATTTCAGTTTATTGTCATTTCCATATTTGTTTCATGCTTTATTTAATTTTCTTTATCAACAAACAAATCACCATTTGAATCAACTAGGTTGGCAATGAAATTAACTTGGGTATAATTGGTTTTCTATCTTTACACGCAATCCCTTGGGTACGATCTCGCTCTTACACGTTTATGCTATATTCGATTTGTGCGCTTGCGAGTTTATAAATTTTAAAAGACACCGCTTTTGGTGACAACACTAAGCATAAAAAAAACAAAACTTACAAAGAATTCACATGATGGAAAACCATAAAAGAAAAAAAATAGCTACTAGTATTAAGTTATATAAATATACCTCCATTTCCAAAAAGCCAATCTCGAGTGCACAACAAAGCTTGAACAGTTTCTGGTAATAATGAACTACGATATTGATCTAATACTCTACCGCCAATACTAAAAGCCGATTCTGATGCACGGTAGAAATGGGAATTGTTAACACATCCCGAGCTAACTGTGAAAGTATCGGATAATGAAAATGCTCCATTTGCCACCAAGAAAGAACATCTATATCTTGCTTTCTATCTAGTCTTTCCTCATCTAAATATTTATGCATTTCATTTTTCTTACATGAACTTGAACCATTTTTGTAACTATTATCAAAATCCTACACCACAAAAAATAAAAAACACAACTATTAGTTATATGCAAATGCAAATATACAATATGAAACAATACATAAATAAAATAATAAGAAATATTTGAATTTACCTCAAGAATGGTGTCTCCACCTTCATTATGACTAGTTGTCTCATTCGTTGGATAACTTGCATGAAGAAAAGGAGATAAAGTATCCGTGTACACATGAAAAAGATAAGTCAATGTGTCTGTAACACACTTGAATTCTCGAGAATCCTTACCATGAAGCTTAGTATAAGCCCACTCCACAAAATGCAACTTATAGCGAGGATCCAAAATAATTGCAATTGCAAGAACTAAACTGTACTCTGACCAATACTTCTCAAACTTCATATTCATATTAGTTCCTATCTTGTTCATGAAACTATCATTATCTTCCATGGCTGCCTTGATTTGGTGTTGGATTATGAAGATCTTAGGGAAGAATAAATTTGATGTGGGGTACTTTGTCCCAGAAAATAAGCATGTAACTTCATAAAAATACCCCAAAAACTTGGAAATCTTCTCTACTATAATCCACTCTTGGGGAGAAGGACAATTACTAAAATTGGAATCAATCAACCCTAAATTAATAAATGCACGATGATAGAAAAGTGCACTATCAAGCATGGTATAAGTTGAGTTCCATCTAGTAGGGACATTTTGTCTCAATCCTCTCTTACTACCCACAATCCCTACTTGTGCAACACAATCGTAGAATTTTTGTTTCCTCCCCTCGGATCCCTTTATATACTTGACACATTCCTGAATCTTTGTCACTGAAGAATCAATTTCTTTAAGTCCATCTTGGACTATCAAGTTTAAAATATGGGCACAACAACGCACATGAAAAAATTGACCACCCATCAACAAAAGAGATCTAAAGTTCAATTGATTCTTCAAAATATCAACAAAAGTAGTTTTTGCAGAAGCATTATCAAGAGTAATAGAAAACAACTTCTTCTCAATCCCCCACTCATTTAACAATGCATTGATTTTTTCAGATAATGCAACACCAGAATGTGGAGGAGGCATATGACAAAAATTGATAATTCTTTCTGTAATCTCCAATCTTTGTCAACAAAATGGGCAGTAAGAGCAAGATAGCCATCAGGACATACAGAGGTCCATAAATTTGATGTTAAACAAATTCTTCCCTAAACTGAGCTTAACAAACTCTGAAGTTTTTGCCTTTCACTTTTAAACACCCTCAACACACATGCTTTAACAGTATTTCTACAAGGCAACTTAATATCCGGTAAGACATAAGCAAACAATGCCCTAACTCCCTCATATTCAACAAAGCTAAAAGGCAAGTTATGTTTTATGATTGTCTCTATTAACAAGTTCCGAAATCTGATATGATCAAATTTAGGGGAACGCAATCCAGATGATGACATAAGTAACTGTTTCACATCATCATGTGATTTCTTAAGGCAGTTTTTAGCGTGATTCAACAAATTTCCGGTTCCACACCTACTATCACACACATAAATTGCCTCACAATTTTTACATTTAGCACGCCTTTTTTTATCTTCTCCAGGAGGCAATAAATCAAATGTTTCCCAAGCAGGAGATCTCAATTTTCTCTTACCAATATTGATGCCTCTAGGCTTTTTGCTTCTAGGATTTAACTCTTTATCTTCTACATTTGCAGTACTTGTATCCCCATCCATTGAAACATCAATAGACTCCTCATCTGTGAGTCTCATAGCTTCACTATTCTCTGTAGCATCCATAAGCTTCAAAAAATAAAAAAGACATCAATTTAATAATGGCTAAAGATGATTAAATACATGGTGGTGTGTGATATGGAGCATTGTGTATAGATGATTTAATAAAAACATTAGTGGGTTATGACAACAGGTATACGAGACAACACAACACATTCATTTTACTTTGTGGGCTGCTATGCCACATGTTTGGAGATTAGCCGAAAAATTTGACAAAAACAAAACAAAATGATTTGACTAAGTTTAAAATATCACACACCCACTGTAAGCTCTGAACTAGGAGATCAACAGATCAAAAAGGCAAACAACAAAGAGATAATTTACTTTCTGCAACGAAGAGTGTAAATTTTAAATATTATCTTGCCAAAATAGGAACAGATGAGATTCACAGAAAACCATGATAGAAATTATCAAACAGAATTAATTTCTGGTAAAATAATATGAGAGAGAGAACCACCTTATGAAATTGCAGATTCATACCTTTTCGTTGCAGAAGAGGAAAGATAGTTGATCTTGATGGTTTGATTTGGTCTGGATGTAGAGAGAAAGAGAGAGTTTTGTTTCTCTTAAAACAAAGAGAGAGAGAGAGAGAGTGACGGCTGAGGAGGACAACAAAGTGAAGATGGAATAACAGAAGCTTCAATTGAAGCTAGGTTATTTTACAACTAAAATTACAAAAATACCCTTGCTCTTAACGGGTTAACGGGTGATTCGCGAAAAATAACGACACGACCCGTTAGCTTAACGGGTCACTAACGGGTCCACCCGTTTCAACCCGAACCCATTAAGCTCAACCCAAATCCTGTTATTTTCGTGCGAATTCGTGTCGTGTTAACGGGTCGTGTCCAATATTGCCGGTCTACCTGGATCCAATCCTGATCCGCCACTAACCACCACCACCAACAATTACAACAATTTTATATTAAAATTAACCAAAGGATTTTGATACGGCTTTTTATACTAACACTCTAAAAATATTGTTTACAAAATATGGAGGCTTTACTTTACAATTTATTACTTAGTTAGAAGAACGTTCAAATTTTTGTTAAAAAGCAAAGTATTTCATGAAAAGCACTTGGAGACACTTTTATAACCTATAAGCACTTTTAATTGTTTTGTCAAAAGCAATCAAAAGTGCTTTCAATTATCATAAAGTACTTTTAGCCATTCCATAAGCACTCCCAAACAAGCCTTAAATTAGTGGACAGCTAATAAAAAGAGCATATGCAAATTATGAATATGCATCTCTCTTTTCGAATTACATTGAACTTCAAGGCGTATATTGTAAGGGATTCTGTACTAAAAATGTCAAATGAGAAATTAAACGCAAGAATGAACACTGGGAATACACACAATTTTGCAGTACACTAAACACTATCTATAAATTCATCCTCCGTCATCAAAACTGGAACTCTCCTCAAAACTGCATGAGATCCTAAGAAATGCAGTCAAAAAGGTTGAATCTTCTTTTTCTCAGGTAAGCTCTTTTGAGTCTAACGTGCCAGCTTTTGTTACAACTTGAAGAACTTGGTGATTCTGCAGAGGCACAGTTGACAATAACAAGTTACGACACAAATGATAATTTTGGAAAATTACATGAGAAATTCTCGATGCCATAATATCAAAGAACCTTAAAGTGACCTGGTACACAGTACACTACAAAAAGTTCACAAGCGTGGGCCACGTTTGTTGCCTAAGATTGGATTGGATACCTTATTAGATTCAAGGTATGTTGAAATAAGAAATGAAGGTAGAGCTGAAGGATTTTTCATCGTGTGGTAAGTTATTAGGTTTTCTTCATAACTAAGCCAATATTCTACATCCAACTTGGACCTAGTTTGGAAGATGGCCTCCATTTCTTCCTTCTACATACCTTGAATCTAGTGAGTTATCCAATCCAATCAAATCCTAGGCACCAAACATGGCCACACAGTAATAACAAAAGGTCCCAAATCAGAACAAAGATCAGTAGCCAATTAACATGAATACAGCATAAAGCAGATCAATTCCAAAGATGTAGGCAGTTCTTTTAAAAACGCCAACACTGTAGGTTTCAGAAGATATTTCCAAAATATGAAAAGCCAAATTTCTCTGCATCAACAACAAAGTAGATAATCCAGAGTAGTATCAAAGAATTTCACGTGCACCCAGCTAATTATTACTGTTTCAGATTTCATAATTAGATTCCAACAACTACATAACATAAAAAAATTAAGGAATAGAGCAAGAAATGAGAAAAGCCAGGTACAATTAACATGATCTCAGCAGAAAGCATATCAATACCAAAGATCTAGGGAATTCATTTAAAAAAACCTACAAAGTTGGTTTTCCTTTCCATAAGATATTGAAAAGATGAAAAGTCAAATTTCTCTACATCGACAATGAAGTAGAAATTCCAGAGTGGTATCAATGAATTTCACATACAGTTGGCTAGTTATTATTCTTTCAGCTTTCTTAATTAAACAACTACATGGCATAAAAAAATACGGAATAGAGCAAGAGATGAGAAATGTCAGGTACTAACTGTTATTGTTAAACACCAAATTAGTTTGATAGTCCAAACATATAAACTGTTCAAAGGACTAACTTTCTCAAAGTCAGCCGAAAATTGGTTAAAGGAGAGGTATGAATCAATAAAGCTAATTTCTTACTTTTTCATAACAGCAAACATGCTGTGACTTTTCCCACTAGTTCCAGGGGTACTTTCAGCGGAAGCACTTTCCGGAACTTCTGGCTCAACACGACTAGCACGTGAATCGGAACCACTTGAGATCCGATTCGTTGCAAATCCTTCCTGAATACTAGCTTCGGCGGGGCCAAGGCTGTGACATTGAAGAAAATGTAGAAATGAGAAGACAAAAGACTGGTAACCTAGGGTTCTATCTTCACAAGCTTTTCTTTCATGCACACAAGTTGCGTATGAGTTACTTCAGCCATTAGTCCAACAATCCTAAAACCCAACTTCAACTGCACTCTCATCACCTTCTTATAGCTGAAGTAACTCATGTGCCTTTAGCTGCAACTAGCCCATGTGCATGAGAGAAAACCTCCTCTACTCTGCTTATACAGAGGAAATAGTTTAACACTAGAATTATTTTCTTGATAAAGACAAAGGAAGAGACACAATAAGAGCAATATAATCTGTTGATGATATCCAAAATTCATGCACTTATTGTTGTTGGATATACCGCGAAGATACAGAAACCAACACACACCTAATTAACAGAAACACAACAGAAAGCATATGAATACCAAAGACCTATGAAGTAAATACTTTTGCAAACACCAATGATGCATGTTTTCAGAAGGAAATGGAAAATGATAAAGAGCTCTATCTCAAAACTGCAACAGTATGAGTGTCTGATCTAGCTAATCAGTGGCCTCCCTTTAAGCTTCAGCTTTAGATAAATCATATCAAAATTGATTCAGCATTTAACTATATATGTATATGCAATGTTGAATGTCGAATGTTGGGTGGTGTAAACTAGTGGAACTTAAGTTTGACAAGATGCCTTTAAGGCATTTCATCAAACAGGTTCTCCCCCTCTTATATGTGGCTCCGTCATTGACAGTCACTTGTAAGTAAAGCAACTCATTATTGCTGAAATTCCAAAAACAGATAAATGCTCAAACACCTAAATTTCTCAAAACCAACTAACAGTTGATTGACAACGCATTAAAGAAAACATGATGAATCAACAGATATACAGATAAGAACAGTTGATTGAATTACTAAATCAGAAAGAAAGAAAAAAAGTTCATACCTTTTGTTATTCTTGTGGCTCTGAAAGGGGCTAAGATGAATGGTATCCGGACCCTTATTGCTAGATATTGAAAAGGGGGCCAAGCCTGCACCAATGTCAGAATCCACAGGCTGAACTGATGCCATAGTTGCTGCTACACGCAAAACAAAAGGAAGAAGAAACAACCTGAGGTATTCAATTAAGACTTTAAAATGATCTAAATAAGTCTTGTGGTATTCCATTAAGACTATTAGGATTTTTAAAAAGAGAGTAGCCAAATCTAGTGGTATTTAATCAAGACTTTAAACAATTAAAAAATAGTTTTATGGTATCCAAAATCTTGCTAATTTCGAAGGATTTTTTAAAATGTGGAATTGAGTGGGATTTTGTAGTGGGAGGTATAAATGCCAAACCCTATCTCAAATCCCACCCGCCCATAAGATTTTTCACTTGGGATTTTTTTATACTCTGTTGGAGAAGATGAACAGAGGGCATAGTGATTGCTCTCAGAAGTTCACAGCATCAGCCTCTAAAGAGGCTCCACTGGTGAAATCCTTGCATTCTTTTATGATGGGTGTTAGTGTTTTGCTCTAAGAGACCTTATCAAAAACTGTTGCCTTCTCAAAACAGGAGACGAAACCAACATATAAATACAATACTTTGCACAAAACCCAGAATTCATTCCATGTTTTATTAACATCAATGACCAAGCACCACAATTCTTTTTATTTTTTTATGAACCAGGGGGAATATTGAGATTAATTTTGAAAATTTCATCAGTAGTTTTATAATTTCTAGAAAAGTTTGATATGCTAATGTGTGTTTAAGAGTTGGATAGCAGATGGTAGTTGGCATTTAATTCATGTTCTAGGGAGCTATATGTCTTGCTTAAATATGAGCTTTTGTATCTGGCTTTAAGTACAGAAAAAACAGAGCTACAACCTAAAAATAGCATTGTAATCAGCCTCTATTATCAATTAAAGAAGGAATTTCAGCAATCAAAATTCCATACTAATCCCACCTATGCCGCTGCTTTCAAACCCAACAGGGGAAACCCCATAAAAAAAAACAACAACAACAAACTACACAGAATTAATCAAATGGGGCTTAACAACCCCAAAGAATCATCAATCAGCCATAAACAAAGCACCACACTTTGCTACAACTGAAAACCCAGAAAAAAGAAAGAGAAAAAATATGAAACTATCGTAAGATTAAAATTGATCAAACCGCGAAGTGGTGAACAATGAACAAGAAATTGCAGATACCTACCGAACCGACACAAGCACTGCGAAAATCAAGGAAATGCTAAACCTTTATGAATCAAGCTCACTTTTTTTATAAACCTTTATGCTAAACTATCTTTTTATAAAATGACATGCAATGCAACGTGCTTAACCCTCGCTGCTCGCAATGGACTTGTATTCAATCGGCTTTTAACTTAAATTGAACATGATAACTTTAAAAAAAATGGGAAGAAAGGAGCGAACCTGCAGCGTAGCCGCCGACAGAGACAGAGATGGAGAAGGGTGTACGCAGTGCAGCAGCGGATAAGAGAGTGGCATTTGTGGGGTATAAATTTTAGGTTTCTTTTCTTTTTTAATTTAGAATTTTTAAGTATTTTAATTATAGTGATTTGACCAAAATGCCCACTAACTTAATTTGTACAAGATAAATAAAAATGGCCTGAAAGTATATATAAAAAAGTTTTGGAAAATATAATTTGGGTCATTAATGGAAGAAGAGAGGTCTTTATTTTTGAATTGCAAAAACTACTAAATCAATCGTATTAAAAATAAAAAAAAACTACTAAAAATCAAGTGAGAGAGAGGCTAGGCTAATTCATGGCTTTTGGGGCTAGTTCAGTGGGAACAAGATTTGAAACAGAAAAAATATGATGAGAAGGATCATCAGGAGAAAGGCGATGCCAACTTTCCAGAATCAGATGAAAAAGAGAAAGAAGAGAGTAGTAAAAACCAACCCATTTAAATTTTCACGTAATCTGGTCTCCACAAAGAGAAAGTCCCCCGCATGCTTGTTGACAATGGCAGTTCACGGTGGTCATTGTGATGCGGGCCTGTGTGTGTCTCATATCTAACTGATACTGCTGCATTTTCCACCCACAAAATTCGGCAAGGCAGGAAGAGAAAAACCAACAGAGATCTGAAGATTTGAAGAAGAAGAAGAAAGCAAAACGAAACATAGCATCTGTAGACAACTTACAGATACAAGTAGTAGTAAACAATGCCAATGAGTTAGGTGCAACACAATAAACAAAGGAAATTGCAAAAGCAGGTCTTTGTCGTGTCTTTATGTCGACAGTATGATGTGTACTCCTTGTTGTTTTATAAAATATCACTTTCTTTTTACTTTTTTAAATCCTGCAATTGGATTCTCATCTTTGGCATCTCTGCATCCACCGAGGAGCCATTTTTCTTTTTCCTTCCCTATGTTATTTATTTATTTGCAATTGTGTTAATTTTGTTCGCCACATCCTATTTTGATTAAGAGAATTGGGAGTATGCAATAAGAACCACACAACTCAATTTGTACGAGGCGTATAGTATTTAAATTCGAGGATGAATTTTCTTTTAAGGAGGGTAGGATATAATACTCCGAAAAATTCAAGGTGAACTTTCATATTTAAGTGAAAAACAATATTATGGTGAAGAATAATTAGGGGTATTTTATCAAGTGATTTTGGATTGAGACTATTGAATTAAGTGTGTTTAATTTCAAGTTGGACAAAAATGCACTTATGTAACATTTTGTGAATTTTTCAAAGGACATTTAAGAATTGAGGTGAGACCATTATGATTCTTATGTAGTACAATCGTAGTCGACTCAACGAACACGTAGGAAATCGTTTCTGAATTTTGGGCCAAAATGACCAAAATACCCTTGTAGGCCCTTAAAAAGAAAAAGAAAAAGAATCTGAAATGTGGAGGGCAAAAACCCACCCTCCTCCCATTCCTTCCCCCTTGCCTCAAGCTTTCAAATCCAACATTTATGAAAGCATGAGTCACCTGTTCTAAATTGATGACTCACCTAGCGTAAAATTCTTCAATCATGAATTTATTCTTTTCCTCCCCATTCATTGTATCATCACTCTCTTCTAAATTGATGACTCACCTAGCCTAAGACTCTTCAATCATGAATTTATTCTTATCCTCATCATTCATTGTATCATGACTCTCTTCCTCATTCACAATATTTTCATCCTCATTCTTCTTTTGTTCCTCTTCAAAATACAAAATTCGACACTTCCTTGGAGCAGCCGAGAACTCAAATATCGAAAGCTCAAATGAGAAAACTTCCTTCATAAAAGTTGTTCATTTACGTGATTCCTATAACATGCTCCCATTTCACCTCAATCCGACAAGTACAGACTCCGAAAAGTTGGTATGATCACAATAAGTTTACAATTTCCTGATTTCACAGTAGTATGCTCAGTTTCAATATGTCTATGTGATTTCCTATACTCAAATTACTTTGGTTCCTTCATCAAAGTTGTTTGAAATGCTGTCTATTATAATATATCAAAAGTTTAGGATGATCGGACTTCTATAGCCACCTCGGGAATGTTTAGAGTGGAACTTGTTTGTAGTCTTCAACCCTAGTTTCTTCCCTCGATTTCAGTCCAAAACACTCATTTCGAAAGCTCAAAACACTATAGTTTCTTCATGATAGTTACTCCAAATTCTCCTCTTTATAACACATCCAAAGGTCAGCAAAACGCAACTATTATAACTCTTTGAAAATTGGTATGAACAAAACTTGTTCATTGATTATATTGAATTTCTTGTTATAGATGTGTATTTTCTCTCAAATGGCTTGTTACTTGTCATTCCATTGATCAAATTAGCCACTATCATCTCATGTAAATGATCCTTTGAAGGTATGAAGCTCATCTCCATATTGTCTCTTCGAGTACTAGTTGTAAATCAAGTGTTGGTTAGAATGCCTCAATGACATATATCTCTTTCAAAGTGTGTTTCTGTGAAGTTCTAGATTATTTCGATGTGATTTTGTACCAATTTCATTCTGGGATTTTGTTACATCAAAATTGATATCTCAAGGGTTATTTCAAAGTTGGTTTTGTGCCATTTGAATTTATTATTATTATTATTATTTTTTGGGTGAAATTTCAAAGTAGAGACTATGCTGCGAGAATTGTTCTGATTCTACTACATGCCCTGTTTTGCATAAGTGTTCGAAATTTTAATATGTTTTACTTTCACGTATCTTCTTCAAATCTGGAATGTTTTATCTCGTTTGGTTGTAAATGGAAATTTTGGCGATTTTCAAAACAAGTGTACAAACCTGAAAAAAGAACATTCTCCAGCCTAGTCTGTTTTGGTTTCTATTTTGACATGCTTCCTTAACCTTAATTTCCATCAAATTTTGACATTTTTATTTTTTCTATGTGTAGTTGTGATCTGAAATTTTTTACATTATTTTGATTTAAACTCAATATTTAGTGAATTTTCAAAGTTAACTTGTTCCAACCCAAATGTTTAGCAAAACTGAAGTTTTTGCTTTAAATTGATGTTTAAAATTTTCTTTATGAGTCTAGAGCCGAACAACCTGATTTTAAACATCCCAAATAGTAGAACTATTATAGGAGGGGAATAGATTGGTTTTTCCTTGACGCTTGGTTCTATACTTGCTTGGATGTGAGGTTAAGGGAAGTAACGATCGGGTCGAACAACTTGTCAAGCGTATTATGGGGCTTTAGGTCTAAGTGCGCCAGGAAGACACTCAAACGTGTTTCCTTATTTCAAGGACGAACCCGCACAAGGTTAAGCTAGCTGGACACAAGGTAGGGTTTCCTGATTTCCCAATGATTGGGCTATGTCACTTTTAATCTTGGTGCTTATATATAATATTATAAATATGAATATTATTGTTGCTTTGCTTAATGAATATTATTTGATGTTGTGTGAATATTATTATTGATGTTTCTCTATGGATATTATTTTTGATGTTGGGTGAATATTATTATTCATGTGATGAAGCTTGAAATATTATTGTTATTATTTGTATTATTATTTTGCACAAATAAATGATGTTTGCGCTGCATTACATATGCATCATAAATACAATGGTATTTGGGGTGTGTGTGTTGTTTGAGGTATATCTAATGGGTGAGAGAAGACTTTAGATATATCTGAGTAAAAATGCGGAATATATTCAAGTGACGGGAGCAGGGCTTGAATATATTGAGGTGATGGGAGCATGGCCTTAATGAAAAGTGAAAGTTGAGAAATTCATAAACAAAAGAAAAATGGGTTAAAGGACAGATGGCCGTTAGTTCATATTTTAGGGTATTCGGAGCTATAGTGATAAAATGCATGGTATGGGACATGCAGGCTTGTTGCCCTAGGATATGAATTAGTGGGATTAGAAGGGAGTGAGTTCATGGCATCACCGCATATGCAAATTTATTTATCTAGTTTGATTGCATAATTTATATATCTTGTATTGTTTAATGCATGACACTTTGATTAACTTTGATAGCTGACCTTAAGGGGTTTGACGGTACTATCCTGGGCATTAGAATGCTCACACCATAATAGATAATGTAGGTTCCAATGCAAATATTTAGGAAGGAGAAGTTCCACTAGAGGACTAGATCAGTGTTGTAGTTACTATTTGTAAAATTACTAAGGAATAAATTGTTGGAATATTACTCTAGTGTGTGTAACTAACTTTGAGCTACTGCAACTGTGACTTCGTATTTATTAAATAAGTTTGTAATATTATTGGCTTTATTTCTCATCATATCATGGTTGTAGGATTTTATTCTTATGACTATGCTACGACTCACACCATGATTCGAGAATATTCCTTATTTTCGAATAGGGTCGTGACACTCTATTTGCCCTCCAAGTGCCCCAATTTACTCATGATAGTGAATCAAGTAAGGTAATTTTCGATGATCTAAATGTGTCAACTTATCAGTTGCCTCTACGAATCACTCATAGGAAACCTAAAGTACAATATTCTCTTGATATACATGCCAAGTCTAAATATCTCATTAGCCATTATGTGTCAACTCATCGTTTATGTAAGTCATATGCATCATATTTGTGTCAATTATCTAGTGTATGTGTGTCAACTCACCTGCATGATGCTTTATCTGACCCTAAGTGGATGGATGCTATGAATGTTGAAATGGAAGCTTTGAACAATAATAAAACTTGGGATTTAGTTCCTTTGCCCTTTTGAACAATAATGAGAATGGAGGATGAGGTTAAATGTAGTAAGCATTAGATAAATTTAGTATATGTTTGTCTCACTGAGAATGTCCTTTCTCCTTGTGGAGGCTCTATTCTTCTAGTTTCTCTTCCGTTTTGCATCACTTATTGACATGGATTTTTTCTCCAATCCGAAGTAGTTGAAGTTCCATAATCCGAGTATTTCGTTCTACTTAATGATATAAAGCACATATTATTACGATGATTGTTCACACCTTTTTTGGAGCCTATGTTAACAAGACACTGCAACGGACGTTCAAATCATATGTAACGTTCAATTGTGGTGATACTACAATACAGATCCAGAACTTGCATGTCTTTTGAACTAGTGTTGTTAATGGCTCATACCATCACTGTGAGCCAAGCTAATTAGAGAATGCCACGTGGTCGTAGTTGGGCTGGGTTACCTTTACACCGACTCGATTAGACTTGATACCCCCGGAGGTCGATAAGGAACCTCCCAGCCTAAACCTGACAAGAAAAAAGGCGAAATGGTGCTCGACATCCAAACACCGACCCGACCACTATGGTGTCGTGTATGACCAGAAGCATATTGATGATATACAGGCATAGTCAGACCGTGTCAAGTTAATTACTCCATTGGTATGATCAAACAGCCTGGCAATGGAAAGAGATCGATTAATGCACTCCACATCCAAAGCCACATGTCACTTCGCCACCTGATCCCCTCAGATAGCATGGTGATCAGAAACAGGACATTTAATGTAACCCACACCAGGGGGAAGAGAGGGAATTATATCCTCCTTAAATATCTTTGTCTCTCCTTCTCCCCCTATAAATACCCCTTACCTATCTTTGGACAAAGGTAATAAATATTCTCACTAAGCAAACCCTACATTCATTCTCTCTACCTTACAACCACACCTGACTTCATTGTCGGAGGGAGTTTAACTAGGACCAACCCCAGTTCACTCCTATTCTGATAGCTGTTCTAAGTGTGCAGGTCTTCTACGGAGTGCATCCCAACCCAGGAGACTTTGTATGAGCCCCGACTTCAATCCTAATCCGGGCTATGCATCATTAGAGAAGGATACGCAGTTTACATTTGGCATCATCTGTGGGAACTTCTTTACGAACAGAAGTTACATCCCCTCATCCACTTGAGCTCCGACGTGAGTAGAACCAAGCTATGTTGAAAAACCAGCATCTCATAAAGAAAACTCCCTCGGGTACAGCAAGGAGAAACACCCAGAGGCGAAAGAAGGAGAGGTTGAAGTCTGATTGTCTGAAGAATTTGGAGGAAAAAATGAACCGAATCCTAAAGGGCGTGAAAGATGTGTAGAACCTTAGCAACAACCTCTGCGCGCAGAATGAAACACTGCAAGAAAACCATGCCGAGCTGGTAGAAAGGGTGAACGCCCAACAAGATCCTGAGTTCGCAGGTATCAAGGACACCAGTGGAGCCTCGTCCTCATCGGCAGAGGCTGAGACGTTGAAGCGAATAGCGACTGACGCAAGGAACATACTGAAGGAGAAAAAGGCTTGGTAGGAGCGCAACAAACGCCTGGTAGGGAGTCTGCACAAGGGAAATGCTCAGATCGGCTCTGACGATGCCGAGGAGGAGGTCGATGGTATCACCTCCAAACTCAGAGACCTCGTCACGGCGAGTTAAGAAGTGTTTGGGATTGGCTCGGGCATGTAGAGAAATGTAAAATGCCAAG
Organism: Prunus fruticosa; assembly: GCA_018703695.1. Taxonomy (NCBI): domain Eukaryota; kingdom Viridiplantae; phylum Streptophyta; class Magnoliopsida; order Rosales; family Rosaceae; genus Prunus; species Prunus fruticosa. The sequence goes on from CM031918.1 coordinate 4,307,469, forward strand.
AGGAGAGATCCTGCTACCATATACCCAAGAATTGCTAGATGCTCGGGTAGTGGAAGATGCGAAGGCTCCGAAGATCCCCTTGTATAATGGGATAATCAACTCGTATGACCATTTGGACAATTTTCACTACACCATGAAGGGGCGTGGCGCAAACTAGGCAACCAAATGCTGCCTGTTTCCAACAACACTCAAGGGCCCGGCCGTGAGTTGGTTTAAACGACTCACCCCAGAGTCTATCAGCTCCTTCATCGAGCTCAGGAAAGTCTTCTTGGAAAGATACATGATCATTTCTGATCAGCTATGCACATCGAATGACTTGTCAACAAGTTAGAACAACGACCTGACGAGAAACTTAGAGACTACATCACCCGATTCAACAACAAGTACGCACAATACTCTAATCGGGGGAGTCCAGGGAGGAGACTTCTACTTTTCCCTTACCAGGAACAAATCAAAGGGAGAGATATTAGCGGTAATAGCCGATAAGCTTGTCACGACCCGATTCGAAAATAAGGAATATTCCCGAATCATGGTGTGAGTCATACCATAGTCATAAGAATAAAATCCTACAACCATGATATGATGAGAAATAGAGCCACAAAATAGTACAAATTTACTTAACAATACAAAATCAAAGTCGCAGTAGCTTGTAATTAACTACACACTAAGATCTTTAACAAACAGTTGAGTCCTTACAAATATTAATTACACAAATCAATAATAAAAGCCCAGCAGCTTAGTTGAACCCGCTTCCTCAAACTTCTTCTTTAATCCTGCACAATCTATTAGGGTATGAGCATTCTAATGCCCAGGAGAGTACCGTCAAACCCCTCAAAGTCAGCTATCACAGTTAATCAAAGTGTCATGCATCAAGCAACACAAGGTATATGATAATTATGTAATCAGACCAGATAAATAAATTTGCATATGCGATGATGTCATGAACTCACTCCCTTCTAATCCCACTAATTCATATCCTAGGGCAACAAGCCTGCATGTCCCATACCATGCGTTTTACCACTGTGGCTCCGAATACCCTAAAATATGAACTAGCGCCCATCCGTCCCTTAACCCATTTTTATTTTGTTTACGAATTTCTCAACTTTCACTTATCATTAGAGGCCCTTCTCCCATGACCTCAATATATTTAAGCTCTGCTCCCGTCACCTGAATATATTCCACATTTTATTCAGATATATCTAAAGCATTCTCCCACCCCTTAGATATATCTCAAATGACACACACACACACTCCAAACACCACTTTATTTCTGATGCATATGTAGTGTAGCACAAACATCATTTATTTCTGCTGAATAATGCCGCAGATAATAACAATAATATATCAGGCTTAATCACATGAATAATAATATTCACAAAACATTAAATAATATCCATGGAAAAACATCAATAATAATATTTACATAACATCAAATAATATTCACGGAAAAACATTAATACTAGTGTTCACATAACATCAAATAGTATTCACCGAGCAACGCCACAATAATATTCATATTTTTAATACTATATATAAGCACCAAGATTAAAAGTGATATAGCCCAATTATCTGGAAATCAGGAAACCCTACCTCAAGTCCAGCTAGCTTAACCTTGTGTGGTTTCGTCCTCAAAAGTACGCAGAGTAGAACACCTAGTTAAGATAATTTACTGATTAAAATTCATTGGAAGTAAGGAAACAAATTTGAGTGTTCTACTAGCGCACGTAGACCTAAAACCCCAAAATACACTTGACAAGTTGTTTGACCCGATTGTTACTCCCTTAACTTCACATCCAAGCAAGCATAGAACCAAGCGTTAAGGAAAAATTAATATATTCCCCTCCTATAATAGTTCTACTCTTTGGGGTTGTTTAAAATCAGGTGGTTCGGCTTTAGACTCATAAAGAAAATTTAAAACATCAATTTAAAACTAAAATTTTAGTTTTGCTAAATATTTGGGTTGGAACACATTAACTTTGAAAATTCACTAAATATTGAGTTCAAATCAAAATAATGTAAAACTTTCCAGATCACAACTAGACATAGAAACGTTAAAGATGTCAAAATTTGATAAAAATTAGGGTTACGGAAGCATGTCAAAATAGAAACCAAAACAGACTAGGCTGCATAACGTTCATTTTTTCAGGTTTGTACACTTTATTTTGAAAAATCACCAAAATTACAAATTACAACCCAACTGGATAAAACTTTCCAGATCTGAAGGCAATACGAGAAAGTAAAACATACTAAAATTTCATGGAAATCCAAGTTTAGGAAGTCTTCAAACACTTACTTCAAAACAGGGTATGCAGCAGAATCAAAACAATTCCAGCAGGATAGTCTCTACTTTGAAATTTTACAAAAAATCAATTTAAATTCAAATGGCACAAAACCAACTTTGAAATAACCCTTGAGATATTCATTTTGATTTAACAAAACCCCAAAATGAAATTGGAACAAAAATCACATCGAAATAATCTAGAACTTCACAAAAACACACTTTGAAAGATATATATCTACTTGAGGCATTCTAACCACACTTGGTTTAAAACTAGTACTCAAAAAGAAAATAAAAAGATGAGCTTCAAGCCTTCAAAGAATCATTTACTTGAGATGATATATAGTGGCTAATTGGAGAAATTGAATGATAAGGAACAAGTCATTTGAGAGAAAGTACACATATCTATAACAAGAGATTCAACATAATCAATTGAACAAGTTTTGTTCATACCAATTTTTAGAGAGTTATAATGATTGAGTTTGGATGATCTTTGGATATGTTATAAAGAGGAGAATTTGGAGTAACTATCATGAAGAAACCATAGTGTTTTAAGCTTTTGATATGAGTGTTTTTGAGTGAAAACGAGGAAAGGAACTAAGGTCGAAGACTATAAACAAGTTCCACTCTAAACGTTCCCAAGGTGGCTAGAGAAGTCCGATCAATCTGAAATTTTGATATGTTATAATGGAAAGCATTTCAAACAACTTTGATGAAGGAACAAAAGTCATTTGAGTACATGAAATCACAGAAACAAACTGAAACCGAGCATACTGCTGTGAAATCAGGAAATTGTAAACTTATTGTGATCATACCAATGTTTCAAAGCCTATACTAATCGGATTAAGCTGAAATTTGAGTATATTATAGGAATCATGGAAATGAACAACTTTTATGAAGGAAGTTTTCTCATTTGAGCTTCCGAAATATGAGTTCTCAGCAGCTTCAAGAAAGTGACGAATTTTGGATTTTGGAGAGGAACAAAAGAAAAATTAGGATGAAGATAAGTGAATGAGGAAGAAAGGATGATACAATGAATGATGAGGATAAGAGTGAATTTATGATTGAAGAGCCTTAATTAGACTAGGTGAGTCATCCCTTTAGAAGAGGGTGATAATACAATGAATGGGAAGAAGAGGATGAGAAAGAATCTTAGGCTAGACTAGGTGACTCATCCCCCATAGGTTTATAACTCATCCAAAATCAGATTTTTTTTTGAAGAGAATGTAAGTGGGAAGGGGGGAAGAATGAAAAGGGGAAGAAAGCTTGGCTTACACGTTGCCTCCTACTTTTTCTACAAGGGTATTTTGGTAATCTATCACACACCTAGGGGTATTTTGGTCATATTTGCCCAACTTGAAATTAAACACACTTAATTTAATAATCTCAATCCAAAATCCCTTGATAAAATATCCATAATCATTCTCCACAATTATATTATTTTTCACTAAAATATGAGAATCCACCTTAAATTTTTCGGGGTATTAAGAGCCCCCTAACCCGAAGAGGATAAGGTTCCATTAGCAAGAAAGGAGGGATGACAGCAAGTATTGTAAATATCACCGCGATTATGGTCATCATACGGACGACTACTACCAACTAAGGGAAGAGTTAAAGGGCTAATCAGGCGTGGAAGATTGAAGGAGTACGTAACGGGAGACGCAACCCCTATGGATGCCCATGCACAAAGCAATGCCAACGACAAACCAGGGGTACCTCGGGTGTACATATCTACTATATCGGGAGGACCAACTGCAGCCGGCAACTCAAATAAAGCCATCAAAAGCCATGCAAGAGCCTACCGACCTGAAAATACCGAGGTCATGGCAATAGAGACAGCTAAAACCCAGCCCAACGGACCCACGCAGAACTAGAGTCGATCGCTTTCTTCCAAGGCGACACGCAGGCGTCACCTTCCCCCATCACGACCCCCTGGTTATCACAGCCGAGATCGCTCATTGCAAAGTGGCCCGGGCATTCCTGGATGAGGGCAGTTATGTCAATATCATTTTTCTCGGTGCCTTTAGACGGTTGGGAGTCAGTGAGAATTTTCCAGACTGACGCTACCCTGCTCTCGTGGTTTTTAGGTGAAGACATATGCATCCCCTTGGCCACATGCCCCTGACCCCTGTCGATAGGGGTATACCCGAGGCGTGCTAGCCTTACTAAGGACTTCATCGTAGCAGAATGCCCCTCGTCATACAACGTTCTCCTCTGGTCGTCCTGCCATAGGTGATCTGAACTTATCAATCAATATGAGAGCGCTGCTGATTAAGTTCCCTTACACCCCTTGGGGTCGACACCGTCAGAAGGAGATTAGGAGTCGGCTCGGACCTGCCTATGCCTCCTACGAGGCATCTTGCGTAGAAACCTACGATGGGGAAACTCCCAGCTCTTCTGAGGTCGTTGATCCAAGAGGAGAAATCAGCCCTATAAACGTGCAATCAGTAGAAGAGCTAAAGCAAATAGCACCCTTTCCCGACCACTCAGATCGGCTCCTAAGGATTGGTTCCCACCTCATGTCGGCAGTTTGTCGGGAACTTGTCCGGTTCTAAAAAGAAAATAGCGACATGTTCGCCTGGTCTTATGATGATATGCGAGGAATTAGCCTGGACGTTATAACCCACTGTCTCAGAATTGATCCACAACATCACCCCGTCTGCTAGAAACGTCGGGCGTACGACGCCGCGAGGTACACTACAATGAAAACGGAAGTGGACAAGCTACCAAAGAACAACTTCATTTCCCAAGTGGACTACTCTAGATGGCTATCCAAAGCTGTCATGGTCTGGAAGACAGAAGATAAGTGGCGAATGTGTGTCGACTTCACCAATCTCAACAAAGCGTGCCCCAAGGACAACTTTCCTTTTTAGAGAATTGACCAGCTGGTTGATGCTATAGCAGGGTACGAAGTGATAAGTTTCATGGACGCCTATTCTGGATATAACCAAATTTGCATGCACCCAGCCGACCAAGAAAGCACCTCTTTTACAATCGATAGGGGCAGGTACTGTTCTACGAGGTCATGCCGTTTAGACTCAAGAATTTAGGGGCTACCTATCAACGACTAGTCAACTGCATGTTCGCTGACTAGATAGGCAAGAGCATGGAGGTCTACGTCTACGACATGCTGGTCAATAGTATCCAGCCGACCAAGTGTGTATTCAGGGTTGGCTTAGGGGTATCGAGGCTAACCCAGAGAAGATCCAGGCCCTCATTGATATGGCCCAGTCGAGGACCAGAAAGAGGTTCAGAGCATGACTGGGCGAGTGGCGGCACTGAACCGATTCATCTCTAAGGCCACTGACCGCTACCTCCCTTTCTTTAAAGCACTCAAAGGAAATAAGAAGATAGTAGATTAGACACCCAAATGCGCGTCGGCATTCGAAAACCTAAAGGTACATATGGGACAGGCCCCCATACTATCTAAACCCAATGTCAGGGACGTACTATCACTGTACCTATATGTCTTCCCCTTGACGGTCAGCTCTATGCTCACCAGAGACCAGGACAAGATACAACACCCAGTCTACTATGTGAGCAAAACATTGATTGATACAGAGACCTGGTACCTAGAAATTGAGAAGTTAGCCCTAGCCCTGATCATCTCGGGCGGAAGCTGAGCCCTATTTCCAAGCCCACTCTATCCTAGTACTAACTGACCAGCCACTAAGCCTGGCCCTGAGAAATCAGAGACTTCAGGCCGGCTCATCAAGTGGTCAGTATAACTGGGAGAATTTGATGTCACCTACCAGCCACGTACAGCCATGAAGGCACATGCCATTGCTGACTTCATTTCGGAGTTCACACTACCAGCATAGGGAGGCCTACCAAAGACCTTGGAGCCAGTCTCAACCCTAGCATCGCAGGGGGGGGAGAGAGCCCAGCCCATAGACCTGACCTTGCCACGATGGACCCTATACTTCGATGGCACGTCTAACTTGCAGGGTGCGGCACAGGTCTTGTTTTAATATCCCATGGCATAATCACGGTGTAATATGCCCTCCAGTTCCAATTCCAGTCACCAACAATGAGGCAGAATATGAAGCCCTCCTTGCAGGCCTGCGCTTGGCAAAAGAACTGGGGGCTGAACACATCATCATCAATAGTGACTCACAACTGGTGGTTAATCAAGTCACTGACGAGTATCAGGCTCGGGGGGAGCATATGACCGCCTATGTCCAGAAGGTCAAGGGACTCCTCTCTTCATTCCGATCACATGCCATCATCCAGATTCCATGCACCAAAATACTCGAGTTAACTCACTGGCTTGTCTCGCCTTGGCTCTCGATCCAGGAGCTCACCCAGAACATCCCCATCGAGTACCTAGCCGAAAAGAGCATCGAATAGACGGATTGCACTAGTATGGCTGTAGATGAGACACTGACCTAGATGACCCCCATATAGGCGTTTCTCACCAATGGTGCACTCCCCCAGGACAAGAACCAAGCTCGGCAAATCCAGGCTAGGGCCACACGCTACACTATCATAGGCCAAAAACTGTACAAACGAGGCCACTCCTTGCTCCTACTATTGTGTGTCAACCCAGAAAAGGGATTGGAGGCCCTTTGGGAAATCCATGAGGGAATATGTGGCGATCATGCCGTGACCCAGTCTATGGCGAACAAGGTGGTGCGACGCGAATATTTTTGGCTCATACCATCACTGTGGCCGTAGTTTGGAGTTCAACTGGGACCAACCCCAGTTCACTCATATTCTGATAGCTATTCTAAGTGTGCAAGTCTTCTACGGAGTGCATCCCAACCTAGGAGACCTTGCATGAGCCCTGACATCCTCTCACCTGCCCTAACCATCCGATATTTCTTTTTAACATTTCCTGTTCCCACACTAAATCTAACTCCTGTTTTCAGCTGTTCAAGAGGAAATTGCCAAAGATAGTGTAATTGAGAGAGTTGAGAATGTATAACAAGATAGGTTTTGCAGAGAATTCAAATCTGCCAATTGAATTACTAACTTGGAGAGAGTGATATATACAATTGTACATGGCTGATTATTAGTTACAAACAATGCACAAAACATGGAGGGAAACATGGAGAGTTTCCATCCCTAAAACATGGAAATGAAAACAGGGAAATGTGTCTCTAGGTGGCAGACAAGCTTTTCCTTGTTTGAGGTAAGTTGTCTTCTATGTCTTGACTAACACTCCCCCTCAAGTTGGTGCAAGGATATCACGCATGCCCAACTTGTCCAGTGAGTCATGGAAAACTTTACTTGATACGGCCTTCGTCAGGATGTCAGCAAGTTGGTTTTCCGAATTTACAAATGGAAACTTGATTATACCCCTTTCTAGTTTCTCTTTGATGAAGTGTCGATCGACTTCCACATGCTTGGTACGGTCGTGTTGTCCTGGGTTATGTGCTATCTCGATAGCAGATTTATTGTCACAGTACAAGTTTGTAGCTCTTAATGGTTTAACTCCCAGATCCTTCAGTAATCTTCGTAACCAGAGCAATTCACAAACTCCTTGAGTCATTCCCCTAAATTCTGCTTCAGGACTTGATCTAGCCACAACTTTTTGCTTCTTACTTCTCCAAGTGACTAAGTTGCCCCCCACAAATGTAAAATATCCAGAAGTAGATCGTCTATCTGTGATGGATCCTACCCAATCCGCATATGTGTATCGTTCTAGGTCCATATGTGTATGTTTGGAGAACATCAACCCTTTTGCAGGAGCAGCCTTCAAGTACCTCATAATCCGTGTTACTCCATTCATGTGTGCCTCACTTGGTCGGTGCATAAACTGACTCACCATACTCACAGCATAAGCTATATCGAGGTGTGTGTGTGATAGATAGATTAGTCGCCCAACCAACCTTTGATACCTTTCTTTGTCTGTGGGTACTTGATCTGGATACATTCCTAACTTGTGGGTTTGCTCAATAGGTGTGTCAGCTGGCTTGCAATCAAGCATTCCAGTTTTTGTTAACAAATTTAACACATATTTTCGTTGGGATAGAAATATGCCATGTTTTGATCTAGCAACTTCTATGCCAAGAAAATATTGTAACTCACCTAATTCCTTCATATCAAATTCACTAGCAAGGAGTTTCTGCAGATTCTTCATTTCTTCATTGTCATTACCGGTAACCACCATATTATCAACATAGATGATAAGGGCCATAAGTTTGCCACCATGATGCTTTAAGAATAAAGTGTGATCCGAGTTGCTCTGAGTGTACCCAAAGCGCTTCATGGAATCGGTGAATCTTCCAAATCAGGCTCATGGTGATTGCTTTAGCCCATATAATGATTTTCTCAACTTGCAAACGGTGTTGGGACTGAGTGTCATAGAGATCCCTGGTGGTGGTTCCATATACACTTTTTCTTTACATCATACTGCAGGTAGTGGCTAGTCAAGGTTCGCAGCCAATGACATAAGAACACGTCCAGTGTTGATCTTGGCAACAGGTGCAAATGTCTCCTAGTAGTCAATTCCATATGTTTGTGTATACCATTTGGCCACTAATCGAGCTTTGTATTTAACAGTGTATATCCACCGACATCCAACTGGTTTCTTCCCTTATGGTAATTGAACCATTTCCCATGTAAAATTCTTTTTCAGAGCTTCCATTTCAATTGCCATTGCTTTAGCCCATCTAGAATCAGTTATAGCATCCTGCCACTTATTTGGAACACATACAGTAGATAATTGATTCACAAACGATGCATATGAATTTGACAATCTATGAGTTGAAACATGGTTATTAATGAGATATTTTGATTTGGCAGTAAGGTCAGGACAATATTGAGGTTTAGGTTTTCCTCTAGTGGTCCTAGGTGGGAGAGTGTATGGTATAACATTAGGTGATTCGGGAATTACCTCGAGTGTTTCTTCCTCACGAGACGATTGGTCCGATGGTTGAGAAGGAGGGGTTGAATTTTGTAGTTGATCACAGCAAACATTTGGATTGTCTCCTTCGGGATCGTCACCAAATAAGAACGACAATTTTCAGGACCTTAATCGCTGTCAAAATAGCCATCTTCAAGTTCACAGGGGATCGCGACCGGTCGCACGGCTTTGAGCGACCGGTCGCTTTTGGACAGATTGGTATTTCATCGCTGGAGCCATGCGACCGGTCGCGTGAGGTCGTGTGCGACCGGTCATTTCCGAATCTGAAAAAGTAACCGGTCGTTTTGGGCTGCGACCGGTCGTATTTGGACAGATTCGATTTTCAGAATTGCTGGAGCCATGCGACCGGTCCCTGAGGTCCGTATGACTGGTAGTTTCCGAATCTCTGCAAAAGCAACCGGTCGTTTCTGGACATACTTGAATTTCTTCTTGAACTTTTTCTTGAACTTTTTCTTCCTTCTCTTCATTCCTCCTCTCCCCCTGAAGAGAAGGGGATGTAGAAGCTTCAAAGTATGATAAATCTTCATGGAATTGGCATCCATGGTGACAAAGAGCTTACGAGTAGGAGGATGGTAACATTTGTATCCTTTTTGATTTGATCCATACCTAACGAACACACAACGAATGGCACAAGGGTCCAGTTTACTTCTTTGATGAGATGGAACATGAGCATATACAACACAACCAAATATGCGAGGAGGCAACTTGAGGACTGGAGGAAGAGAGACGTGATGATCCAAGGTATTCAGTGGAGTTTCAAACTTCAAAACACTACTAGGCACTCGATTAATTACATAGACTGCAGAAAGAAGGGCATGTCCCCATAAGTAGTGAGGGACCGATTTATCCAGCATGTATGCACGAGTAACCTCAAGTAATTGTCGATTTTTTCGCTCTGCGACACCATTTTATTGCGGAGTAAAAGATGTGGAGGTTTGATGATTGATGCCGTGGTCTCGGAAGAATTGTGCTAAGACATTGTTCACATATTCCCCACCATTATCAGATCGGAATACTTTGATGGAGGCTTGGAACTGTGTGGTAATCATAGCATGAAATTCATGGATTGCAGCGGAAACGTCACTTTTATGAGCTAGTAAATATACCCAAGTCATGCGAGTGCAATCATCAATAAATGTAACAAACCATCTTTTGCCATTGGAAGAAACTTTAGCAGGACCCCAAACATCAGAGTGAACCAAATCAAAAGGGAATTCCGTTTTATTATCACTTAAGGGAAAAACAGTTCGATAACTTTTGGCCAATACACAGGTTTCACACTGAAACTGATGATTATCTAAGCCACGAAACAAAGACGGAAACAAACGTTGAAGATAGCCAAAGGATGGATGTCCTAGGTGATGATGCCAAAGCCAAATTTGGTGTTGATTGCGAGCTTGTGAGCTGGAACCATGAGTATGAGCTGCCCTTGGTGGTGAAGAGACCGTCAAGGAATACAACCCCCCTCTTCGTTTACCATGCCCAATCGTCGTGTGAGTCATGAAGTCCTGAAAAAGACAATGGGAAGGATAGAATGTGGCATAACAATTATGTGAGTCAAGTAATTTTCCAACAGACAACAAATTGCAATTGATGGAGGGAACAAGTAGTGTATGAGATAAAGATAAGGAAGGGGAAAGTGATATAGTTCCTTCACCAGCAACATTAGAAGGAACTCCATTGGCACTAGTGATGTAAGGATGACGAGACTTAGAAGATAATGTGGAAAACATAGTAGAGTCAAAAGTCATATGATCAGTGGCACCTGTGTCAATTATCCATGTAGTGGGTCGTGTACCTGATTCGGAGTCGGAGAGTAGGGTGGAAGATGGAGAAGCATCGGTAGTTATAACACATGCTGCCTTGGGTGTTTTGTTGCGGGACTTGAGAGCATCCCACCACTCAGGATAACCATGAAGCTTAAAGCACTTCTCAACAAGATGATTACCACCACAATGAGTGCACTTCTTAGTTCCCTTTGCATCGTCAGTTTTGGGACCCCTGGGGGGAAGTCCGGAGGACGTACGGTGTGGTGGCCGATATGGCTTGACCGCCATTGCACTTCCATCGCCAAGCATGGAAGATTGGCGATTATCTTCTTCTACCACAAGTGCATAAGATTCAATGACTGCTGGAAGTGGGTTAATACCAAGAATTCGACTACGAACGGAATCAAAGTTGGGATCGAGTCCTCCTAAAAAATCATACACACGTTCAACTTCAAGTGCTTGTTGGTGAAGAGCCACATCATCGGGATTGGTATGTTTGCAGGGACGGAGGCTGTCAATTTCCTGCCATATTACATGTAATTTTTCATAGAAGACATTCACAGGTTCACCACTTTGAGAGGTGGTGACGGACTGACGACGGAGTTGGTACAACTTTGAGCTATTCTAAGTAACAGTGTATGTCTTCCGAGCTGCGTCCCACACCGTATAAGCCGTTGAGCAATGATCAAATAAGGCACGTACATTTTTGGTCATGGAGTTAAGGAGCCATGATTGCACCAAACAGTTGTCTTCATCCCAAGCTTCATATCTAGGATCATCAATGGTAGGGGCAATCTTTTTACCATTAATGAAACCAGCCATATGATGAGCAGTAATGGCCAAGCGAACACTACGAGACCATGCAGGGTAGTTGGACCCATCCAACTTATCAGGAGTAATTTGAGAGAAGTCATGAGAGGACCGGAGTGGTGGAGTTGTGGAGTCAATCTTGGTGGAGTCGATCTTAGAGGAGTCGGCCGTGGAGTTGATTGTGTCGTTGGTGTCACTCATGATGTAAATAGATTAAGAGAAAAAAATAGCTTAGAACTTCAGCAAACAAGAGCACAAATAGGACTTGGGATCAAGACCAATTTTGAGGCAACGCAAAGTATGAGACAAGAATGATATACCAGCAAATTATGGGTAAGGATAGGTAGAGATTAGGCAAGAACAAGGTTATGCAGAGGCAACCAAAATCGATTGCTATGATACCATGCCAAAGATAGTGTAATTGAGAGAGTTGAGAATGTATAACAAGATAGGTTTTGCAGAGAATTCAAATCTGCCAATTGAATTACTAACTTGGAGAGAGTGATATATACAATTGTACATGGCTGATTATTAGTTACAAACAATGCACAAAACATGGAGGGAAACATGGAGAGTTTCCATCCCTAAAACATGGAAATGAAAACAGGGAAATGTGTCTCTAGGTGGCAGACAAGCTTTTCCTTGTTTGAGGTAAGTTGTCTTCTATGTCTTGACTAACAGAAATTCAAATCTGCCAATTGAATTATTAACTTGGAGAGAGTGATATATACAATTGTACATGGCTGATTATTAGTTACAAACAATGCACAAAATATGGAGGGAAACATGGAGAATTTCCATCCCTAAAACATGGAAATGAAAACGGGGAAATGTGTCTCTAGGTGGTAGACAAGCTTTTCCTTGTTTGAGGTAAGTTGTCTTCTATGTCTTGACTAACAGAAATCTCATCCTTGGACTCAAACCTCGTGTTTGGTGCGAGTTTAGATTTGGATTTGTTGGGGATTGAAATTGATGACAAGACATTAACTCCAGGATTGGCTGTTGCATCTTCACGTGCTAAACCTCTAGTAGGTGTACATTCTCTCCAATACCATCTTTCTGGTCTTTCTATATCCAGATAATTATTTCTTTCTTCTTATGCATATTCACTCTATCTATACACTGTAAATATCTTTGGATAGATGTTCTTCATACAGATAGCCTAACATGTTACGTTATTAGATTGTAAATATAAACCGTTGGTCAAGTGGACTGTAATTTGAATTTGTAGTCCAGATTGACCGTCAACCAACTTACCATGTGAAGTTCTTTGACAAGATCACAGTATCCTACATGGACAAAGACCCAATTTTTTATCAGGCCAGTGATATTCTACCCTTAGAATGGTAGTGATAAAGTTGGTTCCTTCACGGGATATTGTGATACGTTCTCCTTGAATCTTCTATCTTATTACGGTTGTGTCTTATACAATTTTCTGGTGTTCCTCTAACCGTAAGAGATCATAATCACATCTTTCTATAAACTGTTGCAGCTTGGATGAATGGGTTGGAAGTTTGTTCAATTGAGGCCGATTTGTTACGGGCTCGCTGATTCTTTCTGTTGGAATTTCTGGGTGATATATTTATGCTACCTACAACAAAACTCACTACTACAAAAGTATTTAAATATACGACGGTTTTTAATAATACCGACGTTATAATGAACATATAACAACGGTAAGTTATTACCGACGTGTTAAAATACTTTATTACGTCAGTATTTTCTTTAAAACGTCATTTTAATTTAACTACCACGTCGTTTGGCTTTTATTTAAGAACGTTTTAATTTTTTCTGCTCAATTTTTTGTTATACGACGTTTTACTCTTACCGAAGTTGTAATGTTACACAACGACAGTAAGTTTTTACCGCCGTTTGAAACAAAATATCACGTCTTTTTTAAAAAACTCCGTCGTTTTGACTAATTTACCACGATGGTTACTATTTGTATTTACATTTTTTGTTTTGTCATTAACACCCGTTGTTTTCTTGTATAACAGGTCAATTAAAATGTTTAACATTCATATAAACAAAAATTCAAGTAAACAGCAGGCCATTTGGAAAAATCTACACGGCACTCCTGAACAACCAACAAGTGTAGAGTGTGGCTATTACGTGATGCGATTCATGAGAGATATAATTCATGATCCAGACCCAAATTTCGAGAAAGAAGGTAAAACGTAAAATTTTAGATATACTTTCTTTATTTTACTACGTCAGATTTTTTTTTCAAACCGTCGTTTGTATCTTTATAACACATCGGTTTTCTGGTTTATTTTGCAATTTAAGAAGAAAAAAGATAAACTTCAATATAAACAAGAGGATATTAACGAAGTTAGGCATGAATGGGCAGAATTCGTGAACAACTTATTACCGAAGGATAATTGATGTACATAACTATTTATGAACAATGTTTAGGTTTATTTTAGTTTGTTTAAAATGTACATAAATATTTTGTTGTAATCAAGCGAACAAACATCAAAAAAATTAAATTTTGTTTTAAAACTTGTTTAGTTACCAAACACCGACGTCTGACTTCTAATTTACACGTCTCATACGTGTACATAATGGTCATCTTGCTGTAACTGGAAATATAACATCGACGGCAATTCTTAAAAACAACATGTAATAGTCATAAAAACGACGGTTTATAATTAATTCATCTTGTATAAATGAATTTTGTACTGATATACTACGTCGGTTAGTATAACCTTATCGACGTCTTAATAATATACAAAGGCGGATATTCTTAAACATCCGCCTTTGTATAGATAAACAACGTCGGTTATATACACTAAAATGACGTGGTAATACGATAATCCACGTCAGTTATCAAAAAAGACGTCGTTTTCTATTCGTTTCAACGTCTAATAATTTTATGACGTCAGTTTGTGATGTTTAACGTCGTTGTAAAAGGATACAACGTCGGATAGGTCATTTTTCATTTAATTTTTAATGACTTTTATATTTTATTTAATTCCATATTAAATTCAAAACTAAATCCAAAAATTAAACTGAAAACTACCAAGCATTGAAATATTGTCTCTATCCTAAAGCTTTAAAAAATATAATTTTAGAAATATTTTTTTATTGTATTTAATTACTAATATTAATAATATATTCAAAGCAAAATCCGAAAGATATACCGGCAAATTCTATGCACTGATTAGACAATATCTGGCCCGTTATGGCCTAAAAAATGTAATTTTAGTTTTCAAAGTTCAAATTATAACAAAATTCAAACAAATTTAGAGACAAAGCATGGTACTCCTTATACTTTACATAACATAATCCTAAAGTTTTTGTGATCCATTGGTGCCCATAAATTCAAAATTATGAAATCCATATTTTAGCCTACTATTGTAGAAGGCATTGTTGTAAGGAGTCCATAGCAATTTTCGATTCATTTTTCTCATACTTGTGTATTTTTTTTAAATTATTGTAAAATTTAGGGTTTAGGGTTTAGGGTTTTTTGAAATGACGCCGGTTTTTTGCGCCGTTTTTGGTAAACTACATAAACCAAGACTAATTGTATTCGGTTTACGACGTCAGTTATTAAATAGTGACGTCCGTTATGTTTACAACGTCGGTCTTGTATAGAAGCCGCCGTTGTAAGTAAGAATTAGACGTCCATATAAGTATTGACCGTCGTTGTTGAAAAACGCGGTACTTTAAAAATTTTGACCGCGACCTAAAATTTTCAGAATTTCCCTTTAACCCTCAAATAGTTCATTCTCTCTCTTCAACATAAATTTGTCTGAAAGTTTTCGCTCTCTCTCAAGCAGTTGTTATGTTCTCCCAGCTCTCTCTCAATATCCATGTAAGTACAACTCTAGTCCCTTTAAGTCTAATTCTCTCAGCTCTCTCTCAAGCTTTTGTTATATTATCTCAGCTCTCTCTCAACACATTGGGTATATAGATTCTCCAAGCTCTCTCTCAAAGCATTGGGTACGTAGATTCTCCAAGCTCTCTCAAGCAGTTGTTATATTCTCGCAGGTCTTTCTCAATATCCATGTAAGTACAACCCTAGTCCCTTTAACCCTAATCTCTTCTTAAATCCATAAATGTTTTTGTTGGTAGCTATGGGTTCTTAATTAGCAGCTATATTAGGGTTCTTTTATGTTTTGGTGTTTGCATTCTTGTAATAATTGCTCTCTGTTTGTGTTCTTTTATGTTTGTTTGGCCATGGGTTCTTGGAAAAGGAATGGGGATGGGAGATTTAAGCTTTTTTTTTTTAACTACGACGACGGTTGACGGATCAAACCATCGTCCAAATGTTTATTATACGTCGGTTGTTCATTTACTCCAGTCGTCTGAGTTTTAAGCCGCAACTGGTAGCCTAAAGACGACGCTTTTCTCCATTAAACATCGTCTTTAGGCTACCAGAACCCCGTATAAATTTCTAGGTTTGGTTATCTTAATGACGACGATGACTATAGATGTCGTCATTCTGAATTTATATTAAACGATGATTATTTTGTTCAAACCGTCATCTTGTCTATGTTTTATATTTAATTTTCATTTTGTTTCTCTGCTATTTGAATGAGGTAGTGTTTCATTGCTGGTCTTTCCACTTTAATATATATATATATATATATATATATTTATATGAATTTTATAGAGTGTGAGATGGATAAGTCATGGACGCATGCGGATAGAAGATCGAAGGCATATGAGTTAGGGGTGGAAGGATTTTTGAATTTTGCGTCATAAAATCTTGGAAATACAACTGAGATTTGTTGTCCATGTGTTAAATGTGGGAATATTCGATTGTTTGGGGTTGGAATTATAAGGGAACACTTATACTTTAATGGAATTGACCAAAGCTATAAGATTTGGACATGGCACGGAGAACCTTGGGAATGGACTACCAATGCTAGAAGAAATGTGGAAGAAGATGAGCTAAGTAGGTTCAGTTATGTTTCTGAAGAATTAGGGATGGATGATAATGATTTTGCCAATATTGGATCTAATCCTTATGAGTTTGCCAATGTGATTGGGGATGGCGATGAACCCTTGTACCCTGGTTGTAGGAAGTACACGAAGTTGTTGGCTTTGGTTGCAGAAAGCAAAACATGGGATGAGTGATGTTTGCTTTACAGAATTATTGATACTTCAAGGAGAATTTCTTCCAGAAGGAAATGCACTACCTTCCTCTATGTACGAGGCAAAAAAGACTTTGTCTGCTTTAGGGATGAGTTATGAGAAAATCCACGCATGTCCCAATGACTGCATTTTGTATCGGAAGGAGTATAAGGATGCAACTAATTGTCCTACTTGTGGTATCTCAAGGTGGAAGGAAACCAAAGATGGGTTCTTGAAAGAGGGTGTGGCAGTGAAGTGGTGTGGTATTTTCCTCCAATTCCAACTTAGAGGTGTATTACTGTGGACAATTAATGATTTTCCTGCCTATGGAAACTTATCTGGTTGCATCGTTAAAGGATATAAAGCTTATCCAATATGCGGCGATGATACACCTAGTCACAGGTTGAAAAATGGCCACAAAATTTGTTACATTGGGTATAGAAAGTGGTTACCAATCAATCATCCATATAGGAGGCAACATGTAGCCTTTAAAGGGAAACCTGAATATGGCATGCCTCCTTGGAGAAAAAGTGCTGCATATGGTTGAAGATATTAATTACATATGGGGCTCGAAAAATGGGGGAAGTGTTGGTGAGAATGATGGTGACAAAGTTTGTTGGAAGAAGAAACCAAAATTCTTTGATCTCGAGTATTGGAAATACCTCCCCGTGAGGCATGCCCTAGATATTATGCACATTGAAAAGAATGTTTACGATAGTATCATTGGTACATTGCTAGAGATCCCTGGAAAAAATAAAGATAGGATTGCTGCTCGGTTAGACTTATTGAACATGGGGGTAAAAATTGATTTGCAACCCGAGTATGGAGAAAGACGTACTCGCTTGCCTTCAGGGCCTTGGAATTTGTCAAGAGCAGAGAAGAGAGCGGTTTGCAATTCTTTTTATGGTATGAAGGTTCCTGAAGGTTATTCTTCAAATATAAAAATATTGTATCTTTAAAAGATTCAAGACTTCTTGGCCTTAAATCTCATGATTGTCATACCTTAATACAACAATTGCTCCGTGTGGCTATTCGTTCTGTTTTGGAGAAGCCTGCAAGGTATGCAATAACTCGATTGTGCTTCTTTTTCAATGCTATATGTGCAAAGACGGTAGATGTTTCCAAGCTAGATAAGTTGGAAAAAGATGTAGTAGTTACTTTGTGTTTTGCTTGAGAAGTACTTTCCCCCTTCATTCTTTGATATCATGGTTCATCTAGTAGTACATCTTGTCAGAAAAGTTCGTCTATGTGGGCCAGTATATTTTAGATGGATGTATCCGTTTAAAAGATATATGAAAGTATGTTCGGAATCGTACTCGTCCCGAAGGTTGCATTGCTGAGCGGTATATAGCTGAAGAAGCTGTAGAGTTTTGTACCGAGCATTTTTCTGATGTTAGTACAATTGGAGTGCCTTCAAGCAAGAATATGGGAGTTTCAAAGCCATTATCAGGTTGCACAGTGAGCTTAGTTGATATGGACTTGTTGAACCAGGCACATCTATATGTCTTAGAGAATACGGAGGAAGTCCTACCTTATATCGAGTACGTATGAGTTTAATTTTTCATATGTAGCCATTTAAAATATTATTACTCCTTATGTTTATCTTATATACAAGGGACCGTAATGTGTGTTTTTTTCGTGTCAATTGTAGGGAACATATGATCCACATCAAGACCACTTATCCAAAATTTAGAAAGAGAACAAAGTGGCTACAAGATAAGCACAATAACACTTTCATTCAATGGCTACGCTTTAAGGAATATATGTTATTGAATGACATATTGAACTTATTTTCATTTTCTTTCTTTCTATATATATGTTAGATTGAATCAAGATATATGTTTAATTTGCAGGGTTAAAGTGAATTTAATGGGGAAGACAATAATGACATATTAGAAAATTTGAGGTGGTTAGCAGCTGGTCCAAGCATGGCAGTGCCATCATATAGGAGCTATCTTATTAATGGTGTCAAATTTAACACTAAGGCACAAGATGATGTGCGAACTGTCCAAAATAGTGGAGTTTATTTACTTGCACATACTATGCAAGTTGCTAGTGCCAAACATAAAAACCCTATTGTCTCCAATATGGATTTTTATGGGGTTATTCAAGAAATTTGGGATCTTGACTACCAAAAGTTTAGAATCCCAGTCTTGAGGTGTGATTGGATAGATAACACTTCGGGTCTTGTAGTTGAAGAACTTGGATTTTTCCTTGTAGATCTGAGTAAAATTGGACATAGGAATGACCAATTTATTATGGCTTCTCAAGTCAAACAAGTATTTTATGTTGACGACCCGATGCATCGTGGTTGGTTGGTAGTGTTATCAATACCTAATAGAGAATATAATGATGTTATTGGTGATGATGTGCTAGGTGATATTAGAATTGAGTGTGAGCCATTTACTAGAGGGATACCAAATGTTGACACATTTGATGACCTAGTGGTTGAGTTTGGGAGTGAGAATATTAGAGATGGGTGTGAAGATATATGGATTGATTGATTGTTGTATTGTATCACATTTTCATTCTGCAGGCTTTGGGCATGACAAATCAAAAATTAAAAATAATCGGTTAAAGCTGAAAATACAACGGTCAAGTTACAAAAATCGCAAAAAGAGACGTCTACAAAACAACCAACGTCGGGTTTTCACAATCGACGTGGAAAGACAACGCAAAAATGAAATAAAAACCGCCATTTGAAAAAGAAAACACGTCGGTTAATTAAAATTCATTTCAAAACGGTTAATAAATATTTAAAACAACGACGGTAAATAAAATAATCAACGACGAACAATAAAGTATAACACGACGGCAGAAGCTCAAACCGACGAATTTACAGATATAATCAATTGATGATTAACGTCGTAAAAACATTGTTGCACGTCAGTTATAATTAAACAATTGACGTCTCGGAGAATACACACGTCAAAAAAAGTTATAAAAGAGACTTAACAAAGACTAGCCACGTCATGGAATAAATAAATAACCGACGTAGTAAGGATATAACAACGACCTTTATTTTACAATAACTGACGTCAAATCCATAACTCAAGGCGTTTTGTTACTTATTAACGACGGTTAGGCTAAAAGCAATGACGTCTTAGAGATTACACACGTCTAAGTAGCTCACAAAAGAGACTTTTAAAATGCCAACCACGTCAAAGTCTACAACCACTGACGTTGTAAAATACTAACAACGTCCTAAAATGTGACTCTTAGGCCATAGTAAATGGATTAAACATGACATGTGTTTTTATTAACCGACGTGTAATATTAAATCCACGTCGTTTGTTTCTGTGTTCAAGCCGTCAAAATAATTTTCAACGTCTGTGGTGACCTAAAGGGTCGTGGTTTTTTTTTTTACGTCAGTCCAAATAAATATATGCCATGTTAAATATTTAAGACGTCACTTTTTTTTTGGCAAAAGTGACGTCTAATTTACCATGTTATATGTTTTAGACGTCAGTTTTTTTATTTAGTGAACGTAGTATTTATTAACCACGACGGTTTCTACGTTTTACACGTCGGTTTTGTTTTAATTAGGGACGTTGATAAAAATATTTATGTCGGGTTTGTAGTTTTTTTTGACATTTAACATTATTTAAACGTCTGTGTTTTAATAACGTCTAATATAGTCGAAAGTTGTCTTTTTATGCTTTTATGTATGAAATGAAATAGACGTCGGTTTTAGTTTTTTTTTATGACGTGTAATATATTAACCACGTCGGTTATTTGCCGTCATTATTTCATGTGTTAAAAGACGGCGGTCGATTTCACGTCGGTTGTAAAACATGATACACGACGGTGGATTCCTGTCGTCTATTTCATTTTTTGTAGTAGTGACTCCTGAAGCAACAGGTGAAGCTGAAGCTTGGGAAGCAGCAAAGAAGGATTCCGGAGGTTTGCACTTCCTTGCAATCCAGGGGGACTTGGATTCGGATGATTGTGTTGGATTTTGGCTTCTACTAGACTTACCATCTCCACCTGTATAGAGTGTAATCAGTCCAAACAAATTTTAAAAAGAAATTACTCTTACACATTAGTTTCTCAGTTACATCGCTTCATATTCCTTTTTGCAGCTGAGTTTTCTTATTGAGGTTTTTAGCCATTCTTGATTTTTATTACTTGGTCTCAGATGACATATGCATCATTCTATTTCTTAAAATGCTGAAACGGGAAGTGAAACTCATTGTCAGGGGTCTGTATGTGGATCTGAAGCTTGGGGTTTGACAAACTTGGGTGCTTTTCTACTTTCCTTTGTTTATAGCACCTTGTTTAGATCATTGACTTTGTTGTTGTTTTGCTGCTTTCTTCTTCAAATCTTTGCTGGTTTATTCTGAAATGACATCTGGGTGGAAAATGCAGCGGTATTGGCTAGGTCTGAAACACACACAGGCCCGAATCATCAATGACCATCGTCAACTGCCCTTGTCAACATGTATGCCGTGGAGTTTCTCTTTGTTGACACCGGACCGGATTACGTCGAAATTCAAATGGGTTGATTTTTTTTTAACTACGCTCTCCTTTCTTTTTCTTTTTTCTTTCTCTTTCTCTTCTGATGATCAATTTTTTCTTTTTTTCTGTTTCAAATCTTGTTTAAGTCCCATATGGATTCATCACCAAAACTAGATCATTTTATCACTTCTGCTCACCCACTGAGCTGAGAATCTGAGATAACCCCAAAAAGGTATGAATTCACCTCTCTCCTTTGATTCATTGTGACCCTGGTAAATAGCTGACCTAATTTTTATTGAGATATTTAGTCATATACTCATTCTTACCACAAAAAATATAAATAAATCTTACACCATTTAATTTCTATAAAAAAAACCCAAAAAAATAACAACTGGCTCTATTTAATTTAATTTTGATCATTAAATTACTTTGATGGCCTATTGAGTGTTTTGAGTTTTTTATGAGCTTTGAGGGGTAGGGTTTGTTTTAAGAAATTGATGGCAGTTTTGTAATTTATAAGAAGTTAAAAGTCTATTTGTTTTATTGTAAATAGACTTTGGGTGTGTTTATAAAGTCCATTTCATATATGGTATTTTTATAATTTTGGTGTGATTTATTAGTTTTTGCAACTAAAAAACAAAGACTTTTACTTCTTCCATTTCTTCAACAAAAGTAGCACCTGGGCTTTTCCACCCCAAGCTTTGGGAGGATGGGCTTCCTCTTTCTATTGTTGGTTGAGACTTTCTTTGTAATCTTTTATTTGCATATATTATATGCGTAACTTGCATGGTGAGATACTCCTCAAATAGCCTCACTTTAAACTCCTCGTTATAGTTATAGCCGCCATATCTGCGTACGGGCGCCATTTCACTCTCCATATCTTCATCCATTCAGTACTTGCAGAGCGGTTTTCTAGTGGTGGGTAAAGAAAATCAGAATTTGTTTTCTAGTTTGTCACTTCCATTATTTTGTTACTCGTTTTACCAAACTCGCTTGTCTTTTCTTCCTTTTCTTTTGCATGTAGCAGCAACTTTATGTCTATGGCACCTATTCGGCCTGTAAATCGCGATGATATTGTGGAAAGCTTTGCCCCGCATGCACCGTCTAGCGGTAAAGGCTCACATGTCCTTCATCGTCTAGCCCTTAATGTTGAATTTGTTCCCACTGGCACAAAAGTATAAAATAATAAACAGGTAGTTCTCGTTCAATTGCAAATATGATATGAGTGTTTTAGGCAATTCATTCCAAGCTGAGTTGTTCAACAAGTAGTGTTGTATGTTAGGGTTTATTCAATTGAGATTTTAAAGAAGTTTCGAAGTTCAAGGGTAGATTTTATACAAGTTTATAAAATTATGTATTCAATTCAAATTTTTTAAAGTTTAAATGTGGAGGTATTCAATGGCAATTTCAAATGACTACATCAAAATTTGGGTGTTGATCGGTGTGTATTTATATATCATTTTGTACCTTTCTTGATTTGATTATGTTTTTTAGTTAAACTTGTGCTTTTAATAAATTTTGTGTTTGTTTCAGTGTAATAAGCTTGAGACTCATTAAATGCATTTTGGAGACAAGTTAGCTCAAAACGGTGTCTGCAGATCAGTCAACTTCACGAATTGGACTGTACTTGGTCAAGAAGAATCAGATGATGAGCCATACATCATTGGAAAGATACGGAAGTCTAGTTTCTGGAGAATTTTACGGTTCATGATTCCGAGTCTTCTAGAGAAAGTTATACAAGTTTTGGCAACTTAAGGTCAAATTCGGCAGCATCTGCGTTACTGGGCCGAATATCACATTTGAAGGGCTTTCTAATTTTGCCTTGAGTTGGGCTGCATATGCTTGGAAAGATAATTCAAAGGGTTTGAAGATCCAGATTTTTCCAGATTTTTTAGGAGGGAAGATCAAGCCCAAAACAAGCCCACAAGCTGATTGCAATGAAGTCAATTCCAATATATTTTCGACAGTCAACTTGCAAGGCCCAAAAGGTATACTTGTACTACTCATATGAGAATACTTTCTTCATAAAGGTTGTTCCAATGGGTGTCTATTATTACATATCCAAATTTGAGCCCCATTGGATCCATATTGAAATCTCAAGCCTTCCTACACCAAGCCTGGTTCAGAAGAATCGTTTTTTCCAGCAACCAAAAGAAAACACACATGGGTTGGCAGCAAAAGGCAGCCACAATTGAACACCTTTGAAATCCCATGTGAAGAAAGCTTGAGGTGCAGCAAAAGAGTATGGGATGAAATTGATTCCAACCACACTAACATAGACAAGATGAAGTGTGAGTTATAGATTGTATTAAAAGATGAATTGTGGTGTTGGAATTCATTATGATGTTCCTCCCTCTTAGCCCTATAAATAGAGAAGTCTTCAAGCTTCATAAAACACCCCCAAGGGGGGGAGCTCTCAAACACTTCTCTAGAGCTCCCGTCCATTCTCTCTCTCAAATTCTCTTAGTTTCTCTTTCTAGTTTTCAATTGTTGTAATGAAATATTTGTGCTGAAATTCTCCTTAAGTTTTTCGTAGTTCCACTTTACTTTTCATTGTTATGTAAATTCTTTTCTTTAGTTTCAAGTTTGATTAGCTTCCAAGTTTCAATTATGGTTTTTGTTCTTATTCATTATGCTTATAAGTTAATATGCTAGTTTGAATGATTGATCACCATTTAGGCTTGCATGTTAGCTATCTTGGTTTGAATTAAGAGTAGACACCATGATTTAATTTGAATTGAACTACGAATAGGAAGAGTATGTATGGACATTCGACAATAGGGATTAGATACATACTTGGTTGTTTAAAATGTTCTTCTATACTTAATGGATTCCTAATGCTTAGTTTAGGTTAGACAATAGATGATCAAATTAGGGAATTAGGAATACAAGGTTAGGACTAAACACCATGGCTTAATCATACTTTAGCTAAAATCAATCCGTTAATTTAATTGAACTTGGGAACTTATCTACTTGAGTTATTTTCTTTTCTTTCTTTCTTGTTTTATTTATTTTCTTTCTTGTTTTTCTGTTTTGTGTAGGAAAATTGAATTGGATTATTCAATCACCAATCTCTGTGGAATCGAACCTCGCACTTACATATGCTATACTACCGAACAGCTCGTGCACTTGCGAGTATCATAAGTTGAGGATGCAGCTGAATCCATTTTGGTGCAGCTGAATCAACGCAACATGTGTATTCAAAAAAATCATTGACTTTAAAGGAAACATAAAAAGTGATCAATTTCAATTCATTTTAGACTTATTTTAGGCCATGACAAATATTTGTTCCCCTCCCCAAAGATTTTGATAGATATAATATTTTTAATTCTCAAGATATGATTTCACCACCTCTATTATCACCATATTGTCATGGTTATCGCCAGTGCCACCACCACCTCCACTGTTGTCCTGATCATTACCACCACTCTCCCCACCACCATTGATACTTCTACCATCTCTACCACCAATATCACAAATTTAACAACATGGCCCATTATTATTTCAAATTTATAGAAGTTTATAAAAATTTATCAAACTCTATGATAAGATTCTAACAAATGTCATCCAATAATACTTATTTTTTAATAATATGTACGTATTTTTTGATAATACTTCCGTTTTTTCGTACACGTCATAAAGACTCGGTAAAATACACGTTTTTTTAAAAAGCAAACATACAATTCAAGTATTGTACACGTACGTGCGTATTTTTCTTGTTTATTGTCCCCTTTTGATTTTTTACTTTTCTAGAGTTATTATCCGTATAAAGAATTTTGCATTTTCCCGTTTAATACTCGTATTATACAAGTATGTACATATTTTTCAATAATACTTCCGTTTTCCATACATGTCTTAAAGACTCGGTAAAATACATATTTTTTTAAAAAGCAAATATATAATACAGGTATTGTACATGTACATATGCATTTTTCTTCCTTAACACGTGCTTGTTACAAAATTTTCAGTATATATACTGCTGTGGTTTTTAAATTATTTGTAATTAATAGTATAGCCGCGCGGCTGTACTCGCGTGGGAAAAAAAAAGGGCCACCTAGGCGGTAGGCGGGTCCTTTTATTTATTATTTTTTAAAAATATATAGTACAAGCGCGCAGCTACACCGGGTTCCCATTTTTAAATTGTTTTTACTCGCAGTATAGCCGTTCAGCTATACTCTTTAAATATATTTAAATATTTTAAGAGTCCAGCGGAGCGACTATACTGTTATGAATATTTTAATAGTACAGCCGCACGGCTATACGCGTTAAATATATTTGAATATTTTAACAGGTATAGCCAACCGGGATTATTGCACAAAATGGTTTCTTTTTTCTAATTAAGTAATATCTTAGCCTTTTTTAATTACTTAAATTAGTAATTATGTTTTATTTTTTTTCTTTAGTAATGAATTAGTATTTAAATATTTAACTAATTTCATAAATTACTTAATAAATAGTAATTAATTATTTTAAATTACATTATGGACTTTGTTTTTTATTTGTTTTATATAAAATTAGTTTGTTTAGTTTAATATTTGCAATTAAGTAATTTCTTATACTTATTTAATTATATTAATTATCATTTATATTTTATTTAATGAATAATTAGAAAGTTCAGCTGATAATAGCCTAGAGAATTTAAAGGGCCGGTACAGAGTTGGAAGGTTCTTCTTTATTTTTTTGTTTTGTTTTGAAATGTTCAAATACACTTGTTATTTCCTTCTCCGCTAGAGAAAGATACTGAAGATTTGCATGAATTTTATCTGGTGATTGGTACGTAACATAATCGTCTATTGGCATTTAGCCAGCTATCACTAGAAAGAAACACCCTTTGTATTGTGTTGATGTATGTTGGAATACATTAGTGGTAAGACTTATCTGTGCTTAACACTCTTGCTCAGCGGTCTAAGTAGATATTTTCGTGAACTCTAACGTAGGCTGTATATAATGATGAAGCATGAGAATGGAGGATGAGGTTAAATGTAGTAAGCATTAGATAAATTTAGTATATGTTTGTCTCACTGAGAGTGTCCTTTCTCCTTGTGGAGGCTCTATTCTTCTTCTAGTTTCTCTTTCATTTTGCATCACTTATTGACATGGATTTTTCTCCAAACCCAAGTAGTTGAGATTCCTTAATCCATTTATTTCGTTCTTCTCCTTAATGTTATGAAGCACAGATTACTACCGATGATTGTTCACACCTTTTTTGGAGCCTATGTTAACAAGACACTTCAACGGACGTTCAAATCATATGTAACGTTCAATTGTGGCAATACCACAACACAGATGCAGAACTTGCATGTCTTTTGAACTAGTGTACAATAGTATAGTAATGGAGCTGGCTTTGGTTTTCTGCTAAATTGCTATGCTTTGTCTACTTATTGTCTTGGAACTTTGCTTCTTTCAGTGTCTCTCATTGCTTTTGTTGACACTGTAACCAACCGAGCAACTAGCTAAGCAAGATTAGCCATGTGCCATGCTTAGAGAGATCATCACCTTTGTTAAAGAAGCCTTGTCACAAGTCACCATTAGGGGCAATGTCAAGAGTCCCACATTGGAAGACTACAAGAGGTGGAGACTCCCCCTCACCTATAAAAGAAGACTACTCTCCTCTTGGAAAGGGATCCTATCAGATCAGATCCTAGACTTGGCTGGTCTCTCTCTCTTCAGGACTCTCCTGCTAGTTTGGCCTTCGGGTCCTGGGTCTAAACCAAGGGGACTGACCCCTGGGCTCCAGACTCCTAGCTTTGTACCTTAGGTCCTAGGCCTTCTTCCACTTATCTTTGGGTCTAACCCCCTTGTATAAATGTAAAAATTATCATAATGATAACATCTTCTTCTGTGGACGTAGCCCATTCATTATGGGTGAACCACGTATGTATATCTTGTCTTTCGTATATCTATCGCTTGGCCAAGTCCTCACATGCATGCTAAAGGTCCTCACCTTTACCCATCATCCATCACACCTCATCACTAAGTTGGACTCAATCTTGGCCTAACCATTTTGAGCATCAACAGCTTTTATGGGTGGAAGAACGCTACGAGACTGTATACACACGCCATCTTGGTTTCCAGAAAGGATCTAAGCCACTCCTTGCAGTAGATAACCCATTCCCAATGGAACTTCCAGAAAATCTTGTTGGAGAGAAATGGGCCTTTGTCCAATTGCCCTTTTCAGGTAAAGGACATGCTAATGAAGATTTCTGAGTCTTGACAGATGTAACAACTCACATCCTGTCACCTGCCTTAACCACCCAATATTTCTTTTTAACATCTCCTATTCCCACACTAATTCTAACTCCTGTTTTCAGCTGTTAAAGAGGAAATCTCATCGTTGGACACAAACCCCGTGTTTGGGGCAAGTCTAGATTTGGATTTATTGGGGATTGAAATTGATGGCAAGACATTGATTCCAGGATTGGCTGTTGCATCTTCACGTGCTAAACCTCTAGCAGGTGTACATTCTCTCCAATATCATCTTCTGGTCTTTCTATATCCAGATAATTATTTCTTTCTTCTTATGCATATTCAATCTATCTGTACACTGCAAATATCTTTGGATAGATGTTCTTCGTACAGATAGCCTAACATGTTATGTTGCTAGATTGTTAATATAAGCCGTTGGTCGAGTGGACTGTAATTTGAATTCGTAGTCCAGATTGACCGTCAGCCAACCTACCATGTGAAGTTCTTTGACAAGATCACAGTATCGTACATGGACAAAGACCCAATTTTTTTATCAGGCCAGTGATATTCTACCCTTAGGAGTGGTAGTGATAAACTTGGTTCCTTCATGGGATATTGTGATACGTTCTCCTTGAATCTGCTATCTTATTCCGGTTGTGTCTTATACAATTTTCTGGTGTTCCTCTAACCGTAAGAGATCATAATCACATCTTTCTATGAACTGTTGCAGCTTGGATGAATGGGTTGGAAGTTTGTTCAATTGAAGCCGATTTGTCACGGGCTCGCTTGATTCTTTCTGTTGGAATTTCTGGGCGACATATTTATGCTACCTACAACAAAACTCCTGAAACAACGAGTGAAGCTGAAGCTTGGGAAGCAGCAAAGAAGGATTCCGGAAGCAGCAAAGTATATATACTGTATGTGGGTTCGACGTGTCATGCAAACTTGGGTTCGGGGTCCCAATCTAAATCCCAGCATCTGAATTCTGAACCACGGCTTCTGAAATTTAATTCAATGTATGTTCACCCCTCAAAAGCTATGAAAAATAGCTCGAAAAATAAACATGGATCTGGTACGGGTGGGGAGCTGCAGTTTTTAGGGGGTCGGTGTTGTTGCGAGAGGGATGAAGGTGCTCGGGGTATGGTGATGGGAGGGGGGCAGTGGAGAGTGGGGTCAGGGGAAGAGCGTGGGAGAGAGATAAGATAGAGTTGTCTTTAGTTTGGGAATTTTCTGTAATTGACCCAAAATAAATTAAACAAAGCAAGCAAGCAACGGAACAATGGTATATTCAGTAGCTCTTCAAATTGCTATAATCTGAAATTCAAATTTACCTAAACGGTTAGAGAAGATGATCTAACTTCTTTTCAGGTAGAAAATATTTTCAAATACACATTATAGTAATCTTAACCCTAACTCATACTCCTTGATTTACACCAAAGAGCATATGCAAATTATGAATATGCATCTCTCTTTTCGAACTACATTAAACTTCAAGGAGTATATTTGTAAAGGATTCTGTACTAAAAATGTCAAATGCGAAATTAAACACGAATGAACTCAGGGAATACACATAATTTAGCAGTATACTAAACACAATATCTATAAATTCAACCTCAGTAATTTTTTTTTTTTTTTTTGAAAACCCAGAACTCCACTTTGTCAGCTGATTCAACCTCAGTAATCAAAACTGGAACTCTCCTCAAAACTGCATTGGATGCTAAGAAATGCCGTAAAAATGTTGAATCTTCTTTTCCTCAAGCAAGCACTTTTGAGTCGAACGTGCCAGCTTTTGTTTCAACTTCTTGAACATTTTTTTTTTTTTTTGGGACAAAGCTTCTTGAACATCTTGGTGATTCTGCAGAGGCATAGTTGACAACAAGAAGTTATGAAAAAAAATGATGATTTTGGAAAATTACATGAGAAATTCTTGGTGCCATAATATCAAAGAACATAAAAGTGACCTAGTACACAATACACTACAAAAAAGTTTACAAGCGAGACCACGCTTGTTGCCTAGGATTGGATTGGATACCTTATTAGATTCAAGGTATGTTGAAATAAAAAATGAAGGTAGAGCAGAAGGATTTTTCATCGTGTGGGAAGTTAAAAGGTTTCCTTCATTACTAATCCATCTTCTACCTCCAACTTGGACCAAGTGCGGAAGATGGCCTCCATTTCTTCCTTCAACATACCTTGAATCTAGTGAGTTATCCAATCCAATCCAATCATAGGGACCAAACACAGCCACACAGTAATAACAAATTAGGCAGATATACTAAACAGATAAACTGTTCAAAGGACTAACTTTCTGAAAATCAGCTGACAATTGGTTAAAGGAGAGGTATGAATCAATAAAGCTTCTTACTTTTCCATAATTCTGTGACCTTTCCCTGTTTCAAGAACTTGTGGCTCAACAAGACCAGCACGTGGTTCTGTACCACTTGAAACACTTGAAATCGGTTTCATGGCAAATCCTTTCTGAATACTAGTTTGTGGAAGCTGAATAGACAAGATATGCACAACTGAGTTAATAAACCACGCAAGATATAAATTTTGGAATCTATGAAATAGAAAGGAATGAATGTGTGCGAAAATTCACCAGTCTTGCAGAAGACGGACTGTGGCGTGAAGTGGCAGGGCCAAGGCTGTGACATTGAAGAAAATGTAGAAATTAGAAGACAACAGAGTGGTAACCAAGGGTTCTAACTTCACGAGCTTTTCTTTCATGCACACGAGTTGCGGATGAGTTACTTCAGCAATTAGTCTGACAATCCTAAAACCCAACATCAACTGCACTCTCATCACCTTCAATCTAATTGCTGAAGTAATTCATGTGCCCTTAGCTGCAACTAACCCATGTGCATGAGAGAAAACCTCCTCTACTCTGCTTATACAGAGGAAATAGTTGAACACTTAAATTAAATTTTTGATCAAGACAAAGGAGAGACACAATAAGAGCAATATAATATGTTGATGATATCCACAATTCATGCACTTATTGTTGTTGGATACCGCAAGGATACAGAAACCATCAAACAACTAATTAACAGAAACACTACAGAAAGCATATGAATACCAAAGACCTATGAAGTACTTAATTTTGCAAACACCAATGCATGTTTTCAGAAGGAAACCCCAAATGATAAAAAGCCGTATCTGAAGGCTGCAACAGTAGGAGTGTCTGATCTAGCTAATCAGCGGCCTTCCTTTAAGCTTCGGCTTCAGATAAATCGTGTCAATATTGTTTCAGCATTTAACTATATATGTATATGCAATGTTGAATGTTTGGTGGTGTAAATTAGGGGAACTGAAGTTTGACAACAAGATGCCTTTAAGGCATTTCATCAAACAGGGAGAAAAGCAGTGACAATTCCAGGAAGATAGTAGGGCCAAATCTTCAAACCCTCCAAATATAAAGGATACAAAAGAGCCAGTGGGGGCAATCACATGTGGCTAAGTCATTCACAGTCACTTGTAAGTAGTGCTGAAATTCCAAAAAAGATAAAATGCCCAAACACATAAATCAGAAAAGGAGAATAAAAAAATAAAAAAATAGAGTTCTTACGCTTTCTTAGTCTTCTTCTGGCTCTGAGCTTGTGGGTTGATGTGAAAGACATCTGAGCCTTTACCGCTAGACAGTGCAGGCGGGGCAAAGCGTTCCTCAATAGATGCCATAGACATAGAATTGCTGTTACATGCAAACGAAAAGGAAGAAAAAACAAGTGAGTTTGGTAAAACGAGTAACTAGATAATGGAAGTGACAAACTAGAAAACAAATTCTGATTTTCTTTAGCCACCACTCTGCGAGTACTGAATGGACGAAGATATGGAGAGTGAAATGGCAGCCGTACGCCAGATGTGGAGGCTATAACGAGGAGTTGAGAGGAGTTTAGGGCATGTTTACATATCAGTAATGGAGAAAGTAAGGAATTAGAGAATTTAGGAATCGGGGAACTCCTGAATCGGTATGGGAAGAATTATTGCCATTAAGTTGTTTACATACAGAATTAATAAAGGAATGGGGTTGATTCCCATTGTTATTGTTTACTAATTTTCATGAATCAGAATCCAAATTAATTTGATTACTAAAATGCCCTGCACATTTTCACCACAACACATATATTATTCTCAAATTGGCTAAAGAGATCAAACTAATCCTGCAACAAATTAGTAAGGCGGTGTAAACATGATTTGCACAAGTGAAGAAAGGGGAAGCAGCAGCAGAGCCTTGGTGAAGTATGCAGCGTTGCTACATGGTATCACCATCAGCAAAGGTGAGTTGGGAAATTTGCTCAAGGGTAACATTTGCATTTTCAAGGCCAAGAGAAGATAAGGCCAAGAATTCTACGGGAATATTCTATTTCTCATGCAAGAACCATATTTGCATGAATACAAAATTTTCTGATTCTAAGGAAATATTCTACTTCTCATGCAAGAATCATATTTGCATGAATACAAAATTTCAGAAAAATGCTTACTCTCAAATGAAAAAATAAACTCCAATAAATATATATCTTTCACCTACGTAACTGGTAAACAATCAAATAATAATAACCTGCATAATCTTCACACGATTAAATACATAATCGTCATACTACCAAAAGAAGAGATATATAATCTCCTCAAAAGTCAATCACAATGACTGTAAGCCATGCTCCATAAGATTAAATACATAATCTTTTTTTTCTTCATCAGTCATGGTAAAGAAGACCCTCAGCAAATCGTGCTCTTTGGCTAAAACGTTGGTATGATTCATATTCTACAATCAGCACAAAGAGCTAAGATATAACAAAAATCAGAATGCCTGGAAATTCCTCCTACTCTCCAACACAGTAATGCAAAAAGTCAGCACACACCATTGATAAATGTTTCCAGACAAAACTATAATGTGTATTTCAGCAGTGAAAGTCAGAGTATTGATATATAGAACACAAACTAGAATAGATCACAATATGAACCCACAAAATCATTGATGCCAATACCATAACGTGTATTTCAGCAGTCAATGTCAATATATTGTACATGCAACCCACAAATTTGATATTGTCATCACGCTCATAGAAAGAGAGAAAACTAGATACTGTCATTGTAATTCTTCCATGATTTCTAACATTGTTATACAGTCAGAGGGTTAAAGTTAGCAGGAAATGAGAAAAAATAATCAGCTCAAAACACAACAGAAAATTATAAGAAACATGAAGAAAAATCCAACAGAAAATTATAAGAAACACAACAGAAAATTATGTGAAAAGTTTCTTCTGCTTTAAATTATAAGCCGTGTAAACAAAGCTAAAGAACAAAAAAATCAACAGAAAATTGAAGAATCATGAAGAAAAATCCAAGCAACAATAACCATTGATAGAATTATGGAATGGAAGGGAGACAGAAGATAGAAGAAGAAGAAAAAGGTAGATAGATAGATAGATAGAATGACTTACATAGCACAAGGCGTTTCTGCTGCTTCAGAGAGGCTGTGTTTGCAACGTTAAGATGAAAAAGAAGAGTGTCTTTGAACTCCTTGGTTTTTATTTTTTTCAGGGTTTGGGTTGTTTTAGAATTATGGTAAAGTGGTAAGGGTATTTTTGGAAGTTATTATGGGAAACATGAATGAGAATCGTATCAACTACCCAAAATAACAACGGGCTAATTTTGTTAATGGTGGCCCATGCGAGCGCAAGATAGACTTGGCACATGCTACTTTTGTCCAAAGTCTCTACAACAAAGGGCCCAAAGATGTAAAAATAAAACGCACCAAAAATAGAAAGAAAAGCCCATCCTCCCAAAGCCTGGGAGGGAAAAGCCCAGGTGCTACTTTTGTTGAAGAAATGGAACAAGTAAAAGTCTTTGTTTTTGAGTTGCAAAAACTAATAAATCAAGTGAGTTAAAAATAAAAATAAATAAAAATTAGGTCGGCTATTTACAAGGGTCACAATGAATCAACGGAGAGAGGCGAATTCATAGCTTTTTGGGGCTATCTCAGATTCTCAGTTTCTCAGTTCAGTGGGTGAGCAGAAGTGATAAAATGATCTGGTTTTGGTGATGAATTCATATGGGACTTAAACAAGATTTGAAACAGAAAGAAAATAAAAATTCGATCATCAGAAGAAGAAGAGAGTAGTAGAAAAAACCAACCCATTTGAATTTCGTCGTAATCCGGTGTCAACAAAGAGAAACTCCACAACCACCAAGAGTTGTCCGCCATTTGGGTCAGGCTCTGGGTTTCAGCTGGGTTTGCTTCCTAGTTGGAGTCCCAGCAGTTGCAACACCTGGTGGCCAACGGCAGACTCAGTTCCACGATTGGGGATTAGTCGAGGTGCGCGCAAGTTCGCCCGGACACCTCATGGTAATTACCAAAAATAAAAAAGATGAACTCCGTCGCATACATGTTGACAACGGCAGCTGACGATGGTCATTGATGATTCGGGCCTCTGTGTGTTTCAGACCTAGCCAATACCGCTGCATTTTCCACCCAGATGTCATTTCAGAAGAAACCAGCAAAGATTTGAAGAAGAAGAAAAGCAAAACAGAAGAAAACATAGCATCTGGAAAATGCAGCAAGGTCAATGAGTGCAAAAGCACCAAACGAGGTGCTATAAACAAAGGAAAGTACAAAAGCACGCCGATGAGGGACAACGTGACTCTTTGTCGTGTCCTCATCTGGACAGCTTGATGTGTATATATTATTGTTTTACACGACATCACTTTCTTTTTTCCATTTTTAAATCATCTGATTCTCTGCAACAATTGAAAAGCCATTGTTTTCCTTTTATTTTTTTGGTTGGTCGAATTTGTCAATAGACTTTATGGCAAATAATGTTGAATTTGTTTATAAGCCCTTAATGTTGAATTTGTTCTCACTGGCACAAAAGTATAAAATAATAAACGGATTAATAATTTTATTAGTCCTTTGAACTTAGATCCAATTTGCATTTGAGTACCTCAATTTTCAAAATGGTTCTCATAAAAAATGGTCAATTTCGATTGATTTTAGACTTATTTTAGGCCACGACCAAAGAATTAGATATCGATAATTTCGCCGATATTTTGATAACGATATTTCGTCCAAGTGGACGCTGCAATGCAAATGGTCAATATATCGCGATATTATCGATATATGAACTTTCAAAAATTAAAGAAAACTCACTGAGCATGTGTTCGGTTCATTTTTACACATGATTTTTCATGTTATTCACCTTTTATTTTGAGTTAGTTCTTGACATTTTATAGCTTTTTACTTCATTTTTGTGTTTTCTTAGATTTTACCTTGGTTATAATGAAAATGAGCTAAAAGTGCACTATTTGTTATAAATTCTGTTTTTATTCATTTTCGTAGGTCAAATTCTTGGCCTCGGATCAACATGTTCTGGTGCTCGGATGAGGTCATGATCTTCATGAGACTTGTTACAATGGATGTTAACTACAACATATCCAAATTTGAGCTCTATTGGACAAGTATTGTCCATCCAACCACTCCAGCATGTTACCACAGCTCTGGAAATCCGAATTTGGCCAGCTTTTACCTCCTTTGTGTCATCTTGATTCTTCTTGTTACCATAACTCTTGGTAACAAGAAATTACCTTAGCTTTGAGATATTTTCTGAAGCAATTGGCATCTTTGTGAGGACAAAGCTTCATCATGGCAAGGGGACAATGGGCTAAGGCTTTATCAAAGGTGGTAGTTTCATATTAAAAGGTAAAAGCTGGAAAGGAGGAGAGAGGGAAGAGAAGTCAAAGGGCAATCTGATTTGGGGGAGCTTTGCAACGGGAGAGAGCATTCATTCTATTATTCTACACATTTGAGAGCAGATTTTGGAGAGTTTGGAGCTAAGAGAAAGCCAAGGTGCAGCCAGAAAAGTGGAGAAGAAGACTTCCACCATTGATGATCTTGAAGCTTTCATCATTTTCTGAAAATCTGTAAACTCTTTCTAATTTTATTTTGAGTTTGTATTTGGAATAAGTATGAGCAACTAAACTCCATAGCTAGGGCTTAGGTTGAAGCCCTAAACATGATTACCTTATTGTTTTGATACTTGAGTGTATGAATTTCTGGATATTGTTGATGAATTCCAATTCACCAAATTAATCTATTCTTGATGTGTGTTCTTCTTTGATTGATCACCTTTGAAAGCATACTTCTTGAGATTGTTGGGGTTATGTGTATCTTCATGTTATCCTAAGCAATAAATGGATGAAGTAAGAATCATCCATCTGAATTGGTCTCTTGAATACCTAATGTAAACATCATGCTATTAGGATTCTTGTGATGTTCATATTCTCTTTGAACTTAATGGGTTCTCCTTGTAATTGAATCGAAGTACGAACCATACCTAGGTTCGGTTATGGGGAGGGCACAAGTATTGTAGCACGAACCATGCACTTTACATATATTAGAGAGAATCAATGCGTCTTGAGCCACGAACCATGGTCTTGATTGCGAACATCTTCATCAACACGTTTAGAGTTCATCACTTGAGTATTTATGAACATAGGTAGAATTGTTTAGGGTGGATTCCGAATCCCTAGTGTTTGTTACATTTTAATTTCACATCTTGATAATTCATCTCTGCCATTCTCATTTAAATTCGAAGTCCATTTACTTACATGCAATAGAAATAGATCACTTGAACCAAATCAAACCCCCCCCCCCCCAAAAATGTGTGTGTGAGTTGCGTGTTCGACACATTATGTGTCTTTGTTACTGAATTTTATTTGTTTCCGTAATTGTTTTAGACTTTTGGTCCACGCTGTGTTCTTTCATTTTCTGTGCTGAATCCAACCGTATAAAGAACGTGAATTTTGGACGTACGGTTGGAAAGTTATAGGTCGAAAACTGAACAGAGGTGGAACTGAAAAAAAGAGAAAAACAATTCTGTGAAAAAGCGACCGGTCGCACTATTTCTAACGACCGGTCGCTCATCACAAATTTCACAATTTTTGATTCTGTGCAAAAACGACCGGTCTTCACTGTTCATGCGACCGGTCGTCACTGTCACTGTTCACAAGTGATAAAGTGGTGATAAAATGGCGATAGAAAATGCTGTTTGTGTTTTTGTTTAGTTTTCTTGTGTTGTTTCATTTCTTTTACACTTCTTTACTCATTTTTAGTTTTCATTTTGCATTTGTGCATTTGTGGTGTGTCAATTAAGTGTTCTTTACGTACTCAAATTAGAACTTATAGGAAGCCGACAAGTTCTTCGTGGATCGAACCCGTACTTACATAATCTATACTTCAATAGATTCGTGCACTTGCGGGTATTTTTAATTGGTTATTTGCATATTAATTTGTGTCCTCTTAGGAATGCAACAACATGCTAGGGTTCGAACCCTAGCCCCATTCTAAGATCTGTAGGCACTTAACCACCACGCCAGTCATTACTTTGTGATAATAAGCTATGGAATCTGTATTTATAATACTTGTGTGCTATTTCTCAAAATAGAAATTAACATAATTAGTTATTATTTTATATTGTTGATAAGTTACTTAATTACTTAATATAATTGATTTCTTTTTTATTTAATCCATTTAGTGTTATTGATTATTTTATTATTCATTATAAGTATTTACATTACTAAATTCCCCTTCAAATTGTTGCTTAATTACTTAAATCTCTATAATTATTTTCTTTATTTACTAGTTAATTCTTCCTTGGATTAATTTATTTATGTTCTTAGTTAATTTTCA
This sequence comes from Prunus fruticosa, assembly GCA_018703695.1. Classification (NCBI taxonomy): domain Eukaryota; kingdom Viridiplantae; phylum Streptophyta; class Magnoliopsida; order Rosales; family Rosaceae; genus Prunus; species Prunus fruticosa. The sequence continues at coordinate 4,344,605 of CM031918.1, forward strand.
ATCTTCACTATTATTTTTTAAGCATGGTAAAGTGTCTAATTTTCATGAAAAATCAAGTTGGTTTACATCTTTAATTATTTTTCAATTTTTGATAAATAATAAATATAAAAACGTGTACCATGTCTAGTGAATAATGTGAAATAAGGTTACTCATGTATCTTACGATGAAATAAAGTATAAAATATTGCACTAAAAAATGATAAATAAATTACTAGGGGGTATTTAATTCTCTTTCATTAATTACTCTAGATTTTCTAAGTCACAGAGTTTGTCAACTCGCAATCAAGGGCGGACATATAGCTAGGCTCCTAGGGGAAATTTTTTAAATTTTAAATATGGAAAGGGAAATTTTTTAAATATTAAATATAGTTAAGTTTATTCCTACTCCAATAAATACAAGCCCACTACACTAAATAAATATAATAAACTAATAATAGTCCAATTTAAGTAAAGTAAATAATAGCTTTATTTAAAATAAGCCAACTCCTGAAGCATATAGGAAATAATAAATAACAATCCAAACCTATATAAATTTGATTAGAAGTAGAACTCACGCTAAGGCTCTACCAACTTGACCTATTCTAATCGTATTAATATTGACCTATCTTCAGTGGGTTCTTCAATCTCGGTAAGTTTTTCTCTCTTTTTTAAATTTTATTTTATATATTCAATTTCCAATTTTAATTGTTTTTGTTAAGTTTTTATGATTTAGGGTTTGGGTGAAATTTTTTGGAGATTGTTGATATATGTTTTATTTTTGTAACTTGAATTATTAATTAGCATATATGAATTTTGGTGTTTGATATTTCTTGTTAGGATATCATGTCACATGATGATATTAGACCGGCAAAGAGAGGAAAAACTATTTATTCATTCTTCAAAAAAAGTGGTAACGATAATAAGGATACACCTTCTGCATCTACCTGTTGATACTTCAATTCATGAGGAACTTTCTGAACTAGAATCTCACGTAGTTCAACCTAAAGAGTTTGATATTGCTTCTTTAGAACGGGATCCTGGGAAACGCATTCCAATTTGTGAACACCCAATCAATCAACGTGATGAGTTTCGAAGGGCTTATATCAAGTTGGGGCCTTATCAACTGAAATGTTTTGAGTATCCGAGGACTTTGTTCGGCCAACAAAGACGTCGTTTTCAGCATTCTTGGTTTTCACAATTTCCATGGTTAGAGTATTCTCCTTCAACAGATAAAACATATTGTTTACCATGCTTTGTCTTTGAAAAAAATCCAGCAAGTGGGTCTGCACTAATTCCTGATGGGTTCAATAATTGGAAAAGAGTTAATGATGGGAAGAATTGTGCATTTTTGGTTCATGTTGGAGGTCCATCTTCACCACATAACAATTGTGTCAGAGGTGCTCAAGACTTAATGAAATCATCTGAGCATATTGAGAAAGTTATTCATAAACAATCGAAAGATCAAATTTTGAAGAACCGATTACGACTCAAGGCAACAATTGAGAGTGTTCGGTGGCTTACATTTCAAGCATGTGCTTTTAGAGGTCATGATGAATCCATAGACTCAATGAATCGTGGAAATTTCATTGAATTGATAAAATATACAGCACAATGGAATGATAAAGTTGCTGAAGTTGTTTTAGAGAATGCCCCGAGAAATGCTAAATATACCGCACCATCAATTCAAAAGCAAGTTTTACATATTCTTGCTGACAAAGTGAGAAACAAAATTCGTGATGAAGTTGGGGAATCAACTTATTGTATTCTTGTTGATGAAGCAAAAGATGCATCTAATAGAGAACAAATGGCCATTGTTTTAAGATTTGTTGATAAGGATGGTTTTGTACAAGAACGTTTTTTTGAGATTGTAAGGGTTGAAGATACTAGTTCGTTGACACTTAAAAAAAGAGATATCTCGGGTTCTTATGAATTTTGGTCTCCAAATTGATAAAATGCGAGGTCAAGGATATGATGGTGCTAGCAACATGCGAGGTGCATGGAATGGACTACAAGCATTATTTCTTAGAGATTGCCCATATGCATATTATGTGCATTGTTTTGCTCACAGGCTACAATTAGCATTAGTTGCAACATCAAAAGATGTGGCTCCTATTTGGATATTCTTTTCAACATTGAATTCCATTATTAATCTTATTACTGCTTCTCCCAAGCGCCATGGTGAGTTACAATCTACCCAAGAAATTGATATTGCACATATGATTGACATCGTGAACGTGAGACAGGTAGAGGGCTTAATCAAATTGGTACCTTGCATCGGCCTGGTGCTACTCGTTGGGGCTCTCATTATGATTCTTGTTCGGATTTATTAAATATGTTTAATGCATCTTGTACAGTTGTTGAGACCTTGATTAAGGATGGAGCCTCTAATTCTATACGTGGGGAAGCAACTGGTACGTTCAAAGCGATGACATCTTACGAGTTCATATTTATCTTGAATTTGCTAGAAAAAATTATGGGACTTCCTGATAGCCTTTGTCGAGCATTGCAAAATAAATCTCGAGATATTCTTACTACCATGAATTTAGTTCGTAGTACAAAAGATGCTCTTTAGAAATTAAGATTGGAGGGTTGGGATACTTTCTTTGAGGAAGTGGAATCATTTTGCAAAAAGCATGACATCGATATGCTGGATATGAATGCTCCTTATAAAGCTGGTACACGTCGTTCTTGTCAACAACGTGATGATATTACAATTGAACATCATTACCGGGTTGACAATAGATTATCAATGGAACTTCTTATTCTCAGCTCTGCTTTGGACCCTAGCAATGGTTTTAAATCATTTAAGATTGATGATATTTGCAAGCTTGTAGAGAAATTTTATCCTCAAGATTTCACTGTTAAAGAATTACGTTTATTGAGGTGTCAGCTCGAACTTTTTGAGTTTGAAGTACACCAACATGATCTTGATATCTTTCAAAATATGTCTACTCTTTCAGAACTATGTCAAGTATTAAATGTCAAGTATTAATTAAAACAGACAGAGCAAAGGCATATTATTTGATTGATAGGTTGATTCGTTTAGTGTTAACTCTTCTTTTGCACAGCATGAAACATGTTAAGACTGTACTTCACAACAAAATGGAGGATGAGTATCTCGCAGATTCCCTCATTGTCTATATTGAGAAAAAGATTTCTGTGGATATTGATTCAGATTCAATAATCAAAGATTTTGATACACTCAAAGAGAGAAGGGTTCCACTTCACTAGGTAAGCTCTTTGAATTTTTTTGCAATCGAACAAATTTTTTTGAAGTTGGACAATGTGTTTGATTTGATATTTATTTATATTTTGTACTTTTTGGTGTTATATTTGCTTGTAATGTGACTTTGTTTGATTTATAAAATTTTATTTACATTTTTGTTTCAAGAGAAAAAAGGCTTATAATATATCTCCTCTCAAAAAAAAAAAAAAAATTTAGCCTACCCCTATAAAAATTCTTGGGTCCGCCATTGCTCGCAATATAATCAACTTAAATCACTCAAACCCACTATACAATACATTTCCTTCCAATGTTTTGTGTCAAAATAATAGATGATTGACTAAATAAACTTCTTCTAAAGTTTCATTAAAAATTTCCATGTATTTATCACAATTTCCGTGGTTTTTATTCAATTTTTATCGATATCGATATTTTTGTGTTTTTGAACCACCGATAATTTCGAAACTATCAATATTTAAGACCTTGGCCATCACAAATATTTGTTCCCCTCCCAAGAAATTTTGATAGATATAATATTTTTAATTCTCAAGATATGATTTCACCACCTCTATTATCACCATATTGTCATGGCTATCGCCACCACCACCTCCACCGTTGTCGCCACTACTTGACATGATCATTACCACCATTCTCCCCACCACCATTGATACTTCTACCATCTCTAACACCAATATCACAAACTTCCTGGCCTACTATTATTTCGAATTTATAGAAGTTTATAAAAATATATCAAACTCCATGATAAGATTCTAACAAATGTCATCCAAGAATACTTATTTTTTAATAATATGTACGTATTTTTCAATAATACTTCCGTTTTTCATACACGTCATAAAGACTCGGTAAAATACACATTTTTGAAAAGCAAACATACAATTCAAGTATTGTACACTTACATATGTATTTTTCTTGTTTATTGTCCTCTTTTGATTTTTTACTTTTCTAGATTTATTACCCGTATAAAGAATTTATCATTTTCCCTTTTAATACTCGTATTATACAAGTATGTACATATTTTTCAATAATACTTCTGTTTTCCATACACGTCTTAAAGACTCAATAAAATACACATTTTAAAAAAAAGCAAACATATAATATAAGTATTGTACACATACGTACTTATTTTTCTTCTTTAACACGTGTTTGTTACAAAATTTGTAGTACATAGTCATGGTATGGCCGCACGGCTATACTGCTGTGGTGTTTTATTATTATTAATTAATAGTATAGCCACGCGGCTGTACTCGCGGGGAAAACGAAAGGCCGCCTAGGTGATACCCGGGTCCTTCTAATTTTTTTTTTATTACAAAATATATATAGTATAGCTGAAAGGCTATACCGGGGTCCCCTTTTTAAATTTTTTTACTGAACAGTATAGCAGTTTGGCTACACTCTTTAAATATATTTGAATATTTTAACGTGCAGCTGCGCGGCTATGCCCTTGCGAATATTTTAATAGTATAGCCGCACGGCTAGACGCGTTAAATATATTTGAATATTTTAATAGTATAGCCGCCCAACGATATTGCACAAAATGGTTTCTTTTTTGTAATTAAGTAATATCTTAGCCTTTTTTAATTACTTAAATTAGTAATTATGTTTTAATTTTTTTCTTTAGTAATTAGTTAGTATTTAAATATTTAACTAATTTCATAAATTACTTAATAAATAGTAATTAATTATTTTAAATTACTTTATGGATTTTGTTTTTTTTTGTTTTATATAAAATTAGTTTGTTTAGTTTAATATTTGCAATTAAGTAATTTCTTAGACTTATTTAATTATATTAATTATCATTTATATTTTATTTAATGAATAATTAGTATTTAAGTATTTTAATTAATTTCATAAATTACTTAATAAATACTAATTAATTATATTTACTTATCTTAAATAGTTTTGTGGTCTTTAAAATTATTTTTAATTTGCTAATATATTTTTAAAAACAGTTTCAATTATTATAAAATTATTTTAGTATTCCAAAAATGGATTTGACCCTCTAAACGCCCAAGTCTCAAACCCTAACCACAAGACTACTATAGGCACTTATGACTTGATTAGGCTTGGATACTCACGTAACTCGACCTAGGGTTTTACAATTAGAGTTTCGATCTCAATATACGATTAGTACGACATAATCAAACCGAACCCTAGTTAGTTGAGTGCGCCTTGAGGTAGATTTTACCAAATACATTTGGTTAGTCAAACATTGAAAACCATGCTTTGGATTATGAAAATCTTGAGGTTGAATTAGAACTAAGTGATTTGTTATTGAATTTGCGGCCTATTAAGAGCATTATCCATTACTATGTGGCTATTACTCGAGCCTCTATTGTCCCATTTTGATTTTTTTACTTTTCCAGAGTTATTATCGATATAAAGAATTTAGCATTTTCCTATTTAATACTCGTACTATACAAGTATGTATGTATTTTTCAATAATACTTCTGTTTTTCCGTACACGTCTTAAAGATTCGGTAAAATACACGTTTTTAAAAAAAGGAAACATAACGTACGTATTTTTCCTGTTTAACATGCGAGTATATATTTATAGTATGGCCGCATGGCGATACATTTTAAATATATTATATCTAAGTATGGCCGCACTGCACAAAATGGTTTTCTTTTTTTGTAATTAAGTAATATCTTAGCCTTTTTTAATTACTTAAATTAGTAATTATGTTTTAATTTTTATTTCTTTAGTGATTAATTAGTATTTAAATATTTTACTGATTTCATGAATTACTTAATAAATAGTAATTAATTATTTTAAATTATTTTATGGTCTTTGTTTTTTATTTTTTTAAACAAAATTAGTTTGTTTCGTTTAATATTTGCAATTAAGTAATATCTTAGCCTTATTTAATTATATTAATTATTATTTATTTAATGAATAATTAGTATTTAAGTATTTGAATTAATTTCATAAATTACTTAATAAATACTAATTAATTATATTTACTTATCTTAAATAATTTTGTGGACTTTAAAATTATTTTTAATTTCCTAATATATTTTTAAAAACAGTTTCAATTATTATAAAATGATTTTAGTATTCCAAAAATGGATTTGAACCTCCAAACGCTAAACCCAAGTCTCAAACCCTAACCAGAAGACTACTATGAGGCACTTATGACTCAATTTGCAATTAAGTAATATCTTAGCCTTTTTTAATTACTTAAATTAGTAACTATGTCTTAATTTTTATTTCTTTGGTCAATAATTAGTATTTAAATATTTTACTAACTTCATTAATGTTGAATTTTTTGTCACTGGCACAAAAGTATAAAATAATAAACATATAGTTCCCGTTCAATTGCAAATATGATATGAGCGTTAGGCAATCCATTCCAAGCTGAGTTGTTCAACAAGTAGTGTTATATGTTAGGGTGTATTGTTCAACAAGTAGTGTTATATGTTAGGGTGTATTCAATTGAGATTTTTAAAAGATTTTAAAGAAGTTTCAAAGTTCAAGGGTATTTAATCACGATTTTATACAAGTTATAAAATTATGTATTCAATCCAAACCTTTTAAAGTTCAAATTTGGAGGTATTCAATGGCGACTTCAAATGACTACATCAAAGTTTGGGTGTATTAAAAAAAAATCATTGACTTTAAAGGAAAAATAAAAAGTGATCAATTTCGATTGATTTTAGACTTATTTTAGGCGATGACAAATCTTTGTTCCCCTCCCCCTCCCCCTCCCCATAAATTTTGATAGATATAATATTTTTAATTATCAAGATATGATTTCACCACTTCTATTATCACCATATTGTCATGGCTATCGCCACCACCACCTCCACTGTTGTCGCCACTACTTAACATGATCAATACCACCACTCTCCCCACGACCATTGATGCTTCTACCATTTCTACCACCAATATCACAAACATGATGGCCCATCACTATTTCGAATTTATAGAAGTTTATAAAAATCTACCAAACTCTATGATAAGATTCTAACAAATATCATCCAATGTTTTAAAACCTAAAGGCACAGAGCTAGGCGGTTTATCAAGAGCATTACGCCTTGCTGCGTTGAGGCATACGCCTTGCTGCGTTGAGGCATACGCCTTTTATGCTTAGAAATTTCTTATCGGGGTACTAAGTGAGTTGAATTTTTGAAGTTGAGGCTCGACTCAATGACTGTGTTGGAGTATGAGCACAATTTAATGAGTTGTCTAGATTTACTCATGAGTTGTTTCCCAATGAGGAAGAGAGGTGCAAACGGTTCAAAGGGGGCATTATGGAAAAATATTTAGACCATTGTGATTGCTGGTAATTATCCTTCTGTGAGAGCTTTGGTCCAAGCAGTCAATTTAGTGGCGATGACTCTTAGTTCACCTAGTGCGGCTAGACGTCCACCAAAGAGAAACGGTTGTAGTTTTGGTTCTTTAGCCAATGGTTGGTCATGAGATTCAGATTAGTTACTGTAAGTAGGAAATCTGAACCCAAGCCAACCTGGAGCCAGAAATCAGTTGATAGTACACCTTGAGATTCATCACAGTTGAGTGGACGTCGAGATATGCAAATTGGGTCTAATCAGCAATTTGGCCCATGTTGTTACCATTGCGGCCGATTGGACACTTTAAGAGGGATTGCCTCAACCTTTACCTAGGGGGTACCGCAACACAAAGATAAGTAGCCCATTAGGGGCAAAGTGTTGGAGGTCAAACTCAGGGACAAAGAGGTACCACAGTTGCTGGTTCTTCATCCAATAGTGGGGCTTAGTCTGTTGTTTGATACATAGGCAGTAGGTTGTAGAGAAGTCAGTCAGGATGCTCAGAAACATAGGCTCGTGTACTTTCCATGACTCAGCAGGACGCACATACCATGCTAGACGTCATCATGGGTATGTTACTTGTTTTTGGTCACAATGCACGTGTTATAATAAATTCCGGAGCTGTACATTCATTTGTAGCATGTAGTTTTGTGCCTTATGCAAGTGTCAGACCAGTACCTATTAGCAGATGACTTGGTATTTCCTTACCTACTAAGGATGTTCCTATTGCAAACATGGTGTTTATGGGAAGTTATGTCCAAGTGGGTGAAGTAGTGTTAAAAGTGGATTTGATTCCTTTGGATATCGTCGACGTCAATGTTATTATGGGAATGGATTGGTTAACAAGACACCATGCTTCAATGGATAGCATTCCACAGCCTCCACTAACTTAGAAATAAAGAAGGCATTCCACAGGTGCAGAGGTAAAAAAGGAAATCTTACCAAGATAACTGAATTAGTTAAGATAGCATTTGAAGGAGAAAAAGTAGGATTCCATCTCCTTAGTACAAAAATCATACCCTTCACATATCAAAGGCTATGGTATGTGAATGGTACATTGCTTTAGGGTTTTAGTCAACATTGTTAGTCACTAAAAAAATGCATGGGCTCTCAAAATTCTTGAATAAACTATAATAATAAAAAAAGAAGGCTAGTACATATTCTTGTTGAATTATAACCACAATTGAGAAAAATATGTTTGCATATATATTTCTTCTTTTTTTTCTTACTAACTTCGCATTAGTTGCAAAATAACATGCACATGTAGAACCTTTTTTTTATTGTAGGATATAAAACCACTAGGAGAAAGGAACCAAAAAGTAATAGGCATGATACTTAAGTGAGGTTTCATCTATTCTAACAAATTTACCCACTACTAACTTATAAATAAAAAAGACGTTCCTCATCTGTAGAGGTAAAAAAAGGTAATCTCACCCAGATAATCAGATTAGTTATAAAGTCCCGGGCAACCCGAGGTAACTTTTTGTGGAGAGCGCAAGGTTGTCCCTTTGTGTTTGATTTCAACCTTGATAGCAAAACGGCTACTTAAGAAGGTTGTGTGGGCTACTTAGCCTATGTGATTGACATTCGGGATAAGACCTTGAAGTTAGAGGATATCCCGGTAGTATAAGAGTTTTCGGATGTATTTCTGGATGATCTTCCTAGATTACCCACACATCGACAGATTGAGTTCACTATCGAACTTCTTCCTAGATTACCAATCCTATATCTCAAGCACCGTATAGGATGACACCAACAGAATTGAGAGAGTTGAAGAGTACTCAATTGCAAGAGTTAGTGGATCATGGATTCATTCGACCTAGTGTTTCACCTTGGGATGCACCAGTTTTGTTTGTGAAGAAGAAAGATTGTACTATGAGGTTATGTATTGATTACATGCAACTAAACAAGGTAACAATGCGTAATCGGTATCCATTGCCTCATATTGATGACTTGTTTGACAAGTTGAAGTGTGCCAAATATTTCTTAAAGATTGATTTGAGGTTAGGATATCACCAGTTAAGGATGAGGGAAGATGATATTCACAAGATGGCAATTAGGACCCGTTATGGACACTATGAGTTCTTGGTGATGCCTTTCAGATTAACTAATGCCCCAACAACGTTTATGGATCTCATGAACAGAGTGTTCCGATCTTACATGGATCGCTTTGTGATTGTATTCAAAGATGACATCTTAGTGTACTCAAGAAGTATGGAAGCGCACAAAAAACATTTGAGGATTGTGTTGAAAACCTTGAGGAAGAAGCGATTGTATGCCAAGTTTAGTATATGCCAGTTCTAGTTGGATCGAGTGAGATTCCTTGGACATGTAGTTAGGGTAGAAGGAGTTTATGTTGATCCTCATAAAGTAGATGCATTGGTGAATTGGGTAAAACCTAGGAGTTTGACTGAAATGAGGAGTTTCCTTAGATTGGCAGGTTATTATCGACTTTTTGTAAAGGGTTTCTCTACAATAGCAACACCTTTCACTCGAAGGGTCAAGTTTGTTTGGACGGAAGAGTGTGAGTAAAGTTTTCAGGAACACAAGAAGCCGTTGACCACTGCACTAGTTTTAGCTCTTCCTAATGATTATGAAAACTTTATAATTTACAGTGATGCATCTCTGCAAAGCTTGGGATATGTGTTGATGCAACATGGTATGGTGATCACTAATGCCTCTCGACAACTCAAGAGGCATGAGTTGAATTACCCCACACATGACTTGGAACTTGTTGCTGTTGTGTTCGCTATTAAGATTTAGTGATACTATCTGTATGGAGAGATGTGTCAAATATTCACCGATCATAAAAGCCTCAAGTACTTCTTCACTCAAAAGGAATTGAATATGAGACAAATGAGATGGCTAGAACTAATAAAAGATTATGATTGTACTATTGAGTATCATCGTGGCAAGGCTAATTTTGTGGCTGATGCGTTTAGTAGGAAGTCAGTTGGAACATTGGCTCATCTTCGAGTGGCTTACCTTCCACTGTTGGTGGAGATGAGGAAGACTAGAGTTAACTTGAGGATGGGTCAACAAAGAGGGTTACTTGCTAGTTTCCATGTTAGACCCATACTCATTGATCGGTTGATTGAAGCTCAATTGCAGGATCCGATAATTGGCATGTTATGATTGAAAGTGTTGAATGATACGAGGACATATTATGCGATCAGGGACGATGGAGCCTTGGTGATGGGCACTCGATTGTGTGTGCCCAATGATGCGTTGTTGAAAAGGGAAATTCTGGAAGAAGCTCACTGCTCAACCTATGCTATGCATCTAGGTAGCACCAAGATGTATGATACACTTATAGAGCATTATTGGTGGCCTTATATGAAGAGGGAGATTGTCGAGTATGTAAGCAGATGCCTGGTTTGTCAACAAGTAAAGGCGGAGTGACAGAAACCTTCTTGACGTATGCAACCACTACCAGTTCCAAAATGGAAGTGGGAGCATATTACCAAGGATTTTGTGTTTAAGCTTCCTCATACTAAACAAAGACATGATGGGATTTGGGTGGTGGTTGACTGACTCACCAAATCAGCTCACGTCTTGCCAATTAAGGAAACCTATTCCTTGGATAAGCTTATCAAACTCTTTGTTGATGAAATAGTGAGGTTGCATGTGTGCACTAGTATCCATTGTGTTAGATATGGATGCTAGGTTCACATCAAGATTTTGGAAGAGTTTGCATGAAGCCTTGGGGAGTAAATTGCGGTTTAGTACAACATTTCACCCTCAAATGGATGGACAATCGGAAAGGACAATTCAGACCTTAAAGGACATGTTGATGGCTTACGTAATGTAATTTAAAGAAGATTGAGATACTCACCTAACCTTAATGGAGTTCGCCTACAACAACAGTTACCATTCAAGTATTGAGATGGCTCCTTATGAAGCATTGTATGGGAGACAATGTAGAACTCCTTTGTGTTGGAATGAAGTTGGTGACAGGAGATTGGAAGGGCCAGAATATATTCAGATGACAACAGAAAAAATAAAGGTGATTAAGGAAAAGCTTAAAACAACACATAGTATGCAAAAGAGTTATGAGGACAATCGATTGAAGGATCTAGAATTTTTGGTTGACAATTGGGTGTTTTTGAAGTTGTCACCTTGGATTCATATCGTTATGAGATCATCGAGCGAATCGGACCCGTTGCTTATAGACTTCCTTTGCGCATGGAATTGTCGTTCTAAGCACAACGGTATGCTTGAATTTGCGAGATTCCATTATTTTACCAACGAATGTGTACTTCGCCTCGTGTGTGTTGTTGGGTTCGTTGTGATGGGACAATGGGATCGGTCCCATTTTGAAAAGTGTTGTTCCCCGTACAATTAGAAACATGTAGGAACTTTCGAATCGGAGATCAGAGGTCGTGAACCCCATAGGCCCGGTTGCCCTAGGGTTAGATCTCTTTGACTCAATTGACCTTAGGAATGTTGTCCTTAGGGTCATGCATACCTTGAGACCCGAGAACTAGGATTTCGTTTTAAAATTCAGTTTCAGAATTTCTCGGTAATCTTATCTTTGTGTTCTTTCAAATAGGTACTCAGGGTACACGTACCCCACAGGAAGGACCCTCTCAGAGTTAAGCAGCGTTGGACTTTTTGTGAGTGGACTTTGCTTTGAAATGAGCATGATCTTTTAAATGACAACATGCATGCATAACTGTGATTTGATGGGATTTGGATTAATTTAATATGTTGGATTTATGAAAATTTGTGATTTCCTTACTATGGTTTGATTTATGGTTTTTATAAAGGAAAATTGGGTTTTACTTTGTATATAAGGATATGGAAATGGATTTTGGGATATTGGAAGATATGGCTTTGCACCACTATATGTACCTTCCTTGGTTCGATATGGAAACTTGGATACTTGGGACACACGAAAGGCTCTTCTGGGGGTGTGTTCACAAGACACACGGAAGGCTCCTAGGGAGGTGTGTCAAATCCGGTCACCCTTGGATGGATGGACTGTAGAGCCTTTAACGAGGCTGTGCGTATGACGAAGATTTCAGCAGCACATTTATTGAGGATTCTGCCGTATGTGTCTGGGAGCAAAGTCCTCGTGTTGGATTGTTCAGTCCTAACCACATGTGTATTGAGGATTCTACCAAGTGGTTTAGTTGTAATGGTCCCCGTGTTGGACTGTTCATTCTCGGTAGATGTTTTGGTGTGGTGCATACATATATTCTTATATATATATTTTGAAAGGAAAGTATACCAAGTTTTGGGGTTGTTGGGCATGTGCATTGAGGGCACTCTGCATAGGTATGATGATTTTTATGTGGTTTCATATTTGGGATGGATATCTTGATCATTGGATTTATACTATGTTTTGCAAGCATGTGCCTTGGGAAGGGTATGTTTGTGGGAGAGTATTTGATTATGAAATTTGCTTATTATATGATATAACATGGATTTCGGATTTACAACATATCTCAAGTATCGGAATATACTTATATAAAAGATTTCAATTGCATAGTTGGTATTATTAAACGAAGGGGGTTAGTATGATCATTATAGCTTATTGTTTGTGCCTAATAAATCTCGGCCATAAATTGGCCGAAGGAACCTTCCTCGGCCCTAGCACCTATCCATGAACTAGAACACAGCATTTTGTTTGCCCAGAGACAAAGGAAAAGCTGCAAAGGCATAATCATCTCGGCCTCGAACCGCGGCATTATCGGCCGAGGCCGAAAGACGAAGGACACAATACCAAAGGAATTAGAGTCAAATCGCCACGTGGTAGCAGGGTCCCATGCTTTATTTAATGAAGTAATGCCTCTGTTTATTGCAGCAAACCCACTGGCCATGAAAAAGCATTTAATGCACGAGGGAAGATGGGAAGTGACTGAAGTCAGGGTTTGGTGATGGGAATCAGAGTGATTAGATGCAAACATTCTCACAAGAATTCTTACAGCTTGCGAGATTAGGTCACCGGCTATGAGAGTAATAAATACGTCTCCATGGCCAGAGGCACAGAACCCACGATCAGGGGGCGGCGGCCGAGATTTACCAGGATTTATGGGGTCACACCACCATACTTCATGATCCCAAATGTCGATTGGACTACCCACTTGCTCTCTGATCAGGCTCCACCATGCAGATTTTCAGCCTCGATTACTCCTCCAGAGCTATTCCCAGAAATACCAAGCCCAAACTACATTCAAAGGGTTCAAACACCAGACCAAAAGCCTCCCACGGAGCAAATTATATTTTCCTGTAATGCACTTTCAATACCTTACTTGCTTTCCTAGGAGTAGTGTTAGATTGTAAGGAAGATTCATTCATCAATATATCATACGACCCTTGATTTTCAAGACGCCGGAGCACCATATCTGTTACTCTCTCATTCACCCTATATATCATACGACCGTCGCTCCCTAAGCAACGCCCCGGAGCACCGCCCAAAACCCACCATCAACACCACCATTAAACGGCCTTGTAGCTCAGGCCGTGAACCTGACGGCCGAGATCAGTTTCTCTCTCGGCCACAATCGTTTGATTAAGAGTCGAACTCAAACAGGCTCACCACTTAACCATTTTATCCAAATCACACATCTTGACGCATGGTAGACCGTCCTGGCACACCCGCCACAACCGCATCCAAAAGAAGGACGTCACATGTTAACGCATATCCCCTCGGCCCGGAGCACCAAGCCGTGAGATTTGCACAACCAACACTTATGTTTAAAACTTTGTTTTGTCCACTCACACTTTTCTTTTTTGCGTCCTCCAGATTGTAGCTCGACAAGATCCATGAATCCACATAGAGCTTTTCTTCCAACGCACTCCGTTTCCTTTCTTAGGACTTCTTGTTTGTAGTTCGTGGAACTACCTTCTGTTGTAATTAACTTTACTTACTTAGTATGCTATGGTATTTCCCATGTTAGGGTTGGATTACTGGCATGAGACCTTTTGAACTGTGTAAACTTGTGTTCTTTAACATGTTATTGCTGGAAGTTTGGGGTTTCTTTGTTACTTGCTTTACATGTGGATTTTCATTTTGGGAATTAATCCTTTTACAGGGGAGACTCTGCTGAATGTTCAGTAGAAGTCTTTGCTTTTCTTGGGAAAGAAGGGCAGTCTTGTAAAATAGGCTTAGCGTTGGCCGGATATTGAACGGACACAAGGCCCAGCTTGAGTTCCGATGGTGAATCCGGGGCGAGTCTTGCCAGATGGTCTCTTGGGTGCTCAACCTATTTATTCTTATATGGAATAAAATTTGAAGCTTACAAATAGTTAAGGTGCCATTCTTAATTACCCCCCACGCTTTTGAAGGTTGGTAGATAGGCTAATTTATCTTACTATTACTAGACATGACATCACTTATGCAGTCAATATTGTAAGTTAGTTTATACATCAACTAAGGAAGCCAACTTGGATGCTGCATTTTGAGTGCTCCTTTTATTTGAAGACTAGTCCATGACAAGGTTTGCTTCTTTCTTCTAAGAGCGAGTTCACGTGCCACAATAAGGGTGAGTTCACATAGTAATATCACATTATTATTTAACGGAAAACATGACTGTGAGACTGGCAAATGTTTTAAAGTGATACGAAAATAAACTTTATGCATAGGACTTAGGCGAAAAAAACTTATGCATTCAGTAAACTTGAGAATAGTAAAGTGAAAATTACCTAAAAAACAAAAGGATTAACATCAAAAGGCTCCTTGAAGGTTTAGGGTCATTCTCAATATGAGCCCCAAATTTCAATTTCATCAATTTACACCTCATAATTTCAAATTTGACCAATTTTATGGGACTCACCCACTAATCAATCCAAAAAAAATGAAAAAAAAAAATAACAATTTTAAAAAAAGCTTAAAAAGAACCTAAGAGTTGCAGAGAAGATCGTTGGCTTCCATCATCTTTGACTCCGATTTCGACCCCTTCCCGTGGAACTCCTGCTCCGGCCCTCTTGGGACAGTCAAGGACCCACCGACGGCGGAGTCACGATCATTATAGGAGCGGGCAGCGCTAGAGAAGACGCCGACGATGTGCGATGAAGAAGAGGAAAAAAACATACAAAATTGAATTTCTCTGTAATTTAATGGGCAACCTCTGGAATTGGTCTTGAGCAGAATCCCATGTTGAATATTTGAGAATCTTGTATATGTTTCCAGTTCTTTTCTCTTATGTAAATCTTTGGGTCTACCTCTTCTTGCTTTTTACTGGATTCGAAGTGCTTCTTGGTGGGTTTTTTGGTATTTTGCTTATTGGGTTTTCTTTTTTGATTCAGTGGAGCAAATGGATGGGTTTAATGGAACTCTTTGGACATTGATGTGTATGGATGGCCATGAAACCTGTGAGGTGCTTGAGAAATCCATGGAGGTTAGAGAAACAGGGAAGCTATGCATTCATATCACATCAATTTCCAAACTTTCTTTTAAATTTTCCAATTTCAAGACTAATTTCCACTTGGGTTTCTTTTACTTTTCCAATTCGATTAGTTCTTTTGTTTGTTTTTTCTCTAATCTGTTCATGTTTTTCTATTGACATGGGCTATTAATTCTTTTTTTGCTTCTTTTGTTGGTTGCTAGCAATCAAGAAGGATCTGCCTTCGATTTTCAAAGGAGTAGTATATGGTGAAGCTGAGCTTTCGAGAGGAGGTGCGGGTGGCTGGATTCGTTGGAGGGAAGGGGGGATTGGGTAGGAGAGCTGGGAGGAGTAGGGGGACGGAGAGAAAGGGAGGGATGAAGAGAGCAAGGTTTTTGTTTTGTTTTTGTTTTTTGTTTATAAAGATTTTTTAATGTTATTTTATTATATTATATAATTAATTTATTATTTTTTTTAAAAAATAAGTGTGTCCTACAATGGACACGTCATTGGTTAACGTCTAACCAAACGGTCAACTTAACTGAAGGCTTAAATTGGTCAGATTTGAAATTATTGGGTGTAAATTGATAAAATTGAAATTTGGGGAGAATGACCCTGAACCTTTAGGGAGTCTTTTGATGTTAATGCAAAACAAAACAAAATATCGCAGGTTGAATTTGTACTATTGAATTTCATAGGAGTAGCAGAACGAAAATTCCTGACAGCGGACCACCTTAAAAAAAACACACCCGTACATTCCCTTTTCGTAATTTAATTGATGATGCTTTTCTTTCTTCTTCGCCACACCAACTTACAACGCCAGAGAGAGGAGAGTGTGTGTTTTGGAGAGATGGGGCTTGAAATTGTGGAACCAAACGCGTGCATTAGAGGTTGTTGAAGCAGCAATTCCATTCCTCTCCATCTTCCACCTTCCTCTTAAACTATCCTCAAACCAATTGCCTGTGGTAACTCACACTCCTTTTCCTCTTTCCAGTTCAGGCTCTAGCTAAGGTTCTGTTTGGCTAATGCCTAATGCCTATCACCACTTGCCTTTTCTTTTCGATATTTCTAATTAATTGATGAATTGGTTATTTTCCGGTATGCTTTTTGGGTGAGAACTAAAAGATAGCTTTGAAAATAAGAAGACAATAGAATTGCTGAACTGAACTTGTTATTCATTGACTGAAACATGCTCTTCTTATAAAGGAGCGTACAAACAACTAATTAGCAAATAAACAGGAACAAGTAAAACACATCTAACAAACTTCATCCACTAGAGAGATTCCTAAAGACCAGGAAAGGAAACAACTGATTCCTATAAAATAGGAACAACAATTATTCTGAGAAAACATAATTAAGATAAATCTCAACATCCTCCCTTAAACTGAATGTCATAAGACATCAGTTTAAATAAAAACATAAACATATCACAGCTACAGTTAAACAATATCCTTGGCAGAGCAAATTCCCAACATCTTCCTGAGCTTCAAGAACACTGGCAACTTGAGAGGTTTGGTTAGGATATCTGCAGCTTGGTCTTCACTTTTACAAAAAATCAAATCAATGGTACCATCATTACACAGATCACGTAGGAAATAGAACCTCACATCTATATGCTTACTCCTTCCATGCAAAACTGTATTTTTGGATAGCTTGATTGCAGAAATATTATCACAGAACATTGGTGTGGGATCTTGCTGATTAAAATTGAGCTTTCCAAGTAGCCTCCTTAACCAAACAGCTTGGCATGCATAAGATGCAGCAGCAACAAACTCTGCTTCAGGAGTCGATAAAGTCACAATTTGCTGTTTCTCTGAAGACCAAGATACAGTTGCTGATCCCATTGTAAAAACATGTCCTGATGTGCTCCTTCTATCATCCAAGTCTCCAGCATAATCGTTGTCGCTAAAGCCAATCAAACCACCCTTTGTACCCTTTTTATAAAGTATGCCAAAATCAGAAGTTCCTTTTAAATAGCGGAAGATCCTCTTTGCAGCAAGTAGGTGCAGTCTTGTAGGACATTCCATATAACGACTGATGAGGCTGACTGCATGCATTACATCTGGCTTGGTGGCTGTGACATACATCAAACTTCCTACAATTTGTTTGTAGAGGGTGCTGTTTACTTTTTCTCCTTCAGGATCCTTTGTTAGCTTCAAACCACATTCAGGAGGAGTGCCAACAGGATTGCAATTCGACATCTGAAACCTGTCCAAAATAGCATGAACATACTTCTTTTGGGATATGAAAATCCCAACAGGAGATTGCTCTACTTCAATTCCAAGGAAGTAGTGCATCAAACCAAGATTAGACATTTCAAATTCTGCCATCATAGATTCCTTAAAAACATCATTCATAGTCATATCATTGCCTATATAGATTAAATCATCTACATACAAACAGACAATAAGAATTTTTCCACCCGCACCAATTTTAGTAAACAACGTGTGTTCATACGGACACTTTTGAAAACCTTCTTTAGCAAAATAAGCATCTATACGGCTGTACCAAGCTCTAGGTGCTTGTTTCAACCCATATAGTGCTTTTCTCAACTTATATACCTTTCCTTTCTTTTTGGGCTGCACATATCCGGGAGGTTGATCGACATAGACTTGTTCTTGTAAGCTCCGATGTAGGAACGCTGATTTCACGTCCAATTGAAAGATGGGCCAAGAGTTTTGTGCTGCCAGTGAAAGTACCAGTCTGATTGTATCCATCCTAGTGACCGGAGCGAACACTTCTTTATAGTCAATGCCATACTTCTGCTTATATCCTTTAGCCACCAGCCGTGCCTTGTATTTGTCAACTCCACCCTCCTTGTTCAGCTTCGTTTTATAGACCCATTTTACACCAATCGACTTCTGCCCTTTAGGAAGATCTGTCAACTCCCATGTGTTATTTTTCTCAAATGGATCTAATTTCCTCATCCATGGCTCTTCGCCATTTGATTTCTTTGTGAGCTTCTTGAAAAGTCACAGGGTTAGAGTCTGTAAACAGTTCAAAATAAGTCAGTTCATCATCTTCGGATTGATCTTCATCACTAACGTCATAATCCATCATCCATGCTGGTCTTTTCTTTGTGCGTTGGGGTCGAAAACTAGATGGCTGGCTTTCATTGGAGGGCTGCAATTGCTCTTCAGGTTCTTTGCTTGCTGCTTATTCATAAAAAAGAACAGAAATCTGCTGCCTGCTCTTGCGTTGAGCCTTTATCTGTCCAGTCCCATATTGTTCCAAAAGCCATATTGTTTGTGACCATTCCAAGCTTCTTCAGGCGTCATGTTTTTGACAACAAGAGTCGGACTTCTATTTAAGATGTGAATACACCAATTTACTGCTTCTGGTCAAAACGTTTTTGGAACACCACGAATTTTCAGCATGCTTTGAACCATGTTCAAGATTGTTCGGTTCTTCCTTTCACAAATACCATTTTGTTGTGGTGTATACGGTGCCGTTAGTTGCCTTCGAATTCCATGCGTCTCACAGAAATCCTCAAATTCTTGCGAGATGAATTTGTTAACTATGGTTAGTATGTTAACTATGATTAGTAAGTCAGTAAGTTTGTTACAAGTCTGGTACTTAGCACGTGTATTAGTTAGACAACTAAACTGTGTGGTTAGTCGGTTAAGCCTCTCTGTAATCTGTTTACATAAGAGTGGGCTATGCTTTGTAAGTGACAGTTGATTGAAATCACAATACAGAAATTCTCTAGTCTTCTCTATTTCTCTTTCTCTAATATCTATGAATTTCTCCTCCCCTTTTCTTTACTGTTAACATGGTATCAGAGCCATGGATCGATCCTGAGTTCTTCTGCATCCGCTGTCTATGCCTTGATATTCTCTTCTGAAAGTCCATGGAAATCGACGTATTTGATTCCTCCACTTCATTCTTGGATTCTCAATTAATTTCAACAAACTGCCTTTGGGGTTTCTATTCATCTTGATATTGGGGATTTTCATTCTCATCTTTGATTCAAGTACATCTCAATTGGGTTTTGTTGCCGATTTTGTGATAATACTCAATTGATACTCTGTTTTGGGAATTTTCCATGTTCTTGATCAATTGCTATCCACTTTTGGGGCTTTTCTATGAGATTGTTGATTTCAAGCCTTCAAATTGGGGATTTCCAAATCCATACCTGTTTCACGTAATTCTCCGTTGATTTGAAAATTCATAGACCCCTCAATTGGGATTTGTTGCTGTTCTGGTGGCATTGAATGTTCTTGGTGGATTGTTAGTCAAATTAGGGCTTTTTTGATAGTGATTTGTTGCTGTTTTTGGGAAGATTACTACTCAAATTGTGACTGCTAGATTGATTCGACTGGCTGATGACTACATTTCCATGTCTGCCTATGGAGGTTCTCTTCAGATTGTTAGTTCTTTTGGTATGTCTGTTGTTCATCCTTTATCTCTCTTATTTCAATCATTGGAGAATTACTATGTTCAAAGATTCAAGCTTTATATTCACCTTTGATTGATAGTTATTGTAGCCGCTCCCAAATCAAATATTGAATTCCTTGCTATAAAATCGCCATGGGTCAAATATTGATGGTTCATTTGTTATTTGCTGTGTCAATTTTCTTGTGCATCCAAAATCTCAGTACCACTCCTCTTGACTCTTAAATCCCACTTCTTTGGAGAACAAGAAAATCTTGAATCAAACAAATCTTACATGGTTATATCCCAATTCTCTTCTCAATCTTCTTATCTTCAGGGAACAAAGAATTTCCCATATCTCATTCTCTTCTATCCCTTTTCTCCAATCTCTAAGGGAACAAAAGAATTTCCCAATTCTTACTCTTTTCTCTCTCCTTTCTACAATCTCTAAGGGAACAAAATAATTTCCCAATTCTTCCTCTTTTCTATATCCTTTCTATAATCTCTCAGGGAACACACGAATTCCCAATTCTTCCTCTTCTCTATCTCTTTCTGGATGTGGGGTCTGCTTATATAATTCATTGGATTGCTTATTGAGGATGCAGTTATTTGGCAAATTTGGGATACTTGATGGTTTATACAATGAATCCGTTGGTAAATCTCATGGGCACACAGTTGGTAATTTGTGGTCAATCAGGTTGGAGAAATTAGTTGACTGGACAAGTTGATGGAGCATGAATTGTGCCTCTGATATGACTTGTTAATTAGTTGCCAAAGTTTAACGGGGTGTATTGGAGTTGTCTGTGCTTCACATGCAGCTCACTATAGCAGTACTCTTCTATCTCAAGCTTTGGATTGGTGCTCTGAGCAAAACAAATATGTAGTCTACTCAGCTTCAACTACAGCACATTCAAGGCTTTTCTACTTTTTTGGTTTAGACATTGTTCCAATCTCATGGTTGGCTTCTCCACCCATAATCTTGCGGGGGGATGTTAGAGTAGGGAAAATGTTAACTATGGTTAGTATGTTAACTATGATTAGTAAGTCAGTAAGTTTGTTACAAGTCTGGTACTTAGCACGTGTATTAGTTAGACAACTAAACTGTGTGGTTAGTCGGTTAAGCCTCTCTGTAATCTGTTTACATAAGAGTGGGCTATGCTTTGTAAGTGACAGTTGATTGAAATCACAATACAGAAATTCTCTAGTCTTCTCTATTTCTCTTTCTCTAATATCTATGAATTTCTCCTCCCCTTTTCTTTCTGTTAACAGAATTCTCCACCACGATCAGTTCGAAGAACTTTTATATTTCTTCTGACTTCGTTTTCGACAAGGGCTTTAAAGTTTTTAAAGGTTGAGAAAGCTCCAGATTTTGCCTGCAAGAATTACACCCAGGATTTTCTACTGTAGTTATTGATAGAGGAGAATCTACACTATTACCTGTAAATTAGGAAATCAACCCTTGATTGTTGTATACATGTTTTCTTTTTGTAATTCCAATGTCTTTACTCTCTCCAGATTTCCCGTAATTATTTTGTAACTCCAAGGCCTTTATTGTTTTCTGTAACTATGTTCACGTGCTGTGCTGCAAGCCATATTGGCTGCTCTCTCTCTTGTATATATATAGTCCCTAAATCAATGAAAGGATTATCTTTTCCTCTCTGTAAATCTTTCATGGTATCAGAGCAGAAAATGATCCCTTGAATATTTTTTTCCTTTTCTTTGCATCTTTCTCCTATCCAGTAAACAGTCCAATCATAATGGCTTCCTCTACCTCCTCTGAATATGCCCTTCCTTCCAACTCTTCTTCCGTTGCCTCTGTTCTGACTCTCAAACTGGATCGCACCAACTATCCTCTCTTGTTGGCTCAAATTACTCCTCTTCTAAAGAGTCGTGGTCTTATGGGCTTTGTCAAAGGGACAACCACATGCCCTCCTTCTGTTGTCAAAGATAAAGACAACACAGAAAAAGTCAATCCAGCCTATGATGACTGGATTCGCCAGGATCAGCTTAACCTTAGTTGGATTAATGGTTCATTTTCCCCCTATGTTCTTGGACCGGTTGCACGCTATACTACTTCTCATGACACCTGGCTTTCCCTTGAGAAACGATTTGCTTCTCAAACTCTGCATCGCATTATTCATCTTCGTGGCGAGCTTCTCCGCACTACTCGCGGTGATTCCTCAATTTCTGAATTCTTGGACAACATTAATGGTATTTATGATTCTCTTGCTCTTGCTGGCCACTCCGTTAATGATCAAGAACTTGTCTCTACAATTATGAACAACATTGGTCCTCTCTATGAAACTACTGTCAGTTCCGCTCAAGCCAGGGATTCCCCAATCACTTATGAAGGTTTAGAGGCTTTACTTTTGACGGCTGAACGTCGTTTTCAATCCCAAGGTCTTCACTTAAATGAAGTCACACCCACTGCTTTAGTTACTGGTCGGGGCAATGGCCGTGGCGGTGGTTATCGTGGTGGTCGCAATGGTGGTTTTCGTGGTGGCTCCTCCTTCAGTCGCGATGGTGGTCGTTTTCCTAGTCCTCAGTCTTCATCCTCTTCGACCTGTGGATATAATGGCCATAACCGGAATTTTCCCCATTCCAACAATCGTCGGTTTTCTTCTCCATCGCAGACTTCCGGCAGCTCACAGCCTTTCGGCAGCTCCGTTGTTTCTGGGCGTGTCAACTGTTAGATTTGTAATCATCCTGGTCACATTGCCTTAGATTGTTATAACCGTATGAAACTTGCTTACGAAGGACGTATTCCATCTCCCCAACTTTCTGCCATGGCTGCCCATTCATACTCTCCTGCTGCTTCCAGCACCTGGCTTTTGGATACCGGGGCAAATGCCCGCATTACTCCTGATGCTGGTAACTTGAATGATGCCCGTGATTATCATGGTTCTCATGTTGGTGGTGTTGTTGCTGGTACAGGTTTGTCAGTTAACAAAATTGGTTCCTCTTCCGTCACTCATTCCTCTCAAACTTTTTCTCTGAATAATATTCTTTTTTCTCCCTTTGCTTCAACTAATATTTTGTCTGCTCACTAGTTTTCCAAGGATAATGATTGTTATTTTCTCATCTTTCCCAATTTCTTTTGTGTTAAGGATCTCAAATCGGGGAAGACGCTTTTCCAAGGATCGAGTAGCCGGGGTCTCTATCCTATCCAGTTCTCGCCGTCTGCTTCCTCTTCCTCTTTGTCTCGTCCGTTGGCTTTTCTTGGTGTTAAGAGTGATGCTAATGTATGGCACTCCCGTCTTGGTCATCCTTCTCCAGCTATTTTTGATTCTCTTTCTAGGCGTCTACCTATGTCTGGTTCTAAGCATTTCTCTTTTTGTCCATCATGTCCTTTAGGCAAGGCCACCAAATTACCTTTTTCTTTGTCTCAGTCAAGGACTACGTTTCCTTTTGAAATAATACATTCGGATGTTTGGTCTTCTTCTACTATCTCTTCAAGGATTTAAATATTATGTGCTTTTTGTAGATGAATTTACTCTCGTTATACCTGGTTGTTTCCTATGAAAAATAAACGTGAAGTTTCTCTCCTCTTTATTAAGTTTCATGCCTATGTTTCTAACCAATTTTTAGCTTCTATCAAAGTTCTTCAAACTGATGGTGGGGGTGAATTTGTCAATCAGACTTTAACCACTTTTTTAGAGCACCACGACATCCATCATCGTCATTCCTGTCCTCACCATCCCAAACAAAATGGATTGGCCGAGCGTAAACATCGTCATCTCATTGATACTACTCTTACCCTTCTTGCTCATGCTTCTATGCCTACTACTTATTGGGTGGATGCGCTTAACACTGCTTTATATTTAATTAATCATTTATCAACAAAAGTTCTTGGTTTTATTTCCCCCTTTGAAAAGTTATTCCATTATCCTCCATCCTTTACTTCTCTTCGCATTTTTGGATCCGCTTGTTACCCATACCTTCGTCCCTATAATAATAATAAACTTAATTTTCGGTCTAAACAATGTGTTTTTCTTGGTTATTCCTTAAATTATAAAGGTTATCGTTGTCTGGATAGAACCACAGGTTGTGTTTATTTATCTCGCCATGTAATTTTTGATGAGTCTCATTTTCCTTTCTGTGTTTCAGTTGCAGCTCCAATTCCCCAGGTGTCTCCCGTGTATTCCTCTCCACTCACTTTCACTGACTTGTCTTCTAGCACCTCCCCTCCTTCCAGGACTTCTTCTCCTCATGCTTCCAGCACCTCTCTTCCACATGCTCCAGTACCACTCCTTCACATGATTCCAATGTAGGAATTTCAAAATATTTTTCCAAAGTTCATTTGAATATTAAACATGCATTTAATCAAATTAATCGCAGGGGAAGTCTAAGGTGGTTGTTTAAATTCAAAAACAAAACTTTCTTCCAAGTATCTTAAGCCATGAACATTGATATGTTTTTCATAAATGAAAATTCAAGAGAAAGGATAAGATCTAATTACCCTTGAAGCAATTATATGAACCAATTTGTGTTTCGTCTTCTCTTGATGATTTCCTCTTTGTTGATCTCTTCTTTGATCTTTGATCTTTGCTTCTTGATCTTTCTCCTCCATGTGAGCCACAAAAGTATATGGCCTCTAACTCTCCACACCAATGGAACCTTGAGATGAGAAGAAGTATCTTGAGAATACTTGGATGCTAGTGCAAGATTCTCAAGATTGGTTTCAATATAAACCACTTAGAAAAATGAAAGAGTTTCACTCTTGAAAACTCTCTTTTATCTATCTTTGATCTCCCAAACCCATTTGGTTGGTGTTGGATTGTGTTTGTGTGTTAATGAACTTGTGGAAACAATTCCCATACACATTCACTTAACCATTTTCGGCCAAACCCCAATGGGCTTTCAAAATTGGGCCTTATGACACTTAAACCATAATATTTATGTGTCTTAAGCCCTTGGGCTTGATACCCAACCATTTGGACTTTCCTTAACTATTACCGAGCCCCAAATACGTTATTACACGTAGTAAATCATTCACATCAAATCAATCAAATTGATTTCCTCATTCTCATTTGTATTACTCAAAGTTAACCATTTAAGGTGTGCGATCCATTAGGTTCTAATTAGCAAGGCAGTGGGAAAATATTAGAACTCTTTCTAACCAACTGGAATTAAAACCCTTTTTTAATTCTTCCTTTATTTGGGTCGATCACAATCAATCCTAGGACTTCCACAAGCCAAGAGTGACATCTAGCAATATATCAAGGCTACCCAAGCTAACCAGAATTGATGAAGAACCTATTCAGTTGGAATTGCAATGCAATACGGTCCTTCTCTTATACAATGTTTCAAATCATATTATTAGGGTACAGATTGTTTATGTCAAACCCCTAATATGATTTATAACCTTATGTAATTCAAAAGAACATGATTAAGAACAACTTTCTAAATCAAGCTCAAAATACTTTGGCCAAAGATTTACTGAATCACATCTTGAAACATTCTCCTTCTTTATCGAAAGTAGAGATTCCTTATTGTACATTCATATGCCCTTATGATGAATTAAGAGATCCCAACAACACTTAAGACAAATCTTTTACGGCTTGCCTTTACGAGCTATCAAAGATCAATAACGCATCATAGGACAACCATGATGCTTCAGGTCTAAGGACTAATTTGCATTATTGCAACTATGAGTTCTCATTTGACATGTAGATAAATACTCCATATGAGAACTACGGTTGATCGCGTTCAGTGTACTCATTCACTAATGAGCACCCACATACTTGTATTAGTGTCAACTACACAAATGGTTTGAGACTAACCATCCTCCCAATTGAGCATACATAATATGTGCTAATCTTGACGGTTGATTAGGAACATTTTGGGATGCTACAGTTAGAGATTAAAGGTCTCCGAATCTAATCTTCTTTAGATTACTTTATCTCTTATTTAGCATACCTTGGACATTTGTTTCTTTTCACGATGTAAAAGATAACAAATAAGTTTGCCCTTTATATATCATATATGAAATGTATTCTAAGGAGATTACATCAAATGTATTGGCTCTTAGGGCACATTTCTAACAATCTCCCACTTGCACTAGAGCCATATAGCCATGTATCTCATACCCATTATCTCTGTATGTCTATCCAGTTGTGACTGTGACATAGGCTTAGTGCGTGGATCTGTTACGTTGTTCACAGATGCCCCATCTGATGGTAACATTTTTCTATGTGTTTGGATCCACTATGCCAAAATTGACTTTTCGCGTCGGGGAAATACCGTCGCTAAAGGTACCCAACAACCGATGTATTGGGAACCGATGCAAAAGATATAGTGATACGCTTCGGATATTCCCCGTCGCTAAAGATGAGTTACGACTTCGCTCTTCCATAATCACCGATGCATAAGGTGTTATCATATGCCAAAAAGAGCGTTGACCTCCGATGCCTAAACCTTTAATAGCATCGGGGAATATATCAACGCTGATGCTAAATACTCATTATAGCATCAAGGGTTTTGATTATATTGAAGCGTGTTCTAACTTACCACTTTAGAAAAGATGCCACTACTGTTGCAAATTATGGCCTACGCCTTCGTTTTTTGTATTTATGCTGATGTGGAAAGCCTACAAATGGTTTGACTTTCTACAAATATTATTGACCCTTTGTTTTTTTTTTACTTTTCAACACCAATTTTAACTAGAAAAACAACCATAATAGTTTATACCATAAAACTTGAAGATTCAAAAGTAATTACATTGTTTACCAATCTTGATTCCTACTATATCCATACAAAATACCACATCCATAGCATTAACCTATAATTACAAAATTTGTACTTGTACTTGGTCTCCACATTCAGCTGTAAACTTGTCCTGAGTCTCCACATTCACGATTTGTACTTGGTCTCCACATTCAATTGTCAATTTGTACTGAGTCTGCATTTTTGGAAATACAAAAAGAAACTGGGAGCAAGTAACAGGAATTTGAACAAACTTAATACCAACTTGCTCATGATGCCATTGCCAAAGTTCATTTCAAAAGAACTCCCAGACAAAGATAACATGGTGAAGAAAACGTATTGATAACAAGATTTAGCATGACAATAATGAATTGCACCTGATAATAAAGAAGTTCAAAACAAAATAACTTACATTTCTTTTGAATTTGCAGCGTTAGAGCGACAAAGGATCCATTTCTTATTATATATTGGGTTGATGCACATTATGGAAGGCATTACAAAGGCTCTGTAAACAACAACAGTAAAATATTAAACAAGATTACAAAAGCTATGAACCAGGTGGTGAAGTTCATGGAAATTGGGTGAGTAGCTCTGTGCTAACTATGATGAACTTATTCCAATTCATAACTCATTAAACTAATTATTATCATAATAGATCCAAATTTCCACAACTCTCTGTTTTCCCACATTTTTCTCAGCAACCACACAGAGCATAAACTCACAAAAACAGAAATAAAAACAAAAGTACAAAACAAAAAGAAATCTAATAACCCATAACATGACATGAAATACCTTTCAAGGAACATGGCCTCTTCAAGAGCACACCGGAGACTGAAAAATAGCTTATGTTAACTTGAGTATCCATTGGCTGGCAATAAAAAAGTAAATGCAGAAGGACAACAAAGGATTTTAATAAAATACCATCCAATTCGCATATGGCTTGACAAAGAACAAAAAATAAATGAATGAGACCACACGAAGAACAAAAACCAAAATAGAAACTGAAAAATATGTCCAAATGGGTAAATGAACACCACTATAAACTAAGATTTCATTTAACAAAGCCAGGAATCACTAGCAGCTACAGAACAATACAAGGAGTTTATTGATAAATGGGGCATAAGTTTACAACACCTACCTGCAGTATTTCTAAGGGCTACGAGATATATAGGTAAATAATTCTCAGGTTCTTCAACT
Source organism: Prunus fruticosa (assembly GCA_018703695.1). Lineage (NCBI taxonomy): Eukaryota > Viridiplantae > Streptophyta > Magnoliopsida > Rosales > Rosaceae > Prunus > Prunus fruticosa. The sequence continues at coordinate 4,372,721 of CM031918.1, forward strand.
GTCAGCCTAGAATCTCAGTGACTCGGCCTAGAAAGTATACATGCATTTCACAAGCCAAAAATATAATAAACAATTTTAAACAGGCCCAGCCTTGTCGGCAGGCCTTGAATTTTCCCAAATTGAACAAATGAAGAAGATTAGTATTATCATCTAATCATAGTCCTAGTTCTAAGGTTAATGCTTTACCATTTCTAACTTATCTGTCACCATATGAAAAAAAGAACAAGAAAAGAAAACCAATCTGTCACATGAGCAGAATATTTTGCCGACTGAGATGTGGCAAACTTGCACGCATTAGTTTGATGTTGCTCGTTGTTGCATCTCAAGATTAGAGCTGAGCATTTTCAACTTGGAAAAACTATAAGAAAATTGAATTTCTAAGTTTGTTGCTGCAATAAATTACTAATTCACTACAATTTTAAGCTTAACTTTTTATTTTTCAAATACTAGGGCTACCCGGTCCTTGCCATCCACACCTTTAACTTTGTCGATTGAACACTAGAATGATCAGTTAAAGAAACAAACAACCAAAATAGATTTTTATAGCCAGGTATATTGGTTAAAACATGTCATATACAAATTTCACAACAGTTTTTGCAACCAAGCTAAGCAAAGTTCATCAAAAAACCAGTATGTCAAAAACTTTATTGTAATTCTATATAGCATTTTGAATCAAGACACAAAGACACAAAATGAAACTTACATGCCATCACCAAATTCCTCGTTGATAATCTCCTTGATGCTTTCACCAAAATGCATAACTCTTCATTCAACCTACAGAATTGAAAATCAGCAAATTGAAGGCATACCAACTAGAAGGATAATTCATAACTTCCAAGGAACAATATCAGTTTTGCATTGAATTTCAATATCATCATTGTTTCATATATTTTATCAATATTTTCATTATTACACATCTCTTACATTCCAATTGGATTCATGATACTGTGGAACTCAAACCATTTGAGAAAGTTAGGAAAAGAAATGCTGGAAAAAAGTTGGGTACCATAGTAATCTTCTTGTAGCCTCAATCACATCCAATTTAACACAAGAAAACAAGATCCACCTACCATCAATATACCAATATGACAAATCCATAGATACCTTCATCATAGTCTTTAAGTCGTAAATCAATGCTTACAAACAATTAACAATATGGTCTATATATTATATATGTATAACCCAAATAAACCCATTTGATTATCAGAAGTTAGAACTTTAACTCATGAAAAATTGACTATAACACAAATGCAAAAGCCATATGAAAACATATCAAACACACAGCAAGGGCAAAGAGAAAAATCTCATCTCATCTTGCGGAGGACGTTGGACATCTCTTCTTCTTAGCTCTCTTGTGGGTACCCAACTTCCTCTTGGCCACTAATACAATCCCTCGAAAATAGAAAGTAATTCACAACACAGAGAACATGAGCAATCTCAGATCCCTAAAACAGATAGAGCAATTAAAACACAAAAGCAAGCACGTACCGGTAAAAGATTGGAGTTACGAACCCTAGCTGAAGAAGAAGTGTCGAGAGGAGCGAAGGAGACGACTGAAGAGCACAGATCTGAAAACAAAGAGGAGGGAGGGCAGAGTGACTGCCTGTGACTGGATGAGAGAGTGATGAGAGAGTGCCGGTGACTGGGTATAGCGAGAGAGGGTATAGGGTGAATGGGGGTATCACGAGAGAGAAGAGAGGGAGTTTGAAGGTGAGAATATGGGAGCTCAGTCATTATCGTCTCTGTGGGTATCGAGAGAGAGAAGAGGGAAATTTTTTGAGAGAAGGGGGACCGAAATTTTTTTGGGGAAAAAACACTGTAGCGGTCAACTATAGGCTTTTGGCATCGGAGCCAAATTGACGCTTAAATTTATTTTTCGCCCAGCAATTTTACGCATCGATATATTTCAATCACCGATGCTAAATATAATCAATGACATCAGGTAGGAAAAACCAAATATTTGTGCTGATGCCTTTATATACTTTTAGTCCTATTATTTATAAAATCGATGCCTAATATACTAAAAGCATCGGTTTTTCATTTCACCGATGCCTATGTGGTGTTGCGTAAAGTGAAATTTGGCATAGTGATCTCTGATGAGACCTAGGTTCCTTGGCTTGAGCTATCGCCCCATTATTATCACATAGTAAAGGTACTTGTGACATTATGGTTAGAACCACATTCAGTTCGGTAATGAACCTTTTTTATCCAAACAGATTTTATTGTAGCTTCTAAAGCGACAATGTAATCAACTTCAGTTGTTCTCTAACTAACTACGTCCATTCAAAATGAAGACGTACCCTTAGGTGGATTTGCAATTGTTGATATTAGATACATTATCCGAATCAGTAAATGCTTCCACTTGCTACTCTGATGTTCCTCCCAGATGAGGAACATGTCCTTAATCCTTCTTAAGGATTTAAGAACATACTTGACTGCTCCCAATTGATCTAATCATGGGCTTGATTTATATCTTTTAGTTATACTCGTATAACCGATATCATGTCTTGTACATGCTATGACATATATGAGAATCCCTATTGCATATGCATAAGAGATTTTTCTCATATGCTGTATCCCATAATGAGTTTTTGGACACATGCTCTTAGAAAAGTGAAGTCCATGTCGTCCTGGAAGTAAACTTTTCTTAGACTATTCCATATGAAATCTCCTTAGCACCTTATCAGCATACAAGGATTGAGATAATCCCATTATTCTCTTAGATCTATATCAGGATAAATCTTTATCTCAAGTATGTAAGATGCTTCTTTAAAATCTTTCATTAAGAATGATTTTAATGAGTCACAGCTTCACTAAAGATATCATTCCTATATCGTTTCCGATAAGTAGTATGTCATCTACATACATCACTAGGAATACTACCAAACTCCCACTGACCTTTTGTACACTCATTGGTCATCCATGTTTTGTATGAAGTCAAACGATTTGACAACTTCATCAAATAGGATGTCCCAACTCCAAGAACCTTGCATCAACCCATAAATGGATCTATGTAGCTTGCATACCTTATGCTTATCAACCTTAGAAATGAAGCCTTCAAGTTGATCTATATATAGTTTTTCCTGAAGGTGGCCATTCAGAAAAGCCGTCTTCACATCCATTTTGACAAATCTCATAATCATGGTATGCATCTATTGCAAGAAAAATCCGAATAAACTTTGTCATAGTGACATGAGAAAAGGTTTCTTCATAGTCAATCATTTCTCTCTGCTTGTAGCACTTTGCTATTAGCCTTGCTTTGTAGGTTTCTACTATCCCATCTGAGCCTATCTTCCTCTTAAAGATCCATTTATTGCCTATTGGTACAATACCAGGAGGAGGATCACTAGAGTCTAGACTTTGTTGGTATACGTAGAATCCATTTCGGATTTCATGGCTCCAAGCCATTTCTATGAGTCAATATCTGACATTGCCTCATTGTAGTTCGAAGGGTCTTCGATATCCTTACAATCACTTAGGAAATTCAACTCTCCTTTGTTATCAAAGGAAACCATAATACCTTTTAGGCATTCTGCTAACCCTACTTGAACTACGTGGAGTCTGTGTTACAACAGGTTGTGGATCTGGGACTGCATTTAGTTTATCCGCATATTGCCTTTACATATGCTGGACAACCCCAAATCTTGATCTAATCAAGACTTGGTTTCTTCCCAAAACACATTTCAAATGGAGTTTGTGGAATGGATTTTGGAAGGCACTCTATTTAGCAAATGAATTGCAGTTTCAAGTGCATATCCCTAAAAAGGATATAAGTAAATTAGTACAGCTCATGGAACTCATTTTAGAAACTCTGTTATGTTGTGGAGTTCCTGGTGGAGTCCATTTTGATAAGATGCCATGTTCCTTGAGGTAATCAAGAAACTCTGTGCTTAAGTATTCACATCCTCGATCGAATCTAAGGATTTTAATACTCTTGCATGTTTGGTTTTCAACTTCATTTCTGAATTCCTGAAACTTTTCAAAATTCAGATTTATGCTTCATTAAAATACCCGAACCGTGAATGATTATTGGTAAAGGTAATGAAGTATGAATAACCTCCCTCTGTGTTTGTATACAAAAATCCACAAACATCATAGTGAACTAATCCCAACAGTTTTGTAACTCTTTCTCCTTTACCAGTGAAAGGAGACTTGGTCATTTTGCCATGTAGACAAGATTCACAAGTACGCATAGGAACATGATCAAATGATCCAAAAGGTTCCATCTTTTGCCATCCGGTGAATTCTATCTTGGCTAATGCCTCCAAGTTTAAGGTGTCACAATTTAGTTGTGGTATCCACATCTCTAGGCCTCTCAGGTCTAGTTGCATCTTTATCAATATACAGTTAATGCTACCATTCATTTCTAAAATGAAAAGAGACCACCAATCAAAATTGCATAAGCAATGATTTGATTGATATGTGAAATAGAACAAAACATTTTGTCAAACAAAACATCAAATCCATCTCTTAAAATATAGAGACGGATATTAAGTTCTTTACACATCCAGAAATGAAATAACAATTATTTCAAATTCAGGTCTTCTTCGGAGGGTAGTCTGAGATGTTAGGTGCCTATTGCATTGGCAACTACATTAGTGCTATTTCCCACAGTTAGCACCATTTCTCATTTTCCAAGTTTTCTACTCCCACTAGTTCATGCACACAATTGCATATATGTTGACTAGCTCCTGAATCAATTATTCAGTTTAGAAGCTTTAACTGTAATTACTAATTTTAGAATAAGAGAGTTACCTTCTGAAGGTTTTTCTCTTAAGGCTTGCAAGACATCTCTTGCAATTCCTTTTCCAATGCCCATTCTTGTCACAGTGAAAACAAGTACCTTTCAGTTACTTGTCTTTCTTTTGTATTCTTCATTTCTTGGGTTTTTAGAAAACTTTTCTTCTTCTTTCCTTTATCCTTACCTTTTGTTTGGATTTGGAAGAAGAAGAACCCTTCTAAAATTTGCAACTATCCTTTTAACCCTTTATCTTTTGAGATATTCATTTAAGCTACCATAGCCATGTTGAGTAGCTCATATAGGGTTTCATTCATCTTTTCCATTTTATAGTTCATAACATATTGGGATTAACTGATGATGGGGATGAAAGAAAGAATCTTGTTGAACTTCAACATCAAAGAAAAATCCATATTTTCCAATATCTTAAGTAATTATATTACTTTGAGATCATGTTGATTAACCGGGAACCCACTTACCATTCTTGTCATAACAAGTTCATATATGGTATTGTAAGCTAGGAGTAGCTTCACCTTTTCATGGATGCCAACATGTAACTTTTACCTCGGTCGTCATTCTGACGCATGCTTCTTATAAGCCTTTGTCTCCTCCTCAATGGCATATGGACCAAGAGGGGTATGTGGTGGGGTTTTTCTTATACACAACTAATTTCATCCAATTATAGGACAAGTTGGTGTTTGTGCATCAAACCGGATAGTTCGTGTCATCTTAGACGTTTGAGTCAAGTATCTTTGAGATTGGGTTTGTGATGGTTAATCTAAAATTCTGCAAAACGTAAATAGATTTTAATTTAGATCAATCTTCTACCAAGGACTTAAGGTCTTTAAGTCATGATGGTAGCTCCCACTATTTTTGGCAAATTTCATATCCCTCCTGAAATCCGAGAGTTTCCGTTGAAACTCTTAGTGGGGATGGGAGTCTCACTTTCACATAGTTTTCCTCAACCTAACAGTTTGTTGGATTGCTATGATACTAATGAGAGGATACTCTTATCCAATCACATCATTAATGTGAATACCCATCACTATGGCCTCTAGAGAACTAGACCTCAACCTAACAGTTTGTTGGTTTCGTTCGTCTTAGTTAAGTTATTCCCACCATGCTTGTAGGTATAGGGTTTCAAGTATGACCTCAACCTAACAGTTTGTTGGCCACACTCGTTATCTATCCGCACTACATCAAGTATGTGTAATAGGCTTCCCTTGGATGGTTACAAGTACTGGATATTGCCTCACTGAGGTCCAACAAGGTGTAAATGTGCCACCCAATAAGAGACTACCACGGTGGAAGGCCACAAAATAGCATTCAAAGTGCCATTTCGCTTATCAACTTAATATTGCTTTGAGGGTAGTTAAATTGGTCTCATTTTAATCCAATTTTAATCCTGTTAAAATTACCTATCTAATCTCATTAAATGGTTCCCAGTGCAATATATTAGTAGCACATAATACTCCCACTAAATATTTTAGAAATCATTTGCTTGAGATAGTGAGAATACATGGTGCTACTAATTGGTTAATTATTGTCATTACAGAACATTCCAATTGCATTGGGCTTGTAGGATGATTATGGACTTTCTTGTTGATCCAACACGAGCCACCATGTTGGATCATGGTCTTGGAAGGTGATTCATTTTAATTACGAGCGCATAAAAATAAATTAGGCATGAAAGCCATTTCATTATTACATAGCCAATCAAAATCGAATACATATCCAATAAGCGGCCAATCACATAGCTCAATTGTTTGGTCTAAGTCCATAACCATCCTTTAATTATTTAAATGCTTTAAACAATTAAACTAGCAATGTAAATACATGCTCTTGGGTTGCATACATATATATGGGTTTAATTCAAGTGGTAACCATATTCAAATAAAATAAATTTACCATGGAGTGAAAATATTTTACTACAATAGTAAATGTAATTGTAGAAACCTTTTAGGCATAGTTACATTTATCATATATTGCAACTAGGTCTAAAACTATTCAACAATTAATAATGGATCCAAAGTTGATCCACTAGGTGTGGGGTTAAAGCATGCATTTGTATAACACAAAGTGGTGATCATGATTATTCCAACAAGGTGAATAATCATGAATGTCACTAGGTAGGCCAACCACACTCACCAAAATAATCAAAATTAATTTTAGTGTGGTAGGTAAATAATTAGTGATATGAATAAATTGATCAACTTTTGCATTTTATATCAAATCACCATCATTTACATCTAGATAGTCCCCACACACTCACCAAAGTAATCTTATTAATTTTAGTGTGATGAGTAAATGTTTATTGAGTGGAAACATTTTTGAAAAACTTTTAATTTTATAATAAAACATTATCATCATCTTTTGACCCATTTTGGTGGAAAATTCCACTAAACACAATCATCAAAATTAGTCACCTAACTTATGGATCAAAAAGATCCCATAACAAGAACACCAAGAACATGCATATGAACTAATATGAATGTTCGTGCAATTTCCGGAAAAATCCATATTCCATTTTAACTATCTCATGCTCTTAATATCATATATTTCATGAAGTTAAAATCATGGGGGTTTTAATGCAACTATGCTCTAATATTCATACATACAATTATGAATACAAAGAGAGCATCAATCATCAAAACATAAATCCGGAAATTCAAAATCCCAAACAACCCCTTTCACTAAATTTGATTTTTATTCAATCATATCAAAATAAATCAAGTATAACTATTATACTTTTAAATGAATTCACAACCCATATATGCATCTCTAAACCCCAAAATCATATCAAGTTCATGACCTATGGCTCTGATACCAATTGTAGGAATTTCAAAATATTTTTCCAAAGTTCATTTGAATATTAAACATGCATTTAATCAAATTAATCGCAGCGAAAGTCTAAGGTGGTTGTTTAAATTCAAAAACAAAACTTTCTTCCAAGTATCTTAAGCCATGAACATTGATATGTTTTTCATAAATGAAAATTCAAGAGAAAGGATAAGATCTAATTACCCTTGAAGCAATTATATGAACCAATTTGTGTTTCGTCTTCTCTTGATGATTTCCTCTTTGTTGATCTCTTGTTTGATCTTTGATCTTTGCTTCTTGATCTTTCTCCTCCATGTGAGCCACAAAAGTATATGGCATCTAAGTCTCCACACCAATGGAACCTTGAGATGAGAAGAAGTATCTTGAGAATACTTGGATGCTAGTGCAAGATTCTCAAGATTGGTTTCAATCTAAACCACTTAGAAAGATGAAAGAGTTTCACTCTTGAAAACTCTCTTTTATCTATCTTTGATCTCCCAAACCCATTTGGTTGATGTTGGATGGTGTTTGTGTGTTAATGAACTTGTGGAAACAATTCCCATACACATTCACTTAACCATTTTCGGCCAAACCCCATTGGGCTTTCAAAATTGGGCCTTATGACATTTAAACCATAATATTTATGTGTCTTAAGCCCTTGGGCTTGATACCCAACCATTTGGACTTTCCTTAACTATTACCGAGCCCCAAATACGTTTTTACACGTAGTAAATCATTCACATCAAATCAATCAAATTGATTTCCTCATTCTCATTTGTATTACTCAAAGTTAACCATTTAAGGTGTGCGATCCATTAGGTTCTAATTAGCAAGGCAGTGGGAAAATATTAGAACTCTTTTCTAACCAACTGGAATTAAAACCCTTTTTTAATTCTTCCTTTATTTGGATCGATCACAATCAATCCTAGGACTTCCACAAGCCAAGAGTGACATCTAGCAATATATCAAGGCTACCCAAGCTAACCAGAATTGATGAAGAACCTATTCAGTTGGAATTACAATGCAATACGGTCCTTCTCTTATACAATGTTTCAAATCATATTATTAGGGTACGGATTGTTTATGTCAAACCCCTAATATGATTTATAACCTTATGTGATTCAAAAGAACATGATTAAGAACAACTTTCTAAATCAAGCTCAAAATACTTTGGCCAAAGATTTACTGAATCACATCTTGAAACATTCTCCTTCTTTATCGAAAGTAGAGATTCCTTATTGTACATTCATATGCCCTTATGATGAATTAAGAGATCCCAACAACACTTAAGACAAATCTTTTACGGCTTGCCTTTACGAGCTATCAAAGATCAATAACACATCACAGGACAACCATGATGCCTTAGGTCTAAGGACTAATTTGCATTATTGCAACTATGAGTTCTCATTTGACATGTAGATAAATACTCCATATGAGAACTACGGTTGATCGCGTTCAGTGTACTCATTCACTAATGAGCACCCACATACTTGTATTAGTGTCAACTACACAAATGGTTTGAGACTGACCATCCTCCCAATTGAGCATACATAATATGTGCTAATCTTGACGGTTTATCAATGCCCATTTGATAACCTATGATTAGGAACATTTTGGGATGCTACAGTTAGAGATTAAAGGTCTTCCGAATCTAATCTTCTTTAGATTACTTTATCTCTTATTTAGCATACCTTGGACATTTGTTTCTTTTCACGATGTAAAAGATAACAAATAAGTTTGCCCTTTATATATCATATATGAAATGTATTCTAAGGAGATTACATCAAATGTATTGGCTCTTAGGGCACATTTCTAACATCCAACACCACTCCTACACTTTCCAGCGTGCCCCTCGCTCCAGCCTCTTTGTCCCTTCCAGGCCCTCCTACGAGTCCAACACATTCTCAATGCCCCACCACTCCCACTGTCGAGCCCACTCCCACTATCGAGCCCACTCATTCAACTGTTGCTCCTCCACTCTTACGTACCTATCAAAGAGACTCAACCTGTAGCATTCTTCGGTTTCCTTTTCCTCCTCCAGCTATCACTCATGTCCCTACTCGTTCCCAACCGACATATCCAGTTGCTCCACCACAAAATACTCATTCAATGACCACTTGGAGTAAGGCGAGCATTCATAAGCCGAATCCCAAACTGATTTTACATGTTGATCATGATACTGATGTTGTTGAGCCGAGTTCTTTTCTCAGGCTAACAAGCAGGCTGAATGGCGGCATGCCATGAGTGAGGAGTTCAATGCCCTTTAGAAGGCTGGGACACGGGCTCTTGTTCGCCCTTCTCCCTCTATGAATATTCTTCCGAACAAATGGGTCTTTCGCATTAAACGACGTTCTGATGGGTCTATTGAGCGGTTCAAGGCTCGCTTAGTGGCTAATGGTTTTCAGCAACAGGAGGGACTTGACCATGGGGAGACCTTTAGTCCTGTTGTCAAACATACCACCATTCGTCTTATTTTTTCTCTTGCTGTGAGCCTCGCTTGGCCTATTCGGCAACTGGATGTTCAAAATGCCTTTTTGCGTGGGTATATTTCTGAAGATGTGTACATGAAGCAACCTAGAGGTTTTGTTGATCCCCACCTTCCTAATTATGTGTGTAAATTGCAGCGCTCCTTTTATGGCCTTAAGCAGGCACCTCGTGCATGGTTTTCTTGTTTTTCATCGTACCTGGAGGAGCTTGGATTTATCGCTTTCTGCTGACACATCTCTTTTTGTCCTACATCATGGCCATACAGTTATTTATTTGTTGATTTACATTGATGGCATCCTGGTTATTGGCAATAATTCCTCATCTATTGCCAAGCTTCTCTATGATCTTGGCCGTCTTTTTTCAATGAAGGACTTAGGTCCTTTGAATTATTTTTTGGGCATTGAGGCAATGCGTTCTGCAGATGGGCTATTTCTTTCTCAATCCAAGTATACTTTGGATTTACTGAAGTGCACTTATATGCTTCACTCCAAGCCCATGCCTACTCCTTATTGAGTGGTCGCCGCATGAGTTTAACTGATGGAGATCCGTTACCTGATCCATGTCAATATCGAAGTATTGTTGGTGCTCTTCAATACCTCACTAGTACTCGTCCTGACATCTCTTTTGCTGTTAATCAAGTTTGTCAATTTCTCCATAGCCCTACAATTGTTCATTTGGTGGCTGTCAAGTGCATACTCCGTTATTTAAAGTTCACCTGTACCATGGCCTTCTTTATTGCCCTGGTCCTTTAAAGCTTCAAGCTTTTTGTGATGCTGATTATGCGGGCGACCCTGATACACGCATCTCTACAGGTGGTTATTGCATTTATTTGGGCACTAATCTTATTGCTTGGAGTTCTAAGAAGCAACTGTTGAAGTGAGTCTCCTAATTAATCAAGAAGATTTATTTCCTTGATTAATTAAGGGATTTACTTTCCTATTTTATATAGTTGTCAAATCATTGTATAATTAGGAGATATTTTCCTAATCCTTTACTAGATCTAATTCCTTGTAAAGCACTCATGTGCACTCTTATATATACCTCCTTATGGAGAAGAATAAAATAAGAACCTAACATATTCAAAACCAAATATCATATTTTAGCATTGTATCAGAGCAATCGATCCTCGGTTGTCTCTAAATTCTCATATCAAAATTTCTCCTCCCCTCCTCTTCAAGGGGGGGAGGGGGAGCGAAAAAGGATATGTTTCTCTTTCTCATGGAGATTTTGCCTTGTTCTTTACTCTGACATACCCTTCTCTTCAGGGGAGAAGAGGATTGAAGAGAAGTTTCTATGTTCTTAAGCGGTGTTCACAAGGTTTCTGTGTCCTTTAGCCGTGTTCACAGGGTTTTCTGTGTCCTTTAGCCGTGTTCACAGGGTTTCTGTGTCCTTAGCCGTGTTCACAGGGTTTCTATGTCCTTTAGCCGTGTTCACAGGGTTTCTGTGTTCTCTACATCCTCCTATCATCGTATCGCATTCCTCATATCCTCGTAATCGTATCCTTGTATCCTAAATCAAATTCCTTGTTCAGATTCAAATCTTCATACCCACATCCTCATATACTCTTATCCCGAAACCCTAAACACACCTTTTTTCTCTTATTCTTAAATCCTTCTGCTGCCATGGATACCGTTTCCAAATCCCTCAAATCTAAAGTCCTCAAATGCCTTATCTCAAATTTCTCATACTCAAATCAAATTCCTCAAATCTTATACACATATCTCTCAAATCCAATTCATACATCAAAATTCCTCAAATCAAAATCCCTCACATTCTCATATCACATCTTACTTCCGCTGCGATGTTAGGAATCCCTACGATTCTCCCTCTTATTGCAGACTCAAAACGACCGGACGCCTGAAGCAAACGACCGGTCACCCGAAGCAAACGACCGGTCGCCAAAGACTCTGCCCTGAATTGCATGGATTATTGACTTGGGTGCTACGAATTTCATGACTCACTTACCAAGTTGTGAATTTGTGAATATGCACCAACTTGAGGAGGAGTGTTGAAGTGAGTCTCCTAATTAATCAAGGAGATTTATTTCCTTGATTAATTAAGGGATTTACTTTCCTATTTTATATAGTTGTCAAATCATTGTATAATTAGGAGATATTTTCCTAATCCTTTACTAGATCTAATTCCTTGTAAAGCACTCATGTGCACTCTTATATATACCTCCTTATGGAGAAGAATAAAATAAGAACCTAACACATTCAAACTCATATTCATATTTTAGCAGCAACGAGGTGTTTCCCGATCAAGCACTCAGGCTGAGTACGTCAACTCGATTACACTGCTGCTGCTATTTCGTGGCTTCGTTCTTTGTTTCGTGACCTTTGTCTCCCTATTTCCCGTTCGCTGATCTGGTGTGACAATATGAGTGCCCTCTCCATGGTTGCCAACCCCGTTTTTCATACTCGTACCCTCCATGTTAAGGTCGATTATCACTATATTCGGGAAAAGGTCACTCGACAAGAGCTTGATGTGCGTTATGTCTGCCTCTCTCTGACCAGCTTGCTGATTTGTTTACTAAGGGTCTGTCTGCTGCTCGTTTTTCTTTTCTCATTTCCAAGCTTCCGGTTCAGTCCCCACCATTCAGCTTGCGGGGGTGTGAGAGAATCTACACTATTACCCTGAAATCAGGAAATCAACCCTTGATTACTGTATACATGTTTCTTTTTGTAATTCCAATGTCTTTACTCTCTCCTGATTTCCCGTAATTGTTTTGTAACTCCAAGGCCTTTATTGTTTTTCTGTAACTATGGTCACGTGCTCTACTGCAAGCCATATTGGCTGCTCTCTCTCTTGTATATATATAGTCCCTAAATCAATGAAAGGATTATCTTTTCCTCTCTGGTAATTCTTTCAGTCATCAATGAACGTAATAACATACCTCTTGCCACCATTGGAAGTTGGATTGATTAGGGCTGGCAATGGGTCGTGTCGTGTCGGGTTCGTGTCGTGTCAAACTTTTAAACGTGTCAAGAAACCCCAATCCAAACACGACCCATTTATTAATCGTGTCAGGAAATGCAAACCCAAACCCAACCTGTTTATAAACGGGTTGACACGACACGACCTGTTTATGACATGTTTACTAAACAGGTTGGGTTAGGTCATAAACAGGTAACCTACCTGTTTACTAACCTGTTTACTAACTTGCTTGGGTTAGGTCATAAACAAGTAACCTACCTGTTTAATGACATGTTCAATAACATAATCTCAAATATTCTGCCAAATCAAACATTCCAAAATGACAATAAAATTAAAAACTTCAAAGTCACTCTAAAATCCAAATCAAACATAAACAAAAAAATCTTTGATTAAATTACAACATAAAATACAACATCACAGACGTAGCCGGATAAGCATTCGGGAGATAACATAGAGATGGATCCATGAAATCAGGTCACAGAGCGCTCTAATTGGATCTGACCATTCGCAGCATTTCCAGAATCAATAGACCCATATTGATTAACAGAAGGCTGCATTGAAAAAGCAACTAACCTTAGAACCACATATCAGATTAAATAATTGAATGTTTCAGGATGCTTTTTCAAGTTCCACTTAAATTCAGCAAATAACCATATTTTCTTTGATTCCAGAAAATTAGCAGTTTGAAATGTATGGTACCTTCTTGGTTGGCTCAGGAATTTCCAGGATCTTGGTTTGAGAATCTAATGACAACTTATGTAGCAAATCTGCTGCTTCTAAAGAAAGCAAACGGTGAAGGAAATACATTTGTAATAGACATATACAATCAACAAACAAAAACAACACGTTATTCCAGTGAGCATAGTTTGAATTTTACACCAGGCCTAAAACAATTCATGAAAATCGCCTAAAATGAAACCGTCAATTCAACCAGGCCTAAAGCAAACTATACTCATTAAACCAACCAAAAAGAATTTGTCAAAGTCCAGGCATACGAATTTTTAAATAACAGAGCGGATTCATTGAGGAAACGAAGAAAAAGAGAATCAATTAGCAGATTCATTGAGGAAACGAAAGAAAAAGAGAGGAAAAAAAATACCAATAATTATTTCCCGAGAGGAAAGCAGTCTGAGGCTTAGCTCTTCTCTCTGGGAGGCAGAGACGGAGACTGAGAGAGAAAGGAGTTGACGGCTGTTAGGTTTAGGTTTTGGAATGTGAGAGAGAGAATGTTTACATTATATATTGTGCTGTAGGTTATTTTTTTTTTTGGTCTGAATTGTGCTGTAGGTTATTAGGGTTCAAAGTAAATGGGTTTTGTACTATACAGATTACCTTATTTTCATGTCTTTGTCATTTTACTTTCATTTATTTTTATATTACTTCATTTAGTTAAGTTTACAATGTAAATAAGGAAGTACCCCCCATTTGGATTCAAATAAAAATACTAGAAAATCAAATTCCCACCAAATCAAATATGAAAAATCGGTTTTAGTGCAAAATACGATTTATGCTAAAAATGATGGCTCATTAAGTCAATATATACTTCATACTAAAATCTCATAAAATCAAGTTTTCTTATTTGATGTGTAAGGAATAAAAACCGCCAAAAATTATATTGAGAAAATGATTATTCGAAAAACCATTTTTCATACTTAGTCAATATTGCACCTCCGCTATAAAAGTGACATGATACAAGGTTTAGGGTTTAGGGTTTAGGGTTTAAGGTTTAGGGATTAGGGATTAGAGTTTAGGGTTTAGGGATTAGAGTTTAGGGTTTAGGGTTTAGGGTTTAGGGTTAGGGTTTAGCGTTTAGAGTTTAGAGTTTAGACTTTAGACTTTAGACTTTAGGGTTTAGGGATTAGAGTTTATGGTTAGGGTTTAAAGTTTAGGGTTTAGAGTTTATGGTTTAGGATTTAGGGATTAGGATTTAGGGTTTAGGAATTAAAACGTTAAACCCTAAACCCTATATACATAATTAACTCAAATAATAAGGAATAATTACTAACAAATATAATTTAGGGATAAAAATGTAATAATTAAGTGCTCATCATTTTGTAAAGACACTATAAATATCAAATGTTGTAACATATAATCACAAAGTAATCAACACCAAGATGGATAAGGAGCAAGGAGAGGGTTGGAATTGGTTGGGGTTTGAAACCCATTGGGTGTGCTGAAGGTTCAATTTCTTTAATTTTTTCGCGGGTTGGTAGGTAGTAAACGGGTTGACATGACCTATTTAATAAACGGGTATAAATAGGTATTTAAATGGGTTGGCGGGTTGACCCGAAACCCACCCGTTTATAAATGGGTCAGTGGTAGGTTGACCCAAAAATTACCCATTTATTAATGGGTCGTGTTTGGGTCGTGTTTTTCCCGTGCGGGTTTCGAGTCGTGTAACGGGTTCAAGTCGGAAATTGCCACCCCTAGGATTGATGGGTCCACAAATATCTAGAAAATAAGCTCCAAAGGATTTTTGGCTCTCCATGCTTTTCCTGCGGGGAAAGTTTCACGATGCTGCTTCCCAAGAACACATTCTTCACAAATTTGAGTTGGACAATCAATATTTGGAAGACCTCTCACCATGTTCAGTTGTTGTAGAGTCTTCAATCCCTTGAAATTTAAGTGGCCATAACGATAATGCCAGTCTCCTTCACTTTGGCAGAAAAACAAGTCTGGCCTACACTTTGAATATGCAGAGGAAACATACGATTTGGTGTCATTTTGACCTGTGCAATGAGTCTCTTCTTTGAATCTTGAATATGACACATTCCTTCTTTAATTGTGATCTCATAGCCTTTTTCCTGAAGCTGCCCCACACTTAATAAATTGCTTTTTTAAATCTGGGACATAGAAAACACTAGAGATGGTTTGTGTAGTATTATCCTTAGTCCAGATTGAAATATTGCCTTTTCCAATAACAGAAATTGCAGAATTATCACCAAAACGAACAGTAGATCGAAAAGACTCATCTAAGTAA
This sequence comes from Prunus fruticosa, assembly GCA_018703695.1. Classification (NCBI taxonomy): domain Eukaryota; kingdom Viridiplantae; phylum Streptophyta; class Magnoliopsida; order Rosales; family Rosaceae; genus Prunus; species Prunus fruticosa. The sequence goes on from CM031918.1 coordinate 4,388,683, forward strand.
GAGAATGATGACTTGTTGCCGCTCATATGGTTACTGCATCCTGTGTCAATGTACCATACATCCTGATGAGTGTTCTCCACGGCTTGACACACTAGCAGAAGTGTAGCTTCTTCTTCTTTCTCTGTAAAATTAGATTTTTCTCCCCTTTCTCTATTCATGTTAGTGCGGCATTCAGAACGGTAGTGACCATGCCTACCACACCTATAGCACTCAATATTTGATTTGTCGAGCTGTGACTCATGATAGCTTTGGTGTCTGGATCGATCTTTGCCTTTGTTGCTGGAATCATAATTTCCTCTATTGTTGGAATTATAATTTCCTCTATTGCTGGAATCATGATTTCCTCTGTTACTGGAATCATGATTTCCTCTGCCGCCGGAATCATGATTTCCTCTGCCGCCGGACTCATGAGCACCTCTGCCCTCTACTCGACCTCGACCTAAACGGAACCTCTCCATGATGATGATGAGTCATTGCTGGTGGAGACTTTTAAAGCTTTCTCTTCTTTTGAAGTGTCATGACTTTTGAATTTCTGCTCATGTACCAATAGTGAACTATGCAATTCATCTAATGACATTGTTTCAATGTCATTTGCTTCCTCAATTGCACAAACAACATAGTTAAACTTTGGTGACATTGAACGCAGAATTTTCTCAATGATTGTGACATTATCCATCTTGTCACCATGAAGCCACATCTTACTTGCCATTGCCATCGTCTTCTAGAAGTATTCATCAACAGAATCTTCTGGTTTCATGTGAAGAGTTTCAAAATCACTCCGGAGTGCTTGAAGCTGTGCACGCTTCACCTTAGTGGAACCTTGATACTTTTTCCTCATAGACTCCCATATCTGCTTGGAAGTGTTTTTCTAAAGAATAGTCTCCAAAATGGATCGATCAATCGCTTGGAAGAGGTAGTTTTTCACTTTCAGGTCCTTCAATTTCTGTTCATCAAGTCTTTTTTGTTGCGCTTCTGTCAACAACGCTCCCTCTGCTGGTTCAGCAATTCCATTTTCAATGAGACTGTAAAATATTTGAATCTTGTATTTCATATGTGGGAAAGGTTACAATATTTATATTTGTACAATGGAGATATAAATGGTAATAGCCTTAAATGATAGTAAATACAAAATATTTGCACAGCAGGTCAATGGTTAGGAGTGAGAAGAATCAGATCCTGATTTTTCTCCCTTGATGAGTGCATTTGCGTTGACACCCCCCACAAACTGAACGGCCTAGGACGAACAAGTTTGTGTTCACCCGTTTTGATTTGCTTCCTGTGATGGTAGGGTAAAGTTCCCTATTAATCCAAAAACCATGGTTGGTCAATAGATTAACTTTCTTTGTGTGTCGAGCGTGCCACTGCTCAGCGATACAAATCCTAGCAGACTTCTTTAAAAATAAATAACTTGCGCCCCAAGTCACTAATTTTTGAACAAGCGATTGTGAATTTGGGTGAGGAATATCTCCCAAGTAAGTTCTTTTCTATGCCTTAGACTGGTAAGGACTTCATAATTTTTCTTAGTATAAAACTAGTAATTCTTGCCAGAATAAATGATAATAAAGTGAACCGTTTTCAGGCAGAACTCCCCTTTACAAAGTTAAAAAAGGGAAAAATTGACTATAAAAAGACAAACACAAGGCTGTGCTTTCATTTCTGTCTGGATAGAGGCCTCCGTTTTGGGCTGGACTGGGTATGCCCTGTGCTAGACTGGACCTTCGACAGCTTCAACTGCTAGGCTTCAACTGAAATCGATACCAAAACTTGAGTTTGGCAGAGCTTTAATCTATTTCAAGCCCTGGAAGGCTTTTGGATGGGCAGAACTTGGGACTTCTCCAGTCCAAAAGGGGCAGAAGTGGCTGGACTTGAGCTGGAGCTCTGCCTGTGATACCTGTGCTGCTTAGTCAGGGCTCTCCATTGATTTGTTGAGGTTTTCGTATTTGAGAAAAACTCAAACTCCTGTTTGTCTCGGCTTTTGCTGAACCAAATTTATAACGAGAGAAATCTCGTTTTTGTTGACTTGTGAACTGGGATTTGAATCAGAGGAGGCAGTGTTCTAGCTGTCTTTGCTGAGAAAAGCAAGATGATTCTATAAGCTTGTTGGGAAGTTTTTGAATTTGAAGTGCTTTAGACTCCGAGTCTGTTGGACTTTGTTTGGAATTTTTCTGTGATCAAGTGATCATCTTGAGTGTTTGTCTTTTGACTGAGTTTTTGGTTGTGTTGATTGATTGTGTTTCTGGTTGTGTACCCTCCTTTATATATATATATATATATATATATAAGAAATGTTCTTTGAGAGCAGGAGTCTTGATCCTTTTAATATTGGGCGGCAAATAATCTCAAAAGATCTTTAGTTTTTTTTTAAAAGAAAAAGAAAAGGAGTTCTATCCATTTTCTGGCAAACAAGCACTCATCCATCAGTTCTTGAAATGATCACTTCCCTGTATTTTTGATGGGGTGCCATACCCTTCTCCCAATCCAATCTGCTTTTGCAAGAGTCTGAAGCTTGTGATGGTAAGTTCTTAGTCTTTGGACAACTCCCTATTTCCCGCTTATCTCCTTTTATAGAAATATAGTCTGCTTATCCCTTGAAAATGGTGCTTTTGGAGCAGAGAAAAATATCTCTGGGTAAATAAGAACAGGTTTTAATCCCTTTGGTAGCAGGTTTGACATAGCCTTTTCAGAGAAGTTCTTTTTAACTGCCTTTGTTCAATCCAGCCGAAATTGTTGACTTTTCACCGCAAAGATCACGTGAGCCTGCCTTCCTTGTGGGCTTTTCTTCTTTTCTTCCTTTTTAAAAGGTTGCCGGTCTTATTTTGGTTTCAAGCCCAATTTCCTTTTCGGTTCTGATTGGTTTCCTGCCTCAAAATTTGGGCCAAGTGTATTGCTTCGACCCGTTCATTTTGATAAATGGGCTGGGCGCGTTGATGGACGGAGGCGTCAAGGACGTCATTTTTAGGTTCAAATTAGCGGCTCAAAATGATGTTGGTTTTTAACTTTGGGCCAGGCGCACCAAATTTAGGCCCAAATAGTTTGTTACAGAGGAGATGATGATGCGGTTTGTGAAGAGGCTTAGTAAGGAGATCAGCTGGTTGATCAATAGAGGGAATGAAGCACACTTGATGACTACAATGAGCAACCTTCTCACGAACAAAGTGATAGTTGAGTTCGATGTGTCGCGTTCGAGCATGAAAAACCGAGTTGGTAGCCATATAAGTGGTGCTAAGGTTGTCACAGTGTAGGAGAACAGGAAAGTGCAATTGGACACCTAACTCAAATAACAGTGAACAGAGCCACGAGGATTCGGCACAAGCATGAGCAAGAGCGCGGTACTCAGATTCTGCACTTGAGCGTGAAACAGTGGGTTGCTTCTTGGAGCACCAGGAGATAAGGTTGGAGCCCAAGTAGATAAGGTAGCCAGTCGTAGAACGGCGCGAGTCAGGGCAACCTGCCCAATCAGCATCTGAGTAGACCAGAAGTCGAGAAGAGGCATGTTGCGGCTGGAAAGTGAGACCAAAATCAAGTGTGCCTTTGACATAGCGAAGGATCCGTTTGACAGCATCCATGTGAGTAAAGCGAGGGGAGCTCATAAATTGGGCAACAGTGTTGACTGCAAATGAGATGTCAAGGCGGGTGAGGGTGAGATACTGGAGACTCCCAACAAGTTCACGATATTCAGTGGGAGAGTCAAGCAAGGCACCATCAGTTGCTGTGAGTAGTGGTTTTGCGGCAAGGGGAGTAGGGGCAGGCTGTGCATGTATGAGATTACTCTTTTGAAGCAAATCATGAGCATATTGAAGTTGATTAAGATGAAGAGCACCATCCTGAGAATGAACCTAAACCCAAGAAGTAGCTCAGAGGACCAAGGTCCTTAATGTCAAAATTATGACCCAAAAGAGCAATAAAGGTTTGTAAGAGAGAGGAATCGCTGCCAGTAATGACTATGTCATCAACAGAATAGGAGAAGAAACATAGTATGAGAATGCCGCAAAATAAAGAGTGAGGAGTCAGCCAAACTTCGGTGAAAGCCCACAAAGAGTAGGAAAGTGCTAATGCTGGTGAACCATGCACATGGAGCTTGTTTGAGGCCATAAAGGGATTTGTGGAGCTTGCACACATGATGAGGGTGAGTAGGATCCACAAAGCCAGGGGGTTGAATCATGTACATGTCCTCATTCAGAAACCCATGAAGAAAAGCGTTCTTGACATCTAGGTGGCGTAAGGGCCAGCCACGGGAAGTAGCAAGACTGAGTACCATGCGAATGGCGGGTGGTTTGACAACGGGGCTGAAGGTCTCCGAGTAGTCAATGCCTGGACGTTGGTGGTAGCCCTTAGCAACTAGGCGTGCTTTATAGCGTTCTATAGTGCCATCAGAATTACACTTGATGTGAAAGACCCATTTGCAACCGACAAAAGTATGATTGGAAGATGGAGGAACAAGGGACCAAGTTTTATTTCGTAACAAAGCATTGATTTCTTCCGACATTACAGCACGCCATTTAGGATGTTTGGTAGCCTGAGAAAAACAAGTTGGTTCATTATTTTCAAGCACAGTTAAAAGAGCACGGGGAATGAGGTATCGTATAGTGCCATCTGTGTGGTGCTTTGGCTGCGTGATGCCGTCACGGAGACAAGTTCGCATGGGATGAACAGGTGGCGGTGGCGCTGGTCCTGGAGGTTGTGGGGGAGCAAGGTCCGTAGTGGCAAGTGGATCATGGATTAGCTGTGCTGGCGCCTTTGGTATGCAATGTCTTCTGGAGTATGTGTGGAGCAAGGGCTGGACTGGTTCTGAAGGAGGAGTGTCGGAAGCCTGTGGAAGGATAGAGGTGCTGGAAGCATGTGGTGTGATGGAGGTGCTGGAAGCTTATGGAAGGATAGAGGTACTGGAAGCTTGTGGGAGGATGGAGGTGCGGGAACCTGGGGGAGGCAGAGGTGCTGGAAAAGGGGCCGGTGGCGGTGCTGTTGTTGCAAGGTCGAATGAGTCATGAAGTGATGGACTTGGAGGATGTGATGGAGGCACGGGCCTGGTAAAGGAACCCATGGGGGTTGGGCACACAAGATTAAATTCCAGTTCTATGTAACAAGGAGAGGGAGGTACCTGCAAGTTTTCAAAGGGAAATTTATCTTCATTAAAAACATGGCGTGAGGTGTAGACACGGTCAGGAGAAGGATCCAAGCAGCGATAGCCTTTGTGATTAGGACTATAACCGAGAAACACACACTCAGTGGTGTGGTTGGCAAGTTTATTTTCTGTGTATGCACCAAGGTACGGGAAACAAAAACACCCAAAAATCTGAAGATGAGAGTAAACAGGGGACGATTATATAGTGTGGTGTATGGAGTTTGCCATTGAAGGGTGGGTGTGGGCAGGAGATTTATAAGATGAACTGCTGTAAGAGCGGCTTCAACCCAAAGGTAGTGTGGGGCATGGGCGGTGGTGAGTAGGGTGCGAATGATGGTAGTGATATGGCGGTGCTTGCGTTCGGCAAGACCCTTTTTTGGGGGAGTGTGAGGGCAAGAGAACCGTTGTTGAATTCCCAAATGTTGACAAAATTGAGTAAATGAGGTGTTGACATATTATGTGCCATTGTCACTTTGAAGAAATTTGATGGTGGAGTTAAAGATATTACGAATGAGAGAAACGAAAGACTGAAAGTGCACAAATACTTCATTTTTACGGCGCATGGGGTATATCCAAGTGTATCGGGAATATTCATCAGTAAATAGAACGTAGTACCTAAAACCAGTTTTAGAGACAACAGGGGACATCCAAACATCAGAGTGAATAATAGAGAAGGGAATAGTAGCATGATTTTCATTGATGGGAAAAGGTAATTGAGTAGATTTTCCAATAGCACAAGGCTTACAAAAATCCTTATTAAATTTAAAACCTAAGGACGATGAAAGACGAGACAAAACAGCGGAAGACGGGTGACCAAGACGACGATGCCAAGCGGAGGAATGAATGGAAGTGAGGGCACACTTGGCAGAGAAATGAGCGGAGGGAAGTGAAAGAGGGTAGAGACCATCCTTACATGGGCCCTGAAAAAGAAGATTACTAGTATGTAAGTCATAAATTTGGAAGAAATCAGGAGTAAACATGAATGAGACAGCATTGTCACGAGTAAAACGAGCAACAGAAAGGAGGTTAGTGCGTAAAGAAGGAACATGATAGACATTATGAAGAGAATGACACGAAGAACCTAAAGAAATAGGAATTGTACCAGTGGATGAAATGTTTAAAGAGTCACCATTACCCAAGTATATGGAATCATTACCCATGTAGGATTATGGATTCTAAAGATGAGTGGTAGTATCGGTCATATGATGGGTGGCACCGGTGTCAAGGTTCCAAGTGTTGTCAGTGGGTTGTAGGAATTGAGCACCAGCAAAGGGTGGGAAAGACTTAGGTCCACGAAATTTGTGAGGACAGGTGGCATGAGAATGTTGAGCGGTGTTGTAGGTGGGGCACCATGGTGGGCCAAGGATGCTAGGAGCTGAAGAGTGTTGACTGCCGTTGTTAGACCAAGAGGATGGGGGCTGTGGATTGAGGCCCATGTTGCCACGGCGAGAAAGTAGGCCCACTACTACAAAAAACGAAATAGACGATGGGAATCCACCTTCGTGTATCATGGTTTACAACCGACGAGAAATCGACCGCCGTCTATTAACACATGAAATAACGACGGTAAATAACCGACGTGGTTAATATATTACACGTCATTAAAAAAACTAAAACCGACGTAGATTTCATACATAAAAGCATAAAAAGAGACCTTTCGACTATAATAGACTACGGTTTTAGTAAAACACAGACGTTTAAATAATGTTAAATGTCAAAAACAACTACAAAACCGACGTAAATATGTTTATCAACGTCTCTAAATCAAACAAAACTGACGTGTAAAACTTAGAAACCGTCGTGGTTAATAAATACTACGTTCACTAAATAAAAAAACTGACGTCTAAAACATATAACATGGCATATATTTACTTTCACTGACGTAAAAATAATAATAACCACGACCCTTTAGGTCACCACAGACGTTGAAAATTATTTTGACGGCTTGAACACAAAAAAAACGACGTAGTTAACATATTACATGTCATAAAGAAAATAAAACCGATGTCGATTTGATACATAAAAGCATAAAAAGAGAACTTTAGACTATAATAGACGACGACTTTAGTAAATAATGTTAAATGTAAAAAACAGCTACAAAACCGACGTAAATATTTTTATCAACGTCTCTAAATCAAACAAAACCGACGTGTAAAACTTAGAAACCGTCGTGATTAATAAATACTACGTTCACTAAATAAAAAAACTGACGTCTAAAACATATAACATGGCATACATTTACTTTAACTGACGTAAAAACAAAAATAACCACGACCCTTTAGGTCATCACGGATGTTGAAAATTATTTTGACGGCTTGAACACACAAAAAAATGACGGGGATTTAACATTATACGTCGGTTGATTAAAATACCTGTCATGTTTAATCCATTTACTACGACCTAGGAGTCACATTTTAGGACGTTGTTAGTTCTTTACAACGTCGGTGGTTGTAGACTTTGACGTGGTTGGCATTTTAAAAGTCTCTTTTGTGAGCCACTTAGACGTGTGTAATCTCTGAGACGTCATTGCTTTTAGCTTAACCGTCGTTAATAAGTAACGAAACGCCTTGAGTTATGCATTTGACGTCGGTTATTATAAAATGTAGGTCGTGGTTATACTTTACTATGTCCCAAGAATTCAATTATTCGACGTTGTTATTTCCTTACTACTTCGGTTATTTATTTATTCCATGATGTGGCTAGTCTTTGTTAAGTCTCTTTTATAACCTTTTTTGACGTGTGTATTCTCTGAGACGTCAATTGTTTAATTATAACTGACGTGCAACAATGTTTTTACGACGTTAATCATCAATTGATTATATCCCTAAATTCGTCGGTTTGAACTCTGCCGTTGTGTTATACATTATTGTTTGTCGTTGATTATTTTATTTACCGTCGTTGTTTTCAATATTTATTAACCGTTTTGAAATGAATTTTAATTAACCGACATGTTTTCCTTTTCAAATGGCGGTTTTTATTTCATTTTTGCATTGTCATTCTACGTCGGTTGTGAAAAACCCGACGTTGGTTGTTTTGTAGACGTCTCTTTTTGCGATTTTTGTAACTTGACCGTCGTATTTTCAGATTTAACCGATTATTTTTAATTTTTGATTTGTCGTGCCCAAAGCCTGCAGAATGAAAATGTGATCGGAATTAAAATGATATACAGAGCTATGAATTAATGTCATACAATTAACTGCATAACTAATGTCATACATTACAACAATCAATCAATCCATATATCTTCACACCCATCTCTAATATTCTCACTCCCAAACTCACCCACTAGGTCATAAAATGTGTCAACATTTGGTATCCCTCTAGAAAATGGCTCACACTCAATTCTAATATCACCTAGCACATCATCACCAATAACATCATTATATTCTCTATTAGGCATTGATAACACTACCGACCAACCACGATGCATTGGGTCGTCAACATAAAATACTTGTTTGACTTGAGAAGCCATAACAAATTGGTCATTCCTATGTTCAATTTTACTCAGATCTACAAGGGTAAATCCAAGTTCGTCGACTACAAGGCCCGAAGTGTTATCTATCCAATCACACCTCAAGACTGGGATTCTAAACTTTTGGTAGTCAAGATCCCAAATTTCTTGAATAACCCCATAAAAACCCATATTGGAGACAATAGGGTTTTTATACTTGGCACTAGCAACTTGTATAGTATGTGCAAGTAAATAAACTCCACTATTTTGGACAATTCGCACATCATCTTGTGCCTTGGTGGTAAATTTGACACCATTAATAAGATAGCTCCTATATGATGGCACTGTCATGCTTGGACCAGCTGCTAACCACCTCAAATTTCTCTGATATGCCATTATAGTCTTCCCCATTAAATTCACTTTGAACCTGCAAATTAAACATATATCTTAATTCAATCTAACATATATATAGAAAGAAAGAAAAGTAAAATAAGTTCAATATGTCATTCAACAACATATATACCTTAAAGCGTAGCAATTGAATGAAAGTGCTATTGTGCTTATCTTGTAGCCACTTTGTTCTCTTTCTAAATTTTGGATAAGTGGTCTTGATGTGGATCATATGTTCCTTACAATTGACACGAAAAAAAACACGCATTACGGTCCCTTGTATATAAGATAAACATAAGGAGTAATAATATTTAAAATGGCTACATATGAAAAATTAAACTCATACGTACTCGATATAAGGTAGGACTTCCTCCGTATTTTCTAAGACATATAGATGTACCTGGTTCAACAAGTCCATATCAACTAAGCTCACTGTGCAACCTGATAATGGCTTTGAAACTCCCATATTCTTGCTTGAAGGCACTCCAACTGTACTAACATCAGAAAAATGCTCGGTACAAAACTCTCCAGCTTCTTCAGCTATATACCGCTCAGCAATGCAACCTTCGGGACGAGTACGATTCTGAACATACCCCTTTAGCACTTTCATATATCTTTCAAACGGATACATCCATCTAAAATATACTGGCCCACATAGACGAACTTCTCTGACAAGATGTACTACTAGATGAACCATGATATCAAAGAATGAAGGGGGAAAGTACTTTTCAAGCAAACACAAAGTAACTACTACATCTTCTTCCAACTTATCTAGCTTGGAAACATCTACCGTCTTTGCACATATAGCATTGAAGAAGAAGCACAATCGAGTTATTGCATACCTTGCAGGCTTCTCCAAAACAGAACGAATTGCCACAAGGAGCAATTGTTGCATCAAGGTATGACAATCATGAGATTTAAGGCCAAGAAGTCTTGAATCTTTTAAAGATACAAGATTTTTTATATTTGAAGAATAACCTTCAGGAACCTTCATACCATAAAAAGAACTGCAAACCGCTCTCTCTCTGCTCTTGACAAATTCCAAGGCCCTGGAGGCAAGCGAGTACGTCTTTCTCCATACTCGGGGTGCAAATCAATTTTTACCCCCATATTCAATAAGTCTAATCGAGCAGCAATCCCATCTTTATTTTTTCCCGGGATCTCTAGCAATGTACCAATGATACTATCGCAAACATTCTTCTCAATGTGCATAACATCTAAGGCATGCCTCACAGGGAGGTATTTCCAATACTCGAGATCAAAGAATTTTGATTTCTTCTTCTGACAAACTCTGTCACCATCATTCTCACCAACACTTTCCCCATTTTTCGAGCCCCATATGTAATTAATATCTTCAGCCATATGCAGCACTTCTTCTCCTGTTAATGGCTAGGGAGGCATGCCATATTCAGGTTTCCCATTAAAAGCTGCACGTTGCCTCCTATATGGATGATTGATTGGTAACCACTTTATATACCCAATGTAACAAATTTTGTAGTCATTTTTCAACCTCTGACTAGGTGTATCATCGCCGCATATTGGACAAGCTTTATATCCATTAACAACACAACCAGATAAGTTTCCATAAGCAGGAAAATCATTAATTGTCCACAGGTAATGCAGCTTCTAAGTGTAAAGTATTCTCCTATGTGGGCATCATACACTCGTCTAATCCCATCTCATAGATGAAGGTAGTGTATTTCCTTCTGGAAGAAATTCTCCTTGAAGTATCAATAATTCTATAAAGCAAACATCACTCATCCCATGTTTTGCTTTCAAATTATATAACTTCACCAAAGCCGACAACTTCGTGTACTTACTGCAACCAGGGTACAAGGGTTCATCGCCATCCCCAATCACATTGGCAAACTCATAAGGATCAGATCCAATATTGGCAAAATCATTATCATCCATCCCTAATTCTTCATAAACATAACTGACCCTACTTTGCTCATCTTCTTCCACATTTCTACTAGCATTGGTAGCCCATTCCCAAGGTTCTCCGTGCCATGTCCAAATCTTATAGCTTTGGTCAATTCCATTAAAGTATAAGTGTTCCCTTATAATTCCAACCCCAAACAATCGAATATTCCCACATTTAACACATGGACAACGAATCTCAGTTGTATTTCCAAGATTTTCTGACGCAAAATTCAAAAATCCTTCCACCCCTAACTCATATGCCTTCGATCTTCTATCCACATGCGTCCATGACTTATCCATCTCACACTCTATAAAATTCATATATATATTAAAGTGGAAAGACCAGCAATGAAACACTACCTCATTCAAATAGCAGAGAACAAAATGAAAATTAAATATAAAACATAGACAAGACGACAGTTTGAAAAAAAATAATCGTCGTTTAATATTCATTCAGACGACGGCATCTATAGTCACCGTCGTCATTAAGACACCCAAACCCAGAAATTTGAACGATGTTCTGGTAGCCTAAAGACAACGTTTAATGGAGAAACAGTCGTCTTTAGGCTACCATTGCGGCTTAAAACTCAGACGACGGGAGTAAATTAACAACCGACGTATAATAAACATTTGGACGACGGTTTGATCATTCAACCATCGTCGTAGTTAAAAAAAAACAGCTTAAATCTCCCATCCCCATTCCTTTTCCTAGAACCCATGGCCAAACAAACATAAAAGAACCCAAACAGAGAGCAATTATTACAAGAATGCAAACACCAAAAGATAAAAGAACCCTAATATAGCTACCAACGAAAACATTTATCGATTTAAGAAGAGATTAGGGTTGTACTTACATGGATATTGAGAGAGAGCTGCGAGAATATAACAACTGCTTGAGAGAGAGCTTGGAGAATCTACGTACCCAATGCTTTGAGAGAGATCTTGGAGAGTCTACGTACCCAATGCTTTGAGAGAGAGCTGAGAGAATATAACAAAAACTTGAGAGAGAGCTGAGAGAATTAGGGTTAAAGGGACTAGAGAATCTATGTACTTACATGGATATTGAGAGAGAGGCTGGGAGAACGAAAACTTTCAGACAAATTATGTTGAAGAGAGAGAATGAACTATTTGAGGGTTGAAGGGAAATTCTGAAAATTTTAGTTCGCGGTCAAAAAATTTTAAAGTACCGCGTTTTTCAACGACGACGGTCAACACTTACATAGACGTCTAATTCTTACTTACAACGGCGGTGTATATAAAAGACCAACGTTGTAAAAATAAAGGACGTCGCTATTCAATAACGGACGTCGTAAACCGAATACAATTAGTCTTCGTTTATGTAGTTGACCAAAAACAGCGGGAGAAAACCGGTGTCGTTTCAAAAAACCCTAAACCCTAAAACATAAATTTTACAATAAATTTAAAAAAATACACAAGTACGAGAAAAATGAACCGAAAATTGCTATGGACTCCTTACAACAATGTCTTCTACAATAGTAGGCTAAAATATGGATTTCATAATTTTGAATTTGTGGGCACCAATGGATCACATAAACTTTAGGGTTATGTTATGTAAAGTATAAGGAGTACCATGCTTTGTCTCTAAATTTGTTTGAATTTTGTTATCATTCGAACTTTGAAAACTAAAATTACATTTTTCAGGCCTTAACGGGCAAGATATTGTCTCAATCAGTGTATAGAATTTGCCGGTATATTTTCGGATTTAGTTTTGAATATATTCTTAATATTAGTAATTAAATACAATAAAAATATATATCCAAAAATATATTTTTTTAAGCTTTAGGATAGAGACAATATTCCAATGCTTGGTAGTTTTCAGTTTAATTTTTGGATTTAGTTTTGAATTTAATATGGAATTAAATAAAATATAAAAGTCATTAAAAATTAAATAAAAAATGACATATCCGACGTTGTATCCATTTACAACGACGTTGAACATCACAAACTAACGTCGAAACTAATATAAAACGACGTCTTTTTATAACAGACGTTGTTTAATTATACAAAGGCGGATATTTAATAATATCCGCCTTTGTATATTATTAAGACGTCGATAGAAGGTTATACTAACTGACGCAGTATATGACTACAAAATTCATTTATACAGGATGAATTAATTATAAACCGTCGTTGTTATGACTATTAAACGTCATTTTGGTGTATATAACCGACGTTGTTTACATATAGAAAGACGGATATTTAATAGTATCCGCCTTTGTATATTATTAAGACGTCGATAAGGTTATACGAACCGACGTAGTATATAAGTACAAAATTCATTTTACATAGGATGAATTAATTATAAACCGTCGTTGTTATGACTATTACATGTCGTTTTTAAGAATTGCCGTCGATGTTATATTTCCAGTTACTGCAAGACGACCATTGTGTACACGTATGAGACGTGTAAATTAGAATCAGACGTCGGTTTTTGGGAACTAAACAAGTTTTAAAACAAAATTTAATTTTTTTGATGTTTGTTCGCTTGATTACAACAAAATATTTATGTACATTTTAAATAAACTAAAATAAACCTAAACATTGTTCATAAATATTTATCTACATCAATTATCGTTCGGTAATAAGTTGTTCACGAATTCTGCCCATTCATGCCTAACTTCGTCAATATCCTCTTGTTTATACTGAACTTTATCTTTTTTCTTCTCAAACTGCAAAATAAACCAAAAAACCGACGTGTTATAAAGATACAAACGGCGGTTTTAAACAAAAGTATATCTAAAATGTTGCGTTTTACCTTCTTCTCAAAATTTAGGTCTGGATCATGAATTATATCTCTCATGAATCGCATCACGTAATAGCCACACTCTACACTTGTTGGTTGTTCAGGAGTGCCGTGTAGATTTTTCCAAATGGCCTGCTGTTTACGTACATTTTTATTGACCTGTTACAAGAAAAGGCCAAGGGTGTTAATGACAAAACAAAATATTTAAATACAAATAGTAACCGTCGTGGTAAATCAGTCAAAACGACGAAGTTTTAAAAAAAAAGACGTGATATTTTGTTTAAAACGGCGGTAAAAACTTACCTTCGTTGTGTAACATTATAACATCGGTAAGAGTAAAACGTCGTATAACAAAAAATTGAGCAGTAAAATTAAAACGTTCTTAAATAAAACCCAAACGACGTGGTAGTTAAATTAAAACGACGTTTTTAAGAAAATACTGACATGGTAGTTAAATTAACACGTCGATAATAACTTACCGTCGTTATATTTTAATTATAACGTCGGTATTATTAAAACCGTCATTTATTTAAATACTTTATAGGAAGAATCTTAAATCAGAAGAAATCAACTTACGTATTCACTATATTTTTCATGTCGTCGTCAACCATGCGTTTTGGCAGTGAATTCATGTAATAGGCAATCTCCGTTGCTGGTCTCACAATTACCATCACCCCATGACCCCTGCACATAATGATTCATATATGTTAAATAGTACTACAAAGAAAAATATTAGAAGCTCAGGAAAATACTTTAAATGGTACTAACCCTGGATTATAATGGACCAAGAAAAATTGATTCCCATCTGCTGTATTCAGGCGGTTTGACAAGTGTTTTATTCGGTCTGATATTGATCCAGCTTCAGAGCTCACTAGACCAGGGTCCACGAGGCCAACAAGGTTTACCATATTTGCCATTTTTAAATAGTCAAATAGGAACCTAAATATATGAAAGTCAATTAAATGAGATTTTAATTTAAAAGAAAGGAAAATGTAAAACAAAATGGGATTAGGGAGAATTACCTCATGTATACTGATATTACCTGTGGTTCCAATCTCAACCATGGAACCAAACTGCAAAATATCTTGGGCATGTGAACTGTCACAGCCTCCTTAGTAGGCAACAACTTGGTCTGGACATGTTGGCATAAGGCTAAGAGAGGAGGTGGCATGTCTAGCTTTGAGAGATCCTGTTACACGAAAATAAATAAAGAAATATAAGTTAGTTTGTGTGTGAACTAAAATAAACGACTCTAACTAAACCCAAAAAACAGACGTGGTATATAATATAAACGACGATTTCTAGTAAATACTGACGGAGGAAAGGTTATACACATCGGTAAATACATAACCGTCGTTGTGTTGAAATTATAACGTCGCTATACTATAGAAAGATCGTCTAATATAAATACAGTTAATGAAATCATGAAATAGACGACGGTTTATAAAAGAGTTAGACGACGCAGAAAAACACAGTCGTTATTTTTAATGTCTAATAATTTCCAAATCAAGTAAAAGCGTCGTGGTATTTAACTAAACACGACGCGTCCTGGAAGAAACATACGTATATACCGTCGTTATTTTAAATTTTAACGTCGGATATTAAAAGGAGCGACGTCTATTTAAATTTAAAAGGCAGAAATAGAAAATAGTAGAAATTTTACCGTGTCCTCTTGCTATTTTCCAGGCAGGTATCAGCTTCAGGCTTTGGATCTTCTAATCCCAAAGCTAGGGGTCTGATACCAGTGGCCCCAAGCAGGTTGCCTTATCAGACATTGGATTTTTTGGGCTTTGATATTGAGGGGGTAAAGTAATTGGAGTAATTGGAGAAATTGGGCTTTTGAGCATCTGGCTGGGATCAAAATTAGGAACTAGTTGACGGAAATTGTTGGACAGATTTTACTCTATCTATTTCTCGCAAGTGCACGAACCAATTATAGTATAGGAATGCAAGCACGAGGTTGTTCCACAGAGACTTGGATGAAAAACACTTATTACTACTACTTAGACTCACAAGTAATTCTAAGACTAAACAGAATTTAAATGAAGTTTTGTTGAGTTTGTTGGAATGAAAACTACACAAAGGAAATGGAAAACAACAAGTGACTGAAAACTACTAAAAGGGAATGCAAAATAGCAAGTTACCAGCAAGTAGTTGTTTAGAAAATTTAGAGACAAAGGAGACAAGCACTAGGGGTTCAACTTCACCATGACAATCCAATTTCAAGCTACAAGTTAACAATCACCTAAGTTGATTACAATTTCTGGAGTTCGTTCTTTCTTATGTATGATTATCCATATGGTGTTTGGTTTTAATCAAGTACCAGAGAAAACACAACTTAGCTATGGTGTTTAGTCTAGGTTATGTATCTGAATCCATTAAGCTTAAGAAGAACACAAAGGAACCAAGTAAACATTTAAACATGGTGTTTGTCCTAAATGCATTACCCACTCATTCACTAATCGGTTCAAGAGTCATATGGTGTTTATGTAAACTTGAACTAGATAACCAACATGCATGTGTTCATAATGGCCAGTTATTTAAACATGCATAAAGATTCAACTAAGAACAAGTGAATGAGACCAGAAAAATTAGAAGTAATCAACAAAGGGGGGATGGAGTGAAGGATGGCTGAATTGTGGGGTTGTGAATCCCAGACTTGCACACCTTGAATCTGGAATTGAAGAGGTATTTATAGGGGGAGGGAAGTGAGAAATCAGAATTGAATATAGCAATGACCTAACACACTAGCATTAGATAATCAGAATTGGTTGTTGCACTTCACCAACAAATCCCACCAGCAGCCATAGCTCATCATCATGTCAGCATGACCAAGCTTCACCAACAAATCCCACCAGCAGCCATAGCTCATCATCATGTCAGGCATGACCAAGCAAGCAATGAGCTCATCTGCAAGTCAGCATGAAGTGTATTTTGATGGGCTCATGGATTGGGCTTGGATCAATCAAATGTCGACTTTGAGCTGTCTATCTTCAAGTTCAGAATGTCTTCTTTCCATGCACATGTAAATTGGCCCAATCCAAGCAAAGATGAAAAAGATATATCCGAAATGAATTTGTAACTCAGTCTTCAGTTTTTACACATTGTTTTCACCATTTTACTTCAAATGCCTCAAGTGATACCTAGAGCTCAATGAACTGAATGACAAACACAAAAGAGGTTAAAAGCACAAGGTTAACTCAAAAACATAACTAAATCATAAGCTATAAGGGTATAAAATGATATACAATTGTGAACCGAACAAATACCCCCAGACCTAGATTTTGCTAGTCCTCGAGCAAAACAAAACAAAACAAAAACAAGAAGTTAAGTAGACCACTTCGGCAGGTAACTCGATTGCATTGAGCATATGCAACAAGCCTTTAAACCTCTAGGCATCCCTAGTAGGAGGAGTTGTGTCTCCTAAGGGTTTAACAGAAACGGTACCCATAAACGCTTTTCCTGACTCTACAAAACAAAGTGGTTAGAAAAACAAACTTTGAAATCAACTAATGAAAATGAAAGAAAACTTTAGTCATACCTCCAACACTATAGAGTTGCCAAAATAGGTGATCAATCAGTGTGTACAAGTGGAAGCTATAGCTCAAAGGCACACGGCTTCAAAGCAAGCACACTCAAACCTTGAATAGAGAACATGCTTCGACTCTAATTCTCACAGATAACACTCAATCACTCAGAACCTATGGTTTAATTCTCTCAAGAAAGAATAAGTGAGTGTATGAAATAGAAACACAAGTTTAGGTTAGATCTCAAGAAGGGAATCAAATACTAAGAATAGAGATACACACATACTTACCAGCACCCATGAATACATCCTCAAAGATCAGCTAGGTCTTTCACAAGGTTGTAATGAAAGGCTAAGGTTAGGGGAAATGGAAGAATTGGAAGGAAAAACAAGTAACTTAAGAACATACCAAGGCTGCATTCTTCATTGATCTGCAAGGTATCATTGATTTATAATGGCATGGCTGCAGACTTCATGGTACCACCTGGCATAGACCTTATATTTCACACTTAGATCAAATCGACACACTTTCTCTTTATCTTTCTTATTTGCTGATTTGATCCGCATCTTCTTTAACTATATTGCACAGATACACACCAATTTCCATTTAGGTACATGGCAGCAACTTCAATGCTTCAAACTTATCTTGGCACACCTTGGTATATTTCTAAGCTATAGGGTATGGCTACAATAGGTCAAGTATCTCAGATTGAGATACAAAGGTAGGGAAATGATGAGGGTGATAGAAGAAAAAGGCTTTAAGTGTTTGGCTTCAAGAGGGCTAATGGAACACACATATGGGTAGGGTGAAAAGAAAGCACATAGAATGGTTATACACACATAGCCTAGCATCACTTCAATGAGTTCATTCATGAATGAGAGCAAGCACATGATATCTGCAAAAGAGAATCATCCTTAGTATTCAATCAAAATGGAACAATGAGATCAATTAGAGTGAATTGAAGAAAATAAGTATGGATGAGAAATAGAACACTTTAAACCCTCTCAAGAAAGCGATTAGGCTCGATATGGCTCACTAGGGTAGTCTCCACTATTCTCCTTCAAGAATTTGAGCATGGTACTTTAGCCACCAGAATTCTAAGAGCAAAAGCTTTGTGAAGTGCAAAAATTCTAATATGAAAACCTCAATGGCAGCTCCATAATATTGACTGCATGACCTTCTAAAAAAAATGAACAAAAACTGAAAAACACAATGAAAGAAAACTGAAAACATAAATGAACGAAAATTGAAAACCTTCCCCCCAGACCTGAATTGAACATTGTCCTCAATGTTAAAGCATAGAAAAGATGATTGAGAACATGCAAATGATAAAGGAAAAAGTTAAGAAGAAGGTTTAGAGAAAAACTCCCCCTTGATGCGATTAGGTCGACCGCTAACAAACACCTTCTTCTTGAACACATGGGTTGCCTCCCAAGAAGCGCCTTAGTTAATGTCTTGGCAAGACATTATGCAATCAACTTATGATGAGTTGGGGGGTTTCGGATCAATCGCCTCAAGATAGTTCACCCAACTTCTTCTCCTCTTCCTTTTCCTTTTCCTTTTCTTTTTCTTCAAGTGTGCAAGGGGTGTAACTTTGAACTTGCCATTGGATGGTTCCAACTTCGTAGAGCATGGATCAAGGGGCTCAAGTGGTAACCCAGAAATTGGTGGAAATGGCTGGAACACTTCTAGGGAAGCTACCACTTCTTGGAACTCAGATTCATCATCAAGGTCACCTAAAGGTTGTGTCAAAACAATTTCTAAAGCATCATCAGATTGTGCCTGCACAAACTTAGACAAAACCAGGGAATCCAAACAATCAAGTGAATTAGAAGGATGAGTTAAGGATTCAAACACTTTGAATTCTATGGTTTGGCCAAGGACTGTCATTTTCATAATGCCATTTTTCACATCAATAAGAGTGTTTGCTGTGGCCATGAATGGTCTTCCAAGCAAGATAGGCAGCTCATGATCATGAATGGGTGCATCTTCCACGTCTATCACTACAAAATCAGCAGGCAATATTAGCTTATCAACTTGAACCAAAATATCTTCAACGATACCTCTAGGATATTTCACTGAACGATCAGCAAGTTGTAAGCTGAGTGTGGTGGATTTTAATTTTCCCAAACCAAGTTGCAAGTACACTGAATAAGGCATTAGATTGATACTTGCACCTAAATCCAACATGGCTTTCTCAGCTCGTTTATCTCCAATGGTTATGCCGATGGTAAAACTACCTGGATCCTTGAGCTTAGGAGGAAGTTTTCTTTGAAGGACAGCACTCACATTTTCAGACACCAACACCTTCTCATGAGGACTATACCTTCTCTTGTGTGAGTTCAACTCCTTAAAAAATTTAGCATAAGTTGGCATGTTCCTGATCACATCAAGCAAAGGCAAGTTAACATTGACTTTACTAAGTATATCATAGATTTCAGTAAAAGACTTATCCTGTTTGCTTTTAGCAAGACGTCCAGGAAAAGGAATTGGTGGCACATAAGGGTTCTCGGCCTTGTACAATATAGGTGAAATTGTTGACTTGCCAATGGGAATTGCTTCTTTTGGTGTCATCTCTTCCTTGTGTTCATCACCTGCATTCACAACATCATGATTAGTAACTTCTTTGCCAACTTTATTATCAATAACCTTACCACTTCTGAGAACTGAGATTGCGTTGGCTTGCTCATGATGCTTGGGATTCACATTTGGCTGACTAGGGAATTTTCCAGGTTCTCTTTTGTTCAAAGAATCAGCAATTTGTCCCAATTGAATCTCCATCTTAGTAAGGGCAGCAGAATGTTGTTGAAGAGCACCATTAGTAGTTTGCTGGAATTGCAAAATATTTTGGGCCAACATCTTGACTGTGTCCTCCAATGAACTTGGTTTAGGCTGGAATGATGAACTTGCTTGATTTTGATTTTGATTGTTGCTCCAAGAGAAATTTGGGTGATTCCTCCAACCAGGATTATAAGTGTTCGAGAAAGGATCATTTCTTGGCCTTTGGTTGTAAGAATTCATCATGTGGGCTTGTTCTTGGGCAAACTCAGGATAAGCATTACTAGCTGAACACATGTGAGTTGAGTGTCCTTGAGAATTGCAAATAGCACAAACTTCAACTTGAGGAGCTTTAGGTACCATATTGAGCACATCATCAAGCTTCCTTTGTAAACTAGCCACCTGTGAAGCAAGCTCATTGTTAGGACTAATCTCATAGATACCCGCCTTACCTCTTGTATCTTTGTGTTGAGCATTGGATCCCAACATCTCAAATATGTCATATGACTCTTGAGCATTCTTTTTCTTTAAAGCTCCACCTACAGCATTATTGACAGTAGATTGACAAGTTTCGGTTAGTCCATCATAGAAAATTTGCATTTGCAAGTATAGAGGTAACCCATGATGTGGACATTGCATTAGAGTTCCTTTGAAACGCTCATAGCATTCGTTGAATGGTTCTCCATCATGTTGTGAGAAGTTGAAAATCTTGGACCTCAAGGTGGCTGTCTTTTGGGCAGAGAAAAACTTCTCCAAGAACTTCTTAGCAACAGCATCCCAAGTGGTTAGTGATCCAGGGGTTAACGACATAAACCAAGTCTTTGCTCTATCTTTCAAAGTGTAAGGGAAAACCCTCATCCTCAGATTTGCTTCAGATACATCCTTCAAAGGCAAAGTACAAACAACAGTATAAAATTCTTTAATGTGAGCCAAAGGATCTTCGTTAGGTAAACCATAAAAAGAAGGAAGCATTTGAAAGTGAGAAGATTTAAGCTCATAGTTTCTAGCTTCTCTGGACAGCAAGATGCATGAAGGTGAATTTGGTATGATTGGTTGAGCAAGATCCTCCAAAGCAAGTTGGTCATTAGCTGCCATCTTTTCTTCTTCCTCTTCTTCTTCTTGATCTGAGTTAAAGATGTTGAACAAAGAGTATTCTTCTGAGTTTGCTGAATTGGAGGTTTCAGCTTCTAAGGGATTGAGAATAGATTCAGTGGCTGCCTCCTTTGCTTTAACAAGCCTTTGTTCAAATTCAGCCACTGATGGTTGTTGTGTACCACGGATTGGTTGGATCCTAATGGTTCCGGATTGAGAGTGTTTCTTGACCGCTGATACAACTTGTTCAAGCAACGGTTTGCTCGACATGCAAATACCTGAAAACAAAGAAAAACTAAAGAACGTAAGCAATAGAAATAAGACTCTTAATCAAGTCCCCGGCAGCGGCGCCATTTTCTTGTTGGACAGATTTTACTCTATCTATTTCTCGCAAGTGCACGAACCAATTATAGTATAGGAATGCAAGCACGAGGTTGTTCCACAGAGACTTGGATGAAAAACACTTATTACTACTACTTAGACTCACAAGTAATTCTAAGACTAAACAGAATTTAAATGAAGTTTTGTTGAGTTTGTTGGAATGAAAACTACACAAAGGAAATGGAAAACAACAAGTGACTGAAAACTACTAAAAGGGAATGCAAAATAGCAAGTTACCAGCAAGTAGTTGTTTAGAAAATTTAGAGACAAAGGAGACAAGCACTAGGGGTTCAACTTCACCATGACAATCCAATTTCAAGCTACAAGTTAACAATCACCTAAGTTGATTACAATTTCTGGAGTTCGTTCTTTCTTATGTATGATTATCCATATGGTGTTTGGTTTTAATCAAGTACTCAGAAAACACAACTTAGCTATGGTGTTTAGTCTAGGTTATGTATCTGAATCCATTAAGCTTAAGAAGAACACAAAGGAACCAAGTAAACATTTAAACATGGTGTTTGTCCTAAATGCATTACCCACTCATTCACTAATCGGTTCAAGAGTCATATGGTGTTTATGTAAACTTGAACTAGATAACCAACATGCATGTGTTCATAATGGCCAGTTATTTAAACATGCATAAAGATTCAACTAAGAACAAGTGAATGAGACCAAAAAAATTAGAAGTAATCAACAAAGGGTAACATTAACTTAAAACATGAAATTGTCTTGTCAGGTTACATTGAAACCCTAGCTATGGATTTAGCTGCTCATAATGAGAAAGAAATTAAGACATAAATGAGAAAACATAATGAATGCAATAAGAGTAGAAAAACCCCTTTTCTGAAGTTGTTGTGGTGTCCAAGGCTTCTCCAAGTGCTTCTCCACGTCTAATGCTTCTCCAAGAGCTTTCTCACGTCTAGAAGGATGTATGAAGGATATTGAGGTGATTTGGGATGAGTTTGAGTGAGTGGTGATGGCTGAGGAAGATGAAATTCGTAGGGAAATAGAAGAGAGGTTTGCTGGAGTTGTTTTGGGAAAATGATGGAAGTGTTTGAGGAAAATGATGGAAGTGTTTGAGGGGGGATGGAGTGAAGGATGGCTGAATTGTGGGATTGTGAATCCCAGACTTGCACACCTTGAATCTGGAATTGAAGAGGTATTTATAGGGGGAGGGAAGTGAGAAATCAGAATTGAATATAGCAATGACCTAACACACTAGCATTAGATAATCAGAATTGGTTGTTGCACTTCACCAACAAATCCCACCAGCAGCAATAGCTCATCATCATGTCAGCATGACCAAGCTTCACCAACAAATCCCACCAGCAGCCATAGCTCATCATCATGTCAGCATGACCAAGCAAGCAATGAGCTCATCTGCGAGTCAGCATGAAGTGTATTTTGATGGGCTCACGGATTGGGCTTGGATAAATCAAATGTCGACTTTGAGCTGTCTATCTTCAAGTTCAGAATGTCTTCTTTCCATGCACACGTAAATTGGCCCAATCCAAGCAAAGATGAAAAAGATATATCCGAAATGAATTTGTAACTCAGTCTTCAGTTTTTACACATTGTTTTCACCATTTTACTTCAAATGCCTCAAGTGATACCTAGAGCTCAATGAACTGAATGACAAACACAAAAGAGGTTGAAAGCACAAGGTTAACTCAAAAACATAACTAAATCATAAGCTATAAGGGTATAAAATGATATACAATTGTGAACCGAACAGAAATATGCCAACATAGCCTCCCTCTCTGCTCTAACTCTTCCATTATAGTTTCCCTTGACTTCACCTCAATCCTCAAGGTCTCTTCTCTAACTGCCTCCCTCACACTTTCCTTCAATTTGTCACCAAATTTCACTCTCTGCTGTTTCGGCAAATTGAAGAACTGAGTTGGGGTAACTCCAGGCACCAGCTCCTCTGACTCTCCCACCATGCTCGGGGGTTCCCAAAGCAAGAGTCAAGACATCATTGGTCCCGAGGAGACAGTCAGAGTGCCTTCGGAGACTTGCTTTTGCAAATCATCCTAAAAGAGAGAAAGAGATATTGTTAGAAACTGAGCAGGGTGTAAAACAGATAAATATACCGACGTAAATTATAAACAACGACGGTTTTTTTAAATTCCTGACGTAGTATTAATTTAAAACGTCTGTATTTAACTACCGTCGTTGTTTATATTTTACAACGTCGGTATATAAAAATACGTCGTATATTCAAAATAAAATAGATTAAAACATAAATCAAAGACCGTCGTAGTATTCAAAGTAAGACGACGGACTATTGAAAAAACGACGTTGATGTCCAATTTCATACGGCTGCACAAAATTACTGTCGTTGTATAAGCATTCTAACGTCTAGATAAGATAAAACTGTCGTAAATGCTAATGAAGAAGTAAAAAAACTCGATTGAAATGTGCATTCTTTTCCAGAAATTGTGCACCACAAATTTAAGTGAAATAGATAGAGAGAGGGAGAGTGTGTGCGTGAGTAAACTTAAAACAAAAATGCTGTTCATAGAGGAATTTAATCCGTCGTATTAATTCTATCTAGACGTCTACTTTATTCAAAAACCGACGTCCTATTCATTTTAAAACGTCGGTAATTTAAAAATAAGCGATGTCTATAACAAAATAAAACACTCTGTTTTTCAAAGTTAGAACAGAGTTAGTGACTTACGATTAGTTTTGCCTTCTCTGCAACCTTTGGATCAGGGATGTTTCCTGTTTTATCTTCTCTTGCCTTCTTCCATAGAACAGCTCGATCGATTTCTTCAATATCGGGCATGGTTTCTACCAATTGGTCCTCAAAACCAACATACCCTTTTCTAGACAACCTATGGTTGTACTCCAATTTCTCCCTCCTCTCTTTCTACTCAGCATGCTTAGCCTCAAAATCTGGGGTTAACCTTGAAGCTACGAAAGCATCCCATTGCGATTTCTCTATGAACTTATAATGCGCAGGGGTTTCTTTTAACTTCTCATTGTCATGTGCGAATGGAAGGATATACTGCCTAGTTACGTTATACTTGAAATCCTTCCATTTTTTGGTGGCAGACGACAAGACCATGGCTTTGTACCTATCCTCAATAACATAGGACATTTGAACAGCTTCCCAAATCTGCTCCTTCACGTCCTTGGGTATTTGACTCCATTTCTTGTCCACAAGAGGGACTCTGGTGCGTGCCAAAACACCAATGAAAGACTGCATCTCAACAGCAGCCTTGCCACGTGGTTTGCCCTTTTTATTGAACTCAACCACAAGCTTAACATTCTCAATTTTCCTCTTCACAACACGGCTCATTGTGCTAATACCGCGGCCAGATTTTGGCTCCTCAACAAATGTGGTAGTGCTCGAGTCTTTCTCGGAGGCTGAGGAAAATCTCATCCTCTTCGAGTGTTTGCTTTGAGTTGATTTTTCTCCTTCCACTTAAGCCTTTGAAACTAATTTGGCTTCATCCCCTTGTGCCTTTCAACCTGATTTGGCCTTTGACGCTTCAGCTTCCTTGTTTTGAGATTTCGAAACCATTTTTAATTAATTTGCAAGGTAAACAACGTCGGTTATCAAAAAGAAACGACGTAATAATACCAAACAACGACGGTAACACTAAAAAAGCGACGTCCTATTAAACAGTCTCTTAGACCATGAATGGAAATAAGACGACGGTTTTATATATTTCATGACGTAAATGTGTATATACTACGTCGGTTTTAATAATAACCGACGTGGTTTAAAATTTACAAAATGATTGTTCTTCTCCAAAAAGACGACGGTTTTATCTTGTTTCCGACGTATTAATTGTCACACCATGACGGTTTTTAACCACCGTCGTACATTTTGCTAGAATTTAACGGCCGTCGTGGTGTGTCCATTCTATCGTCGAAAACAAGACAGAACTGTCATCTTTTGGCGTCGTGAGAGTATCTACTAATGTATTTAATCAAAACCAGTGAAAGATTTCTTCAATTTGACAGAATCTTGTTTCCAGACAACTACGGCATTCAAATGAAATGTAAAAAAAAGGGAAGAGAGGCAGAAAAACCTTTGGCTTGCAAAGAAAGTTTCCTTCCTACGAAGACGAAGGCGAAAATGGTGATTTGGAGATGAAGACGAAGATTCAGACAATGATCAGATGCTGCTTTTGGGAAATGAGAGGGAAACCACGATACTTTATGAGTGAGAGAAAACCGTAGAATATTAGGTCAGGTGACGAAAAGTTTATATATTTTCCCAGAGTTCAATACAACGACGTTGTTATTACAAAACCGTTGTATTAGTTAGTTATAACGACGGTGTTATCACACTTGCCAAGCGACTTTTGGAATTCCGATGTGGTTATGATGGCGCTTTTTTTTATTTAACTGACGTTGTACTTGGAAATCAACAATTGTGTATTTTAATAAACCGACGTGGTTACTTTGGGGTTCTGAAAACGACGTCGTTCTCTTTTTAATACGCCCAAATGAGTTTTGGATTTCCGATGCAGTTATGACGGCGCTTTGTTTATCTAAATTGACGTTGTACTTAGAAATTCAATGACCTTGTATTTTAATAAACAGACGTGGTTACTTTGGGGTTCTGAAAACGACGTCGTTCTCTTTTAAATACACACGGGATTTCCGATGCAGTTATGACGGCGCTTGTTTATCTAAACTGACGTTGATTATTCCAATATGACGTCGCTATGTATATTAGAACCGACGTGGATATTTACGGTAATTTGTTTAAATATGATTTTTTCACGCGTTTTTAACTCTCAGTTTTCAATTAGGGTTGCAGAATGATTTCTCACAAGAAATTGTCTTCCTGAAAGCAAATGGGTTTGCAAAATGATTCCTCACAAGACCAAGCATGGGTTTGCTACATCCTCCTGTGTAGTAAGGGTGGAACCAGCCTTAGAACCTGCATGGGTTTGCAGCCGCACTTGCCCTAAACACTCGCGAGAGACGGACTCAAGTGGTGGCTGTAGTGGGTTCCTCCCAAATCAGAGAAAAGTCTATTCATTCTGAACCTCAAGCCCACTCCCAGCTTCTTCCCAGCCCCCACTCTCCCCACCCCAAAGGCACAACCCACAACAGGTTCTAAGGCTGGTTCCACCCTTGCTACACAGGAGTTTTCAAGTTGATCACTGTGGAAAAGGGGACTACAATGTAACCAGGAATCGAGGAGTGAGCTTTTCATACTTTGTTGATTTTGATTTTCTAAAATTATTAGATATTCATCTGTGGCTGTGCAGGAGCTTGAGAACAAGAGAAAGGAGAGGCCCCAGCTTGCATATGTGAGGAAGAAACAGTTGAACAAGCTGAGGGTGAAGGCAGAAAAGAAACCACGATGTATTTGCCAAATTTGTGTACATATATTGTGTAAATATTGATCAATATTTAACACGAAGAGATTTGCATTTTAAGATGAAAATGTTGTTGAGGATTGAGAATTAAATTTTGTTTTGTGTTAAGAAAGATATTACCAAAATAAAAGAAAAATTAATTAATTTTAAAAAGCTATAAAAATAAGACGCGTTTGCAAGAAGAAGACAGACGTATAAATTGAAAAAATACGACGGTAATTTGAACTTAGGACGTGGTAAATAAACACGACAGTAGTGTTGTAGGTACCATTGTAGTATACTCCAAAATAATAAGTCGATAAATTAATCTCTAGCGTCATGGTATATTATTTAACACGTCGTTTTTTTTGTAATATACCGACGTTTATTATATTACATTATACGACGTGGATTCCATAAAATTATACGACGTGGATTCCATTAAAGAATAACCGACGTGGGTTTTTAAATGACACGGCGGTATGTATATAAGCACCGCCGTAAGTTTAAAAGATTTATTGTATAAATTTGACTCTTTCTTTCAGTTTCAGTTTTCATTTAGGGTTCCAAGTTCTTCTGGTCTCTCTGGAGGCTCGTCTTCCTCTCTCACATACACACATACATCATCACTCTCTCTCACATCTCAAAGACAATAATTTGGATGTTAATGATGTATGCGTTTTGGTGTATCTCAAAGACACCAAAATTCACACATCATTAACTTTCAAAACATTGTCTTTCTCAAAGTTTGCCATGGTCAGTTTAGTTCTGGTTTCTTAAAATATTGTCTCACTTTGGTGGTTCTATTATGATCAGGATCCAAAGATCTGAATGGTAAGATATCATACCTCTAGAGATTTTCCTTTTAAGACGAAAATGTTGTTGAGGATTGACTTGATCAGTTGAGATACTTGGTTTCCTTTTGATGGTTTTAAGAAAGATATTACCAAAATAAATAAATAATTAATTAATTTTAAAAAGTAAAAAAAATAAGACGGCGGTTTACAGAGAAGGAAGACGTATTAATAGAAAACACACACATCATTAACTTTCAAAACATTGTCTTTCTCAAAGTTTGCAGTAGTCAGTTTAGTTCTGGTTTCTTTTTGGATTTTGTGTATTTAAAATATTGTCTTTCTCACTTTGGTTGTTCGATTATGATCAGGATCCAAAGATCTCAAAGGTAAGTTATCAAAATTAAAAAATATGATCAGGATCCAATGACCTCTTGGGATCTCGTTTTAATTTTCGTCGGCTACCAAAATTAAAAAATAATTAAATCTGAAAAAGAAATAAAAATTAAGACGGCAGTTTACAGAGAAGGCACCGTCGTAGTATACAGACGTGGATTCCGTTATATTATACGATGCGGATTAAGAACAGTTGGTCGTGTTTAGTTAGGAGTTAACACGGCAGTTTTTTTTCAAGAACTGTTGTCTTTATTTTCTACGTCGGTAGATTCATACCTGTTGTCGTTGTTTTTTGATCAGATTTTAACTTTGAAGAAATCCTTTTTTAAAAACGACGCTTTTTTATTTGTATGCGTCGTCTTTTAAAAATATTCAACAGTAAGGCACTTATCCACGACGATTTTTTTATACCGTCGTTGATTTAAATACAACGACGGTTTTATGTTCTGCCGTCATCTTTTTCTGGTTGTCTTTTTCACTTTTTGTAGTAATGGCCATTGAGGTGAGGAATTGGATTGTTGGAATGGCTGCCAGCTATGGGAGGAACCAAAAGGACCATTATGATGCAACGAAGGAGACTGATGTTGTGACTGGTTCCAGCCACGACCATGTCCACGAGAACTACCGCGGTCGCAGAGCCCCCACAAGAGAGCTGTGGATTGACCGAATTGGACAAGGTCAGTGCGAGGATTCTGCGCTTCATATGAAAGCAAACGGGCACGCAGATCAGCAAAATCAGGAACAACAGGAAAATTTAAGAGAGCGGTGACAAGCATTTTGTAGTCGGGACCCAAGCCACGAAGAATGCCAGGAACGAGGTCCTTATTGGAGACCGGTTCATTAATTGCAGCCAGGGAATCAGCAATGGATTTGGCATGACGGAGGTACTCAACCATGGTTTGGGTGCCCTTCTGCAAGTCCATGAGTTGAAATCTAAGGATGGATTCACTGGCCACTGAGGTTTGAGAGAAGTGTCGTTGTAGGCAATCCCAAATGTTTTTGGAGGAGTCACAGCCAATGGTGAGAGATAAGACTGACTCTAGAGAGACTGCTGGTTAGATAGCTGACAATGAGTTGGTCTTGTTGGAACCAGGTTTCATACGCGGGATTTGGTTGTGGTGCTGTTTGGTCAGGGAGGATGCTGGTAGAGGAAGCAAAGGAGAGGGTTGAGGGGAGGAGCCATCAACATATTTCCATAAGCCATGGCCAATAAGAAAAGGTTTAATTTGACGGAGCCATAGAAGGTAATTTGTGTCTCTGAGTTTGATGAAGTATGAATAGTTTGGACCAGGAAGAGAGGTTGAAGAAGATTGAGAGGCCATGAAAGGGTTTGGGTAGGAGGAATAGGGAAAAGAGAGAAAGGGATCGGTTTTAGGCTGATACCATGTAGAATTAGGGGTGGGCATTCAACCCGGTGAACCGGAAATCCGAGCCGAACCGCACCAAAAAAACCGAGTTGACCAAAAAGTCAACAACCAGTCAAAAAACCAAACCGACCGGTTCTAACCGGTTTTGGTTCCGGTTTCATACCTTTAAAAACCGGACCGGGCCGAACCGGACCGGTCAAATTAAAATATATAATTTTAATATATAATTATATATTGTTAAACATTTTCACCAAGCCCAGCTCCACCAAAAATCAAATAAATAAACAGACCCAACGTTATTTCTTAACCATCTCAAAGCCCAACTCTATTTCTTAACAAAGCCCAACTCTTTATATTAATTTGTACCACTCTCCCCCAACAACTTCTCATACCCTAGCCGTCCCCATCATCTCTCTTTCCAAAAATTGTTTTTTTCTTCTTATTCTTCTTCTTCTCTCCTCTGCCGACTTCTCTTCTTTGTATTTTTTTTTCTTTCTTCTTCTTCTTCTTCTTCTTTTCTCTCCTCTCTCTGCTGCAGACTTTTCTTCTCTTTTTTTTTTTCCTTCTTTTTTCTTCTTCTTCTTTTCTCTCCTCTGGCTGGCCTTACTTTTTTTCTCTCTCTTTTTTCTTTCTTTCTTCTTCTTTTTCTCTCCTCTGTACTGCCGACTCTTTCTTCTCCTTTTTTTCTTCTTTTTTTCTCTCCTCTGTGATGCTGACCTTGTATTTTCCTCACCCCCTCTTGCTGCCTCAACACATCCCCTGTACCTCTATCGCATTCCACTGGCTCCAAGTCCCCCGCATCCATCCGAGCCCAGCTACCCTGCACGAGCCAGGCATAGCTCAGATCTCTCCATGGAGTCTCTCACCTTCTCTGAGCATATTGTAGATCTTGGGTGATGCAACCACACCACATTTTCCACAATCCTATACATGGCTTTGGCCTAATACGTGTATTTCTCTGTGTTAGGCTCTTCTTCCTTTTCCCCACCTTATTGGGCAGATTAGAATAATCGTTAGATAGCTGTCACGTGTATTACTTTTGCATCCTTATCAGCTTTCCATCTTTTGTTGTATTTAAAGAGCCTGGCCTCAAAGTTGTGAGGCAGAGAAGAATATACAATTCCCATTTCTAATTCTGCCTTTCTTTATTCTTTTACCTTGCTTTTAGGGTGACTATTCCGTGCACCCATCATCTGGTATCAGAGCCCACCTATGGGTTCTGGGAAAGCCACCACTCACGAACCCAGCGCCGCATCCATCTCCCGTGATGTCCGGCATGACCACCTTGATTCCCAACTTAATGATGCCCAAGACACCATTTCTTCCCTTCTAGCCCACCAAGAAACCCACGAATCCTCCATTGCCTCCCTTCACAAGACCATAGACACCCTCTCTTCCGCTCAAACCTCTCTCCAAACCTCACTTACTACTCAACTCGCACACCTCCAGCAGACTTTTTTGGAGGCCCTCCACACCTCCCAACCTCCTCTTTCCTCCACCACAGCTCCGGCTTCCACCTTTTCTCCGTCCCATGTTTCAGCCCCTCCACCCCGGTCGGGGTCGTCACCTCTCACCCCTCGGCCCTTGCCACCTCCGCGCCCCTCTGTCCATCCATTCTCCTCTTTATTCGCCCCTCACACGGTCCTTCACTCCACCGTCCTACACCCGCCCTTCTCCTTCCCTTTCCCCTTTTCCTACCTCCCCCTCTCTCCCACACTTTCCCTCACACACCCTTTTTCGGTTGCCCCGTTCCCCACACCCCAAACACCCATCCTTACATTCAACCACCCAATTTTTCCCCTCAGTCCAAACCCCTCAAGCTTGATCTGGAATGTTTTTCGGGTGATGACCCCTACGGCTGGCTGGCCTCTGCCGAGCGTTTCCTTAATTACTACGGTGTTCCGGCCCATGACAAGGTTCCAGTTGCTGCGGTTCACCTGACCGGCGATGCGTCACTCTGGATGCGTTGGTTTGAACAACGTTTTCCTGCAGATTGGAATCTTTTTTCCTCTCTCCTCCTTCAACATTTTGGCCCAGCTGATATGCACGATCTGGAGGCCCATTTTTCGCACATCCAACAGACCGCTTCCTTGGAGGAATATTTTGCCCTTTTCACCAAGTTAGCTTGTCGGGTTCCCGACTGGACCGACTCCCAGCTGAAAAACGTTTTTATTGGCGGCCTCAAGGCAGATCTGCGTTTTGATGTCTACGCTTTACAACCAAGCTCCTTTTCCGAAGCCAAACGCCTTGCTCAAGTCTTCAATACCAAAATCCAAAATCGTCGAACTATTCCGCGCCCTTCTTACTTACGACCCCCTCCTTCTCCACCCACCGGACATCTTCCCTCTCCACCCACCACTGCCCTAGGCACATCTCCGCCCCACCCCTACCTCAAACACCCGCCCGCCGCCTACTCGAGGCTGAGGCCCAAGACCGCCGAGCCAAAGGGCTCTGCTTTAATTGTGATGAAAAGTCGGGCCATCGTTGTGTCACTCCGGTCGTGGCATTGATTGAGGCCGCCACTTTGGAAGAGGATCCCCTTGAGTTCCACGACTGCCCCCAAACCCCAGATGGTATCCTGGGTTCCACACCTCCTGGCTGACCCGTGCTTCACCATCCACTCACTTACTGGTGCTCTGTTTCTCCAAACTATGCGTCTCCAGGGCATGGTCCACAACGCCCCTATTCACATCTTTGTGGATTCCGGCGCCACTTTCAATTTTCTGCATCCCACACTGGCCCGCACATTGGCTCTTACCATTGATACGTCTTCTGTCCAGCACCTTTACACCGCTTCCGGTGAACACCTTTCAACCCAAGGGGCGGTGCACAATCTTTCTGTTCAAATCCAAGGCTACACACTCTCCTCCTCCTTTAAACTCCTTCCGGTTGCTGGCTGCGATCTCTTATTAAGAGCGGAGTGGTTAGAAACCCTTGGCCTCGTTGAATGGGACTTCAAAAACAAAGTTATGGGTTTCACCTTGGGGGGCTGTTCCTCCAGCGTTACGGGCCTCACTTCTCAGGCCCCTTCCACTATCAACTGTCAACTCATGGCCCATACCATCAACGTCGAACAAGACGGTTTCCTAGCCCAACTTTTACCCTGTCTCACCCCCCAACCCAGGCACCACAGCAGCCTATCCATCCCGATATCCTCACCCTCCTTACTCAGTTTCATGATCTTTTCCAAACACCAACCACCAACCACCCTACCTCCTAACCGACACATTGATCACCGAATTCCTCTCCTCCCTGGTTCTCTTGGTTCGCAAAAAGGATCACTCGTGGCGATTATGTGTTGATTACAGAGCCTTGAATGCTGCCACCACCAAGGACCGCTTCCCCATACCCCTAATTGATGAGCTGCTGGATGAACTCCGAGGGGCTACTATTTTCTCAAAGCTGGACCTTCGTTCTGGTTACCATCAAATCCATATGCACCCAGATGATGTGCACAAGACGGCCTTCCGTACCCATGACGGGCACTATGAGTTTCTCGTAATGCCCTTTGGTTTGTCTAACGCCCCCTCTACCTTTCAATCCCTGATGAATGATGTTTTTCGTCCTTACTTAAGGAAGTTTGTGCTTATTTTCTTTGACGACAATTCTTTGACAGACCACGTGGCACACTTAACCACTGTGTTCGAAACTCTCGACGTCACCAACTACTCGTCAAACAGTCTAAGTGTCTTTTTGGGCAACCTCAGTTGGAATATTTGGGCCATTATATTTCGGCCGCGGTGTCGCTGTGGATCCCGCAAAAATTGAGTGTGTTCGTTCTTGGCCGCTCTGCTACCATTAAGGCCTAACGTGGATTCCTTGGCCTTGCGGGTTACTATCGCAAATTCGTTCGCAACTTTGGACTTATTGCTCAGCCTCTAACCCAGTTATTGCAGAAGGATAAATTTGAATGGAGCCCTCCTGCCTCTATGGCCTTTGACGCACTTAAAGCAGCCCTGTCTTCCACACCGGTGCTCTCTTTACCGGATTTCTCCAAACCATTTTCAGTCAAGTGTGATGCTTCACAGGGTGGGCTCCGGAGCCGCTCTCTCCCAAGATGGGCACCCTATCGCCTTTCTTTCAAAGCCGCTCTCGGCCGTCACTTGTCTCTATCAGTTTATGAAAAGGAAATGATGGCAGTCATCCTTGCCATCCAAAAATGGCGTCCATATCTCTTGGGCCAGCAGTTCAATATCCTTACTGATCATTAGACCATACGGCACTTCCTGAGTCAACGAGTGACTACCCCAGTCCAGCAACGTTGGCTTCTCAAACTCATGGGATACAACTTTACCCTCCAGTACCGCCCAGGCACACAAAATCAGGTCGCGGATGCTCTTTCACGACGCCACGAACTGCTGCCAATCGTCGCAATGTCGCACCCTGTCTTCGATTCCCTTCCCCAACTCAAGCAGGATTGCCTACAAGACCCCGCCGCTGCCACTATCTTCCAAAACTACAAAACCAACCCTGCCCTCCTCCCCAAAACTACAAAGCCGCGTCCTGGTGTTTCTTGTTTTTGCACTTTACTTTTTTTTATTGGGTGCTTTGTGTTTTGTTTTATTTTATTTTAAGTTTGGGAAGTGTGTTTTCCCTTTCGGCTGTCGTCTTTGTTTTGTTTGGGAAGTGTGCTACTTTTTCTTTTGCAACTTCATTTCTTTTATTTCTAAAAAAAAAAAAATTACACTGGAAGGGCAACACGAACAGGCACACCAATAATACACTAGAATCACTTTTTCACAGGTGCTCGGTGTTTCGACCATTGGACCTTTGAGTTTAGCCCTATGGCTATCCTCTTCGGGGCTTCAGGTGCGGTCTCTTGGGGATCATCACTCGAGCTCCCAAAGATGGCACTCTTAGCCTGAGCGTAACCACTCTCACGATCTGTTTTCTTGCGCTTTCCCGGTCGGTCTAAGTCCTCCAGCTGCTTTCTCATGTCATGGGCGTAAACACTTACCATCTTCGAGAGATTTTTGTTCTCTTCCCGCAACGCCTCCAGCTGTGTCGATTCACCTCTATTATCCTTGCCCTTTCCCTTTTTAAACTTTTAATAATACTCTGGCACTCTTCGACCACACTTCGCTCTCCGCCAGCTGACC
Source organism: Prunus fruticosa (assembly GCA_018703695.1). NCBI lineage: Eukaryota > Viridiplantae > Streptophyta > Magnoliopsida > Rosales > Rosaceae > Prunus > Prunus fruticosa. The sequence goes on from CM031918.1 coordinate 4,423,100, forward strand.
TCTTAGCACCTCCACCTCATGGGACTTCGCAATTAGGCGATGACCCACGCTTGCAGTTGTAGCGGTGCTTTGCACGCTTAGTGCCAGAGCATCGCTCACGACCCGGTTGTCATCCCTTTCTCCCAGCACCCGTATATCCTTGGGAGTCACTAGATTTCTAGCAACTCCAAGGGCAACATCGTTGTCCAGCAGTATTGAGTCATTCACTGTCACGTGCCCCCGTGTAGAGGCAAAGTAAGGCATCCACACTGGTGCCACCTGCTTGGCCTCGAGTCTGAGTCGGTGGAGCTAGGTTGAGATCCAACGAGAATGGGTAGGAAGATGCCATTTGAACTGTCTTTTCTTTTGTCTTTCTTTTCTCTTTGGTGTGTTTCTGAGTCTGTGTGTTTTTCCCCCTTCTTTCTTTTTCTCTTTTATAGACTTAGTCTGCGTAACCCTAGCCACTGCGCTTCTGCGTTTTCGCGGCCCTTACGGCCTATCCCCTTAGGTCAGCTCGCCCGTTCACTAACCCCTTAATTGCATTTCTGCCTTTCTTCGTTTTCAAGAAACAAAAGTCGTCACACATTCCTTCGAAGCCAATAATTCTGGCTTGGGAATGTGAGAGGGACCTCTGCACGAGACACGTCCCTCGCTTTATTGCCCGTGACTCACAGGAGCCGAGACATCAGGGCCCACTTTTTTCTATTTTTCTGAGTTCTCACTCTTTGTGCCTCTGACTTGGTTTCTTTATTTTTTTTACTTTCTTCGCTTTTGGGCTTTCGTTTGGGTTGGGCTTTCATTTTGGTTTGTGCGTTTCTTTGGGTTTGATTTCTGCGTGCCTAGGACTTTTGTTAGGGCTTACTGTTTTGTTTTGTTTGGTTTTATTTCGTTTTTGTTTTGTTTTGCAACTGTGTTGTAGTTTAATTACTTGTTTGTTTGTGTTCATTAATTCTTGCTTTATTCCCTTTTCTTCTTGTTATAACATTGTTTATGCCTAAATTCTTTAACATTGAGGACAATGTTTATTTCTAAGTTTGGGAAGTGTTAGCAAGTCTTTTTTCGTTTCACTTAAATTTTTGCTTTCTTTTTCAGTTTTGAGTCTTTTTGTTTTCAAGTCACTTTCCGGACATATATGATGAGATTGTGATGAATGTTTGCATGACTTGATTGAAAATGCTAAAAATAATAATAATTTGTTATTCACTAAATGGCATCGTTCTAGCATGACATGTTTGAAACCCTCTATGCACTTGCCATTTGTTTCATAATTCTCCAGTTGAGGGACTTGCATGATCCAAAGAATTGTTTCAAGCATGAATTAGACTTGTATAACCATAAATAATGTGAGCTTTGAGCCTTTTGCTTCAATTCATGAGTGTTATACACGTATTCTTTTCTCTTGTCATCCGAGTTGTTGTTTGATCTCATTATTCATTGACTTGGTTGAGCACTTAAAAGACATTCATTATTGTGCAATTTGATTACATGACATTTGAGAAATGATATTAAGGCCCTCTTTGAACCGTTTGTGCCTTTCAAGCTAACCCTATGCATGCTTAAGCATGATTTTCCATTGTTAACGACCTTGAGCCTATATGTATGCCTTTTCTTTCAAGTAACCAATTATAACTTCTAGCCTTAGCTTGAAAAACAAAAATTTGTAATTCTCAAGCATGATGTTGCAAAGTCTTTTAGTCAACGATTATATGCTCTTACATTGTGAGTTTCTTGGACTTTGTTGTACCCATTTCCTTCATTTCTCACTTACCTTACACCCTTAGCCCCATTACAACCTATAATAAAGACCTAAATTGATCATAAATGTCATGTTGTTGAATTGCACACATTTTTCAGCTTTTAAGTGTTTGGCATCCTTCTTGAGATCATATTCATGCATGTTTTTCAGCTTGCTAATTTTGAGTTAAGTCCCTTATGGTTTAACTCTATTCTCATATTTACTATTGAGTGTTGCATTGTACCCCTCTTCCGAGTGATTCATTTGTGAGAGGACAACTTTGGTGAGATTTGAAGTTACATTTGTGCTTGGAATGATTTTTGAAGTTGTGTGAAAACTGAAATTGGAGAATGAGTTCCATTTGGCCATCACACTACTACACTTGAGCATGTTGTGTTATGACTTTTGCCGCCTTGTGAATAATGTGTAAACTGAGTTTTTCTTGTGAAAACCTTTGAGTCATTTGCATGAGTCACTCTCTCTTTGGAAGGTGTTCGGAAAGTTTTGTTTCGAGTCTTATTTTAGTTTCTGTTTTGCTCGAGGACTAGCAAAAGATAAGTTTGGGAAGTTTGTTCGGTTCATTTTTACACATGATTTTTCATGTTATTCACCCACTATTTTGAGTTAGTTCTTGACATTTTATAGCTTTTCACTTCCTTTTTGTGTTTTCTTAGATTTTACCTCGGTTAGATTGAAAATGAGCTAAAAGTGCATTATTTGTTATAATTTCTGTTTTTGTTCATTTTCGTAGGTCAACTTCTTGGCCTGGGATCAGCATGCTCCGGTGCTCGGATGAGGTCATGATCTTCTTGAGACTTGTTCCAATGGATGTTAACTACAACATATCCACATTTGAGCTCCATTGGACAAGTATTGCCCATCCAACCGATCCTTCATGTTACCACAGCTCTGAAATCCGAATTTGGCCAGCTTTTACCTCCTTTGTGTTATCTTGATTTTCTTGTTACCATAACCCTTGGTAACAAGAAGTTACCTTAGCTTTGAGATATTTTCTGAAGCAATTGGCATCTTATTGAGGACAAAGCTTCATCATGGCAAGGGGACAATGGGCTAAGGCTTTTTCAAAGGTGGTAGTTTAATATTCAAAGGCAAAAGCTGGAAAGAAGGAGAGAGGGAAGGAAAGTCAATGGCAATCTGATTTGGGGGAGTTTGGAACGTATGTGAGAAATCATTCATTCTATCATTGCAGAACTAGAGAGCAGATTTTGGAGATTTGGAGCTAAGAGAAAGCCAAGGTGCAGCCAAGGAAAGTGGAGAGAAGACTTCCACCATTGATGATCTTGAAGCTTTCATCATTTTCTGAAAATCTGTAAACTCTTTCTAATTTCATTTTGAGTTTGTATTTGGAATAAGTATGAGCAACTAAACTCCATAGCTAGGGCTTAGGTTGAAGCCCTAAACATGATTACCTTATTGTTTTGATACTTGAGTGTATGAATTTCTGGATATTGTTGATGAATTCCAATTCACCAAATTAATCTATCCTTGATGTGTGTTTTTCTTTGATTGATCACCTTTGAAAGCATGCTTCTTGAGATTGTTGGGGTTATGTGTATCTTCATGTTATCCTAAGCAATAAATGGATGAAGTAAGAATCATCCATGTGAATTGGTTTCTTGAATACCTAATGTAAACACCATGCTATTAGGATTCTAGTGATGTTCATATTCTCTTTGAACTTAATGGGTTCTCCTTGTAATTGAATCGAAGTACGAACCATACCTAGGTTCGGTTATGGGGAGGGCACAAGTATTGTAGCACAAACCATGCACTTTACATACATTAGAGAGAATCAATGCGTCTTGAGCCACGAACCATGGTCTTGATTGCGAACATCTTCATCAACACGTTTAGAGTTCATCACTTGAGTATTTATGAACATAGGTAGAATTGTTTAGGGTGGATTCCGAAACCCTAGTGTTTGTTACATTTGAATTTCACATCTTGATAATTCATCTCTGCCATTCTCATTTAAATTCGAAGTCCATTTACTTACATGCAATAGAAATAGATCACTTGAACCAAATCAAACCCCCCCCCCCCCAAAATGTGTGTGTGAGTTGCGTGTTCGACACGTTATGTGTCTTTGTTACTGAATTTTATTTGTTTCGTAATTGTTTTGGACTTTTGGTCCGCGCTGTGTTCTTGAATTTTATGTGCTGAATCCAACCGTATAAAGAACGTGAATTTTGGACATACGGTTGGAAAGTTATAGGTCGAAAACGGAACAGAGGTCGGAATTGAAAAACAGAGAAAAACGATTCTGTGAAGAAACGACCGGTCGCTAGTGTCTCAACGACCGGTCGCTCAACACACAATTCTCACATTTCGATTCTGCTCGAAAACGACCGGTCGCTTTATCCAACGACCGGTCGCTAGTCACTGTTCACGACCGGTCGCAAGCATCAAACGACCGGTCGCTCGTCATATAATTCTCACATTTCGATTCGGGTTCGAAAACGACCGGTCGCTCATTAAACAACGACCGGTCGCGGGTACTGTTCACAGCACATTTTTTTTCTTTTGTTTTGTTTGTTTCTTTTACATTTCTTTACTCATTTTTAATTTCCATTTTGCATTTGTGGTGTGTTAAATAAGTGTTCTCTTTGTACTCGAATTAGAACTTATAGGAGACCGACAAGTTCTTCGTGGGATTGAACCCCGTACTTGTATAATCTATACTTCAATAGACTCGTGCACTTGCGGGTATTTTTAATTGGTTGTTTGCACATTAATTTGTGTCCTCTTAGGAATGCAACAATTTTTGGCGCCGTTGCGGGGGAACTGGCACGGTTGCTTATATGTTTTGTTTGAGTATATTTAGAGTACTTAATTTTATTTTCATTTTTTCCTTGTTTGTCGTTTCATTTTATTTGAGTTTGATTTTGTTTCTTCTTATTGCAGGAACACTTTGCTTATGTCCTTTTTGAATTTTGATATTTCATTAGATTCCACAATAGAAGATATCCAAGCTCAAGCTTTGAGAGAAAGGAACATCCGAATAGCTGTGTCTACTCCATTGCCTCTCCCATTCTCACCGTTTTCATCATCACCAAGCTCACCAAAAGTCGAGTCACCTCCACCTTCACCAATGGCAGCCGAAGCTGCTAATGCGGAACTTACTATGCAAGAATACTCTTCACCACCAACAACTGGACAACCATCTTGCATAGTATATCCCGCAACCACTTTGGAAAACTTTGAGTTGAAACCGGGCACGATACACATATTGCCTAAGTTCTTGGGAAATCCTGGAGAAAATCCTAATGCACATATCCTAGACTTCGAGGAAGTGTGTTCCACAATAAAGATCGGAGGCATGAGTAGTGACGAAGTAAGAGTGAGACTTTTCTCATTTAGTTTGAAAGATACAGCAAAGGAATGGCTTCACTATCTACCTCCAAATTCCATCACCACATGGAATGATCTTGCTTCAAAGTTCTTGCAACATTTCTTCCCAGCCCAAAGGACAAATGAAATTCGAAGTCAAATTACAGGAATTCTGCAAAGGCCGGGAGAAAGCTTCCAGGATTATTGGGACCATTTCAAGAAACTCCTAATCACTTGTCCGCATCATAACATACAAGCTTGGCTTTTAATGCAACACTTCTATGAAGGACTTTTTGAAGCGGATCAAAGTAATGTGAATGCAGCTGCAGGAGGAACTATAATGACCAAGACTCCAGGCAGAAGTGCGAGCAATATTTGAGCTTATTGCTGCAAATGCTCGCCAATATAATTCAAGGCAAAAACCAGTCAGAAAAAGGGGAGTCCTATGATGTAAGTACCCTTTCTAGTATGGAAGCTCAGATTGCAAACCTAACCAACATGGTGAAGAAATTGGCACCAGGATCATCCAAGGTTTGTGCATTTTGCTCCACAATTGGTCATGACACTGAGGATTGTCCCTTGGCACATGAGGAAGCAAATGCAGTGGGCTCATTTCAGAGGAATCAGTGGCCTAAGAATGATCCTTTCTCACAAACATACAATTCGGGGTGGAGAAATCATTCCGAATTTCAGGTGGAGTGACAATTCGAATGTTCAACAAGGGCCATCCCAACCACCTCAAGGCCAACAACATACTCGTCCACCTCATGGTCAAATGCACTATTACAATCCACCACAACCACAACCACCACCTAACCAATCAAGTTCAAATCCATCTCACCCACAATCTACAGGAAAATCTTTGGAAGAACTTGTTGCTTCAATGGCTAGAAACACAGATAGTTTCATCACTGAGACAAAAGGCTACATGCAGAGGAATGACACCCACATGCAGAAAACGGATAAGGCCATTGCCAATCTAGAAAATCAAGTGGGGCAAATTGCTACAGCTTTGAGTCAAAGGGAACCTGGTATGATGCCTAGCCAACCAGTGATTAATCCAACTGGGCGTGAGCACGTTCAAGCAGTTACCTTGAGAACTGGTAAGGTAATTGGTAAGGTTGATAATTCTGAAAATGTGATTCAAAATGATGATGAGATGCAGGTTGAACAAGTGACTGAGCCTACAGAAAAGGATGAAACCAACAAGGAGAAGGATAAACATGCAGCTTCTTCATCCGAATGGATCCCAAAGCATGAACTTGCGAGAAGGGCAAGGAAGGAGAAGGTAAGTCGTGAACCTACTAATGAAGATATCTTACATGCTCCTTTTCCTCACAGGTTGATGAGTTCCAAAAAAATTCAACATGCCAAGGACATATTGGAAACCTTCAGAAAACTGCAAGTCAACATTCCTCTCTTGGATGCAATCAAGCAAATTTCGAGTTATGCAAAGTTCTTGAAGGACCTTTGTACCAACAAGAGGAGATTCCAAGATCATGAAACAGTTGCCCTAACGGAAGGAGCTTCTGCTGTTTTGCAAAGGAAGCTCCCTCCCAAATTAAAAGATCCAGGAAGTTTTACAATTCCTTGCACTATTGGTGATAAATTGTTTGAAAAAGCTTTACTTGATTTAGGTGCTTCAATTAATCTAATGCCTTATTCTGTTTTTGAAGCCCTTAATTTAGGTGATCTTAAACCAACTTTCTCAGCATTCAATTGGCAGACCGATCAGTGAGATATCCAAGAGGAATCTTGGAAGATGTACTTGTGAAAGTAAATGATCTCATTTTACCAGCTGACTTTTTGGTGCTAGAAATGGAAGAAGCTCCTATTCCGGGTGCGGATCTTCCATTGATTCTTGGCCGCCCTTTCATGGCCACTGCATATACTACGATCAGTGTTCGACAAGGAACATTGACAATGACAGTTCAAGGAGAAACGATAATGTTCAATGTACTTGATGCCTTCAAACTCCCTAGTGATGAACATGAGTGTTTTCGTATTGATACATTGTGTCAAATGGTGCAAAATACTTTTAATAGTACTCATGGTACCGATTCACTAGAAAAGGTGTTGACACAAAATCCTCAAGTTGTTGAAATTGATGACGATGAATTACTTGAGGCTGTGCAATTCCTTGATGCATGTCCAGCCATACCACGTAAGTACACTCCTAATTTTATACCTTTGCCAGTCAATCCTGAAAAGCTTGTTCCTTCTCTTGACAGGGCACCTGAGTTAGAGCTCAAACCATTGCCATCCCACTTGAAGTATGTTTATTTAGGTGAAACAGAGACATTGCCCGTGATTATTGCTAGCAATCTCAATGAGGAAAATGAACAAAAGTTGATGCGAGTGTTAGTAGAACACAAGGGAGCAATTGGTTGGAGTATTGCGGACATTAAGGGAATAAGCCCAACAAGATGCATGCACAGAATTTTATTGGAAGATGATTCCAAACCCACAAAAGATGCTCAACGTAGGCTAAATCCAATTATGACAGAGGTAGTCCGAAAAGAAATCCTGAAACTATTGGATGTGGGTATAATTTATCCTATTTCTGATAGCAAGTGGGTAAGCCCGGTCCAAGTGGTTCCTAAAAAGTCAGGAATAACGGTTGTAAGAAATGAGGAAAATGAACTTATTCCTTCTCGTGTCAAAACGGGATGGCGTGTTTGCATTGATTATAGAAAATTAAATACCGCCACCCGTAAAGATCATTTTCCATTACCATTTATTGACCAAATGCTTGAACGACTTGCAGGTCACAGTTACTACTCCTTTTTGGATGGCTATTCAGGATACAACCAAATTGCCATCGCTCCTGAAGACCAACACAAGACGACATTCACATGTCCCTATGGCACATTCGCCTACCGGCGTATGCCATTTGGATTGTGTAATGCCTCGGCCACTTTCCAACGATGCATGATGAGTATTTTCTCCGATATGGTAGAAAAATTTATTGAAGTATTCATGGATGATTTTAGTGTGTTTGGTCATTCATTTGATTCATGCCTTAACAACTTGTCTTTAGTTTTGCAAAGATGCCGGGAATGCAACTTAATTCTCAATTGGGAAAAATGTCATTTCATGGTACAACAGGGAATTGTTTTAGGTCATGTGATTTTCAGTCAAGGCATTGAGGTTGACAAAGCCAAAGTAGACGTGATAAGCGGTTTGCCACCTCCCACATCAGTGAAAGAGATCCGATCCTTCTTAGGACATGCCGGGTTCTATAGAAGATTATTAAAAGATTTTTCTAAGATCTCTCGACCACTGTGTAGCTTGCTTGCCAAAGATGCAGATTTTGATTTTAATGATGAATGTTTGGCAGCTTTTCAAAGGCTCAAAACTCTTCTCACAACTGCACCTATCATTATGCCTCCAAATTGGAATTTACCTTTTGAATTAATGTGTGATGCATCTGATTTTGCAGTTGGAGCTGTTTTGGGACAAAGAGTTGAGAAGAGATTGCATGCCATATATTATGCAAGCCGTACCCTTAATGATGCTCAGTTGAACTATTCAACTACTGAGAAAGAGCTTCTAGCTGTAATTTTTGCTTGGGAGAAGTTTCGTTCGTATTTGATAGGCTCTAAAGTAATTGTTTTTACTGATCATGCAGCTTTGAAATATGTCTTGGCAAAGAAGGAAGCAAAACCAAGATTGATACGATGGGTTTTGTTACTCCAAGAATTTGATATAGAAATCAAGGATAAGAAGGGATCGGAGAATGTGGTAGCTGACCACCTTAGCCGATTGATCACCAACTCCAATGCCGAAGAAGACACTCTTCCTCTTCGTGAATCCTTTCCTGATGAGCAACTTTTTGCATTACAAGTTTTTGACCCATGGTATGCTGACATTATCAATTTTCTTGCAACAGGAAATATACCAAGGGACTTGTCAAGAGGTCAAAAGGACAAATTACTGAAAACCACCAAGTCCTATGTGTGGGATGACCCATATTTGTGGAAGTATTGTACGGACTCCGTGATTAGGCGATGTGTTCCCGAGAACGAATTTCAGTCTATACTCACATTCTGTCACTCGAATGCATGTGGTGGCCACTTTGGAGCCAAAAAGACAGCATTAAAAGTTTTGCAAAGTGGATTCTTTTGGCCAACCTTGTTCAAAGATGCCTCACAATTCTGTCTATCTTGTGATAGGTGTCAGCGAATGGGTAACATTTCATCTCGAAATCAAATGCCTTTAAACCCAATTCTAGTTGTTGAAATATTTGATGTTTGGGGCATAGATTTCATGGGACCATTTCCCTCATCTTTTGGAAATCTTTTTATTCTACTTGCGGTTGATTATGTTTCAAAATGGGTGGAAGCAATTCCAACCAAATCTAATGATTCGAAAGTTGTTCTTAGCTTTCTTCGAGCTAATATCTTTTGCAGGTTTGGAACACCAAGGGCCATCATTAGTGATGGAGGATCCCATTTTTGCAATCGATCATTTGAGACCCTACTCAAGAAGTATGGCATAACCCACAAGGTGTCCACCCCCTATCACCCTCAAACTAGTGGGCAAGTAGAGATTTCCAATAGAGAGGTGAAGCATATATTGGAGAAAACTGTTGGTCCTACTAGAAAGGATTGGTCTATGCGACTTGACGATGCTCTATGGGCATACCGAACTGCTTACAAAACTCCAATCGGTATGTCTCCTTTTCGCTTAATTTTTGGAAAACCTTGTCATCTACCTGCGAGCTTGAACACAGGGCCCTTTGGGCAATCAAGAAGTACAACTTCGACATGAAGGAAGCAGGAGATCACAGAAGGTTACAACTGAGCGAACTGGATGAGCTTCGCAATGATGCTTATGAGAACGCAAAAATTTACAAAGAAAAAACAAAGGCGTTTCATGATAAGCATATCATTAGAAAGTCGTTTGAAGTAGGGCAAAGAGTATTACTCTTTAACTCTAGGTTCAAACTCTTTCCAGGTAAGCTTCGTTCCCATTGGGCTGGCCCATTTGTAGTTACTAATGTCTTTTCCTATGGTGCAGTTGAAATCCGACCAATAGGCATAGGAAAGGAATTCAAAGTAGATGGGCATAGGTTGAAAATCTACCACGAAAATACTTTGAATCAAGAGGATGAAGTGCTCCACTTCATTGATGCACCTATTGTGGTGAGAAACTGAGTTGGGAAGGTAAGTCCTTAATAAAAATAAATTTATAACAAAATAAAATATAAAAAAAAAAAAAAAAACCCAAAAAGCGACCGGTCGCGGTCGCGATTTTAGAGTAATTCGTTTTCTCTCAAAAGCGACCGGTCGCTCCGCATCCAACGACCGGTCGCTGGTCGCGATTTTTAGTTACAACCGTCTATTTTTTCTTTCTTTTCTCTCTTCTCTCTCCTCACTTCTTCTTCTTCCCAGCAAACCCCCCCCCCCCCCCCCACCCTTCGACTTCTCACTTCTCCCTCCCTCTAACTCACTAAAAACCCACCCTAATCTAACCCCAAATCACACTTTTCTCACTTGATTTTTCGAGTAGAATCCGTTTTTGGCATCTATTCCTTGAAATTTCAAGTGTTTTCATCAATTTTGGAGAATTTTCAGTTAGGGTTACTATTCACTCAAGGTAAATTTTCGTTTTTTTTCTTTGAATTTCCTTTGATTTTCTTACTCTAATTGCTTTTCTTATTGCTTATTATTGTTTCTAACTTGTTTTTCTTTGTTTTTGTTTTTGATTGTGGTTTGTGGTTGTGTGGTGTGATTTTGCTCAATTGGGTATGTTTTCTCACTCTGAATCCTTTTTCTTGATCATTATTGTTGTTATTTGTGTTTATTATTGTCTCATTCCAATTGTGGTTGAATGTTGGGATTGTGGCTTGCATTTTGAATTTTTGGCATAATTGTGCATTGTGATTAATTTTTTTTTGAATTGTTGAATTTATGCATAATTGTTGTTGAAACTCTGGCTTTGTGAATGCAATTCTGGCATTTTGGTTAATTTGGTGGCATATTGCATGTTTGGGAATTGTGGCATGATTTTTGTTGTTGTCTTGCTTTGTGCATATCGGTTTATTTTCTTTAGATGTCTAGAGCTAGAACCGGTAAGAAAAAGGGTGCATCTTCTTCGGAAGTGCACCTTAGCCCGAAGAGGCCATGCTCACTGCCACTGTGGTTAGTGAGCGTAACCTCGATCTCAGTCCCTCCATCCAAACCGCTGGACTTCTTCAAGTCCAGTACCTTCTTAGGGACCGTAACATCTTACCCTTAGCTCGCATCTATAAAAAATACAATGAGTCTGTTGTGCGAGATTTCTATGCTGCTTTCCCCAGTGAGGAGTTTAGACCTAATGAAAATGTGCCCATCAAGGTAAGGGGCAAAAATTTTGAGTTATCCCCCTCCATTATATCTGAGGTTCTTCAAATACCTAGGCGGGATACTTATGAGTGGAGACAATATCTGTATAGAGATTTTGAGATGCAAAGTGCAGCTGAAACACTTTTTTATGCTGACCCTGCCTGCCTTTGCCTCTCAAGCTAAAAAGACTGTCCTCATTCAGGGAAAGTTGACACCCTACTTTGCCATCCTGTGGAGCTTTGTGCGCCACAACATCTATCCATCCGGCCAACGGTCGGAAATTCCTTCAGGAGGGGTCAAGATCCTTAAAGAGTTGCATGAGGGAACTTTTTCCCTGCCTATCTGTGAAATTATTTTTGAACGCTTGAAGGCATGTGCACGTAAGAAGAGCATAATTTATTATCCTTGCCTTGTTAGCATGTTATGTGAGCGCTCAGGTGTTCGGGCTCGCTCTCCTGACATATTTGTTGAGCCCATGGGTCCCATTTCGGACACTTCTGTGTCCAGGAGCATTCTCAGAGGCGCCATGCACCTGCACCAGCCCGGTGCCGCCCCATATGCCACCACCACCGCCACACAGGCCGGCACCACCACCGCCATTTCCACCTGCTCCAGGATCGACACTTCTGCTTGGGACCCCAGTCAGCAGGCCATCTGGGACATGCAAATGATGCAATACCAGCAGATGCAACTCCAGGATCAGCAGATGCATCATATGAGCACTTCCATTGATGCCATTTGGACGCACCTCCAGATGCCAGGTCATCCCGGGACCTCTGCACATGTTGATGATGATGGTGATGATGCTGATGGTGATGATGATGATGATGAGACTGATGATGATCAGTAGTACTTTGAGTTTTGTACCCTTTGAACTTTTTAGTTTATTTTGTTTTTGGGTTTGATTTTAAGACGGTTATTAGTTTGTTTATTTCAACTTTTACTGTTAGTTCAACTTTTGTTTGTTTACTCTTTCTTTTATTTTGTGATTATCCATCCCAAATTTTCTATATGGCTATATGGCATTGTTTAATATTACATCTCAATCAATTATAAACATTGTTTCATATAAGTTTGGGAAGTAGATTGCTTTATGATTATGCACAAATAGGATTTTGGCTCAAATGCTTATTTCATTCCATAACATGTGATTACATACAAAAACGTGAAAATGCGTACATATAATTCCTAATCACATGTTCATTGTTGCATTCTGAGCTACATGAGGCTTCTGCTAATTGCCTCTTTCCGCTCGCACTTGTAGAATCTCCAGCAGCTCTACATGGCCCTCAACTTTCCTCTCCAGTGTTTCCACCTCCTGGTTAGCACTGTGGAGCCGCTTCTGGAGGTCCGCCACCTGGGCTTTCAGGGCCGCCACCTCCTCAGCCAGTGCTCTGCACTCTCGTGTTCTCGCCGTTAGGCGCATACCCAAATTAGTGGCCGAGACCGCGTTGAGCACGGTCAAGTTGTGGGACTCATCCACTGCCATCCCTCCTGCCGACGCCGTGCCACATGCAGATGGCCTGCAGCTAAGTCTCCTGACAGACATGCCTTCCGGCAATCCTGGCCTGCATGGCACCACCTCAGAGAAATTTGAGGCCGAACCATGATGGTATGTGGAGTTTGGGAAGATATGGGTTGGATGAGCCCTTCTTTGGGAATTTGGTGGTGCTAGCGACAGCTCAAGGTTGATATCATCAAGGTGAGTGCATGAGGATGCCATTGTTTTGTTTTTGGATGTTTTTGATGGTTTTCCTTGAGTTTGCAGAGAAGAATTGCAGGGTACTCTTCCGCTTGCAGAGACGTGGTTTAAATAGACGTCGCTGATGAGAGATTTGTGGTCCAGCTGTTTGCCATTTTCTCTCGATACCTACGCTTCACGAGGATTTTGCGGTCGCATGCATTTAGCAGGGAGCATTTCTACTTTCACTTTAATTTTCTTTTTACCTCCGTGTTTTCTGGTGTTTCTTGTTTTTGCCCTTTACTTTTTTTTTATTGGGTGCTTTGTGTTTTGTTTTATTTTATTTTAAGTTTGGGAAGTGTGTTTTCCCTTTCGGCTGTCGTCTTTGTTTTATTTGGGAAGTGTGCTACTTTTTCTTTTGCAACTTCATTTCTTTTATTTCTGAAAAAAAAAAAAAATTACACTGGAAGGGCAACACGAACAGGCACACCAATAATACACTAGAATCACTTTTTCACAGTGCTCGGTGTTTCGACCATTGGACCTTTGAGTTTAGCCCTATGGCTATCCTCTTCCGGGCTTCAGGTGCGGTCTCTTGGGGCTCATCACTCGAGCTCCCAAAGATGGCACTCTTAGCCTGAGCGTAACCACTCTCACGATCTGTTTTCTTGCGCTTTCCCGGTCGGTCTAAGTCCTCCAGCTGCTTTCTCATGTCATGGGCGTAAACACTTACCATCTTCGAGAGATTTTTGTTCTCTTCCCGCAACGCCTCCAGCTGGTGTCGATTCACCTCTATTATCCTTGCCCTTTCCCTTTTTAAACTTTTAATAATACTCTGGCACTCTTCGACCACACTTCGCTCTCCGCCAGCTGACCTCTTAGCACCTCCACCTCATGGGACTTCGCAATTAGGCGATGACCCACGCTTGCAGTTGTAGCGGTGCTTTGCACGCTTAGTGCCAGAGCATCGCTCACGACCCGGTTGTCATCCCTTTCTCCCAGCACCCGTATATCCTTGGGAGTCACTAGATTTCTAGCAACTCCAAGGGCAACATCGTTGTCCAGCAGTATTGAGTCATTCACTGTCACGTGCCCCCGTGTAGAGGCAAAGTAAGGCATCCACACTGGTGCCACTGCTTGGCCTCGAGTTCTAGAGTCGGTGGAGCTAGGTTGAGATCCAACGAGAATGGGTAGGAAGAGGCCATTTGAACTGTCTTTTCTTTTGTCTTTCTTTTCTCTTTGGTGTGTTTCTGAGTCTGTGTGTTTTTCCCCCTTCTTTCTTTTTCTCTTTTATAGACTTAGTCTGCGTAACCCTAGCCACTGCGCTTCTGCGTTTTGCGCGGCCCTTACGGCCTATCCCCTTAGGTCAGCTCGCCCGTTCACTAACCCCTTAATTGCATTTCTGCCTTTCTTCGTTTTCAAGAAACAAAAGTCGTCACACATTCCTTCGAAGCCAATAATTCTGGCTTGGGAATGTGAGAGGGACCTCTGCACGAGACACGTCCCTCGCTTTATTGCCCGTGACTCACAGGAGCCGAGACATCAGGGCCCACTTTTTTCTATTTTTCTGAGTTCTCACTCTTTGTGCCTCTGACTTGGTTTCTTTATTTTTTTTACTTTCTTCGCTTTTGGGCTTTCGTTTGGGTTGGGCTTTCATTTTGGTTTGTGCGTTTCTTTGGGTTTGATTTCTGCGTGCCTAGGACTTTTGTTAGGGCTTACTGTTTTGTTTTGTTTGGTTTTATTTCGTTTTTGTTTTGTTTTGCAACTGTGTTGTAGTTTAATTACTTGTTTGTTTGTGTTCATTAATTCTTGCTTTATTCCCTTTTCTTCTTGTTATAACATTGTTTATGCCTAAATTCTTTAACATTGAGGACAATGTTTATTTCTAAGTTTGGGAAGTGTTAGCAAGTCTTTTTCGTTTCACTTAAATTTTTGCTTTCTTTTTCAGTTTTGAGTCTTTTTGTTTTCAAGTCACTTTCCGGACATATATGATGAGATTGTGATGAATGTTTGCATGACTTGATTGAAAATGCTAAAAATAATAATAATTTGTTATTCACTAAATGGCATCGTTCTAGCATGACATGTTTGAAACCCTCTATGCACTTGCCATTTGTTTCATAATTCTCCAGTTGAGGGACTTGCATGATCCAAAGAATTGTTTCAAGCATGAATTAGACTTGTATAACCATAAATAATGTGAGCTTTGAGCCTTTTGCTTCAATTCATGAGTGTTATACACGTATTCTTTTTTCTTGTCATCCGAGTTGTTGTTTGATCTCATTATTCATTGACTTGGTTGAGCACTTAAAAGACATTCATTATTGTGCAATTTGATTACATGACATTTGAGAAATGATATTAAGGCCCTCTTTGAACCGTTTGTGCCTTTCAAGCTAACCCTATGCATGCTTAAGCATGATTTTCCATTGTTAACGACCTTGAGCCTATATGTATGCCTTTTCTTTCAAGTAACCAATTATAACTTCTAGCCTTAGCTTGAAAAACAAGAATTTACATTTCTAAGGAACTCATGAGCTTTAATTTAGATGTGTTTTTCATGCTAAGTTTGGGAAGTTTGTTATTACAAAAAAAAAAAAAAAAAAAAAAAAAAAAAAAAAAAAAAAAGAAGAGTACTTCACTCAAAGGGTGAAAGAAAAGAGAAAGGTTGTGGTTAATTGGCAATGAATTCAATTCCATGTTTCTTGGTTGGCCAAATTAAATAAAACTATAAAAAAAAAAATTTGTAATTCTCAAGCATGATGTTGCAAAGTCTTTTAGTCAACGATTATATGCTCTTACATTGTGAGTTTCTTGGACTTTGTTGTACCCATTTCCTTCATTTCTCACTTACCTTACACCCTTAGCCCCATTACAACCTATAATAAAGACCTAAATTGATCATAAATGTCATGTTGTTGAATTGCACACATTTTTCAGCTTTTAAGTGTTTGGCATCCTTCTTGAGATCATATTCATGCATGTTTTTCAGCTTGCTAATTTTGAGTTAAGTCCCTTATGGTTTAACTCTATTCTCATATTTACTATTGAGTGTTGCATTGTACCCCTCTTCCGAGTGATTCATTTGTGAGAGGACAACTTTGGTGAGATTTGAAGTTACATTTGTGCTTGGAATGATTTTTGAAGTTGTGTGAAAACTGAAATTGGAGAATGAGTTCCATTTGGCCATCACACTACTACACTTGAGCATGTTGTGTTATGACTTTTGCCGCCTTGTGAATAATGTGTAAACTGAGTTTTTCTTGTGAAAACCTTTGAGTCATTTGCATGAGTCACTCTCTCTTTGGAAGGTGTTCGGAAAGTTTTGTTTCAGAGTCTTATTTTAGTTTCTGTTTTGCTCGAGGACTAGCAAAAGATAAGTTTGGGAAGTTTGTTCGGTTCATTTTTACACATGATTTTTCATGTTATTCACCCACTATTTTGAGTTAGTTCTTGACATTTTATAGCTTTTCACTTCCTTTTTGTGTTTTCTTAGATTTTACCTTGGTTAGATTGAAAATGAGCTAAAAGTGCATTATTTGTTATAATTTCTGTTTTTGTTCATTTTCGTAGGTCAACTTCTTGGCCTGGGATCAGCATGCTCCGGTGCTCGGATGAGGTCATGATCTTCTTGAGACTTGTTCCAATGGATGTTAACTACAACATATCCACATTTGAGCTCCATTGGACAAGTATTGCCCATCCAACCGATCCTGCATGTTACCACAGCTCTGAAATCCGAATTTGGCCAGCTTTTACCTCCTTTGTGTTATCTTGATTTTCTTGTTACCATAACCCTTGGTAACAAGAAGTTACCTTAGCTTTGAGATATTTTCTGAAGCAATTGGCATCTTATTGAGGACAAAGCTTCATCATGGCAAGGGGACAATGGGCTAAGGCTTTTTCAAAGGTGGTAGTTTAATATTCAAAGGCAAAAGCTGGAAAGAAGGAGAGAGGGAAGGAAAGTCAATGGCAATCTGATTTGGGGGAGTTTGGAACGTATGTGAGAAATCATTCATTCTATCATTGCAGAACTAGAGAGCAGATTTTGGAGATTTGGAGCTAAGAGAAAGCCAAGGTGCAGCCAAGGAAAGTGGAGAAGAAGACTTCCACCATTGATGATCTTGAAGCTTTCATCATTTTCTGAAAATCTGTAAACTCTTTCTAATTTCATTTTGAGTTTGTATTTGGAATAAGTATGAGCAACTAAACTCCATAGCTAGGGCTTAGGTTGAAGCCCTAAACATGATTACCTTATTGTTTTGATACTTGAGTGTATGAATTTCTGGATATTGTTGATGAATTCCAATTCACCAAATTAATCTATCCTTGATGTGTGTTTTTCTTTGATTGATCACCTTTGAAAGCATGCTTCTTGAGATTGTTGGGGTTATGTGTATCTTCATGTTATCCTAAGCAATAAATGGATGAAGTAAGAATCATCCATGTGAATTGGTTTCTTGAATACCTAATGTAAACACCATGCTATTAGGATTCTAGTGATGTTCATATTCTCTTTGAACTTAATGGGTTCTCCTTGTAATTGAATCGAAGTACGAACCATACCTAGGTTCGGTTATGGGGAGGGCACAAGTATTGTAGCACGAACCATGCACTTTACATACATTAGAGAGAATCAATGCGTCTTGAGCCACGAACCATGGTCTTGATTGCGAACATCTTCATCAACACGTTTAGAGTTCATCACTTGAGTATTTATGAACATAGGTAGAATTGTTTAGGGTGGATTCCGAAACCCTAGTGTTTGTTACATTTGAATTTCACATCTTGATAATTCATCTCTGCCATTCTCATTTAAATTCATCGCTCAACACACAATTCTCACATTTCGATTCTGCTCGAAAACGACCGGTCGCTTTATCCAACGACCGGTCGCAAGCATCAAACGACCGGTCGCTCGTCATATAATTCTCACATTTCGATTCGGGTTCGAAAACGACCGGTCGCTCATTAACCAACGACCGGTCTCGGGTACTGTTCACAGCACATTTTTTTTCTTTTGTTTTGTTTGTTTCTTTTACATTTCTTTACTCATTTTTAATTTCCATTTTGCATTTGTGGTGTGTTAAATAAGTGTTCTCTTTGTACTCGAATTAGAACTTATAGGAGACCGACAAGTTCTTCGTGGGATCGACCCCGTACTTGTATAATCTATACTTCAATAGACTCGTGCACTTGCGGGTATTTTTAATTGGTTGTTTGCACATTAATTTGTGTCCTCTTAGGAATGCAACAATTTTTGGCGCCGTTGCCGGGGAACTGGCACGGTTGCTTATATGTTTTGTTTGAGTATATTTAGAGTACTTAATTTTATTTTCATTTTTTCCTTGTTTGTCGTTTCATTTTATTTGAGTTTGATTTTGTTTCTTCTTATTGCAGGAACACTTTGCTTATGTCCTTTTTGAATTTTGATATTTCATTAGATTCCACAATAGAAGATATCCAAGCTCAAGCTTTGAGAGAAAGGAACATCCGAATAGCTGTGTCTACTCCATTGCCTCTCCCATTCTCACCGTTTTCATCATCACCAAGCTCACCAAAAGTCGAGTCACCTCCACCTTCACCAATGGCAGCCGAAGCTGCTAATGCGGAACTTACTATGCAAGAATACTCTTCACCACCAACAACTGGACAACCATCTTGCATAGTATATCCCGCAACCACTTTGGAAAACTTTGAGTTGAAACCGGGCACGATACACATATTGCCTAAGTTCTTGGGAAATCCTGGAGAAAATCCTAATGCACATATCCTAGACTTCGAGGAAGTGTGTTCCACAATAAAGATCGGAGGCATGAGTAGTGACGAAGTAAGAGTGAGACTTTTCTCATTTAGTTTGAAAGATACAGCAAAGGAATGGCTTCACTATCTACCTCCAAATTCCATCACCACATGGAATGATCTTGCTTCAAAGTTCTTGCAACATTTCTTCCCAGCCCAAAGGACAAATGAAATTCGAAGTCAAATTACAGGAATTCTGCAAAGGCCGGGAGAAAGCTTCCAGGATTATTGGGACCATTTCAAGAAACTCCTAATCACTTGTCCGCATCATAACATACAAGCTTGGCTTTTAATGCAACACTTCTATGAAGGACTTTTTGAAGCGGATCAAAGTAATGTGAATGCAGCTGCAGGAGGAACTATAATGACCAAGACTCCAGGCAGAAGTGCGAGCAATATTTGAGCTTATTGCTGCAAATGCTCGCCAATATAATTCAAGGCAAAAACCAGTCAGAAAAGGGGAGTCCTATGATGTAAGTACCCTTTCTAGTATGGAAGCTCAGATTGCAAACCTAACCAACATGGTGAAGAAATTGGCACCAGGATCATCCAAGGTTTGTGCATTTTGCTCCACAATTGGTCATGACACTGAGGATTGTCCCTTGGCACATGAGGAAGCAAATGCAGTGGGCTCATTTCAGAGGAATCAGTGGCCTAAGAATGATCCTTTCTCACAAACATACAATTCGGGGTGGAGAAATCATCCGAATTTCAGGTGGAGTGACAATTCGAATGTTCAACAAGGGCCATCCCAACCACCTCAAGGCCAACAACATACTCGTCCACCTCATGGTCAAATGCACTATTACAATCCACCACAACCACAACCACCACCTAACCAATCAAGTTCAAATCCATCTCACCCACAATCTACAGGAAAATCTTTGGAAGAACTTGTTGCTTCAATGGCTAGAAACACAGATAGTTTCATCACTGAGACAAAAGGCTACATGCAGAGGAATGACACCCACATGCAGAAAACGGATAAGGCCATTGCCAATCTAGAAAATCAAGTGGGGCAAATTGCTACAGCTTTGAGTCAAAGGGAACCTGGTATGATGCCTAGCCAACCAGTGATTAATCCAACTGGGCGTGAGCACGTTCAAGCAGTTACCTTGAGAACTGGTAAGGTAATTGGTAAGGTTGATAATTCTGAAAATGTGATTCAAAATGATGATGAGATGCAGGTTGAACAAGTGACTGAGCCTAAGAAAAGGATGAAACCAACAAGGAGAAGGATAAACATGCAGCTTCTTCATCCGAATGGATCCCAAAGCATGAACTTGCGAGAAGGGCAAGGAAGGAGAAGGTAAGTCGTGAACCTACTAATGAAGATATCTTACATGCTCCTTTTCCTCACAGGTTGATGAGTTCCAAAAAAATTCAACATGCCAAGGACATATTGGAAACCTTCAGAAACTCCAAGTCAACATTCCTCTCTTGGATGCAATCAAGCAAATTTCAAGTTATGCAAAGTTCTTGAAGGACCTTTGTACCAACAAGAGGAGATTCCAAGATCATGAAACAGTTGCCCTAACGGAAGGAGCTTCTGCTGTTTTGCAAAGGAAGCTCCCTCCCAAATTAAAAGATCCAGGAAGTTTTACAATTCCTTGCACTATTGGTGATAAATTGTTTGAAAAAGCTTTACTTGATTTAGGTGCTTCAATTAATCTAATGCCTTATTCTGTTTTTGAAGCCCTTAATTTAGGTGATCTTAAACCAACTTCTGTCAGCATTCAATTGGCAGACCGATCAGTGAGATATCCAAGAGGAATCTTGGAAGATGTACTTGTGAAAGTAAATGATCTCATTTTACCAGCTGACTTTTTGGTGCTAGAAATGGAAGAAGCTCCTATTCCGGGTGCGGATCTTCCATTGATTCTTGGCCGCCCTTTCATGGCCACTGCAGATACTACGATCAGTGTTCGACAAGGAACATTGACAATGACAGTTCAAGGAGAAACGATAATGTTCAATGTACTTGATGCCTTCAAACTCCCTAGTGATGAACATGAGTGTTTTCGTATTGATACATTGTGTCAAATGGTGCAAAATACTTTTAATAGTACTCATGGTACCGATTCACTAGAAAAGGTGTTGACACAAAATCCTCAAGTTGTTGAAATTGATGACGATGAATTACTTGAGGCTGTGCAATTCCTTGATGCATGTCCAGCCATACCACGTAAGTACACTCCTAATTTTATACCTTTGCCAGTCAATCCTGAAAAGCTTGTTCCTTCTCTTGACAGGGCACCTGAGTTAGAGCTCAAACCATTGCCATCCCACTTGAAGTATGTTTATTTAGGTGAAACAGAGACATTGCCCGTGATTATTGCTAGCAATCTCAATGAGGAAAATGAACAAAAGTTGATGCGAGTGTTAGTAGAACACAAGGGAGCAATTGGTTGGAGTATTGCGGACATTAAGGGAATAAGCCCAACAAGATGCATGCACAGAATTTTATTGGAAGATGATTCCAAACCCACAAAAGATGCTCAACGTAGGCTAAATCCAATTATGACAGAGGTAGTCCGAAAAGAAATCCTGAAACTATTGGATGTGGGTATAATTTATCCTATTTCTGATAGCAAGTGGGTAAGCCCGGTCCAAGTGGTTCCTAAAAAGTCAGGAATAACGGTTGTAAGAAATGAGGAAAATGAACTTATTCCTTCTCGTGTCAAAACGGGATGGCGTGTTTGCATTGATTATAGAAAATTAAATACCGCCACCCGTAAAGATCATTTTCCATTACCATTTATTGACCAAATGCTTGAACGACTTGCAGGTCACAGTTACTACTCCTTTTTGGATGGCTATTCAGGATACAACCAAATTGCCATCGCTCCTGAAGACCAACACAAGACGACATTCACATGTCCCTATGGCACATTCGCCTACCGGCGTATGCCATTTGGATTGTGTAATGCCTCGGCCACTTTCCAACGATGCATGATGAGTATTTTCTCCGATATGGTAGAAAAATTTATTGAAGTATTCATGGATGATTTTAGTGTGTTTGGTCATTCATTTGATTCATGCCTTAACAACTTGTCTTTAGTTTTGCAAAGATGCCGGGAATGCAACTTAATTCTCAATTGGGAAAAATGTCATTTCATGGTACAACAGGGAATTGTTTTAGGTCATGTGATTTTCAGTCAAGGCATTGAGGTTGACAAAGCCAAAGTAGACGTGATAAGCGGTTTGCCACCTCCCACATCAGTGAAAGAGATCCGATCCTTCTTAGGACATGCCGGGTTCTATAGAAGATTTGTAAAACCAGCCCTAAGTTCTAAACGCCTATAGAGGGGGGGTGAAGTAGGCTATAGGTCAAGGGCCAACCAATTAAAAAGTTCTTGTTAAACCAAACACACAAACACAAAAATAATTAGATGATTAACAAGGTAAGACAAATAACAGAAGACAGCAAGCAACACACAAGATTTGTTGACCCAGAAAACCCAAATGGGTAAAAACTGGGAGCACCAAGCTAGGAGAGATCCAATCCACTCATTAAGAAATACAAGAAATGAAGGAAGACTTAGCTCAATCTATCACCTATAGGCAGCTTCAATCACCCTTTCAGCAAGCACCATTTCTTTGTTTCTTAGCAGCAAATCCTCTCATGAGCACCAAGCTCTAGTTGTATATGATATGATGTATGGAGTGAGTTGTGGTTTCACAAATTCATCTATCTCAATCACAAAGTATGATTGAGCTAGACAAACGAAACCTTAGTGTTGTGAAGAATAAACTGAAGATAATGTATTTGAAACATATAGTTTAATTCAACATTACAACAACAAAAACGGTTTAAGCCGGAATCTTGTAAATGTATACTTGGAGAAGTTTATATGTATACCATCAATCATATACTCTCAAGCAACATATACTAGCTGAAACATATATGAAGATTTAGTTTAAAGAAAATGAGTCAGCCATTTAAAGATTGACAGAAGGGAAGGAAACTCTTTCGGAGCTTTATTCCCACTGGTTTATCAGTTTTCAAAACAAGACTCAAAGGAGGCAAGTGACCTCTATTTGGAATGCATGGGCTGAAGCCTTAACCACGAATTTGAACAGCAAGAAGCATATATAGAGAGCATTTAAAACTGAGTTTAACAAACATGTTGCTGACCAAAGTGAATCAACCAAGGAGCCGTGCAAGACACAGCGAGTCAGGAGAGAATAAACAAACGGCATGTGCCGTCCGTTTTCTAAACACAAGAAGCCGCTCCTAGGACAGGGTCTGAAGAGAGGAATAAAAGGTAGCTTATGACCCATCACTTGGATAAGGTGGTAGACAAAGGGAGCTGACAAGATTAGGGAATGAGATAACCAAGAAGCATGGGTGTCGCAAGTTCCCATTTGAAACAGCAAGTTTAAAATAAAAGACTTTTTTAAAGGGAACAAGAGAATGGGTTATTAAATAAACACAAGCAAGCTTCCTAGAAGGCAAAGAGCCGTTTGGAAAGGGAGTAAAAATACTCTCAAGTTTTTGTCAGATTTTAGGAAGGGAAGAATTAAGAAATCAGTCAAAGTTGTAAAATACTGACGCATAATGGATTAATACTTTCATAGAAAGTATTAATACAACTGAAAGCGGGACAGCATGCAAGAAAGTGCGTTGGATCAATCCAAGTGAAGGTGGATTAATCCATGTGAACAATGCACATGCAAGAATGTACGTTGGCTCAATCCAGTGAAGTGTGGATTAATCCATGTGAACAATGCATATGATTTTACCTTTTGAACTGCAACGATGAGACATGGAAGCCCTTCAACCTACACTGATTCTAACTTATAATCTAATTAATATTACAAGGGTTTTGTTGGTTTAAGAGAAGAGCCAAAATACAATATTGGTTCAAATAAGAACCTTACAATCTCCCCCTTTGGCCTTTTCTTAAACAAAAAACCAAATTGAAATTCAAGGACTAACTCGTCTAAAACTATCAGAAGACATTGATAGAACATGGAACCTGCACAAGCTTCACAAGAAGGATTAAAAGATTTCAACTATAAGGTTCCAAAAATAAACAGAGTTTAGTCTATAGAATTGCAATTTTCTCCCCCATTTTGTCTTAGAAAAGACAAAGTGAGAAGCAGGACAATGGAGCTTGTCCATTTTGCTCCCCCACAAACCCAGCAGTACAAGCTCCCCCACAAACCAAGCAGTACAATCTCCCCCATAAACAAAGCACAAGTATTTGCTAGTTTGAAACACAAGAATTGATACAAACAGAAACGTATTGGTACATGATGACAAGGACTGTTACACCAACAACAAATGAAGGTACAACAACCACCTGGATTGGAACGACAAACAGACAAATTGATATGATAATGATAAGGGTTGCTGCAAGTTCCACAGGGATTGGTAAAAATACCAAATGTATTAATACAGAAGCAATTTGTATCAATCCATATATGCACAGATTTGAACATTTTGTCTATGTCCGCACAGAGACTTAATGAACAACAACATATTGTGATTAAGACCAAATCAATTACAATTGCATCCCAAAATAAAAACAGATGAAAGAGCATGCAAGCATTGAGAAACAAGTCACTAATGAGATCAAAGAATTTAAAGATATAAACCTTTTTGTTCTTTGGTTTAATTTCAGACATGAAACAAACAGAGTTAGTTTCCTCAACAATTTGTCTTCTTGTTTTAACTCTAGCATGATGACTGCCTATGATGAGATCACTAGGATGATTCTTACTAACCCAAGGAGCAGGAATAGGCTCCACAAAAGTGTGAACAACCTCAGAAGTGATAGGCTCATTAGTTTTAGAAGGAAGTTGAGTGACAATAGACACATGATTTTCCCTTTTGGACAGATTCTCAATATTCTTGAGTTTACACGCAAGATCATTAGAAAACAAATTGGTCTCCACACAATAACAATTATCACTCGATCTTAGACCAGTCAAGACAACATTTCCTTCTTTGTTTGAGACAACACATCTTCCTTTACTGAAGCTAACATTGCAAGTGTCTTGATCACAAAGTTGACTTATGCTAATTAGATTTGATTTCAGATTTTCAACATACAAGACATTTTCAAGCATATTAATTCCTGGAGCAAAGATGGTTCCTCTTCCTAGTATACTTGACTTGCTACCATCACCAAAGGTCACACTCCCAAGATTAGATATGGGAGAGTAATTAAGAAACAGGCTCTTGTCACCAGTCATGTGATTAGAGCAACCACTATCAAAATACCAAGCATTGGAATTTTCTCAGATAAACCATTCAAGGCAAGAAGACAAGTCTGATTAGATTTTCTCACCCAAACCTTTTTAGTTGGCATTTTGATTGCTTGATTAGATTTTAACAAGTTTGAGATAATAGCAACTTCACTTAACAGATTTTCAACTTGTTTTTCTAAACTTAGAGAAGCATTGTTTCCTTTTAGTTTGAAGCAATTAGGTCTAATGTGTCCCTTTTTATTACAAAAATGACACACAGGAATGAAGTGATTTTTCCTAGACATACCAGATCCTGAAGCATTACCCTTAGTTCTGGAATTCTTAACAACATAGGGCAGATTCTGGATTGGTTTGGATTGATACAAGCTGACACTGGATTGATCCATAACTGATACGGATTGAGCCATATAAGTTTCAAATTGACCCACAGTTTCCACAGAGTCCACAGCTTTTACAAATTTGACTTTCTCGTTTATTTTGACAGTTTCAGGAGTAAAGCCAAGACCATATTTGTCACCAAAAGATTTTCCCATTTTCATCATGTTATCTATTTTTTCAGCACCAATGGTAAAATCAATTTCCCTCTTTCTAGACAAGTCTAAGTCAAATTTTAACTTCTCATTTTCTTGTTTAAGTTGACTCACAATGTTAGACAAGTCTGTATTTTCTTGTTGTAGCATGACAACTTTACCTGGAGAGATGCACACTTTGTTTCTTTATGTTATAAGAAACTTTCACAAGTTCTTCATACTTTTGAATTAACTCATCCTCACTATCAATTAATTCAACATCATTATCACTTTCTTCATCAGGTTTAGTGGATAATTTACCAACAAAAGCAACAATACTTTCATCGTCATAAGAGTCATTCATAGAGTCATCTTCACTATCACTTAACTGACTTTGCTTTTTAAGAGTGTTTGCACACTCATGAGCAATATGACCCATCCCACCACATTCATAACATTTAATTGACCTATTCTTTTTTCTAGAAACAGATTGTGGAAAGTTCCTTTCATTTTTAACACTAGAACTTAATTGAAAATTGTTTTGACTACCCCCTGGTTTTCTGAAATTGAGAATCTTCCTAAACAGTCTGGTAAAAAGATCCATCTCGTCCTCAGTAACAAGATTATCTAGAGAGGAAGAACTTTCTTCCTCTTTGACAGACTTGAGAGCAATATTTTTGGCTTTCTTAGAGAGGTTCATATTCATTTCCATTTCATAGGTTCTGAACGACCCGATGACTTGATGAAGTTTAACAGTTGTGAGATCTCTCATTTCAAAAAAAGAAGTTCTCTTAGCATCGAACCTATTAGGCAAGGATCTAAGGAATTTCTTTATCAATTTTATTTCTGGGATTTTTTCACCTAGGTTGTGAGAGGAGTTAGCTAAGGCACTAAACTTTGCATAGAATTCTTGAATGGTTTCTGAGTCTTGCATTTTAAGACTCTCAAACTCTGCACTAACCATGTCTAACTTAGCTTCTTTAACTTTCTCATCTCCTTCATGAGTAAGCCTAAGAATATCCCAAGCTTCTCTAGAAGTTTCACAGTTTTCAATATAGGCAAATTGTTCAGGGTTCACAGCAACAAACAAGGCATTCAAGGCTATCCTATTTGAGTTTGCTAAAATCTGTTCTTCAACAGTCCAGGCATCCTCCTCTTTTAATTCACGTTCCCCAAAAGGATTAATGGTGGTTGGAGGATTCCAACCATCTGTAGTCATTTTCCAAGCCTTAGAATCTAAGGCAAGTAAGAAGGCACGCATCTTGTGTTTCCAAGCAGAGTAGTATTCACCATTAAATAATGGTGGGTGAGCCACAGAGCCATGAGCTCTATCTCTTTCCATAGAGATGACTTAGAGTCGGATCTACACTACTTAAGGTGTAGTGCCCGCTCTGATACCAATTGTAAAACCAGCCCTAAGCTCTAAACGCCTACAGAGGGGGGGGTGAAGTAGGCTATAGGTCAAGGGCCAACCAATTAAAAAGTTCTTGTTAAACCAAACACACAAACACAAAAATAATTAGATGATTAACAAGGTAAGACAAATAACAGAAGACAGCAAGCAACACACAAGATTTGTTGACCCAGAAAACCCAAATGGGTAAAAACTGGGAGCACCAAGCTAGGAGAGATCCAATCCACTCATTAAGAAATACAAGAAATGAAGGAAGACTTAGCTCAATCTATCACCTATAGGCAGCTTCAATCACCCTTTCAGCAAGCACCATTTCTTTGTTTCTTAGCAGCAAATCCTCTCATGAGCACCAAGCTCTAGTTGTATATGATATGATGTATGGAGTGAGTTGTGGTTTCACAAATTCATCTATCTCAATCACAAAGTATGATTGAGCTAGACAAACGAAACCTTAGTGTTGTGAAGAATAAACTGAAGATAATGTATTTGAAACATATAGTTTAATTCAACATTACAACAACAAAAACGGTTTACACGGAATCTTGTAAATGTATACTTGGAGAAGTTTATATGTATACCATCAATCATATACTCTCAAGCAACATATACTAGCTGAAACATATATGAAGATTTAGTTTAAAGAAAATGAGTCAGCCATTTAAAGATTGACAGAAGGGAAGGAAACTCTTTTCGGAGCTTTATTCCCACTTGTTTTTCAGTTTTCAAAACAAGACTCAAAGGAGGCAAGTGACCTCTATTTGGAATGCATGGGCTGAAGCCTTAACCACAAATTTGAACAGCAAGAAGCATATATAGAGAGCATTTAAAACTGAGTTTAACAAACATGTTGCTGACCAAAGTGAATCAACCAAGGAGCCGTGCAAGACACAGCGAGTCAGCAGAGAGAATAAACAAACGGCATGTGCCTGTCCGTTTTCTAAACACAAGAAGCCGCTCCTAGGGGAGAGGGTCTGAAGAGAGGAATAAAAGGTAGCTTATGACCCATCACTTGGATAAGGTGGTAGACAAAGGGAGCTGACAAGATTAGGGAATGAGATAACCAAGAAGCATGGGTGTCGCAAGTTCCCATTTGAAACAGCAAGTTTAAAATAAAAGACTTTTTTAAAGGGAACAAGAGAATGGGTTATTAAATAAACACAAGCAAGCTTCCTAGAAGGCAAAGAGCCGTTTGGAAAGGGAGTAAAAATACTCTCAAGTTTTTGTCAGATTTTAGGAAGGGAAGAATTAAGAAATCTGTCAAAGTTGTAAAATACTGACGCATAATGGATTAATACTTTCATAGAAAGTATTAATACAACTGAAAGCAGACAGCATGCAAGAAAGTACGTTGGATCAATCCAAGTGAAGGTGGATTAATCCATGTGAACAATGCACATGCAAGAATGTACGTTGGATCAATCCAGTGAAGTGTGGATTAATCCATGTGAACAATGCATATGATTTTACCTTTTGAACTGCAACGATGAGACATGGAAGCCCTTCAACCTACACTGATTCTAACTTATAATCTAATTAATATTACAAGGGTTTTGTTGGTTTAAGAGAAGAGCCAAAATACAATATTGGTTCAAATAAGAACCTTACAAGATTATTAAAAGATTTTTCTAAGATCTCTCGACCACTGTGTAGCTTGCTTGCCAAAGATGCAGATTTTGATTTTAATGATGAATGTTTGGCAGCTTTTCAAAGGCTCAAAACTCTTCTCACAACTGCACCTATCATTATGCCTCCAAATTGGAATTTACCTTTTGAATTAATGTGCGATGCATCTGATTTTGCAGTTGGAGCTGTTTTGGGACAAAGAGTTGAGAAGAGATTGCATGCCATATATTATGCAAGCCGTACCCTTAATGATGCTCAGTTGAACTATTCAACTACTGAGAAAGAGCTTCTAGCTGTAATTTTTGCTTTAGAGAAGTTTCGTTCGTATTTGATAGGCTCTAAAGTAATTGTTTTTACTGATCATGCAACTTTGAAATATGTCTTGGCAAAGAAGGAAGCAAAACCAAGATTGATACGATGGGTTTTGTTACTCCAAGAATTTGATATAGAAATCAAGGATAAGAAGGGATCGGAGAATGTGGTAGCTGACCACCTTAGCCGATTGATCACCAACTCCAATGCCGAAGAAGACACTCTTCCTCTTCGTGAATCCTTTCCTGATGAGCAACTTTTTGCATTACAAGTTTTTGACCCATGGTATGCTGACATTATCAATTTTCTTACAACAGGAAATATACCAAGGGACTTGTCAAGAGGTCAAAAGGACAAATTACTGAAAACCACCAAGTCCTATGTGTGGGATGACCCATATTTGTGGAAGTATTGTTCGGACTCCGTGATTAGGCGATGTGTTCCCGAGAACGAATTTCAGTCTATACTCACATTCTGTCACTCGAATGCATGTGGTGGCCACTTTGGAGCCAAAAAGACAGCATTAAAAGTTTTGCAAAGTGGATTCTTTTGGCCAACCTTGTTCAAAGATGCCTCACAATTCTGTCTATCTTGTGATAGGTGTCAGCGAATGGGTAACATTTCATCTCGAAATCAAATGCCTTTAAACCCAATTCTAGTTGTTGAAATATTTGATGTTTGGGGCATAGATTTCATGGGACCATTTCCCTCATCTTTTGGAAATCTTTTTATTCTACTTGCGGTTGATTATGTTTCAAAATGGGTGGAAGCAATTCCAACCAAATCTAATGATTCGAAAGTTGTTCTTAGCTTTCTTCGAGCTAATATCTTTTGCAGGTTTGGAACACCAAGGGCCATCATTAGTGATGGAGGATCCCATTTTTGCAATCGATCATTTGAGACCCTACTCAAGAAGTATGGCATAACCCACAAGGTGTCCACCCCCTATCACCCTCAAACTAGTGGGCAAGTAGAGATTTCCAATAGAGAGGTGAAGCATATATTGGAGAAAACTGTTGGTCCTACTAGAAAGGATTGGTCTATGCGACTTGACGATGCTCTATGGGCATACCGAACTGCTTACAAAACTCCAATCGGTATGTCTCCTTTTCGCTTAATTTTTGGAAAACCTTGTCATCTACCCTGTCGAGCTTGAACACAGGGCCCTTTGGGCAATCAAGAAGTACAACTTCGACATGAAGGAAGCAGGAGATCACAGAAGGTTACAACTGAGCGAACTGGATGAGCTTCGCAATGATGCTTATGAGAACGCAAAAATTTACAAAGAAAAAACAAAGGCGTTTCATGATAAGCATATCATTAGAAAGTCGTTTGAAGTAGGGCAAAGAGTATTACTCTTTAACTCTAGGTTCAAACTCTTTCCAGGTAAGCTTCGTTCCCATTGGGCTGGCCCATTTGTAGTTACTAATGTCTTTTCCTATGGTGCAGTTGAAATCCGACCAATAGGCATAGGAAAGGAATTCAAAGTAGATGGGCATAGGTTGAAAATCTACCACGAAAATACTTTGAATCAAGAGGATGAAGTGCTCCACTTCATTGATGCACCTATTGTGGTGAGAAACTGAGTTGGGAAGGTAAGTCCTTAATAAAAATAAATTTATAACAAAATAAAATATAAAAAAAAAAAAAAAAAACCCAAAAAGCGACCGGTCGCGGTCGCGATTTTAGAGTAATTCGTTTCTGCTCAAAAGCGACCGGTCGCTCCGCATCCAACGACCGGTCGCGTGGTCGCGATTTTTAGTTACAACCGTCTATTTTTTCTTTCTTTTCTCTCTTCTCTCTCCTCACTTCTTCTTCTTCCCAGCAACCCCCCCCCCCCCCCCACCCCCCACCCTTCGACTTCTCACTTCTCCCTCCCTCTAACTCACTAAAAACCCACCCTAATCTAACCCCAAATCACACTTTTCTCACTTGATTTTTCGAGTAGAATCCGTTTTTGGCATCTATTCCTTGAAATTTCAAGTGTTTTCATCAATTTTGGAGAATTTTCAGTTAGGGTTACTATTCACTCAAGGTAAATTTTCATTTTTTTTTCTTTGAATTTCCTTTGATTTTCTTACTCTAATTGCTTTTCTTATTGCTTATTATTGTTTCTAACTTGTTTTTCTTTGTTTTTGTTTTTGATTGTGGTTTGTGGTTGTGTGGTGTGATTTTGCTCAATTGGGTATGTTTTCTCACTCTTGAATCCTTTTTCTTGATCATTATTGTTGTTATTTGTGTTTATTATTGTCTCATTCCAATTGTGGTTGAATGTTGGGATTGTGGCTTGCATTTTGAATTTTTGGCATAATTGTGCATTGTGATTAATTTTTTTTTGAATTGTTGAATTTATGCATAATTGTTGTTGAAACTCTGGCTTTGTGAATGCAATTCTGGCATTTTGGTTAATTTGGTGGCATATTGCATGTTTGGGAATTGTGGCATGATTTTTGTTGTTGTCTTGCTTTGTGCATATCGGTTTATTTTCTTTAGATGTCTAGAGCTAGAACCGGTAAGGAAAAGGGTGCATCTTCTTCCGGAAGTGCACCTCAGCCCGAAGAGGCCATGCTCACTGCCACTGTGGTTAGTGAGCGTAACCTCCAATCTCAGTCCCTCCATCCAAACCGCTGGACTTCTTCAAGTCCAGGACCTTCTTAGGGACCGTAACATCTTACCCTTAGCTCGCATCTATAAAAAATACAATGAGTCTGTTGTGCGAGATTTCTATGCTGCTTTCCCCAGTGAGGAGTTTAGACCTAATGAAAATGTGCCCATCAAGGTAAGGGGCAAAAATTTTGAGTTATCCCCCTCCATTATATCTGAGGTTCTTCAAATACCTAGGCGGGATACTTATGAGTGGAGACAATATCTGTATAGAGATTTTGAGATGCAAAGTGCAGCTGAAACACTTTTTTATGCTGACCCTGCCTGCCTTTGCATCTCAAGCTAAAAAGACTGTCCTCATTCAGGGAAAGTTGACACCCTACTTTGCCATCCTGTGGAGCTTTGTGCGCCACAACATCTATCCATCCGGCCAACGGTCGGAAATTCCTTCAGGAGGGGTCAAGATCCTTAAAGAGTTGCATGAGGGAACTTTTTCCCTGCCTATCTGTGAAATTATTTTTGAACGCTTGAAGGCATGTGCACGTAAGAAGAGCATAATTTATTATCCTTGCCTTGTTAGCATGTTATGTGAGCGCTCAGGTGTTCGGGCTCGCTCTCCTGACATATTTGTTGAGCCCATGGGTCCCATTTCGGACACTTCTGTGTCCAGGAGCATTTCTCAAGGGCGCCATGCACCTGCACCAGCCCGGTGCCGCCCCATATGCCACCACCACCGCCACACAGGCCGGCACCACCACCGCCATTCCCACCTGCTCCAGGATCGACACTTCTGCTTGGGACCCCAGTCAGCAGGCCATCTGGGACATGCAAATGATGCAATACCAGCAGATGCAACTCCAGGATCAGCAGATGCAGCATATGAGCACTTCCATTGATGCCATTTGGACGCACCTCCAGATGCCAGGTCATCCCGGGACCTCTGCACATGTTGATGATGATGGTGATGATGCTGATGGTGATGATGATGATGATGAGACTGATGATGATCAGTAGTACTTTGAGTTTTGTACCCTTTGAACTTTTTAGTTTATTTTGTTTTTGGGTTTGATTTTAAGACGGTTATTAGTTTGTTTATTTCAACTTTTACTGTTAGTTCAACTTTTGTTTGTTTACTCTTTCTTTTATTTTGTGATTATCCATCCCAAATTTTCTATATGGCTATATGGCATTGTTTAATATTACATCTCAATCAATTATAAACATTGTTTCATATAAGTTTGGGAAGTAGATTGCTTTATGATTATGCACAAATAGGATTTTGGCTCAAATGCTTATTTCATTCCATAACATGTGATTACATACAAAAACGTGAAAATGCGTACATATAATTCCTAATCACATGTTCATTGTTGCATTCTGAGCTACATGAGGCTTCTGCTAATTGCCTCTTTCTGCTCGCACTTGTAGAATCTGCAGCAGCTCTACATGGCCCTCAACTTTCCTCTCCAGTGTTTCCACCTCCTGGTTAGCACGTGGAGCCGCTTCTCCAGGTCCGCCACCTGGGCTTTCAGGGCCGCCACCTCCTCAGCCATGCTCTGCACTCTCGTGTCTCGCCGTTAGGCGCATACCCAAATTAGTGGCCGAGACCGCGTTGAGCACGGTCAAGTTGTGGGACTCATCCACTGCCATCCTGCCCGACCGCGTGCCACATGCAGATGGCCTGCAGCTGTAAGTCTCCTGACAGACATGCCTTCCGGCAATCCTGGCCTGCATGGCACCACCTCAGAGAAATTTGAGGCCGAACCATGATGGTATGTGGAGTTTGGGAAGATATGGGTTGGATGAGCCCTTCTTTGGGAATTTGGTGGTGCTAGCGACAGCTCAAGGTTGATATCATCAAGGTGAGTGCATGAGGATGCCATTGTTTTGTTTTTGGATGTTTTTGATGGTTTTCCTTGAGTTTGCAGAAAGAATTGCAGGGTACTCTTCCGCTTGTAGAGACGTGGTTTAAATAGACGTCTCCTGATGAGAGATTTGTGGTCCAGCTGTTTGCCATTTTCTCTCGATACCTACGCTTCACGAGGATTTTGCGGTCGCATGCATTTAGCAGGGAGCATTTCTACTTTCACTTTAATTTTCTTTTTACCTCCGTGTTTTTCTGGTGTTTCTTGTTTTTGCCCTTTACTTTTTTTTTATTGGGTGCTTTGTGTTTTGTTTTATTTTATTTTAAGTTTGGGAAGTGTGTTTTCCCTTTCGGCTTGTCGTCTTTGTTTTGTTTGGGAAGTGTGCTACTTTTTCTTTTGCAACTTCATTTCTTTTATTTCTGAAAAAAAAAAAAAAAATTACACTGGAAGGGCAACACGAACAGGCACACCAATAATACACTAGAATCACTTTTTCACAGTGCTCGGTGTTTCGACCATTGGACCTTTGAGTTTAGCCCTATGGCTATCCTCTTCCGGGCTTCAGGTGCGGTCTCTTGGGGCTCATCACTCGAGCTCCCAAAGATGGCACTCTTAGCCTGAGCGTAACCACTCTCACGATCTGTTTTCTTGCGCTTTCCCGGTCGGTCTAAGTCCTCCAGCTGCTTTCTCATGTCATGGGCGTAAACACTTACCATCTTCGAGAGATTTTTGTTCTCTTCCCGCAACGCCTCCAGCTGGTGTCGATTCACCTCTATTATCCTTGCCCTTTCCCTTTTTAAACTTTTAATAATACTCTGGCACTCTTCGACCACACTTCGCTCTCCGCCAGCTGACCTCTTAGCACCTCCACCTCATGGGACTTCGCAATTAGGCGATGACCCACGCTTGCAGTTGTAGCGGTGCTTTGCACGCTTAGTGCCAGAGCATCGCTCACGACCCGGTTGTCATCCCTTTCTCCCAGCACCCGTATATCCTTGGGAGTCACTAGATTTCTAGCAACTCCAAGGGCAACATCGTTGTCCAGCAGTATTGAGTCATTCACTGTCACGTGCCCCCGTGTAGAGGCAAAGTAAGGCATCCACACTGGTGCCACTGCTTGGCCTCGAGTCTGAGTCGGTGGAGCTAGGTTGAGATCCAACGAGAATGGGTAGGAAGAGGCCATTTGAACTGTCTTTTCTTTTGTCTTTCTTTTCTCTTTGGTGTGTTTCTGAGTCTGTGTGTTTTTCCCCCTTCTTTCTTTTTCTCTTTTATAGACTTAGTCTGCGTAACCCTAGCCACTGCGCTTCTGCGTTTTGCGCGGCCCTTACGGCCTATCCCCTTAGGTCAGCTCGCCCGTTCACTAACCCCTTAATTGCATTTCTGCCTTTCTTCGTTTTCAAGAAACAAAAGTCGTCACACATTCCTTCGAAGCCAATAATTCTGGCTTGGGAATGTGAGAGGGACCTCTGCACGAGACACGTCCCTCGCTTTATTGCCCGTGACTCACAGGAGCCGAGACATCAGGGCCCACTTTTTCTATTTTTCTGAGTTCTCACTCTTTGTGCCTCTGACTTGGTTTCTTTATTTTTTTTACTTTCTTCGCTTTTGGGCTTTCGTTTGGGTTGGGCTTTCATTTTGGTTTGTGCGTTTCTTTGGGTTTGATTTCTGCGTGCCTAGGACTTTTGTTAGGGCTTACTGTTTTGTTTTGTTTGGTTTTATTTCGTTTTTGTTTTGTTTTGCAACTGTGTTGTAGTTTAATTACTTGTTTGTTTGTGTTCATTAATTCTTGCTTTATTCCCTTTTCTTCTTGTTATAACATTGTTTATGCCTAAATTCTTTAACATTGAGGACAATGTTTATTTCTAAGTTTGGGAAGTGTTAGCAAGTCTTTTTCGTTTCACTTAAATTTTTGCTTTCTTTTTCAGTTTTGAGTCTTTTTGTTTTCAAGTCACTTTCCGGACATATATGATGAGATTGTGATGAATGTTTGCATGACTTGATTGAAAATGCTAAAAATAATAATAATTTGTTATTCACTAAATGGCATCGTTCTAGCATGACATGTTTGAAACCCTCTATGCACTTGCCATTTGTTTCATAATTCTCCAGTTGAGGGACTTGCATGATCCAAAGAATTGTTTCAAGCATGAATTAGACTTGTATAACCATAAATAATGTGAGCTTTGAGCCTTTTGCTTCAATTCATGAGTGTTATACACGTATTCTTTTTTTCTTGTCATCCGAGTTGTTGTTTGATCTCATTATTCATTGACTTGGTTGAGCACTTAAAAGACATTCATTATTGTGCAATTTGATTACATGACATTTGAGAAATGATATTAAGGCCCTCTTTGAACCGTTTGTGCCTTTCAAGCTAACCCTATGCATGCTTAAGCATGATTTTCCATTGTTAACCACCTTGAGCCTATATGTATGCCTTTTCTTTCAAGTAACCAATTATAACTTCTAGCCTTAGCTTGAAAAACAAGAATTTAACTTTCTAAGGAACTCATGAGCTTTAATTTAGATGTGTTTTTCATGCTAAGTTTGGGAAGTTTGTTATTACAAAAAAAAAAAAAAAAAAAAAAAAAAAAAAAAAAAAAAAAAGAAGAGTACTTCACTCAAAGTTCGGTTCATTTTTACACATGATTTTTCATGTTATTCACCCACTATTTTGAGTTAGTTCTTGACATTTTATAGCTTTTCACTTCCTTTTTGTGTTTTCTTAGATTTTACCTTGGTTAGATTGAAAATGAGCTAAAAGTGCATTATTTGTTATAATTTCTGTTTTTGTTCATTTTCGTAGGTCAACCTCTTGGCCTGGGATCAGCATGCTCCGGTGCTCGGATGAGGTCATGATCTTCTTGAGACTTGTTCCAATGGATGTTAACTACAACATATCCAAATTTGAGCTCCATTGGACAAGTATTGCCCATCCAACCGATCCTGCATGTTACCACCGCTCTGAAATCCGAATTTGGCCAGCTTTTACCTCCTTTGTGTTATCTTGATTTTCTTGTTACCATAACCCTTGGTAACAAGAAGTTACCTTAGCTTTGAGATATTTTCTGAAGCAATTGGCATCTTATTGAGGACAAAGCTTCATCATGGCAAGGGGACAATGGGCTAAGGCTTTTTCAAAGGTGGTAGTTTAATATTCAAAGGCAAAAGCTGGAAAGAAGGAGAGAGGGAAGGAAAGTCAATGGCAATCTGATTTGGGGGAGTTTGGAACGTATGTGAGAAATCATTCATTCTATCATTGCAGAACTAGAGAGCAGATTTTGGAGATTTGGAGCTAAGAGAAAGCCAAGGTGCAGCCAAGGAAAGTGGAGAAGAAGACTTCCACCATTGATGATCTTGAAGCTTTCATCATTTTCTGAAAATCTGTAAACTCTTTCTAATTTCATTTTGAGTTTGTATTTGGAATAAGTATGAGCAACTAAACTCCATAGCTAGGGCTTAGGTTGAAGCCCTAAACATGATTACCTTATTGTTTTGATACTTGAGTGTATGAATTTCTGGATATTGTTGATGAATTCCAATTCACCAAATTAATCTATCCTTGATGTGTGTTTTTCTTTGATTGATCACCTTTGAAAGCATGCTTCTTGAGATTGTTGGGGTTATGTGTATCTTCATGTTATCCTAAGCAATAAATGGATGAAGTAAGAATCATCCATGTGAATTGGTTTCTTGAATACCTAATGTAAACACCATGCTATTAGGATTCTTGTGATGTTCATATTCTCTTTGAACTTAATGGGTTCTCCTTGTAATTGAATCGAAGTACGAACCATACCTAGGTTCGGTTATGGGGAGGGCACAAGTATTGTAGCACGAACCATGCACTTTACATACATTAGAGAGAATTAATGCGTCTTGAGCCACGAACCATGGTCTTGATTGCGAACATCTTCATCAACACGTTTAGAGCTCATCACTTGAGTATTTATGAACATAGGTAGAATTGTTTAGGGTGGATTCCGAAACCCTAGTGTTTGTTACATTTGAATTTCACATCTTGATAATTCATCTCTGCCATTCTCATTTAAATTCGAAGTCCATTTACTTACATGCAATAGAAATAGATCACTTGAACCAAATCAAACCCCCCCCCCCCCAAAATGTGTGTGTGAGTTGCGTGTTCGACACGTTATGTGTCTTTGTTACTGAATTTTATTTGTTTCGTAATTGTTTTGGACTTTTGGTCCGCGTTGTGTTCTTGGCATTTTCTGTGCTGAATCCAACCGTATAAAGAACGTGAATTTTGGACGTACGGTTGGAAAGTTATAGGTCGAAAACTAAACAGAGGTCGGAATTGAAAAACGAGAAAAACGATTCTGTGAAGAAACGACCGGTCGCTAGTGTCTCAACGACCGGTCGCTCAACACACAATTCTCACATTTCGATTCTACTCGAAAACGACCGGTCGCTTTATCCAACGACCGGTCGCTAGTCACTGTTCACGACTGGTCGCAAGCATCAAACGACCGGTCGCTCGTCATATAATTCTCACATTTCGATTCAGGTCGAAAACGACCGGTCGCTCATTAACCAACGACCGGTCGCGGGTACTGTTCACAGCACATTTTTTTTCTTTTGTTTTGTTTGTTTCTTTTACATTTCTTTACTCATTTTTAATTTCCATTTTGCATTTGTGGTGTGTTAAATAAGTGTTCTCTTTGTACTCGAATTAGAACTTATAGGAAACCGACAAGTTCTTCGTGGGATCGACCCCGTACTTGTATAATCTATACTTCAATAGACTCGTGCACTTGCGGGTATTTTTAATTGGTTGTTTGCACATTAATTTGTGTCCTCTTAGGAATGCAACACTGGCGCACTAAGCTGCTGGAAGAATTTCACTCTACTCCCACCGGCGGCCATTCCGGCTACCTTCGCACCCTCAAAC
Organism: Prunus fruticosa; assembly: GCA_018703695.1. Taxonomy (NCBI): domain Eukaryota; kingdom Viridiplantae; phylum Streptophyta; class Magnoliopsida; order Rosales; family Rosaceae; genus Prunus; species Prunus fruticosa. Next base: position 4,461,435 of record CM031918.1, read on the forward strand.
GACTCCAGCGTAGCTTTCATTGGCCGGGTATGCACCATGATGTCAACACCTTCATTGCCCATTGTGACACGTGTCAACGGCAACACTACGAAGCAATCAATCCCCCAGGCTTGCTCAATCCTCTACCTGTCCCAGATTATGCTTGGCAATCCATCTGTATGGATTTTATTGTGGGCCTTCCTCCTTCCCGGCAAGACAGTGATTATGGTCGTGGTTGATCGTTTAACAAAATCTGCCCATTTTGTACCCTTGGCTCATCCATTTACGGTGCCAAAAGTCGCGGAAGTCTTCATCAATACCATCTTCAAGCTACATGGTATGCCTCAGTCGCTCATTTCCGATCGCGACCCCATCTTTCTCAGCAATTTTTGGGAGACCTTTTTTAAACTGCAAGGCACCAAACTCCGTTTTCAGCTCTGCCTATCACCCACAATCTGATGGCCAAACAGAGGTGGTGAACCGTATTTCAGAACAGGTACCTTCGGTGTACAATCGGAGATAAGCCACAATCTTGGACCACGTGGTTACCGTGGGCGGAATGGTGGTATAACACTACCTTCCAGTTCTCCATCTCCATGACTCCGTTTCAAGCACTTTACGGGCATCCTCCCCCGCGTATCACCACTTATCTGCCCGGAGTACGGCCGTGCACGCCATTGATACCGCCTTGTTGGATCGTGATGCTCTGCTCCACCTCCTCAAGACCAACATCACCTTGGCTCAAAATCGGATGAACTGGCTGCCGACAAACACCGCACAGAGAGACACTTTGCTATCGGAGATTATGTGTTTCTACGCTTACACCCTTACCGCCAACACTCTCTGAGCGGCCCGCCACTTCAACAAGCTCTCACCACGTTTTTATGGCCCTTTCAAGGTCTTGGGCCGCATCGGGGAGGTGGCTTACCGCTTGGAGTTACCACCAAACAGCAAAGTCCATCCTGTCTTCCATGTCTCTTTGCTCAAGAAGAAGGTTGGTGCCACAACAACACCTCTTCCCACTCTTCCCCCAATTTCGTCCAGCGGTGCCCTACACTGGGAACCTGAACAAATTTTGGAGCGAGGCATATTCAAGCATCGCAATGCCGTCCGCACCAGATGGCTCATCCAATGGAAGGGTTTTCCAGCTGGAGATGCTACCTGGGAAGACGCTCACTCTATCATGGAACGTTTCCCTTCTTTCCAGACCTGAGGACATGTCTCGTTCTTCAGCGGGCAGGAGTTGATGCAACCACACCACATTTCCACAATCCTATACATGGCTTTGGCCCAATACGTGTATTTCTCTTTGTTAGGCTCTTCTTCCTTTTCCCCACCTTATTGGGCAGATTAGAATAACCGTTAGATAGCTGTCACGTGTATTACTTTTGCATCCTTATCAGCTTTCCATCTTTTGTTGTATTTAAAGAGCCTGGCCTCACAGTTGTGAGGCAGAGAAGAATATACAATTCCCATTTCCAATTTTGCCTTTCTTTATTCTTTTACCTTGCTTTTAGGGTGACTATTCCGTGCACCCATCATTGGGGACTGGGTTCGTTGCACAGCGAGATTGTAGATCTGATGTAGATTTGGGAAAAAATAAAAAAACAAAAACAGAGCTGGGATTGTAGATCTGGGAAACAAAAATAGAGTTGGGATTGTAGATCTGGGAAAAAAATAAAATAAAGAGCTGGGATTGTTTGCCGGTCCAAACCGGGAAAATTGGAACCTAACCGGATTTGAACCGGTTCGGATTGGTTCGGTTGAATAATTAAATTTTTATTAAAACCAGCCCGAACCGGACCGCATGTACAGTACGGTTTCGGTTCTAATTTTCATTAAAAACGGGTCCAAACCGGACCGTGCCCACTCCTATGTAGAATATTTGAATCTTGTATTTCATATGTGGGAAAGGTTACAATATTTATATTTGTACAACGGAGATATAAATGGTAATAGCCTTAAATGATAGTAAATACAGAATATTTGCACAGCAGGTCAATGGTTAATGACCATCGAAGCGAGGTATGGCTGGCTGCACGTAGTTCTCTTGAACCTTGTAGGATGCCATTAGTCCTTGCTGCTGCAAGTCAAGAAAGCTGCTGCTTTTGGAGAATTTTAAGTCAAGCCCAGTGGGGGCTCTGATACCAGATTGTGAGAACTAAAAGATAGCTTTGAAAATAAGAAGACATTAGAATTGCTGAACTGAACTTGTTATTCATTGACTGAAACATGCTCTTCTTATAAAGGAGCATACAAACAACTAATTAGCAAATAAACAGGAACAAGTAAAACACGTCTAACAAACTCCATCCACTAGAGGGATTCCTAAAGACCAGGAAAGGAAACAACTGACTCCTATAAAATAGGAACAACAATTATTCTGCAGAAAACATAATTAAGATAAATCTCAACATTTTGGTGCTGATTGTGTGTGTAGGGGCTGAGAGTGTTGTATATGAAGCAATTTTGGATGGAAAGAAAGTTGCTGCGAAGAAACCCATCTTGTCTACTTCTGAGGATCTTGATAAGTTCCACAAGGAGTTGCAATTGCTATGGTATGTTGATGGTTTATGTATAATTCACATTACATGCTTCAATGCTGTGAGGATATAGTTCTGTATATATATGTACGCATATGTATCTATTTATGTGTGCATATGAAACTATATATGTGTACATATGATTTTGAGTATATGAATTCGAGTATATATGAACATTGAAGTAAGCTTGATCATCCGGGAATAGCAAAACTGGTTGCCGCACATGCAAAGCCACCTAATTACATGTATTTCTTCGAATTCTTTGAGCCTCCGAACTTATCTGAGAAAATACACATGGAAGAATGGAGTCCGAATATCAATCAGGTGCTTGTGGTTGCTGTCCAATTAGATATTGCTTCTGTGATTTTCTCCGAGTGTTTTTATGAGTTCAGATCATCTTAGTATTCAGCCCTACTGTTTAGAGAGGAAATGTGTGAACTAATTTTGTAGGAAGGGCATGTTATACTTGTGATTTCAATTTTATGATTTAATGGGTCCTGTCATTTTACCCTCTTTATTGAACCACCTGGGTATCAAATATCACAATAAATACACACACGCACACACACAAGTGTGTATATGTATATATATATATATACACACACATACAGATTTATACATATAAACATACATACACATACATATGTTAAGAGAGGTCTATGGATTCTAGCCTCACCACAAAGGGTGTCTGCTCTTAAAATAACTCTGGGTGTGCATGCATGTGTATGTGTGTGTCTGGAGGGTTGAGCTAGGGTTTTTGTTGAAAGTTAAAAACCAAGTTCACCGAATTCAAAGCCACTTTTAATATCTTATTATACACTTTGTAAAAACATGCACATACTTTATGTAGGATATGTCTTGTATTAAGCATGCTGTCGGGTGGTATATTTTGTTTATTGGCTCAATGTGAGCTACTGTTATTTCACCCATGCTGTCGGTTGATGTCCTCTAGGCAACTTTTCTCTTTTGTCTAAAAGGTTTGTCTCTCAAAGAGACGTTGGTCTCTAGTTTTGTAAGGAGAGTGTTGTAGTAAAACTTTTATATTGATTATTGAATGTGAACTCATCAGACGGGCTTCAGCCTTTCTTCTCTATTCTCTCTGAGTTTCCAGCTTTAGTCTTCTCTTCTTCTATCTTCTATTCTCTTCCGTGTCTGCGTGAGTTCATTGAGAGTTCATTGAGTGAGTGTTTTTCTTGCTTGATTATCCTTGGATTTTATCTGCGTGCTTGCTGTGGTGGTTGGTCTGTTTGTCTGTGTAAGTTTGCTGGTGTGAGTTTTTAGTTTATTCTACAATTTTTAGTTCGGGGGCCATAGAAATTAAGAATGGGGGATAACCGCAAGATGGTCTATAGGATAAATTGATGATGGTTCGACAAGATGTACTGTAACATCATGAATTGATCGAACTTGTGTTGATGAGTTTGCAATTACAGCTTATTGCCGGAAACAGGCATATGTCTACTACTATTTTCATTTCGAGGTTTCTAAAATTATTCATGTTGAGAAAAATGGCTCAATTAAAAGATACAAGATTTCGGACCAGCGACCGGTCAAGGATATTAGCGACCGGTCGATTTCAGGCAGAATCAAAGTCTGGAGCAAAAATCGATTCTGTGTAAAAGCGACCGGTCGCCAGCCTTGGCGACCGGTCGCCCCGACGATATTTTTGATTCTGTGTAAAGCGACCGGTCGCCCAGTCTTGGCGACCGGTCGCCCCGACCAATAGTTTTTCAGTCTTCTACGCTTTTTCAAGTCCTCCTTTGTGTGCTATCATTTTCTATCGACTTGCAAGGATATTTCTGAGATATTAGAAGATGGCAAGCAGCTGGAAAGTTGGGGAGAACACTTGGGCAAATTGATGACTTGCTTCAATGAGTGAATACTCTCTTGGTTCAAGAGATAGATGGCAGCTAGCATCCATTGTTCACTTGCTTTGTGAGCTGCCATAACAGGTGTCTAAAGTTGGATAACTAAAGCAAGAACGTGCAGAACCTAATGATACCTTATCTTGGAGTCCAAAGACTTATATAAGAGGGAAGAGGAAGCAAGAGATCATTAAGTTGTTAAGTGCATAAGCTGGTGCAAAGAGAGAGAGTCTGAAAAGAAGCTGGAAACCAGTAAGTTCAGAAAATACCAAGGAGAGAGCAAGAGAGTTCTCTAACTGTATCAAGGTGTTGAGCAAGGGTGAGAGAGAAACAGATTAAGAGGGTAGTGTTCTAAGGGGGTTTCCTTCTTTGTAAACCAAAGGTGTAACCTATCTTTATTAGTGAAAGTTCTCAAGGAGATCACCAAAGAGGAAGTAGGCAATTTGCTGAACCTCTATAAACACTTGTGTCATTTCTGTTTTGGTTAAATTTCTGTGTGTGTGTAAGACTCATCCATCTTTGAGTTTGTCACAAAGTTCATCAACAACAAGGTCCTAGTGGGCAAGTGAGTTAGTATTTATTCACAACAATTCAGTTGTATGATTTTACATTGTTTTCCTTCTCCAGCAAAGGCTTTGCAATATCTGCATCACCTCGGGATTGTACATAGAGATGTGAAACCGGCAAATATTCTTGTAAATGCCTTCCGTTAAGTATCTTATTCTGTAGCAAACAGAAATCCTCTTTTGACTAGTTTTGGACGAATTTAACTAATATTATACCTTTACGATGCAGCTGGACAAAGATCTTTATCCACACTTAGCAGACTTTGGTTTGGCTGAGTACAAGAAAGATCTTAGGAGTTTCCATTGGGAATTGGAGGTCATCTGGAAAACCTACTGGTGGTTTCCACAAAAAAAACATTGTTGGCACACTCATTTACATGGCACCTGAAATACTAAAGAAGGAAATACATACAGAAAAATCAGATGTCTACAGCTTTGGTTAAGATTTGATTATGCTAAAAACTAGCCAATTTTATCCTGCTTCGATCTATGGCTACAAGACAAATGTAACTGAAGTTGTGTTCTTTCAAGTGACGCTGTTTGCTGTTTGTTATGGATTCTTGAATTGAGCCTTAGAACCTTTAGGACCTTTCAGGGAACCTAAATATTCTTAATGGACAAAGTTTCCATATGGTATTTGTACCTACCCTTAGCACCTTTAACTTGTGGGGAGATGCTAATCAGACTTTTGACTTTGCTGATATAGTATGTTGATGCCAAAGTTCAGATCAACATCGAAATAAGAAAAATAAGATCATATGCAATCCTAGAACCAGGGTAGCTGTGGTATTAATTAGTTTAAATCACTTTCAATACATATCCCAATTAAACCCAAGTCACTCTCTTACTTACTGTGAATAAAATGAGTATAATTGAGACATCTCAATAGAGGTAAAATTGGTTGAATGGTCTTTGCTGGATTCTCGAGTTGAAGAGCTGTCTATATATTGGAGAGGGAGAGTCCTTTTCGCAGAAGTAGGATTCCTTCAGAGAGTAATTTGGGGATGAATTTCTGTCCTTTTTTGTCCAATATTGGAGGGATTTACCCTTTAGATATGGATTCTAAAGTCAACTATTCAATGAAAACTAATCGCCTCAACACAACACTTCCTCTCAAAGATATCTCTAGTTCCAACTTGTTCAGTGTAGAATAGAAAAACATTATTAGACACCACCTTAGTTAAGATATCTATTAGACTGTGAGCTGATCCTCGGTTTTCACGAATTAGTGCAAATAATCTCTTATGTCAATTTTTCCTTTATAAAGTCTCTCCATGTCAACATGCTTAGTATATTTATTTTGACCGGATTGTGTTCAATGTTAATTTGTTGTCGCAGAAGAGTTCCATTGGTTTCTCAAGAAAGATTCGCTCATCAAGCCCCTCTACTGTCACAGATTCTTGAGCCATGGCTCTAAATTCTGTCTCTGCACTGACCAATTCTTGCTACGCTATGTAACTATGTTTCCTCCTACAGAATTACAATTTCCAGAACTCGACCTTCGATCTATAATAGAACCTGTTTGCACATGTATCTCGTTCAACATCTAGGTGCCAATAGTTAGTAGAAAGTAATAACCGTTTACCTGGAGCATACTTAATTAGGATCCGATATACAACTCCCCCTTTGAGTCTCACTTGGTGCATGCATGTCTGGACGTGTGCATGCGAAACAAATACATAGACTTCGTTTGAATAATTATGGTAAATATATATAAATCCACAGTCAAGGATCATTCTTGCAATATACTATAATATAGTACTGCAAAATTATAATTATAGATGTACTTGAATCATCGTGAATAGTAACATTGTGATATTACTATTTATACTAGTAATTCATTATTAATGCTACTATTGTATAGAAAAATATGCAGTTTACAGTTTTTGTGCTCGCTTCTGTTGGTTTTTGGTATAAAACTTTCTGGTTAGCAACAAAACAAAACTTTTGTTAGCAACGTATGCAGAGGAGAGGAAAACTCAGAGAGTATATTTTCTTGTATATTAACAGAGCCAAGAACACACAGAATATATGCATGACTCATACTGTCAAAAACAGATCCTAAAAAATATCTAGGACACAAGGATTCATCTCCAGCCTTTCAAGGTCATTGGAGGCTACGATTCTTACACCTAGGCAAGAAATCATTACAACAGATAGGACTAAGACAGCTAAGAAAGACAGTTGTAGAGTTTCCCAAAATAGACAGAAAACTAGCCGTTGGACATAACCTTTAACGACTATTGCTATAAAAGGAAAGTTCTTCAGCTCCTTTGATTTCTTCATCCTCTTCACAATTAATCTGCAGGTTTAACTTCTGCAGCTTGATTCAAAGCTAGTATGCAGCTTAACTCTCAACAGCCTCTCCTAAGCTGCTTCCTGGTTTCACTCCAAGTTTCAACCTCAAGTAATTGAATCGATCTTTGGGCAGAGCTTTTGTAAAAATATCTGCCAACTGTTCTTCACTTCTGCAGAACTTCATGTCAAGCACCCCTTCTTGTAAAGCTTCCCTTATGAAATGATACCTTCGGTTTATGTGCCTTGTTCTCTGATGGAAAACAGGATTTTTAACCATTGATATTGCTGACATGTTGTCACAAAACAATGGCGTTGCATCAGATTGCATTTCACCAAAATCATCCAACACAAACCTTAGCCAGATAGCTTGAGTTGTTGCCTCAGCAGCTGAAACGTATTCAGCTTCTGCAGTTGACAATGCAACTGTGTTTTGCTTGACTGAAGCCCATGAAAAAACTCCACTACCAAAACTGAATGCATATCCAGATGTACTTCTACTGTCATCTTCACTGCCAGCCCAATCAGAGTCACAAAAACCAATCAGAACAGCATTTTTGTCCTTTGTAAATTCAATGCCATAGCTGAGAGTGCCTTGAATGTATCTGAGAACCCTTTTTGCAATTCCCATGTGCTTCTTTGTAGGGCTGTGCATGAATCTTGATAACAGACTGGCTGCAAACATTATATCAGGTCTGGTTGCAGTTAAATATAACAAGCTGCCAACAATTTTTCTAAACAGACCTTCATCGGCTAATTCACTTCCATCAACTTTCTTTAGTCTTTCACCAGTGGGAAGAGGAATTGTAACTGATTTACAATCCTCGAGGCCAAACTTCACAAGCAAGGACTTTGCATACTTGCTTTGATGAATAAACACCCCTTTTTCAGATTGTAGAACCCCCATTCCTAAGAAATGATGTAGGAGTCCAAGGTCAGTCATTTCATACTTTTGCATCATGTCCCTTTTAAACTCACTGAGCAATGCATTACTGTTTCCAGGTATACACTATATCATCAACATATATAGAGACAATGATCAATTTTCCCTCTTCATCAGTTTTGGTATATAAGGTGGCCTCACTAATGCTTCTTTGAAACTTGCAGTTAGTGAGATAAGAGTCAATCTCACTGTACCAGGCTCTGGAGCCTGCTTCAAACCATAGAGAGCCTTCCTTAGCTTATAAACCTTATGACTAGCCTTTTTCACTTCAAACCCCTCTGGTTGCTCAGTATAAACCTCCTCCTCAAGTACTCCATTCAAGAAGGCTGACTTCACATCTAGTTGAAACAACTTCCAACCCTTTTGTGCTGCAAGTGCAATCAAAGTTTTAATTGTATCTAACCTTGCCACTGGGGCAAATGTTTCATTAAAGTCAATACCAGGTTTCTGAGCATACCCTTTAGCTACAAGCCTAGCCTTGTGTTTTTGAACCGTTCCATCCAGATTAAGTTTGGTTTTGAACACCCATTTGACTCCTATGACTGGTTTATGAGTAGGCCTTTCCACCAGCTCCCAAGTTCCATTCTTTTCAATAGTTTCAATCTCAGCTTCCATTGCTTCCTTCCATGCTTTGTCTTCAATAGCTTCATAATAATTTTCTGGTTCAATAATAGTCATATGACATCTTGCATAGATGTCCTCCAAGCTTCTCAACCTTACTGGTGTATTACTTGGAGTTGAGCCTTGACTAGAACCACTGCCATTGCTCTCAGGGACATGTTCATCATTTGAGATTAATTGATTTTGATTTGGGGAATCAATGCTGTGAGTTTCATGAGAGGTTTCCTCTGCTTCAGTTATCTCAGAATTTCCATTTTCAAAAATAAGAGGCATGGAGACAGTTTCAACTTGCTTGCTTTCCCAATTCCAGGATTTGTTCTCATCAAAAACAACACTTCTTGAGAGTATAATCTTCTCAGTTTGAAGATTATAAATCCTGTAACCCTTCTCACAGCTGCCATAACCCATAAAGATTCCTTTGCTTGCTTTGTCATCAAACTTCTGTCTAAGATTTGATGGAATGTGACTGTAACAGATGCTTCCAAACACTCTTAAGTGTTTTACACCAGGTTTTCTTCCTGTAAAAGCTTCAAATGGTGTTTTGTCTGTGACTGTAGTGGTATAGCACCTGTTTTGCAAATACACTGCAGTACCAACTGCCTTCAGCCCAGAACTTTACAGGAATTTTCTTCTCAGTCATCATTGATCTTGCCATTTCCAGATAGTTTCCTTTTCTTCTCTCAGCAACCCCATTTTGCTGAGGTGAATAGGCAATAGTCAGTTGCCTCTCCATGCCAAGATCACTGCAATACTCAAGGAATTCATGTGAAGTGTATTCTCCACCTCTGTCACTTCTTAGTTTCTTTAAATTGAATCCACTTTGTAGCTCAACAAATGCTTTGAACTTTTTGAACACAGTTATCACACTTGACTTGTTTCTAGAAAATATACCCAACACATTCTTGAATAGTCATCGATGAATGTGATGAAGTATTTATTTCCTCCACTGGACTCATTTTGCATTGGACCACATACATCTGTGTGTATCAACTCAAGTGGATTGTTGGCTCTCCAAGGCTTCTCATTCTCAAATGGTTCCCTGTGGCTTTTACCATACACACAGCCTTCACATACTCCTCCCTTTTTCTGAGAAATTAGGCAAGCCTAGCACCATTTGTGTTTGCTGCATTTTTTTCATGCTTGCAAAGTTCAAGTGCCCCAATCTTCTATGCCAAACCCATGGATCTTCTTGTACTGCTCCTTTCATTCCCATTGAGCAGATAGATTCCATAGATAATGGAAAACATCTATTTCCAGCCATTTCAACTTTGGCAACAACATTATCAAGGCTGCTGTCATCACATATTAATGCATGAGTTCCTCCAAATAGAATGTAGTAGCCATGCTCCAACATTTGTCCTATACTTAACAAATTCTCACTCAGACCAGGAACTAGCAGCACTTCATTTATGTATCTTCTTCCTTTTCTTGTCTCAACTACAAGTGTCCCTTTTCCTGTGGCTTGAACAAGATCACCAGTGCCCATTTTCACTTTGCAGGTCACTGACATATCAAGATTGATCAATAAAGACTGTTGAGATGTCATGTGGTTGCTGCATGCACTGTCAACAAACCACACAGACTTGCTTGATGCGATTGAACTTGCATGACAAGCATAGAACATTGTTCCTGTGGTTACCTCTTCTTCCTTTGCACAATTTGCAACTTGTTTACCACTTTCACAGTCCTTTGTTAAATGGCCAAATCGACTACACTTCTCACATTTTGGTTTTCCTTTATATCTGCAAATACCAAAATGGTATTTCTTACATACTTGGCACTGTGGCTTCACACCACCTTGACTGCTACTTCCTTCTGATTTGTTTTGTGAATTGAAGCTGTTGTTCCAATTCCCTCCAGAGCCATTATTCCAATTTGAGTTTCCACCTTGAGACCAATTCGAGCCTTTTTTGTTTTGTCCTTGCCGTTTTTGATTTTGCTTTCCCCTAGAACTTTTGTTAGCTCCAGAAGCTTGATTATTTCTGTAAGGTTCTTATTTGAACCAATATTATATTTTGGCTCTTCTCTTAAACCAACAAAACCCTTGTAATATTAATTAGATTCTAGGTTAGAATCAGTGTAGGTTGAAGGGCTTCCATGTCTCATCGTTGCAAGTTCAAAAGGTAAAATCATATGCATTGTTCACATGGATTAATTCACACTTCACTGGATTGATCCAACGTACATTCTTGCATGTGCATTGTTCACATGGATTAATCCACCTTCACTTGGATTGATCCAACGTACTTTCTTGCATGCTGTCTGTTTTCAGTTGTATTAATACTTTCTATGAAAGTATTAATCCATTATGTGTCAGTCTTTTACAGTTTTGTTAGATTTCTTAATTGTTTATTCCTAAAATCTGACAAAAACTTGAGAGTATTTTTACTCCCTTTCCAAACGGCTCTTTGCCTTCTAGGAAGCTTGCTTGTGTTTATTTAATAACCCATACTCTTGTTCCCTTTAAAAAAGTCTTTTATTTTAATAATCTTTCTGTTTCAAATGGGAACTTGCGACACCCATGATCCTTGGTTTTCTTATTCCCTAATCTTGTCAGCTCACTTTGTCTACCACATTATCCAAGTGATGGGCTATAAGCTACATTTTATTCCTCTCTTCAGACCTTGTCCAAGGTGCGGCTGCTTGTGTTTAGTAAACGGACAGCACATGCTTTTGTTTATTCTTTTGCTGTCTTGCTGTTTGTGTCATGCACAGCTCCTTGGGTTTATTAAGAAAGACAATCACATGCCTTCTGTTTTATTCTCTGTACTTGCTGTTTGTGTCTTGCACAGCTCCTTGGTTGAATTGCTTAGGACAGTAGCTAAAATAAAATAAGTTGTTGAAGCTCTCTATATAGGCTACCTGTTGGACAGATTTGAAGAGGGGAGAAAATCATGCATTGAAACTTACTTATGTTTCTCAAAGTTATACTCTCTGCAAAAACAAACTGGAACAGTTTTTTCTTTGAAAACATCTCTTCTCTTCCGTGAGGGTTTTTCCAGGTTATGTAAAACAATTTCTGCTCATTCCCATAGACACCTTAAGCAGATATGTTTATTTGTTTTTGAAAAGAATTTTCATATGTGCTATTGAGCATTCAAAGACATCCTCATTTATTTTCAGCCACTTGAACACTTGAGAGTATGTGTATGATTGCATACACATAGATTGTCTCCAACGTTGATTCATATTTATTGTGGCTGAATGTTTTGTTTCATTGTTGTCATTTTGAATTAAACTATATGCTTCAAGTTTATTACTTCTAGTTTAATCATCACAACACCTAGGTTTCATTTGTCTAGCTCAATCATACTTTGTGATTGAGATAGATGAATTTGTGAAACCATAACTCACTTCATACATATGCAACTTGAGCTTGGTGCTCTTGAGAGGATTTGCTGCTAAGAGATAAAGGAATTGGTGCTTGCTGTAAGGGTGATTGAAGCTGCCTATAGGTGATAGATTGAGCTAAGTCTTCCTTCTTTTCCTTGTATTTCTTAATGAGCATAGTGGATCTCTCCTAGCTTGGTGCTCCCAGTTTTTCCCCTTGTTGGGTTTCCTGGGTCAACAACTCTTTGTGTTTGTGTATATTTATGTAGCCATTGTTGTACTTGCTGCATGCTGTTCAAATGACTTCAGCACACTAACGTGGATCAATACATGTTGTACTGTATTGATCCAAAATCACAGGAGCTTCTGTTTGTATTAATACGTGGTGTTGTCTGATTAATCCAGTTTCCGCTTATATTTTCTTAGCTGGGCTCAATTTTAAAAAGGGTAGGTCTTTGACCTGTAGCCTACTTCACCCCCCCTCTGGAGGCGTTTAGAGCCTAGGGCCTGGTTTTACAATTTCCAACTATGAGGCTGCTAAAAGCCTTCTCAGTTCCAGCCAACTTATCCCTTTCATCATGCAAATCCTCTCTTTGATCATAGACTTTGACAGATGCAATAATTTCTTCAACTCTAATAGTTTCAAGGTCTCTGGTTTCTTCAATGATTGACACTATGGACTTGTACTTCCTACTTATACTCATCAACAATTTTTGGACAATCCTTTTCTCTGTTACATCTTCTCCTAGAGATTTCAAGTTGTTTACTATTCCAAAAAATCGAGCAAAGTAGTCATCCAGAGATTCAGCATCATTCATTCTAGATATTCAAAATCAGCTCTAATAGCTTGTAATTTCACAGCTCTTACCTTTTTATCTCCTCTGAACTCTCTTCTCAGAATTTCCCAAGCACCTTTTGCAGTCTTCTCATTTCTGATGCGAGGAAAGAGTTCATCTGTTAGTGCTCCTTGAATAAGACTCAAAGCCTTGGCATTTTTGATCTTATCTTCTTCTGGAGATAGTAGGTGCTTCCACTGGTATTTGGACAGTCTCACCTTCTTCTCCTTCAGAGCCTTTTTCTCCTTCAGAGCCTTCTTCTCCTTTCAAGTTCTCTTCTTGTTCCTCCTTAAGAGTCGGCTGTGGATATACTCCAAGCTCCACTGCATCCCATAGATCATATGCTATGAGAATAGTCTCCATTTTTACTGACCAAAAATCATAGTTTGCACCATTAAACTGTGGAGTTCTTAAATCTCCACTTGAAGAACCTGAACCCACCATTTTGAGTGAGTCTCAGTGAACCAGAAACTAAAAGAGCAACCTTTATCCCTTTTTGGAAATTTCTCAGGAAAGCCCTCTTTCTCACAGCTCACGCCCCTCTCTGAAATCAGACCCAGTGCTCTGATACCATGTTGGTTTTTGGTATAAAACTTTCTGGTTAGCAACAAAACAAAACTTTTGTTAGCAACGTATGCAGAGGAGAGGAAAACTCAGAGAGTATATTTTCTTGTATATTAACAGAGCCAAGAACACACAGAATATATGCATGACTCATACTGTCAAAAACAGATCCTAAAAAATATCTAGGACACAAGGATTCATCTCCAGCCTTTCAAGGTCATTGGAGGCTACGATTCTTACACCTAGGCAAGAAATCATTACAACAGATAGGACTAATACAGCTAAGAAAGACAGCTGTAGAGTTTCCCAAAATAGACAGAAAACTAGCCGTTGGACATAACCTTTAATGACTATTGCTATAAAAGGAAAGTTCTTCAGCTCCTTTGATTTCTTCATCCTCTTCACAATTAATCTGCAGGTTTAACTTCTGCAGCTTGATTCAAAGCTAGTATGCAGCTTAACTCTCAACAGTTTCCCCATGAATTTGTGATTTGACTGTGATCCTCTTGCAGTGAGCTTCTTACTGGTGTTGTTCCATATACTTATCTTCGTGCGGAAGCCCAGGTTAGCCTTTCTCAATTGTATTTGGCTTACTTGTGTTATGATTTACGATGCTGATTTATTGTTTGATTGATGTGTCATACGATTCTTGTTGCTAATACACATGTTTACATTTTTAGGTATAAAAAAGGGACTTGTATTGAAAATTCTGGTTTATTTTTTGGCTTTCATTATGGCTAAATGCAGAAATAATAATATTGTAGAAATTAAATATCGGTATGAAATAGCGGCCATCCAGATTCAGAAAGGTTGAAATATTTTTCTTGTCGACTAGGCGCCGCAAGGCGCATTATATGTTCCAGTTTGAAAAGTTTCAATCTAGAATTTAGTAGAATTTAAAGGAATTTGAGCATAATAACTGTTAATCATTTGTACTAGTATTTGGAATTTAAGTTACTGGATAGTTGAAATTCCATTTAACCATAGTGAGAAGCATTTAAGGACTTCTATTTTCTATTATTTTATTAATCAAGTAGTTCAAGTATCTGATATAGAAAACATGCAGCACTTCTATAGAAAAAAATGTTAATAACAGACCTATGTCTAATTAGCTATTTAGTTATTTAAATACCTTTAAGCCATTTAGTCCTGGTGCCTTTATGTTCTATATATTGACTTCAACATGGAAGAGTATTGCTAACTGCCCAACAATCCATTGCTATGCCTGAAAATTTCTTCCTATCCATTGGTCACGCCTTTGCTTCTATCCTTCAACATATTTTTGTCTGACAGTCATCCTTTATATTTAGTAAAATTCCTTACCATCTATCGATGGATTCATGTATATGTTCTGACAATACTATTTTCTTGGGTTCCAGAGTGGCATCTTTTGATGGAATTGTGTTTGTTATACAACATAAATTTTGTAGCTTAATATGAATAGGTTTTTTTATTTTAGATTTGACTATTCAAATTTATCACTGTTTAAGATCATGGTAGCTGACTTGCATAATATTTATGTTGCTGGCAGGCACACACTTTACTGGAGATGAACTACACTGAGCAGCAACTAACAGCAGCTGTGGTGTCCGATGGATTGCGACCTGCTCTTGCTGGTCCTGAATCTGGTGCACCATCTACTTTGTTGTCACTGATAGAGAGGTGTTGGGATGCAAATTCTCAAAACAGACCTTCTTTCGATGACATAGTTGCAGAACTTGGTACAATTTTGGAACAGAGAGAAAATGTAAAAGAATCGGATATTGTCTTTTACCAAATCTTCTAATTCTCTTGGTGATCAGCCGGTAGATGTTGCTAGCAGCCTTCAAGCTTACCAAGAGGGTATTAACTGGTTTACTCAGGGAGAAAATTTCATCACAAGAGCTTGTCTACCTAAACCTGGTACAGCAATCTGGCTTGCATCAAATGATCCTTTGGCATATAATCCAATACTTTCTTGGGGATCCTTTGCTACATGCGGGAGATGGGAGACCATGGAGGACACTCATTTCCTTTTGCCTCAAATGTTTCATCAAGGGGACATACATGCTTGTGGTATCTTTGATGGTCATAGAGGCGATTTTCGGTGATATATCAAATTCTAATTGTGTATTTAGGATTTCTACTGGTGTCACGGTTGATTCAGTCCTTCTACTAATTCTTAATGCATCCAAATTCCAATGCTATGCTACAAGGATTTACCAAATTCAGGTGCAGCAGCTGCCGAATTTTCAGTTAGAGCGTTTCCAGGATTCTTGCAAACTTTAAGTTCAACTAGCAGGTTTCTTCCGTTTCCATTTCATTTTCAACATTATACATAAATATATATCTATATCTATATATATATATATGTGTGTGTGTGTGTGTGTGTGTGTGTGTGTGTGTGTGTGTGTTATTTGACCATAATTGATTTTATCCTTTAATGCAGTCCAAGTGGTGCATTATTCGAAGCATTCATTAAGACAGATATTGCATTTAGAGCTGAGCTGGATTTTTCTCATAAATCCAAAAGAGTTATCCAGAAGGACTGGCATCCCGGTTGCACTGCAGCAGCTGCTCTTATTGTTGGAAACAAGCTTTTTGTGGCTAATGCTGGTGATTGCAGGACCATATTGTGTCAGGCTGGCCATCCCTTTGTTCTAAGCAAGGTGACCGGAACTTCTTACATTCCTGTTTGGTTGTTCTGGTTTAGTTCACGGTGTTATTTTTCTCAGTATTATGGATGAAATATTAGGATCATGTTGCAAGCTGTCTTGAGGAGAGGGAGCGGGTTATTAGTGCTCGGGAACAAGTTAGATGGCAAGTAGATAATTGGCGGGTGGGTCTTGCTGCTCTTCAGGTTTGTCCCTTTTGATATCATGATAGTTTTGTAATGTTGTCTTCCAAAAATGTATTCTTTTTGTTTGCTGAGGAAATGGAATGTATGCTGCAATTTACTTGAGCAGGTTAGTATTATTTTCCAAATGGAAGGCTCGCACACAAACCTTTTTTCTGAGTTAATTGGTAGAACTTTTAGAATCAGTTTAGAAAAAAATAGACAATTCATAAAATCTGGCTGAGAGGAAAAGCAAATATAATCATCTTCCATTGTGATGTCAAAGTAATATTTTCTTTGAAGGCACATATGTGCCACTTAGATAGACCTCGTAAATTGTTATTTTATACATAAACAGCTACCAAAGAAATTGATCCGTTCTATACAATTCTCCGTTCTATACAATTCTAATTTTGAAATAAAATAATTGCAACTTTGTTGAGACTTGTACAGTTTTGCAATACAACTTGTTATCATGTTGGTTTTGCACATATTTCTTCTAAGAAAATGGAAAATAAAATTTGAAACCAACGTTTCTGGTTGATCTTCTATGACAGGGGAGTTCTTGCTGACTATTTACAAAAGAAAGTTCATTTTTCAGAAGAGGAAAGGTTTTGTGGCAGAGTAATAAAAAATTAGACTGACAGGTCTTCTATGTTTAAGAAAAATCGTTCATTGAACTCCGATTTATAATTTGGTATCAGATTATGAATGATTTGTTTCTACAAATATATGTGCGGCTAGCTTTTTTGACCAATGATGTAAGTTGCCTACAACATGGGGTCCGTTGACTATTGATGTGGGTTTTATAAGAATATAAAAGTAGTGCTTGATATGAGTTTTCTCGATCTTGAGCTGTTTGACGACACTGACATCTCTCTTTTACATGACGATTTGTATAAGGGTAGATCTTTAGGTTGGTTGTGCCAGTACTGTTAATTCTGCTGTTATTTAGGAAGATGGCTTCTTATAAGTTTTAATCAGCCCACATTATTAGGTTTTCCTTTTTGAAGGAACTTGTGAAGAAAATCCTGCTGTACTGCATCAAATCAGTTTTTTTCTTTCTCCTCTCTTGGAAAGATATGCTTCAGAAACTCATGACCTGTATTACATGTAAATTCTTAGCCTAAAACATCAGTAACATGTATTTGGATTATTCCCTTTGGCACCTGAAGATGGCATCATGGCAGTGAACGGGTGATACCTTATTAAAATGCTGTATATGTGCATGTTTTACATTATTTCTTTCAACAAGTCACTCGTTCCATAGGGGATGATGATCTAAAGCCTGCTGTAACCGCAGAACCTGAGATAACTGAAACTATTCTTTCGGCAGAGGATGAGTATTTGGTAAGAAATAAGATTTTGATAAATAGATATTAAGTTTGGTGACAGATATATGAATTGATTTTTTAAAACTAATAGTTAGGTTTTGGAAAGAATATAACATGAATGAGGAAAGAACCTCTTCTGAATATGCTTCTTGCATGTTGAGCTTCAAGTAGATTTTACTTTGTGACCAACATTTGAAGCTTTCTTTCTCTATGATTTAATTATAGGCATACATGCTTCTTGAATATTCCCTTCTATAATTATCACTGTAATCATCTTTCATCCTGTTTACTGCTCAGACACCACAATATATTGCACGTCTTCCTGTCCAGTTATCTATTATTCTATGTTTGTCATAAGGGCTTTTCTGGCATCTTGTCAGTGATAATCATTTTTTCACCTTAAATACAGGGTAAGAACAAGACTGTTGTTCATTTATAATTTAAGTGTGATACCATGATGGAATCTTGGAGGCCATACACATGTAAGCAGTTGTCCATAGATTACTAAATTGTTAATATTGACTGGGAAGTTCTATGTCATAAACTTAGCATATTCTGATAGTGCTGGTCTTCAATGTTGCTGGATGCTGTTTAAAAAATATCAGAGAGCTCTGTTACGAGTCAAAATGTTCCATGAAGTTAAAAAAATACTGGAAAATTATTTATTTTCGAAAATGACATTTCACGCTGGTAGGCAACATAACCCATATTGAGTTTTCTGTCCAAAAACAAATAATCTGGTTGCTTAAGATATTCAATCTAAATTACGACTCTTTATTTTTTATTTTTTGTTATTCTTAGTTTTTGAGAAAAAACATTTTTGTTTGTCAGGTAATGGCAAGTGATGGATTGTGGGATGTTGTGAGCAATGCAGAGTTTGTAAGCATAATCAAGGACACTGTGAAAGAGCCTGGAATGTGCTCCAAGAGATTGGCGACAGAAGCAGCAGAGCGTGGCAGCAAAGACAACATCACAGTCATTGTTGTCTTCGTTCGTCCCGTCTCCACAGCTGAGAGAATTTACTACGTTGGTTGATAGTTTCCTGCTTCTGAATGCTAGTCTGGTTAAAGAATCAAATGTCGGAAGATATGATGAACTTGGATAATAAAAATTGTAGTTGTACGATACTGACAATGTATACGAAATTTACATCCAAATTAGTGAATGCTTCTTGCATGTAATAGTTTCATAACATTGATTTATACCATGTATTTATTTTCGCCAATTCAGACATTCTGAATGCAGTCCTCCTTTTGCCCGTGGGGCTGAAAAGAATTGAGTGATGCGAAGTCTGGAAACCATTGTAGATGATATACTAGAGTAGAAAATAGAGATGGAGAAAGGGTTGTATTGAGGTAAGAGCTATACAATGATCTGGTTAAAGGCCCTTTTGTCTTGCCTCAAGTATAAGTCCAGTTAAGGGATAAATTGTTGAATATCATCATTTCAATGTCAAATATGTTGAACTGCAGTTTGGAATGAAGTCCAGCAAATGTGGAAAAAATTTCCTCATCAATTGGTGGTGCAATAATGAACGGTACAAGGTATTGAAACGATAATTTAATTACAGTTGGCGAGTGGCAGTTATGCCATCGCTATATTTGCTTGATTATGTTTATGGAAATATGATTATCTCATCTTTGTTTTGGGCTTCCATTGGCAGTTGCCTTCGTTTGGTGTTCCATTGTTTTGTTTCGGCTGAATGTACGTTGTGAGTTATCTAAAGAAGAAGTTGGATGCAAGAAAACAGCTTAAAATGAAAGCTCATCACCCCACCTTGCTCATGTACCTAAAAAGCAATGTCTGATAAAAAAATCGGAAACTTAAACAATGTCTACTCAAATATTCAATAAAAAAAAAGTGGAAAAGAGTATTAAAAATTAGAAAATATTAGAAAATAGAATATTTTTGGTTGGATAACTTTTAAAATGAAAACTGGTTTTTGTATATTTTGGTTTGGATAATTTAAATGAGAAGATTGTTGTTGATCTAATTTAAATGTTGTACTTATCCGACTTTAAAACAAAAACAAAAAAAGAACAAAAGTGGAATGTTGACACATAATTTAAATTTTCAAAAATGGCTAGTACACCATTTTTTTTTGCAAGTCCCATTTTCATTTAGATGAAAACTGGTTTTTTTTTTTATAATTATTTATTTATCATTTTTTTAATAAATATTTTGGGTGTGTTGGTGAGATAAAAACCATAAGAATTAATCCCTACGGAAGAAGAAATGATGTATGAACCCTAATCGTGTATGACAAAAAGAAAACAATCACAGTAGTCCTTGAGCTAAACCTATGGAACCACGAGACCAAACCTAATCATTTTGACAAACTCAAAGAAATCAAAACCAATTTGAGAAAACTCATAAATATAATGTCAAAAACATCATATACCTAAATGAGCAGCAGGGTAGCTTCTTAAAATTCCCAGATAGAGTTTTCAGATCTGAAGTGTTAAAAACCATGAAAGAACAACTTGAACTAGAAAAAAAAAAAATCAAATTGAGAATCATGCAAACGAAACACTCACTATTGTGCACATTTACCTTAGCTATGCTTCTTGTCGTGGGAAGTTGAAATGAAATTGAAATTCACCGAAAGTAACTTAACTCGAAATTCGGTGCAACTCCTTCTCCTAACTTTGATCTCAAAGAAAAAGAAAGTGTTGCAATGAACGACTTATGTTACTAGGGCGAGAAGTATCGAATGTAACTGCTTCAACGATTTTTATGAAAAGGTTTGAAGGTTCTATCTAGTTATATAGAGGAAACCGACTTAAGCATAGCTTAAGTTGGACTTCTTTGCTTCCTAGCTTTTAGGCCCAAAAATTAATTTCTAATATTCAATAACTAAA
Organism: Prunus fruticosa; assembly: GCA_018703695.1. Classification (NCBI taxonomy): domain Eukaryota; kingdom Viridiplantae; phylum Streptophyta; class Magnoliopsida; order Rosales; family Rosaceae; genus Prunus; species Prunus fruticosa. The sequence continues at coordinate 4,481,987 of CM031918.1, forward strand.
AATTTGATTAAAAAAAAAGTATTCAATATTAAAGAATGAAAACACAGATATGTAATGAAGTTGATTTTGTTGAATTATCCGGTGATGATTGATCAGTGCATATTTACATATCATTTTGTACCCTTCTAACTTATGATTTAGTTATGTTTTTGAGTTAAACTTGTGCTTTTAATAAGTTTTGTGTTTGTTTCAGTGTAATAAGCTTGAGACTCACTAATTGCATTTTGGAGACAAATTAGCTCAAAACGGTGTCTGCAGATCAGTCAACTTCACGGATTGGACTGTACTTACTCAAGAAGAACCAGATAATGAGCCATACATCATTGGAAAGATACAGAAGTCTATTTTCTGTAGAATTTTACGGTTCATGATTCCGAGTCTTCTAGAGAAAGTTATACATGTTTTGTCAACTTAAGGTCAAATTCGGCAGCATCTGCGTTACTGGGCCAAAAATCACATTTGAAGGCCTTCCGGATTTTTCCTTGAGTTGGGCTGCATATGCTTGGAAAGATAAGACAAAGAGCTTCAAGATCCATATTTTTCCAGAATTTTATGGATGGAAAAACAAGCCCAAAACGAGCCCACAAGCTGGCTGCAATGCATTGTCATGCATGACATATGCATGATGAGGTGTTGTTGATTGTGGGAAAGTTTGGTGAAGCATATTCAATACCTATTTTTTGAGTGGAATTTTGCAGCAACCAAATGAATTGAAAGATGTTGAAGTGGATGATGCAACACTAAGCCTAAAGACAAGAGGAATTGTTTTCAAATGCAATTGTGTGTTAGGTTAGGTTGGTGAATTAAGTGTTGTGTGTTAGGTGAAGTTAGTGTGGTTAGTGAATTCAATTGTATATTCAGATTTTCATCTCCCCTAAGCCTATAAATAGGGAAGTTCTCTAAGCTTGTAATCACACCCCAAGGGGGGGAGCTCTCAAACACTTCTCTAGAGCTCCCTTCCCTTCTCTCCCTCAAATTCTCTTAGTTTCCCTTTGTAGTTCTCAATTGTTGTAATAAGATCATTCTACTAAATTTTCTTTCTTCTAAATTCTCCAAACACTTCTTTATTCTCTTTCAAATTCTCTAAAGTTTCCATGTCTCAAAACACCTCTCTACTTTCTTCTCCAAATTTCCCATGTTCTCAAACACTCTCTTCCAAATTCTCAAAGTCCTCAAACACTCTCTTCCAAAATCCACAAAGTTCCCAAACACCACTTTCCTTACCTTTCCAAAATTCTCTTCCAAAATTCTCCAAATCTCTCAAACACTTCTCCCCTCTCTAAAGTTCTCAAACACTTTCCTTCCTTCCTCAAATGCTCTCTTTAATGTTCTATAAGTTGTAATTTATTTTTCTTGTAATGTACATTCTTTCTTCTTGTTTTGTTTCTTTTGTTTTCATTTTTGTTTTGTGTAGGAAAATTGAATTGAATCATTCAATCACCAATCCCTGTGGAATCGACCTCGCACTTACATATGCTATACTACTGAACGGCTCGTGCACTTGCGAGTATCACAAGTTGAGGATGCAGCTGAATCCATTTTGGTGCAGCTGAATCTACACAACAATGATATACATACCATATCCTACCTGTTTGCTTTGATAACTTTTATAATACTGGTTTCCTTTTTCTTTTTTGGTTGGATAATTTCCATCATAATCCATTTTATATAATTTAGATATATCCATGCATGTTTGGTTTGATAACTTTTAAAATCAAAATTGGTTTTTATATTTTGGGTGTAATTTGGTGAGATCAGGGTTATTTACTCAAATGGTTCTCAAATTTGGCGCGTTGCCGGGATCGGTAACATTGTTTGATTCTATTTGGTTTTCCTACTTTTTATTATTTTTATTTTTTGTATATAACTAGACAGTTTCATGTTTTAAAGTTAATGACGTTAATTGACAAGTTGTGTTTGTAGTCCAACGGACAAGGACAATTGCCTAACAAGAAAGAGAACTGGGTTTGAGTCCCAGCTTACACAACGCAAAAAAAGAGGTTCAAGTAGCATGTCGATTATTTCTTGTTTATGGTTTCATTCACTTGTTCTTAATTAAATATCTTGTTCAAATTTACATAAACACCATATGACTCTTGGACTGATTAGTGAATGAATGGGTAGATATTGAAGACAAACACCATGTTTAAATTCTACTTGGTTCTTTATTGTTTTTCTTGTTCTTAATGGGTTCGCAATTTGTGTTTAGACTAAACACCATAGCTAAATGCTTTTTCTGAATACTTGATGAAAACCACACACCATATGGATAATCATATTTGAGAAAGAACGAACTCCATAATCTAGTTTGATTTACTTTGTTGCTTGTTACTTTGAAGCATGGAAGTGTTGATTTTTCCTTTTCATTTTTATTTATTTATTTCCTAATCCTTTTAATTCTGTTTCAAGTTTTTGTGTGTGTTTGTTTTAGCAATTTATGACAGCTTAATACAAATGGAGAGAGATGGCAACCTCAATCATAAGAATGGGAAGTGTGGAGCAGTGAGAGAAGTCGCGACCTCCAAGTGCATCCATGCTCGACCTAATCGCTTCAAGGGGGAGCATTTCAATCCTTTCTCTTTACTTGTTATTATTTTAAATTTCTGTTTCTTTTTTATAAAAAATTAAAAAAAAAATTAAAAAAAATTAAAAAATTAAAAAAGATTTTTTATATGAGCTAACTTGTGGTAACTCCAGTGAGCGTCTCCGCCAATACAGTGTCTAGGAGTTCTTTAGGCGACACCTTCGGTGTCTAAGAAGTTTGGGTTTTAAGCGGGACCATTGTGACCCCTCCAACCTTCCCGGATCCCCTGGCTGTGTTTTCTGAGGCCCTTAACTGGTCATCCTTGAGTTACTTGTATATTTGTGTGTTTTAATAAATTTAAAAAAAAATATTCAATTTGCAATTTGAAACCTCTCGTTTTTCTTTTCTGTTTCTTTTCTTTGAGTCATTTTCAGTTTTCCTTCCCACACCAATGATAAATCTTGAGTCTAACTTCTAATATGGCTCTTAGGAATTTGATAAGCATTGTGTTAGGTCTGAATCTTATTCTTTTGCTAGCTAAGTCTCACATAATTATTCTTGAGCTTTCTATGCACCTAAGCCATGACTATACACCTCTTGCATGTCTTACCCAATTGTATGCATTTTTGCTTGTGTGATTCACTGGAATGTTAAGTTATAACTAAGATATGATTTAGGCCATCTTTGTTAAGCCTCTTTCTTTTTCCTCCATCAACCCATACAATACATATTCCATTGTAAACCCTTTTGTGCCCAAACACTTAGCCATTTCTTTCTATCACCTTATCATCCATTAAACATCCTACCATCTAGGGGACTTGTAGAGCATGATTGTATTTCAGATTGTAATGTATTCAAGGCAATAAATGAGCTATTTAAAAAAAAAAAATAGAGAAAAGAAGTGTGGCCAATGTAGTCACGACCCTAGGGTGATATAAGGAGAAATCAAGGTGATCTAGGGTAAAGAGCCGCAAAATTGGGCCAAATATTATACAAAGTGTGTAAATGTCAAAATCAAATTGTGAAGTGATTCAATTGCAAATCTGGTCTTGTGAGCTTTTCAATTTATGTGCCTTACATGTCAAATGTCAATGATCTTGTTTATATTACATGCTCTACTTTGTTCCTTAAACTTTGTGTTTCAATATCCATTCCTTTTCTAACCATTACATTACATCCATAAGTAAAGTCCTATTGATCTTGGTTTAGCTTGGCAAACTTGTGTTCATTCTTGCAGGAATTCATATCGTTGTTTAAGAAGCATGAGTTGTATCTTCATGGCTACTTCACACACACACCTTGAGCATGATTTTTGTGAGATTGTGGTAGCACTTGAATAATGTTTAGAACTTCCTTAGTGCTTGTTTTGTTCCTTGTTGAGCCATGTCTATGAAGTTTAACATTTTTGTCCGGTTGGAAGGTTAACGTTTTTGTTTTTTGTTTTTTTTGTTTTTGTTTTTGTTTTTTTTGTTTTGTTTTGCTTAAGGACTAACAAATCTATTAAGTTTTCTAACCTCTTTGTTTTGTAGAGTCAGGTAAAACGTTTGTGGGTATCATAATCTGTTAAACCCTCAGGAGACACAACTCCTCCTACTAGAGATGCCTAGAGGTTTAAAGGCTTGTTGCATACGCTAAATGCAATCGAGTTACCTACGAAAGTGGTCTAGTTAACTTCTTGTTTTATTTTTATCTTTGTTTTCCTTTTGTTTTGCTCGAGGACTAGCAAAATCTAGGTTTGGGGGTATTTGATCAGTGCATATTTACATATCATTTTGTACCCTTCTAACTTATGATTTAGTTATGTTTTTTAGTTAAACTTGTGCTTTTAATAAGTTTTGTGTTTGTTTCAGTGTAATAAGCTTGAGACTCACTAATTGCATTTTGGAGACAAATTAGCTCAAAACGGTGTCTGCAGATCAGTCAACTTCACGGATTGGACTGTACTTACTCAAGAAGAACCAGATAATGAGCCATACATAATTGGAAAGATACAGAAGTCTATTTTCTGTAGAATTTTACGGTTCATGATTCCAAGTCTTCTAGAGAAAGTTATACATGTTTTGTCAACTTAAGGTCAAATTCGGCAGCATCTGCGTTACTGGGCCAAAAATCACATTTGAAGGTCTTCCGGATTTTTCCTTTAGTTGGGCTGCATATGCTTAGAAAGATAAGACAAAGATCTTCAAGATCCATATTTTTCCAGAATTTTATGGATGGAGAAACAAGCCCAAAACGAGCCCACAAGCTGGCTGCAATGCATTGTCATGCATGACATATGCATGATGAGGTGTTGTTGATTGTGGGAAAGTTTGGTGAAGCATATTCAATACCTATTTTTTGAGTGGAATTTTGCAGCAACCAAATGAATTGAAAGATGTTGAAGTGGATGATGCAACACTAAGCCTAAAGACAAGAGGAATTGTTTTCAAATGCAATTGTGTGTTAGGTTAGGTTGGTGAATTAAGTGTTGTGTGTTAGGTGAAGTTAGTGTGGTTAGTGAATTCAATTGTATATTCAGATTTTCATCTCCCCTAAGCCTATAAATAGGGAAGTTCTCTAAGCTTGTAATCACACCCCAAGGGGGGGAGCTCTCAAACACTTCTCTAGAGCTCCCTTCCCTTCTCTCCCTCAAATTCTCTTAGTTTCCCTTTGTAGTTCTCAATTGTTGTAATAAGATCATTCTACTAAATTTTCTTTCTTCTAAATTCTCCAAACACTTCTTTATTCTCTTTCAAATTCTCTAAAGTTTCCATGTCTCAAAACACCTCTCTACTTTCTTCTCCAAATTTCCCATGTTCTCAAACACTCTCTTCCAAATTCTCAAAGTCCTCAAACACTCTCTTCGAAAATCCACAAAGTTCCCAAACACCACTTTCCTTACCTTTCCAAAATTCTCTTCCAAAATTCTCCAAATCTCTCAAACACTTCTCCCCTCTCTAAATTTCTCAAACACTTTCCTTCCTTCCTCAAATGCTCTCTTTAATGTTCTATAAGTTGTAATTTATTTTTCTTGTAATGTACATTCTTTCTTCTTGTTTTGTTTCTTTTGTTTTCATTTTTGTTTTGTGTAGGAAAATTGAATTGAATCATTCAATCACCAATCCCTGTGGAATCGACCTCGCACTTACATATGCTATACTACTGAACGGCTCGTGCACTTGCGAGTATCACAAGTTGAGGATGCAGCTGAATCCATTTTGGTGCAGCTGAATCTACACAACAATGATATACATACCATATCCTACCTGTTTGCTTTGATAACTTTTATAATACTGGTTTCCTTTTTCTTTTTTGGTTGGATAATTTCCATCATAATCCATTTTATATAATTTAGATATATCCATGCATGTTTGGTTTGATAACTTTTAAAATCAAAATTGGTTTTTATATTTTGGGTGTAATTTGGTGAGATCAGGGTTATTTACTCAAATGGTTCTCAAATTTATACCCGAGTTACAATTTGGTCCCTCAACTAAATTATTCATTCAAATGGTTCATAAACTCTATATTATTCAGTCCATTGGTCGTACTGTTACATTTTATGTGAGTTTTAGTAGTGGTGGGGTATATGATGGGTATATGCGTTTCATACCTCAAAAGGCTTTGATTGTCTTCTTCTATTCGCGAAAAACGCCGTTGTCTTCTATTTGCAAAAGGGAGGTTCAAAGGCAATAGTAGAGATTTTGGGTTAGGGTTCCTATTTGGGGATTTTCGGGAATTTTTGGATTTCGATCGTTGTGGATGCTCATCACTGATGGAGTTCAAGTTCTGTTGGGGTGAGAGAATCCCAAATACGATAAGGGATTTTGTGTTTGCATTTTATATTCATCTTGTTCTGCAAAGGGAGAGAATCCCAATGCTTTTTGTTTCCAAGTGTGTAGTCCAAGGTTAGTTTCTTTATGTTTAAAAGATTCCTCTGACATTTTGTTGCCTTTATGTTGGCATTGACTGCAAAGCATAGGTTTTTATGTTTGGTGTGGTCCCTTTAGTGTCTGCTTCACACCAAATTCACTTTTGAGCTTGGCATGAGAGGCATGTGGCATGAGAGCAAAGTTATCATGGGTTTATCACTCTTGAGAGTTGTGGGTTCCTACGAAGGGCAGAGGTTCTAGTGGAAGGGAAAAGTGATTCTAAGGAGGTTTGGTGAAGGGAGAGAGGGATGGTGAAGAGTTTGGGGTGCTTTCGTAGTTTCCGGCAACTTGATGAAAGCTATGTCAAACTTCTATCAATCTGCCAGAGCAGGGGAACTAGGGAAAATAGGCAAGGGTAGCATGAAATTTTCTGGGTTTGCATGAGAGAGGAAGCTTGCTCTCTGAAGGTTGTGGGTTGTGTTGGGTATAAGAGGCCCTATTTATAGTTGCTGGGGTTTGTTCTTCTCCAAGAAACCCTAATGGTTTCTTCCCAATCTAGCTAAGTTTTCCTCCTTCTTTCTTCTCCTCTTTCTTGACTTACTTCATGGTGGCAAGGTCAGCTCTGTCCAATGCCACAAAATCAGAGGTTTTGGGTGCTCCAAGCTTCTTCCAGCGGCTGCCTCAAAAGGGAGCTTCCCCTTTTCACTCATATTATTTCTCATCTTTCTTCCCTTTCCATGGCCAAGTCTGATGAAGGAAAGAAAGTGGGTGTGCCTGCTGGTTTAAGAGATGACATCCCTCCTTGCGTGCTAATATCCTTTGGTTCCTTGGAGGATTTTTGCTTGGAACTTGCTCCCAAGCCTCCCAGCAGCCCCTTCACGTGTGGACTTCCAACGTTACTGAGTGCTAGGTCTGATGCTGCCTTTTTATTCTAATTTCATAGGCTTTTTAAGTCCACCACATGATTCATCCAATGGATGGGATATTTTGATCAAGTGTTGGGCCTTTTAGTTGGCTTATTCTAATTGGGGCAATGGACTTATTTTGGTTGGGTTATCTTAGTTGGAGCAATGAGGCTTATTTTGGTTGGGCTATTCTAGTTGAGGCAATGGGTTACCTTCTCTCTTGTGCTTACCCACGTTTGGGCCTAAAAAATGGGCTTGAGTCCCGAGGCCCCAAAGGCGACCCGAGACTTCCATTTTTCGACCCAATCGATGGGCCCCATGATAACTTGTTAACATCCATACCACAACCCACTCAAGTAAGCCCCGGGCATTTGAGTGGCTTGGGCCCACTTATGCTTATCGTGGAATAATGTTTTCTCGCTTGGCATGGCATGTTGCTTGGCACGCTTTTAAGTATGATGCCTGATAGGATAATTGGCGTGAATTTGTGGAGCTAAATGCACCTTTATAATTTTACCCTCGGTTTCGAATCGGAATAGGTTTTTATTTGACATGGCATGTGGGGTATAGCTCGTGCACAGCAAGCTTCGGCATACTTTAAATTGCGCATTCTTCCAATAATATATTGTCTCGGGCCGGGAATTTATTTGGGCCTGACCATGGATTTTTTTGGGCCTCAACATTAGTCCCCTTAATTATAAGGGCCATGGGCAGGTGCTGGAATGGGCCTAATAATTAAAACCCAGCCCAAAAAATCAAATTGGTACCGGTAGGAAACCTTCCTTCTTCCTGCGTGCAAAATGACGGCGTGTAATGATAATCTCCACCAGTTATTTGCAGTTTTCCAGCGTCAACTGCTCTCTTCCCTCTTTAATATTATTTTATTCCATACATCCCCCTTTTTTCTGCATTTCTTTCTCCACATTTCCCTTTTTCTCTTCTCTCTCGTTCCGCGTGCTAGACCCAACCTCCTTTTGGTTTTTCTTTTTCCCTTTCTTTTCTTTTTTCACGCACCAGACAAAGAGAACCATCTTCTTCACTTGTCTCTTCGTTTTCCCATAAAACCATAACGAGCAAGAGTGAAGCCAAGCCAGAACCGCCCCTCTTCCGACTTGGGAGAGAGATCGAGTCGAACCCGACTCCACCATTCTCCTCCGTTCATGGAATCTCGTTCGCCGCCCTTGGAAAGGGCCTCGTCGTGCGCGCTTCTCTCCTCAGAACCCTTGATTTCTTTGCTTCTCTTGGTGCGCCCTAGGCCTTCCTTTGGGGAATCGACCAGGTATGTTTTTTCTTTGTTTTCTATCAGGTTTATTGAAGAATCCATCGGGTCCTTATACTTATGAAGGTTGCTGCTTATTTTAGTCAGCCAACCACCAAACCCTTATTGATCCATTTCTTCGCCGCCGCAACAAGGGTTCACACGACGTGAGTACCAGTAAGGAAGGGTTCCCTCCAATCTTCTAAGATCTCTCTTTTCCCTGGTATGCCCTTTTTTTTGGAGCTCCTGGAAGGGTACCGAATTTCATCGGTGAGTTCCTTCTTCCTCCTTTTTTTCGTTTCTTCTTCTTCTTCTATTTTCCTTATCTTGCGCTGATTTCTTTCGCATTTATGGGATAGCTGAAATTCAAATGACGCGCTCCCCTCTCCTTTTGGCGCAGGTGGCTACGTCTCTAACACGAGCATAGGTGCTGGAAACCTTGCCTCGCATCCTTCGCTGCTGAAATCTCTGAGTGCCTTGGCTCCCTAATTTAAGCACTTGGCCTTCCGTATCAGTCTCTTGGTGAGTAATTCTACCAATTTGAACCCTTCAGGAGTAAGTATAGACTGATGCTTGGCCTAGGCTTACCTTCCTTGCTTATGCATGTCTCTTTGACGGTATATGTATTTTTTTGTTGTTGCTGCTGGAAGTCGACAGAAGACATGTCTTGTGATGCTTGTCCCCTTTTGAGAGGGGCTTTACTTGTCGCACATATTGATCACAAAGCGATACCTTTGTTTGCCATGAGCCTGAATTTTAATTTGCATGTCTACTTGGACAAACTCAGCCTGTTATGCTTGGCGTATGTTTAGCACATGGTACAAGAGCCATAGATCAATCTGAGTTCTTATGCTTCTGCTTTCTATGCCTTGACATTATTTTCTGGAACTCCATGGAAATCGACGTAGATATCTGATTCTTCCACTTCATTCTTGGATTCTAAATTTTGTCAAAACTGCCTTTACGATTTCTATTCAGCTTGCTATTGGGGATATTCAGTCTCATCTTTGATTTGAGTGTTTCTCAATTAGGTTTTGTTGCTGATTTTTGGGAATTTTCAATGTTCTTGATCGATTGCTACTCACTTTTGGGGTTTTTCTATGAGATTGCTGATTTTAAGCCTTTGAATTGGAGATTTCCAAATCCATATATGTTTCGCATAATTCTTCATTGATTTGCTAATTCAAAGACCCATCGACTTGGGATTTGTTGCTGTTCCGGTGGCATTCGATGTTCTTGGTGGATTGTTGCTCACATTAGGGTTTTTCAATTGGGATTTTTTGTTGTTTTCTGTATGATTACTACTCAAATTGTGGTTCAGATTGCTTCAACTCACTGACTTCAATTCCATGTCTGCCTATGGAGGTTATATTTCCTCCACTATGATATGTGGTGGATTTCATATTGTTAGTTACATTTCTGCTATTTGGGTCTTATAGATGTTCTTTTGGTATGTCTCTTGTTCATCCTCTATCTCTTCCTATGTTCACAGATTCAAGCTTTCTATTCACCTTTGATTGATAGTTATTGTAGCTGCACCCAAATCAAATATTGAATTCCTTGCTAATAAAATCACCTCACCTCACCATGGGTCAAATATTGATGGTTCATTTGTTATTTGCTATGTCAATTTTCTTATGCATCCAAAATCTCAGTACCCCTATTCTTGACTCTTAAATCCCACTTCTTTAGAGAACAAGAAAATCTTGAATCAAACAATACTTACATGGTTCTGTCCCAATTCTCTTCTCAATCTTCTCATCTCTGGGAACAAATCTTGAGGATGTAGTTATTTGGCAAATTTGGGATACTTGATGGTTCATACAATGAATCCGTTGGTAAATCTCATGGGCACACAGTTGGTAATTTGTGGTCCACAACGATCATTTCTAGCTCACGACTGTAATTACTTAGGTTATCTTCTTCAATCTCATCTTCTGGGTTTTCTTGGATTGCATCTCACTTCCTTTCTTGGTCCAAATATGGTGACTACCTCTCAATGAGTGATTCCTCACTCTTCTATTGCATCACTGGTTCTTATGGTTTCTAATGTCCATGTCAAATTGGATGATACTAATTACTTGCAATGGCACTTCTAAATGAACTTGATGCTGGAATGTCATGGCATACTTGGTTTTGTGACTGGTTCCCATCTCTGTCCACCTCAGTTTGTTGTTGGTTCTAATTATGAGGAAATTGAAGCATATAAGGTCTGGCAATGATGTGCAGAATAGCCAAACAAGACATCATTTCTTTGAATGGCTGGATAATGAAACATGTCCAAGAGGAAAGGAAGTGCTTCCTAGATTTCTTAGAAGACTCAGAGGTATGGAGGAAGAAATTAGAGCAAGAGATGTGCAAGTGAGGTTAGTGGAAGAAGAGAAGAAAAAATTGGAAGAGAAAGTGGGTGTTGTTCTTGAAGGAAAAAAGGAATTGGAATGGATAGTAGATTGAGACAATTGAAACTAGGGTTTTCTTTGATCCTTTCACGGTGTTTGTTTGTAATTGTGGTGATGAGCAGGAAGATTTAGCTATGAATGTTAGGTCTGTAATGGCATTTTAGGTTTGTAATGGGATTTTAGTTATGAATGTAACGTGGTGTTTGTTAGAATGTAATGTGGTGTATTTTAGGTATAACCCAAAACCAATTCCATAACCAAAATTCAATTCCATATGTTTGTACCATATCTGACCCTCCACTCAGTTCAGTGACACGTGGATGAGTGAAACTCCCCAATTGCCCAAGGCTGCGAAGAAACGGCATCGGCTACCGATGACATTGCTCGAAGGCAGCGACCGGTCGCCGGCTCCTAGCAGAATCTACAATCGGTACCTTATACCGATTCTGGAGAATCAACCTCGAAGGGCTCGCCCGAAATATCTAAACACTCGTGTCAACTCATAAACCTCTCCCACGAGTCCCACATCGAAATTAAGTACTAAGAGCATACCAAATTCCCTTTATAAAAAGGGCCCCTTCACTACAACATAGGGGCAAGACTTTTCAGCTTGACTTTTATGCTAAATACATTGTCAACAACAAAAGCTCTTAGAAACAAACTTACTTTGGCATCGGAGGGTCTTAGGCTGGTTCCACACCGGTCCCATAGACTTCACGAGCCTCGGCTTCCTTCTATTCAGGATCAGCATCCAAGGACAAGAATGATCTACATCTAGCACTCAATCGATCTCTAGATCATCCATATCACTTGTAAGTTGCACTTATCTCTATCTGTTCAGTTTTAGTGCCAACAGATTGGGGCCGCCTGTGAGAATCGCTTATCGATTAGCCCATATCTCAAAACTCAAAACTCTGAGACCAAAAAATGAATCCATCTGCGTCCCTTCCTGCCGATGGCCCCATCCTTGGCTTCGGTGGCAAGCCAAGTCCTGCTCCCTGCCTCACACACCACGAACAGAAACGCATGTTCAGCCAAACACTTTGGAAGCCCGCATGGAAACTCTACAACGAGAAATGGCAAGAATGCCGGAGCACAACAATATCCTCGCCTCTAAACTTGATGACACTCAGAGGCACCTGCACGATCAGCAAACGCACTCAACCCAGTTGCAGAACGGTCTAGAATGAACCATGCAGCTTCGGCAGGAGAAGTCGTTAAAAGCGTACAAAAACCTAATGCTCTGGATAAAGGGAAATAGCACCCCGCAGGCAAGCCATCTGCCTCCCGAAGGATGTTCATACCCTCCCCAAGGGAGCGTCACCAAGAATACCAAGTCTACTCCGACTGCAGCGATAGGATTAACGATCAACGCAAAGAGCGACAACCTTCGCCTATCCCAATCCAGCCAAACTCAACGATTGACGCCTGAAAGCACTCGGACCAAAATCCCCCATACATCGAAGGTACGACACAATTGGCCTGGAAGAAACGGACGAATCAGACTATATTCCAACTTCACCAGGGACCATAATCTCCCACCGATCGGCAGGATCTTCAAAAGAGCACCATAGCCACCGATCGAATAAAGAGAACGGTCGGCATGGAGGAAGCTACGATAGAAACTCCAGCCGAACGGTAGACCAAGAAATTCAAAGATACAATGCCAACCGATGAGCAGATAACCAGGTGGCAGAAACTTTCTGTGATGACCTTCCTCCAACCGATCCAACTCTCCGCCTTTTCCTCCAGAAGATGAATCGGAAAAGAGGAAGAACAAAACCAAGCTCGAACACCAACATGGGGAAAGGTACAACCAGGGCCATTCACCAAACGTATCCGAACGTTTAGAACCAGAAAAAGGAGGTCCAGGCACTTCGAATATCGTTCTACTCAGGGGTGGAAGACCCCGTAACTCACATCCACACTTTTCAATCGGCCTTGGGTTGCAAAGGGCTCACCGACGAAGGCCGATGCTTACTATTCCCCTCCACACTGGCCGAGAAGCTCTTTGAATTGGTTCTACCGATTGGAGCCAGGTACGATAGATTCTTTTGATCGGTTGAAACAAACCTTCCTCAACCATTTTATGATTCAGACCGATTGCCTATATTCGAACTGATGACCTCTACACCATTCTGCAACAAGACGATGAGCCCCTCAGAGAATATGCGGCTAGGTTCAGCCACGAATATTCCCCTGATGTCCTGAAACGGACGATAGGGCAGCCTTCGGTGCATTCAAAAGTGGCCTTCGGTCATCCCATTTTCGCTATCTAGTCCACAGCAGCAACTAGACCACCTACGCCGAACTAATGAAACAGGCAGCTATCCATGCTAAGGCCAAACATTTTAAGTCAAAAGGATCAACCTCGGCACCACCGAGCAAACAGCACCAGCCGATCGGCCTTCGACACAAAACTATGCCCGATTCCCTGAAAATCGGACAACAAATCAGGCCCTGACCGAACGGCACCCCCCTGCCTCTACTCCTTACGAAGCGAGAAACAAGCGGAAGGACACCTTCCAGGATCGGCAAGAAAGTAGTAAAAGGGGATAGACTTCGGCAGGTAGAGCAACTTCAATGATCCAAAGAAGAATCGGCAGAAGAAACCTTCACCTTGCTCAACACCATATACGAGCACGTCCTTATGACAGAAAATCAGATAATTCCAAAGCGGAACAACGCAAGCTTCCTCGACAGAACGAGAAAGACACCTGCGTCTTCTGCCGATACCACCAGTACAATGGTCAAGATACGGAATCGTGCATCGCGCTTCGCAAAGTCATCGAAGGCCTCATCAACGAAGGGAAGCTGGATCAGTACCTCAGCACAAAAATGGCATCGGAACAACAACCAAATTGGCAGATCAACATGATCAGCGGAGGAGCACCAATAGCCGAAGCCAGCAATCGTTCCGTAAAAAGTTATGTTCGTGTCGTTCGGCACCCTAAGATCCTCAATGTAGCAGGAGGACGCACCAGGACAAAATCCGGCGAATCGGCTGGGAACCTATCATCTTTTCCGAAGAGGAAGAAAGAAGCACCATCTTCCCCCACTCCGATCCAATGATCATACGAGCCGACATTTCAGACTTCGATGTGGGCCGAATCCTCATAGACACCGGCAGTTCGGTCAATGTACTATTTACCGATGCTTTCAATGCCCTCGGCATAGACCCTCATAACCTAAATAAGGATATCACCCCCCTCCTAAGCTTCTCTAGTGACGTGGTTGAACTAATCGGCAGTGTTCAGCTCCCGTTCACCGTCGGCACAATACCTAGACGAACGGTCATCTACGATCATTTTCTAGTAGTCGATTGCCCAACGGCATACAACGCCATCATCGGCAGGACGGCGCTCATGAAAATGAAAGCCATGCTGTCACCACACATGATGGCGTCGGCCAAGTACGAGGGGATCAATTGAGTGCACGGACATGTTACGTTTCGGCAACAAAGTATCATCAGTCACAAGCTCAGCATTTGCCCCACCTTCAAACCCATTTGGCAGAAACGGCAAGCCTACGATGCCGAACGATACGAAGCAATGAGGCTCGAAGTTGACAAACTGAAGACAATCGGCTTCATCCAGGAGGTAACCTACCCAATTTGGCTGGCAAACTCAGTCACATTTTTTATAATAACCGCCTTCGTATATTATTAAAACGTCGATTTATTAATTATAAACTGTCGTGTTAATGTCTATTACATGTCGTTTTAAAGAATTGCCGTCGATTTTTTGGATACCGACATGGGTTTTTGAATTACCACGTCATCTAATTTTAGATTCCTGACGTTGTTTATCTATACAACGTCAAATTTTTTATAATAACCGCCTTTGTATATTATTAAAACGTCGATTTATTAATTCTAAACCGTTGTATCTTAGATCAGAAGAAATCAACTTACGTATTCACTATACTTTTCATGTCGTCGTCAACGCGCGTTTTGGCAGTGAGTTCATGTAATAGGCAGCCTCATGTATAGGTTAAATAGTACTACAAAGAAAAATATTACAAGCTTTGGAAAATACTGTAAATACTAACCCTGGATTATAAGGGACCAAGAAAAATTGATTCCCATTTGCTGTTTTCAACCGGGTTGAGCAGGTTTTTTTTTCTGTCTGAGAGAGATCCAGGTAAGAGCTGACTAGCCCAGGGTTCACGAGGCCAACAATGTTTACCATATTTGTCATTTTTAAATAGTCAAATAGGTACCTAAATATAAGAATGTCAATTAAATGAGATTTTAATTTAAAAGGAAAGGGAAATGTAAAACAAAAAGGGATTTCTAGAATTACCTCATGCATATTGATATAACTGTGGTTCCAATCTCTACCATGGAACCAAACTGCAAAACATCTTCAGTGAAGAGGAAGGTATCATGCTCAAAGCCAAACACTTCCTTGGGCATGTGAATTGTTAGAGCCTCGTTACCAGGCAACAACTTGGTCTGGAAATGTTGGCACAAGGCTAACAGAGGAGGTGGCATGTCTAGCTTTGAGAGATCCTGTTACAAGAAATAAAGAAAGAAATATAAGTTAGTTTGTGTGTGAACTAAAATCAACGACTCTAACTAAACCGGAAAAACATACGTGGTATATAATATAGACGACGGTTTCTAGTAAATAATGACGGAGAAAAGATTATAGACGTCGGTAAATACATAACCATCGTTGTGTTCTAATTATAACGTCGCTATACTAAAGAAAGGTCGTCTAATTAAAATGCAAATAATGCAATCATGAAATAGACGACGGTTTATAAAAGAATTCAACAACGGCAAAAAACACAGTCGTTATTTTTATGACCAATAATTTGCAAAACAAGTAAAAGCGTCGTGGTATTTAAATTAACACGACGCTTGTTGGAAGAAACAGACGTATTATGGTTTTCCAACGTCGGTAAATAAATACCGTCGTTGTTTTAAACCTTAACGTCGGATATGAACAAGAGCGACGTCTATTTAAAATTTAAAAGGTAGAAATAGAAAATATCAGAGATTTTACCGTGTCCTCTTGCTTTTTTCCAGGAGGTATCAGCTTCAGGCTTTGGATCTTCTAATTCCAAAGCCTGGGGTCTGAGACCAGTGGCCCAGAGCAGCTTGCCTTATCAGATATTGGATTTTTTGGGCTTTGATCTTGAAGGGGTAAAGGAATTGGAGTAATTGGGGTTTTGAGCATCAGACTAGGATCAAAACTAGGAACTAGTTGACGGAAATATGCCAACATAGCCTCCCTCTCTGCTCTAACTGCTTCCATTGTAGCTTCCCTTGCCCTCGCCTCAATCCTCAAGGTCTCTTCTCTGACCTGCCTCCCTCACACTTTCCTTCAATTTGTCACCAAATTTCACTCTCTGCTGTTTCGGCAAATTGAAGAACTGAGTTGGGGAAACACCAGCACCAACTCCTCTGACTCTCCCACCATGCTCGGGGGTTCCCAAAGAAAGAGTCAAGACATCATTGCTCCCAGAGACAGTCAGAGTGCCTTCGGAGAGTTGCTTTTGCAAATCATCCTAAAAGAGAGAAAGAGAGATTGTTAGACACTGAGCAGAGTGCAAAACAGATAACTAACCCGACGTTGTAAATTATAAACAACGACGGTTTTATTAAATAACTGACGTAGTTTTAACTTAACACGTCCATAATTAAATACCGTCGTTGTTTATAATTTACAACGTCGGGAGAAACAAACCCGTCGTGTATTCAAAGTAAAACAGATTAAAACATAAATCAAAAACTGTCGTAGTATTCAAAGTAACACGACAGACTATTGAACCAACGGACGTAGGACTTAATTTCATACGGCTGCACAAATTTACCATCGTTATATACATATTCTAACGTCTAAATGATATAAACCCGTCGTAACTTTTAATGTAGAAGTGAAAAAACTCGATTGAAATATGCATTCTTTTCCAGAAATTGTGCACCACAAATTTCAGTGAAATAGACAGAGAGAAGGAGAGTGTGTGCGTGAGTAAACATAAAAGAAAAAAGGAGTTCATAGAGGAATTTAAACATTGAGGACAATGTTCATTTCTAGGTTTGGGGGTATTGGAGTTTAGCATGTAAATTTATTTATTTTTCTTAATTTTTAAATAAATAAAAAAATTTGCTTGTTTTTCTTCTATTTGATTCTTGTTTTGTTTTGTTTTGTTTTTTTTAGTCACTTTCCAAACACATTTGATGAGATTGTGATAAGTGTTTGCATGACTTAAATGAAAATTTGATTTATTTTATTTTAGAGTTTTTTTTTTCTTTATTGAAATAAAATAAAATTTGGCATCGTTCTATCATGATATGCTTGAAACCTTCTTTACACTTGCCATTTGTTTCATAATTTTCCAATTAAAGGATTTGCATGATCTAAAGAATTGTATGAAGTATAAATTAGACTTATATAACCAACCATATAAAGTGAGCTTTTGAGCCTTGTACTTGAGAGTTATACACATACTCTTATTTTCTTGTCATCAAAGTTGTTGTTTGATCTCATTATTCATTGATTTGGTTGAACACTTAAAAGTCATTCATTCTTATGCAATTTGATTTCATGACATTTAAAGAAATGATATTAAGGCCCTCTTTGGATCGTTTATGCCTTTCAAGCTAACCTTATGCATGCTTAAGCATGATTTTCCATTGTTAACCATTTTGAGCCTACATGTAAACCTTTTCTTTCATTTAACCAATTATATTTCGTCGCCTTAGCCTGAAAAACAAATATTTACCTTTCTAAGGAACTCATGAGCTTTAATTGGGATGTGTTTTTCATACTAAGTTTGGGAAGAGGTGTTACATTTCAAAATATATATATATATATATATATTCACACAATTGGTGAAAGAAAAGAGTAAGATTGTGATTAAGTGGTGGTTGATTGAAAATTCATTTTTGGGCCTTCAAAATAAATTGGTGTTTGTTCAATTAAAGGAAAGGAGTGTGAATCAATGTAAATGAAGGTATAAGGAGTTTTGATCATGTAAAAGAAAAAAATCTAATCATGATGATTCGAAGTCTTGTAAACAATTATTTTATGCTCTTACATTGCGAGTTCCTTGGACTTTGTAATATCCATACCTTTCATTTCTTACTCACCTTACACCCTTGACCCCATTACAACCTATACTAAAGACCTAAATTGATCTTAAATGTCATGTGGTTGAATTGCATTCATTTTTCTACTTTTAAGTGTTTGGCATCCTTCTTGAGATCATATTAATGCAAGTCCTTCATCTTTCTATTTCGAGTTAAGTCTTTATGGTTTAACTCTAATCTCATGTTTATAACTAAGTGTTGCATTGTAGCCCTCTTCCGAGTGATTCATTTGTGAGAGGACAACTTTGGTGAGATTTGAAGTTGAATTTGTGCTTTGTATGATTTTTGAAATTGTGTGAAAACTAAGATTGGGGAATTTGTTGCATTTGGCTATCACACTACCACACTTTGAGCATATTATGTTTTGAGCTTTGCCACTTTGTGAATAATGTCCAAAATTGAGCTTTTATTGTTAAAAACTTTTGAGTTATGTGCATGAGTCATTTCTCTTCAGAAAATGTTTGGAAAGATTGTTTTGAGTTATTTTTATTTTTGTAATTGTTTTTGTTTTTGTTTTTGTTAATGTAATTATGTTTGTTTTTGTTTTTGGTTTTGCTTAAGGACTAACACAATCTTTTAAGTTTTCTAAATTACTTTGTTTTACAGAGTCAGGGAAAAAACGTTTGTGGGTGTCGTATTTGTTAAACTCTCAGGAGACACAACTCCTCCTACTAGGGATGCCTAGAGGTTTAAAGGCTTGTTACATACACTCAATGCAATCGAGTTACCAACGAAATTGGTCTAATTAACTTCTTGTGTTGTTTTTATCTGTGTTTTCCTTTTTGTTTTGCTCGAGGACTAGCAAAATCTAGGTTTGGGGGGTATTTGATCGGTGCATAATTACATATCATTTTGTATCCCTCTAACTTATGATTTGGTAATGTTTTTGAGTTTAATTTGTGCTTTTAATAAGTTTTGTGTTTGTTTCAGTGTAATAAGCTTGAGACTCACTAATTGCATTTTGGAGACAAGTTAGCTCAAAATCGTGTCTGCAGATCAGTCAACTTCACGGATTGGGCTGTACTTTCTCAAGAAGAACCAGATAATAAGCCATACATCATTGGAAAGATACGGAAGTCCAGTTTCTGTATAATTTTACGATTCATGATTCCGAGTCTTCTAGAGAAAGTTATACATGTTTTGGCAACTTAAGGTCAAATTCGGCAGCATCTGCATTACTGGGCAAAAAATCACATTTGATGGCCTTCCCGATTTTTCCTTGAGTTGGGCTGCATATGCTTGGAAAGATAATTCAAAGAGATTCAAGATCCATATTTTTCCAGATTTTTCAGAATGGAGGCACAAGCCCAAAACGAGCCCACAAGGGCTGCAATGCATTGTCATGCATGACATATGCATGATGAAGTGTTGTTGATTGTGGGAAAGTTTGGTGAAGCATATTCAATACCTATATTTGAGTGGAATTTTGCAGCAGCCAAATGAATTAAAAGATGATGAAGTGGGAGCTGCAACACTAAGCCTAAAGACAAGAGGAATTGTTTTCAAAATGCAATAGTGTGTTAGGTGAATTAAGTATTGTAAGTTGGTGAAGTGAGTGTGGTTAGTGAACTCTATTGTATAATTAAGATTTTCACTTCCCCTAGGCCTATAAATGGGGAAGTTCTCTAAACTTGTAAACACACCCCAAGGGGGGGAGCTCTCAAACACTTCTCTAGAGCTCCCTTCCCTTCACTCCCTCAAATTCTCTTAGTTTTCCCTTTGTAGTTCTCAATTGTTGTAACAAGATCCTTGTACTATAAATCTCAAACACTTTTCCTTTCTCTTCTTCTAAATTCTTCAAACACTTTCTTCTCCCTTCTCTAAGTTCTTAAACACTTCTCTTCCCTTCCAAAATCCTCAAGCTTCCCAAACACCTTCCTTTCTCTTCCAAAATCCTCAAGCTTCCCAAACACCTTCCTTTCTCTTCGAAATTCTCAAGTTCTCAAACACCTTTCTCTTTCTCTCCAAAAACTCTCCATATTCTGAAGTGTTGTACAAAATCCTTTTGCTTCTTAGTTGTAATTTATTTTTCTTTGTAATGGAAATTGAATTAGATCATTCAATCACCAATCCTTGTGGAATCGACTTCGCACTTACATATGCTATACTACCAACGGTTCGTGCACTTACGAGTATCACAAGTTGAGGATGCAGTTGATTCCATTTTGATGCAGCTGATATCTACGCAACAAGAACGCTGGAGCAACATACCAGCGATGGGTCAACAAAATCTTCTCCAAACTCATCGGCACTTCGATGGAAGTGTATGTGGATGACATGCTCGTTAAAAGTAAAACGGCCAATGGTCATCTCCACAACCTCTCCCTCATGTTCGGTGTCTTAAAGAAGTATAACATGTGCCTCAACCCAAACAAATGTGCCTTCGGCGTCTCCTCGGGCAAATTTCTTGGCTTCATGATCAGCCAAAGGGGCATTGAGGCCAACCCTGAAAAAATCAAGGCATTGCTCGACATGCAGATACCGAGGACACAGAAAGATATCCAGAGTCTCATTGGGCACGTCGCCGCTCTGGCCCGATTCATATCCAAAGCTACCTATCGGTGTGCTCCATTCTTCAAAGCCCTCAAAGGATGCAAACGGCAGATTGTATGAGCAGAGCGCCCTTATTATCCACCCCTCTTCCTAGCGAAGAACTCATCCTTTACCTCTCGGTTTCGGCAACGGCACTCAGTTCGTACTCATTCGCAAGCCGAACGGCATAGAACTCCTGATTTTCTATACTAGCCATGCCCCGCAAGATGCCGAGATTCGGTATCCCGAGCTGGAAAAACTCGCCTACGCTCTTGTCCTCTCAGCACGCAAGCTTCGGCCATGTTTTCAGGCTCACAGCACTATCGTTCTCACCAATCAGCCCCTATGCCAAATACTACAGAAATTGGAGACATCAGGTAGGCTAGTAAAATGGGCCATTGAGCTCAGCAAATTCGACATCCACTATCGCCCTCGGCCTCCGAGAAGGGGGAAGCCGTAGCTGATTTCATCTCCGAGATGACCATGTCCCAAGAAGCATATTCGGAAGATATCGCCCCAGGAATCGGCTTCGGCCACGCCAGTCGCCCACCCGACCGAAGGAACATTTAATCCATCAATTCCCCTGTGGACTCTCTTTGTGGACGGCTCGTCCAACCGACAAGGCAGTGGGGCTGGCTTAGTGCTAAAAGCCCCTGACCGAACGACCATTGAATATGCCATCCGATTCCAATTTCAAACTTCCAATAACGAAGTCGAGTACGAAGCCCTGTCAGCAGGCCTTCGGCTCGCCAAGGGTATGGGAGCCACACAACTCAAGATCTCCAGCGACTCCCAACTCATCGTTAATCAGGTGCTCACCGAATTTGAGGCTAAAGATAAATCTATGGTTGCCTACCTTACACACGCCCGCCAATTGCTCCAACGCTTTAGCGCGTACCAAATTCAACAGATCCCCAGATCCGAAAACAGCCACACCGATGAGGTCGGGGGTCACTTACCACCGAAACAGAAGTACATGCCGTTCGGTAGGACTCAAGTTGGATGGATCCAATCCATGCTTACCTCGCTTAAAAGTTTATTGTTACCACCTACTGGTATCACTAGACCAAATGGTCACCAAGGGCGGAACCAGAAATCTTATAAACCATACACATGGGGTGACACCATAGCTAAAGTTATTAGCTTAAAATCTAATGCTCAATTTTTTTTTTTACTTACAATTTCTATAGTTTTTCTAGAAATAAAAGTATACATTAAATCATATAAACCATGCACATGGAGTGACACCATAGTGGAAAAGTGGGCCAAACTCTTCCCCTCCCCCACAAGTGCACTCAAGTGCAATTCATGTAGGAGACAATCTTGAGGCAACCCAATATAATACTCCCCCTCCCGAGCGAATAACAAAAAATAAATCATATAAACCATGCTAGTTCATAGTTCCATTGACTAAAGTTATCAGCCATCAAATCCAATTTTGATACATATTATTTGACATCTCCAATGCTCTTAAGTGAGCAAATATAAATTAAATATAAGATGATTATAAACCTATAGGTTGAGTGGACAAAGGGTTACTAGGCTACATTTGGATGGACTACTAATTTTTTATAGAGTTAAATCACATTAAAATACATACAATATTTGTAAATATTTTTTAAAGGCTACCTAGGCTAGAGCCCCCGGTAGCCTTGTGCTAGTTCTGCCCATGATGGTCATTGACAGTACATTTCAAATATTTTAGCTAGTTGTTTCAGTGATATAGGCATTCTCCAATAAGTATTTAAGTTAAGGATTGGTTACATACTTCTAATTTCAGCCGTCGGATTGCATTTAAGAGACTACCAACACTTTTAATGAATGCAATCCAACGACCAATATTAGAAGTACGTAATCAATCCTTCACATAAAATACTTATTGGAGAAACCCCCATAATACTATTTGTACCACATTTATTGACCGTTTTGCTGATTAATTTATATGGGATCCATTTGTAGTATTAGAGAGGTGGTCAATAATGTAGTCATAAACAAATAGCACCGCTCGTTCTTTCAAATATATATATATATATAATCTTATTTGGATAAAAGTAGGACTTTTCTATATATTAAATAGCACAAATAACTCTTTTACATGAGTTCTGGGCTCATGAACTTCACCAACAAAGTGAGAACCACGAGTATAAGATCAAATGCATGGTGCTTAAAATACTAAAATATATTGTGTATTGAATGTATTTGAAGTCACTAGAACACTTTATTTTGAATGCCTGTTGTAAAAAATAAGTAAATAAATAAATAACTAAAGATTAGTGGGTCATTTTAAAAAATTCCAGGGACTTATAATTCAAGAACCTTTTTAAGTAACCTTCTCTAGAAGAGGCTTACTTGGTGTGGGACGCTCGTAGGAAGCGAATGGATACAAATCCCATTCGATAGTAGATGGGGTTGATCCGGTTGGATTACCATTATTGCTTCCAACATTCGCTGGAGATAGAATCTCATATTCATTATAATATTGTTTTTCAACATTATTAAGCTACAACTACTTCACTTTAAAAAGACAAAAATGTGGAAATGACCCATTAATATAGTAGTTTGGAGTAATTGCTCCTTTAGGAAAGATTTTAGGTTCAAGTCGTAGCATTCGTGTTGTTTGTGATAGTTTAGTATATTATCATCCTTCTCAATAGAAAAGGTCATAAAAATAAAACAACAAAAAAGATAAAAATGTTAAATAATATTCCTTTATAATATAAAACAGCGAAAATAAGATTTTATGTCTAACCAAAATTTTCTATAAATAATGCTGAAATATAAAAAATAAAAAATAAAAGCCTACTAATAAGCTCATGAATGCATGTTAGGAGGCTAATTGATAATAATGTAAGTAATGAAGAACCATAACACCATCAAAACTTAATCTAACACATAAGTTTCATCAAAATACCATCTTATTTTATAATGAAAATCTATTTTTGTATAGTTAGAGCATTCACAATAGGCTCCCTAAACCACCTCCTTGGCTAAAATTTAGGGATGAATTGAAAAAACCCACCTCCAACCTCCAACCATGCTCCTTACCCAGTTCCTAAAATAAGGAAACCTCTATGAGCTCCTAAATCTGAAGAACTCCTAGTGAGTCCCTATAATTAAATGCTCCTATATTTTAATATTGTTTTAAGCATTTATTTAATACTAATTATTTTGTATTGTTTTATAGAGAGCTCCTAAAATAGATTTCTAGTGTTTTTAGCTAAATTAAAAAAATAGAGAGCATGATTGTGGATGCTCTAAGAAGTCAATCCTGATATTTTTTTTAGTTAGATGATCAAGTTAAATGCCAAGAAATTTATGAAAAAATAAAAACGTCAATTTTTTTGTGTGGAAAAGGCTTACTTTTTTTTAATTGGAGCATATGCTTGTATAAAATAGAAGCACCATAAAATAGTACAAAGGATAACAAAACTATCTGAAACTCAAATGTTAGAGACAAAGACAATTGTGTAATGTTTAAAAAAGATGAAAAAAGCTTACGAGGTCTTCGGGGATGCGCGGGAAAGAGGCGACAAAATGTCCCATTGGATAATAAATTCCGTTTGGTCCTGTTGCTGCAGATCCATTATTGGAAAAACAATATTACTTAGAAAACATTTGGAAAAAAACTACGTCATTTTAATAAAAACTAAAGTTTTTTTTTTTTTTTTTTGGAAAAGGCTTACTTTTTTTTGGTTGGAGCAGATGCTTGTATAAAATAGTACAAAGGATAACAAAACTATCTGAAACTCAAATGTTAAAGATAAAGACAATTGTGTAATCTTTAAAAAAGATGAAAAAAGCTTACGAGGTCTTCGGGGACGCGGGGAAGGACGCGGCAAACTGTCCCATTTGATAATAAATTTGGTTGGTCCTGTTGCTGCAGATGGAATCCGAGATTCATTATTGGAAAAACAATATTACTTAGGGGTAGTTTGGGAAGATAGTCGGGTTTTCTTAGAAATTGTGAAAATTTGAATTAGAAGTTAGGGTGAACTTAGAATGTGGGATAAACAAAGAGAAGTGCAAGGTTTAAGTAGAAAAACTCTATATATCAAGCCTTTTAGGCTAATTAAATAAATATAGAAAATTATTCCTACAATTTTATTTACCAATTTAAGAAAATGGGGGTAGCATTATAATTAGTTTGTAAACACACTAGAGAAAAAGTAAAAAAGAAAATCTTCCTTAGAAAAGCTAGAGATGAAAAATCTTTCATTATCAGATCGTCAAGTATCTAGTTAAATTCATTACAGAAGGATGATAATTAATTTTATTCAAGTAAACACTGTTATAAAAAATATATACAAAATATAGTTTTCCTTTTCCGTAGAGCCAAACACAAAAACATTATATTATAAATAATGATATAATAAATAAATAGGAAAGCTTTTAAGGTATAATGAAATTGAAGAAAACAAAATAATAGGTAAATAAAGGGAAAATAAATAATAAGTAAGAAGGTGAGTTTGGTACGGTGAGCACGTCAAAGACGTTGTCCTAAAGCCTTTGTAGCCTCCCTACGTGCAGGTACTGACGGTCTACAAGACTCCAAGATACGACCCCTTGTACACAAACTCAAGATCCGCTATGAGCACGTTCATAGACGGATATGGGTATCCAAGTCACAGAACCATTGCCAAAATAATAATATAAAGTAGAGAATATATATAAAAGTAGAAAATGAGAGAATTAGTTTGTGGTATGTGATATTCTGATGGTGTATTGTGTGTCTATCAAATGTGAAGGAGGAGTGGCCTTTTATAGGCATCCAAAAACATGTAACCTTCACCAACCACAAAAGTTCACCAACCAAAAAATAATGGCATTCACCAACCAAAAACAAAACCTGAATATTAAATATTTATAACCCCCACAATAAATAAAATAAAACAGAAAAATAATTAAATAAATAAAACGGTTAAATTTTTAAAATCTTTTAAAATTCCAACAATCCCCCACAAGATTTTCAAAATTTTACCGTGACAAAAACCAGTGAAAAATATATAATATATATGGCAATATAATACTATGTAATAGGTGTAGGTGCCTTCCGGGCTTGAACCTTCACTTAGTGATGATAGTCTCCATTTGAGGAACCTGAGTGTACACAGTATTGAACTCGGCACCTTTGACCAAACTTCAACATATCCCACACATAGTATTAGTTGAGACTTGGATGCGGGGTAGCGCTATTTATGGCCATGCGCTCAT
The DNA here is from genome assembly GCA_018703695.1 of Prunus fruticosa. Taxonomy (NCBI): domain Eukaryota; kingdom Viridiplantae; phylum Streptophyta; class Magnoliopsida; order Rosales; family Rosaceae; genus Prunus; species Prunus fruticosa. The sequence continues at coordinate 4,507,769 of CM031918.1, forward strand.
CTTGATTCTCATGAGAGTTACTAGAGAATAGCCCAATTCTCATAGTCGCGGCCTCACGACGTCTCTCACTTAGGTGAGTTCTCCAAGAGTACATGTGACCTGCACCCTGCGGGAGTTTGCCCGCCTCGAAACTCATTCAGGGATAAATCCCTTCCTAACGTCACATAAAATAGCACTTTTGCCTTAGGGATGAGCAGAAGAATATCTCAAGGATATCTCCATAATTTTATCAGTGCTATATGAGTCACGCAATATGGATTGTTTCTACCACATTGAACTTCCTTCATGGGATCTCCAATCACAGAAGTTGGGTTACCTCCCTAGGTGACTCCCTTATGGGCTTAAGCACATCCCCCTCGACATTTTGCATTAATAGCCTCCTCCACGAGGCATGCATATCAAGACTAGCCTTCACAAGGCATGTATAATTTAGGTCATGTCTTTGTTCTCCATTTTAGCAAGCTTTAAACCTGCATATTATTAAAATATTTCCTACACACTCTTGCACACAAATAATTAGTAGATTTCACCTCAGTATAATTGGAAATTAAGTACGCATTGGTATACAGTTAAGTATAATAGAAAATATCATACATTAAATCTTATGATTAAGAGTACCTCTCAAGTTCATGAAACATTGAGTACACCTGCCACCACTTGTGAACAACAATATAACAATGAATTCATTAAATAAATTTAACTATAAACACTGAGTATTTCAGGATACTCTTACTCCCTTTTGTGCACTCAAAGTGGCTGAAATCATGATCGCATATCCAGGTTGAAATTGTATCTTCTTGATTCTCAATAGGAACCTATAAGACAATAAGAAATCTCCACCAAAATTTTATACCAAGGCCATTATTAGTTGCACACATTTTCATATCAAAATTTAAGACAATTTAGTCTCATAATAAAATTTCATAATATAAGAAAATTTCACTCACACCAAGTTCTCCAAAAAATGCTCATTTTATAATTACTTAAAGATAATATCAAGGTTATGAAATTAAGGCAACCCCCACATTTTAACATATTTTAAAATGATTTACGGGAACATAGAACCCATCCCTTCTATGTTTCCAACTTTGGCCACACAAAAAAAATTAAATAAATAAATTACAAAGCAAAAGATTGCAAGACAACAACCCCCACAAGTTAAGAAAAATTTCAACATATGTGAACATTGTACCAAAAGTTTATTAATTTTAAAATTCATAAGATATGCCAATAATATTTTAAATGATTTACGGGTTGAAATCCCTACATCAAAATTCAAAATTAAATGTCATTATAACAACAAAATTTAATGTCAAATATTAATACCAATTTAAGACAAAATCATATCATAGCAATTTACAGTTTTTCCAAATATTAAAGCAATTTTGAGGCCAAAACAGATGCAAAGCTTTTGACATTAGAACTGCAGCAATACTATATAATCAAACCATAAAATTTTTAATCTGCAAGTTCAACGGAAAAAAACTTATGCCAAGCTTAACTGTTTTCAACACACAAAAAAATGCAATTAAATTTCTTAACCATGTTAATTGAAATAATCACCCAACATTATTAATAACTTTATTGCCAATACAATTATAGGAATTGAGTGGACCATTAGACAAATCTGGATAATAAATTTCAATAAAGAAAATGACATTTATTTTTGTATTTTGTAAAATATATGCATATGCACAAAATAAAAGAGTCAAATTTAATTTCTCCATAAATGTAAAAGTTCTAATTGTTGAATCAATTAGCCAAAATAAATTGTACCACATTCATTGCAGCAATGCTCACAATTGCATAAGATAGAGAATTAATTAGTATAACTTATCTGGAGGTATATGATCTCAACCCCCAATATCTCGATTCCATCATGCTTGAAAATCACATAAATCTCGATTCTCATAAATAAGATAAGCTTTGGACAAGATCGTTAGTGCAATATATATGTATACTTATATAAAATATTCAAAAATTCAAAGTAAAAGAAATAAAGCATTCTGCAGAATTTAACTGGTCATATAATCTATATAAAAATTGAATACACAGATAGGCCAAAACTAAAACTGACACAATATTAGATTTTGTATTCAAAACAATTAAACTACAAAAACTGTTTGCAAGTTTTTTCTTTTCAATAATTGAATATTCAAATCAAATTTGTCTTCATAAAAAGTAAACTTAATTGTCTGTTGACCAATAATTCTTACTAGGTACAAACACTGTCTAACTCATATACCGAGGAAACTCATATGCAAGAACAAAACAACCAACTGATATTTTGAAACAACACTAGGTTATATAAAACCAAATACATATAATTAATAGACTGTTATTGTTTTTATTTATTATTATTATTATTATTTTGGTTTTCCAAAATTATAAACCAAATTAAAAAAAACTCAAGATACGTTTCAATAGCGATAAAATCTCATAAACCAAATTACAGTTGTTGGCTGCTCCAAAATTAAAAAAACCAAATTACAGTTGTTGGCTGCTCCAAAATTAATTTTAAAACATTTCAATAGCGATAAAATCTCATAAACCTTTCTATCCAATTTTGAAACATAAAAATCTATAATATTATCAAAATATTAATTGACAAAATTAGTACACCGATTGAAGACAAAAAATTGGTCAAATGAAAACCAAAACTGACGCCAAAGTAAATATTTCAAAATAACCCAATGAGTAGCAATAAAATGTTCCAATGACCTTGAAGTAAATTTTGATAGTAATTAAAATATAAATATATTAAAGTTGTAGATATAACATGATGTTGTAAGGCTAATGGCTGAAAGAAATCAAAAGCAAAATAAATCAGTCTTTGATTTCATAACTGATAGGATATTTATACCAGGTAGCAGTAACGTTGAGCTATAATAATAATACCACATAAATTAGTATGTAGGTTTTTTATTTTCAAACACTAGCACTAATTGCCCAAACGTTAGCAACAAATTATAAAAATATAAATGTACCAACAATAATTAAAGCAATTGAAATTGTATAGATAACATCAAAGCTTTAAACTGCATATACCCAAAATAAATCATAATTTTCATTTTTGATAATTCAATACAAATGCAAAAGCTTCAGTCAAAGAGTTAAAAGGTATTAAAGCAATAGCAGTACGGGAAGAAAACAACTTTAACATACAAAGGTTTAATAGACATATGATTTCACATATATAATCAAACTTATGCTATGATAAAGACACAACCTAACAAATATGATTTATTCGAAATACATGTAAGATAATACTTTGTTTACTACAGTTTGAACCAAGCGGCAAGTGGTAATCTCATCAATCAAGTATTCAATTGAGGCTTCACAACAGTACGGAAAGAAAGTAGTTTTAATCTACAAAGGCTTTAGATTGTTATAAAAAATATATACAAAATATAGTTTTCCTTTTCCGTAGAGCCAAACACAAAAACATTATATTATAAATAATGATATAATAAATAAATAGGAAAGCTTTTAAGGTATAATGAAATTGAAGAAAACAAAATAATAGGTAAATAAAGGGAAAATAAATAATAAGTAAGAAGGTGAGTTTGGTACGGTGAAGCACGTCAAAGACGCTGTCCTAAAGCCTTTGTAGCCTCCCTACATGCAGGTCCTGACGGTCTACAAGACTCCAAGATACGACCCCTTGTACACAAACTCAAGATCCGCTATGAGCACGTTCATAGACGGATATGGGTATCCAAGTCACAGAACCATTGCCAAAATAATAATATAAAGTAGAGAATATATATAAAAGTAGAAAATGAGAGAATTAGTTTGTGGTATGTGATATTCTGATGGTGTATTGTGTGTCTATCAAATGTGAAGGAGGAGTGGCCTTTTATAGGCATCCAAAAACATGTAACCTTCACCAACCACAAAAGTTCACCAACCAAAAAATAATGGCATTCACCAACCAAAAACAAAACCTGAATATTAAATATTTATAACCCCCACAATAAATAAAATAAAACAGAAAAATAATTAAATAAATAAAACGGTTAAATTTTTAAAATCTTTTAAAATTCCAACAAACACATACTGGGAAAATAATTTAAATACATTTATTCTTGAGCACAGGTTCACTTTGTTTAAATATAGACTTGCGAGAGAACGTGGATGCAAATATGTCATAGAGAAGGGGAAACTGCACGGAAACATATAAAAGCACTAGCACACTTGCACATCCAGTTACAATACTAGGGAAGACGTCCTTACGACCGTAAGCAATAAAAAAAGCCGAGCTAAATGTAAACATCATGGCTGTAATAGAAAAGAAGAGCAATGCGAGTCCCATTTTCAACATCCATGATAAGGCACTAAGAAAATCCCTTTCAGCATAGCGTGCGGTGAGGATGGCCGTGAACGTTAACGTTGCAGCTAAGGCCAACAAAAATGCTATTGCATCTGAAATGATGAAAATTCGAAACGGGGCCGTTTTAAATGGATGATCTCCCATAATAACAGTAACTTCTCCCGCAAATAAAGCACTAGCGATGAGGGTTGAAATGATTGTACATGATTGTGCTATCCCTTTCATCCATTTCCGTCCATCTTTTAACAACGCTTCATGTTCAGAAGTGAATAATTCTTGAGGTGTTTCTCCTTTTGAATTTTTCATCTGTATATAAGAAGGTTGAATAATCTTTTTCACCTCCTGCATATGCCAGATTGGTTGCTTAATTGCAATATTAACATGTATACGAAATACAATTTCAATTAGTTAACTAGACAAGTAAAATCAAGATCATAATGGTGAAACTTGTAGAAACTTCTATGATAAATTAGTCAAGGATGCAATATCGTATACGACTATGAGTATTAATTTTCTGCAGACAGTGAACAATTTTATAATAATTGGTACATTAATTTAAGGAGCCAAGCTTTTTTCTTAAAATAAAACTACTTAGTGCCATTCCCCTTTGTAGACAAATCACAGTAAGACGGGTGTACATAAACTTTTCTCCTTGCAATTTAATGAGCTATTTTGCATATGTCAGACTCTGATTTGTCCACACGGAGTATGGCTCATTATATGTAATAATTAAGCGAAGCAGTGTCCTAACTAAAATAGAAGAGACAGAGAGTGTGCGTGTAGTCAGGTACCTCAAACCATAATAATTCACGTACGTCGCATTTGAAAACCTGCCCCAGCTAGTCTGTTCAGCTGACTTACCGGAGCTAATCCTGCAGCTAAATGAAGTAAAGTGCTCCCATCTTCCTTGTCTTTAAAGGTAGCTATCACATTCTTGACCATGCCTACCTCATATATTAAACTAAAGATAGTCTCATGACGATGCCAAACTGCTGCATGTATTATGGTCCATCCTTTGCTATTTCTTTCCCATACCAGACCAGGACACTCGTAAATAAGCTGAGCTACAAACTTGCAATTTCCTATTTCCATTGCATCAAACAATAGATGCGAAGGACTTGTTAGTACATCAATTAGCTCTGCCTTTCCTTGTATTGCAACTTTAAGCCAGAGTTGTTTGACTAAAGCTTGTTCTGGATTTTCATCTGTAGTAGTAGTGATCGTGAAAGAAAGTAAGCGTGCACACACACACACACACACACACACATATATATATAGATATAAAGAGACAGAGATAGCTTTAGTTGAGGGATACCATTTAGGGTCACACTACTACAAAAAGTGAAAAAGACGACCAGAAAAAGACGACGGCAGAACATAAAACCGTCGTTGTATTTAAATCGACGACGGTATAAAAAAAAAACCATTGTGGATAAGTGCCTTACTGTTGAATATTTTTAAAAGACGACGCATACAAATAAAAAAGCGTTGTTTTTTAAAAAGGATTTCTTCAAAGTTAAAATTTGACCAAAAAACAACGACAGAGGTATGAATCCACCGACGTAGAAAATAAAGACGACAGTTCACGTGTTAACTCCTAACTAAACACGACCAACTGTTCTTAATCCACGTCGTATAATATAACGGAATCCACGTCTGTATACTACGACGGTGCCTTCTCTGTAAACCGCCGTCTTAATTTTTATTTCTTTTTAAGATTTAATTATTTTTTAATTTTGGTATCCTACGAAAATTAAAAATGAGATCCCAAGTGGTATGATAACTTACCTTTGAGATCTTTGGATCCTGATCATAATCGAACCACCAAAGTGAGAAAGGCAATATTTTAAATACACAAAATCCAAAAAGAAACTAGAACTGAAACTGACTACTGCAAACTTTGAGAAAGACAATGTTTTGAAAGTTAATGATGTGTGCATTTTGGTGTCTTTGAGATACACCAAAACGCATACATCATTAACATCCAAATTATTGTCTTTGAGATGTGAGAGAGAGTGATGATGTATGTGTGTATGTGAGAGAGGAAGACGAGCCTCCAGAGAGACCAGAAGAACATGGAACCCTAAATGAAAACTGAAATTGAAAGAAAGACACAAATTTATACAATAAATATTTTAAAAACCGCCGTGTAATTTAAAAATCAACGTCGTATTATTTTATGGAATCCACGTCGTATAATGTAATGTAATAAACGTCGGTATATTACCAAAAATCGACGTGTTAAATAATATACCATGACGCGAGAGATTAATTTATCGACTTATTATTTTGGAGTATACTACGACGGTACCTACAACACTACTGTCGTGTTTATTTACCACGTCCTAAGTTCAAATTACCGTCGTATTTGTTCAATTTATACGTCTGTCTTCTCTTGTAAACCGCCGTCTTATTTTTATAGCTTTTTAAAATTAATTTTTCTTTTATTTTGGTAATATCTTTCTTAACACAAAACAAAATTTAATTCCCAATCCTCAACAACATTTTCATCTTAAAAGGCAAATCTCTTCATGTTAAATATTGATAAATATTTACACAATATATGTACACAAATTTGGCAAATACATCGTGGTTTCTTTTCTGCCTTCACCTCAGCTTGTTAAACTGTTTCTTCCTCTCATATGCAAGCTGGGCCCTCTCCTTCCTCTTGTTCTCAAGCTCCTGCACAGCCACAGATGAATATCTAATAATTTCAGAAAATCAAAATCAACAAAGTATGAAAAGCTCACTCCTCGATTCCTGGTTACACTATAGTCCCCTTTTCCACAGTGATCAACTTGAAAACTCCTGTGTAGCAAGGGTGGAACCGCCTTAGAACCTGTTGTGGGTTGTGCCTTTGGGGTGGGGAGAGTGGGGGCTGGGAAGAAGCTGGGAAGAAGAGGAAGGAGGATGTAGCAAACCCACAACAGGTTCTAAAGCTGGTTCCACCCATGCTACACAGGAGGATGTAGCAAACCCATGCTTGGTCTTGTGAGGAATCATTCTGCAAACCCATTTGCTTTCAGAAAGACAATTTCTTGTGAGAAATCATTCTGCAACCCTAATTGAAAACTGAGTTAAAAAAACGCGTGAAAAAATCATATTTAAACAAATTACCGTAAATATCCACGTCGGTTCTAATATACGTAGCGACGTCATATTTGAATAATCAACGTCAGTTTAAATAAACAAGCGCCGTAGGAACTGCATCGGAAATCCCGCGCGTATTTAAAAGAGAACGATGTCGTTTTCAGAACCCCAAAGTAACCACGTCTATTTATTAAAATACAAGGTCGTTGAATTTCTAAGTACAACGTCAGTTTAGATAAACAAAGCGCCGTCATAACTGCATCGGAAATCCAAAAGTCATTTGGCGCGTATTAAAAAGAGAACGACGTCGTTTTCGGAAATCCAAAAGTCATTTGGCGCGTTAAAAAGAGAAAGACGTCGTTTTAGAAACCCAAAGTAACCACGTCGGTGTATTAAAATACACAGTCGTTGATTTCCAAGTACAACGTCAGTTTATAAAAAAACGCCGTCATAACCACATCGGAATTCCAAAAGGCGTTCGACAACTGTGATAACATCGTCGTTATAACTAACTAATACGGCAGTTTTGCAATAACAACGTCGTGGTATTGAACTCTGGGACTATATATAAACTTTTCGTCATCTGACCTAATATTCTATGGTTTTCTCTCACCGATAAAGTATCGTAGTTTACTTCTCATTTCCAAAAGCAGCATCTGATCATCGTCTGAATCTTCGGCTTCATCTCCAAATCACCATTTTCGCCTTCGTCTTCGTCGGAAGGAAACTTTCTTTGCATGCCAAAGGTTTTTTCTGCCTCTCTGCCCTTTTTTTACATTTCATTTGAATGGCGTAGTTGTCTGGAAACAAGATTCTGTCAAAATGAAGAAATCTTTCACTGGTTTTGATTAAATACATCAGGAGATTCTCTCACGATGCCAAAAGACGACAGTTCTGTCTTGTTTTCGACGATAGAATGGACAGACCACGACGACCGTTAATACGTCGGAAACAAGATAAAACCATCGTCTTTTTGGAAACCACATCAGTATTATTAAAATCGACGTAGTATATACACATTTACGTCATGAAATATATAACACCGTCGTTTTATTTCCATTCATGGTCTAAGAGACTGTTTAATAGGACGTCGCTTTTTTAGTGTTACCGTCGTTGTTTAGTATTATTACGTCGTTTCTTTTTTGATAACCGACGTTGTTTACCTTACAGATTAATTAAAAATGGTTTCGAAATCTCAAAACAAGGAAGCTGAAGCGTCAAAGGACAAATCAGTTTCAAAGGCTCAAGTGGAAGGAGAAAAATCAACTCAAAGCAAACACTCGAAGAGGATGAGATTTTCCTCAGCCTCCAGAGAAAGACTCTGAAGCACAGCCACATTTGTTGTGGAGCCAAAATCTGGCCGCGGTATCAGCACAATGAGCCGTGTTGTGAAGAGGAAAATTGAGAATGTTAAGCCTGTGGTTGAGTTCAATAAAAAGGGCAAACCACGTGGCAAGGCTGCTGTTGAGATGCAGTCTTTCATTGGTGTTTTGGCACGCACCAGAGTCCCTCTTGTGGGCAAGAAATGGAGTCAAATACCCAAGGACGTGAAGGAGCAGATTTGGGAAGCTGTTCAAATGTCCTATGTTATTGGGGATAGGTACAAAGCCATGGTCTTGTCGCCCGCCTGCCAGAAAATGGAAGGATTTCAAATATAACTTAACTAGGCAGTATATCCTTCCATTCGCACATGACAAGGAGAAGTTAAAAGAAACCCCTACGCTTTATAAGTTCATAGAGAAATCGCAATGGGATGCCTTCGTAGCTTCAAGGTTAACCCCAGATTTTGAGGCTAAGCATGCTGAAGAGAGAAAGAGAGGAGGGAGAAATTGGAGTACAACCATAGGTTGTCTAGAAAAGGGTATGTTGGTTTGGAGGACCAATTGGTAGAAACCATGCCCGATATTGAAGAAATCGATCGAGCTATTCTATGGAAGAAGGCAAGAGAAGATAAAACAGGAAACATGCCTGATCCAAAGGTTGCAGAAAAGGCAAAACTAATCGTAAGTCTCACTAACTCTGTTCTAAATTTGAAAAAAAGTGCTTTATTTTGTTATAGACGTCGTTTATCTTTAAATAAGTGACGTTATAAAATGAACACCACGACGGGCTTAATTTACCGACGTTTAAAATTAATAGGACGTTGGTTTTTGAATATACGACGTATTTTTATATACCGACGTTGTTTATAAACGTCGGTAGTTAAATACAGACGTTTTAAATTAATACTATGTCAGGAGGTTAAGAAAACCGTCGTTGTTTATAATTTACAACGTCGGTATATTTATCGTTTTACACCCTGCTCAGTTTCTAACAATCTCTCTTTCTTTCTTTTAGGATGATTTGCAAAAGCAGGGCTCCGAAGGCACTCTGACTGTTCCGGGACCAATGATGTCTTGACTCTCGCTTTGGGAACCCCTGAGCATGGTGGGAGAGTCAGAGCAGCTGGTGTCCTGGAGTTACCCCCACTCAGTTCTTCAATTTGCCGAAACAGCAGAGAGTAAAATTTGGTGACAAATTGAAGGAAAATGTGAGGGAGGCGGTCAGAGAAGAGACCCTTAGGATTGAGGCGAGGGCAAGGGAACATACAATGGCCGCCATCAGAGCTGAGAGGGAGGCTATGACGGCAATGTTCCGTCAACTAGTTCCTAATTTTGATCCCAGCCAGATGCCCAAAACTCCAATTTCTCCAATTACTCCAATGACTTTACCCCCTCAAGATCAAAGCCCCAAAAATCAAATGTCTGATAAGGCAAGCTACTCTGGGGCCACTGGTATCAGACCCCTAGCTTTGGGATTAGAAGATCCAAAGCCTGAAGCTAATACCGCTGGAAAACAAGAAGAGGACACGGTAAAATTTCTGCTATGTTCTATTTCTGCCTTTTAAATTTAAATAGACGTCGTTCCTTTTAATATCCGACGTTAAAATTTAAAATAACGACGGTATATACGTCTGTTTCTTATAGGATGCATCGTGTTTAGTTAAATACCACGACGCTTTTACTTGATTTGCAAATTATTAGACATTAAAAATAACGACTATGTTTTTCTGCCGTTGTCTAACTCTTTTATAAACCGTCGTCGATTTCATGATTTCATTAACTGTATTTATATTAGACGACCTTTCTATATTATAGAAGGCATTGTTGTTGTATTTACCGACGTGTATAACCTTTCCTCCATTAGTATTTACTAGAAACCGTCGTTTATATTATATACCACGTCTGTTTTTTGGGTTTAGTTAGAGTCGTTTATTTTAGTTCACACACAAACTAACTTATATTTCTTTATTTATTTCGTGTAACAGGATCTCTCAAAGTTAGACATGCCACCTCCTCTCTTAGCCTTATGCCAACACGTCCAGACCAAGTTGTTGCCTACTAAGGAAGCTGTGACAGTTCACATGCCCAAGGAAGCGTTTGGCTTTGAGCATGATACCTTCCTCTTACTTGAAGATATTTTGTAGTTTGGTTCCATGGTTGAGATTGGAACCACAGTGATATCAGTATACATGAGGTAATTCTCCCTAATCCCATTTTGTTTTACATTTTCCTTTATTTTAAATTAAAATCTCTTTTAATTGACTTTCATATATTTAGGTTCCTATTTGACTATTTAAAAATGGCAAATATGGTAAACCTTGTTGGCTTGGTGGACCCTGGATTAGTGAGCGCTGGAGCTGGATCAATATCAGACCGAATAAAACAGTTGTCAAACCGGTTGAATACAGCCGATGGGAATCAATTTTTCTTGGTCCCATATAATCCAGGGTTAGTACCATTTAAAGTATTTTCCTGAGCTTCTAATATTTTTCTTTGTAGTACTATTTAACCTATATGAATCATTATGTGCAGGGGTCATTGGGTGATGGTCATTGTGCGACCATCAACGAAGACTGCCTATTACATGAATTCACTTCCAAAACGCATGGTTGACAACGACATGAAAAATATAGTGAATACGTAAGTTGATTTCTTCTGATTTAAGATTTTTCCTATAAAGTATTTAAATAAACGACGGTTTTAATAATACCGACGTTATAGTTAAAATATAACGACGGTAAGTTATTATCGACGTGTTATTTTAACTACCACGTCAGTATTTTCTTAAAAACGTCGTTTTAATTTAACTACCACGTCGTTTGGGTTTTATTTAAGAATGTTTTAATTTTATTGCTCAATTTTTGTTATACGACGTTTTACTCTTACCGACGTTATAATGTTACACAACGACGGTAAATTTTTACCGCCGTGTTAAACAAAATGTTACGTCTTTTTTTAAAAACTCCATCGTTTTGACTGATTTACCACGATGGTTACTATTTGTATTTAAATATTTTGTTTTGTCATGTCACCCTTGGCCTTTTCTTGTAACAGGTCAATTAAAATGTATAACATTCATATAAATAAAAATTCACGTAAACAGCAGGCCATCTGGAAAAATCTACACGGCACTCCTGAACAACCAACGAGTGTAGAGTGTGGCTACTACGTGATGAGATTCATGAGAGATATAATTCATGATCCAAACCTAAATTTCGAGAAGAAGGTAAAACGCAACATTTTAGATATACTTTTGTTTAAAACCGTTGTTTGTATCTTTATAACACGTCGGTTTTTTGGTTTATTTTGCAGTTTGAGAAGAAAAAAGAAAAACTTCAGTATAAACAAGAGGATATTGACGAAGTTAGGCATGAATGGGCAGAATTCGTGAAGAACTTATTATCGAAGGATAATTGATGTAGATAAATATTTATGAACAATGTTTAGGTTTATTTTAGTTTATTTAAAATGTACATAAATATTTTGTTGTAATCAAGCGAACAAACATCAAAAAAATTAAATTTTGTTTTGAAACTTGTTTAGTTCCCAAAAACGGACGTCTGATTCTAATTTACACGTCTCATACGTTTACACAATGGTCGTCTAACAGTAACTGGAAATATAACATCGACGGCAATTCTTAAAAACGACATCTAATAATCATAACAACGACGGTTTATAATTAATTCATCATGTGTAAATGAATTTTGTACTTATATACTACGTCGGTTCGTATAACCTTATCGACGTCTTAATAATATACAAAGGTAGATACTATTAAATATCCGCCTTTCTATATGTAAACAACGTCGGTTATATCCACTATAATGACGTTTAATAGACATAACAACGACGGTTTATAATTAATTCATCATGTATAAATAAATTTTGTAGTCATATACTACGTCGGTTAGTATAACCTTACGACGTCATAATAATATACGAAGGTGGATATTATTAAATATCCGCCTTTGTATAATTAAACAACGTCTGTTATAAAAAGACGTCGTTTTATATTATTTTTGACATCATTTTGTGATGTTTAACGTCGTTGTAAATGGATACAACATCGGTACGTCATTTTTTATTTAATTTTTAATGAATTTTATATTTTATTTAATTCCATATTAAATTCAAAACTAAATCCAAAAATTAAATTGAAAACTACCAAGCATTGGAATATTGTCTCTATCCTAAAGCTTTAAAAAATATATTTTTGGATATATTTTTTTATTGTATTTAATTACTAATATTAAGAATATATTCAAAACAAAATCCGAAAAATATACCGGCAAATTCTATGCACTGATTGAGACAATATCTTTGCCCGTTAAGGCCTGAAAAATGTAATTTTAGTTTTCAAAGTTCGAATGATAACAAAATTCAAACAAATTTAGAGACAAAGCATGGTACTCATTATACTTTAGATTACATAACCCTAAAGTTTATGTGATCCATTGGTGCCCATAAATTCAAAATTATGAAATCCATATTTTAGCCTACTATTGTAGAAGGCATTGTTGTAAGGAGTCCATAGCTCTTATTGTAAAATTTAAGGTTTAGGGTTTTTTGAAAACGACGCGGTTTTCTCCAGCTGTTTTTGGTCAACTAAATAAACGAAGACTAATTGTATTCGGTTTACGACATCGGTTATTGAATAGCGACGTCCTTTATTTTTACAACGTCGGTCGTTTATATAGACACCGCCGTTGTAAGTGTTGACCGTCGTCGTTGAAAAACGCGGTACTTTAAAATTTTTGACCGCGACCTAAAATTTTCAGAATTTCCCTTCAACCCTCAAATAGTTCATTCTCTCTCTTCAACATAAATTTGTCTGAAAGTTTTCGTTCTCCTTGCTCTCTCTCAATATCCATGTAAGTACGTAGATTCTCTAGTCCCTTTAACCCTAATTCTCTCAGCTCTCTCTCAAGCTTTTATTATATTCTCTCAGCTCTCTCTGAAAGCATTGGGTACGTAGATTCTCCAAGCTCTCTCTCAAAGCATTGGGTACGTAGATTCTCCAAGCTCTCTCTCAAGCAGTTGTTATATTCTCGTAGCTCTCTCTCAATATCCATGTAAGTACAACCCTAATCTCTTCTTAAATCCCTAAATGTTTTCGTTGGTAGCTATATTAGGGTTCTTTTATGTTTTGGTGTTTGCATTCTTGTAATAATTTCTCTCTGTTTGGGTTCTTTTATGTTTGTTTGGCCATGGGTTCTTGGAAAAGGAATGGGGATGGGAGATTTAAGCTTTTTTTTTTTTTTACTTAGACGACGGTTGGATGATCAAACCGTCGTCCAAATGTTTATTATACGTCGGTTGTTAATTTTGTCACGTCGTCTGAGTTTTAAGCCGCAACTGGTAGCCTATAGACGACTTTTTCTCCATTAAACGTCGTCTTTAGGCTACCAGAACATCGTTCAAATTTCTGGGTTTGGGTGTCTTAATGACGACGGTGACTAAAGATGCCGTCGTCTGAATGAATATTAAACGACGATTATTTTTTTCAAACCGTCGTCTTGTCTATGTTTTATATTTAATTTCATTTTGTTCTCTGCTATTTGAATGAGGTAGTGTTTCATTGCTGGTCTTTCCACTTTAATATATATATATTTATATGAATTTTATAGTGTGTGAGATGGATAAGTCATGGATGCATGCGGATAGAAGATCGAAGGCATATGAGTTAGGGGTGGAAGGATTTTTGAATTTTGCGTCAGAAAATGTTGGAAATACAACTGAGATTTGTTATCCATGTGTTAAATGTGGGAATATTCGATTGTTTGGGGTTGGAATTATAAGGGAACACTTATACTTTAATGGAATTGACCAAAGCTATAAGATTTGGACATGGCACGGAGAACCTTGGGAATGGACTACCAATGCTAGTATAAATGTGGAAGAAGATGAGCAAAGTAGGGTCAGTTATGTTTCTGAAGAATTAGGGATGGATGATAATGATTTTGCCAATATTGGATCTGATCCTTATGAGTTTGCCAATGTGATTGGGAATGGCGATCAACCCTTGTACCCTGGTTGGAAGTAAGTACACGAAGTTGTCGGCTTTGGTGAAGTTATATAATTTGAAAGCAAAACATGGGATGGGTGATGTTTGCTTTACAGAATTATTGATACTTCAAGGAGAATTTCTTCCAAAAGGAAATACACTACCTTCATCTATGTACGAGGCAAAAAAGACTTTGTCTGCTTTAGGTATGAGTTATGAGAAAATCCACGCATGTCCCAATGACTGCATTTTGTATTGGAAGGAGTATGAGAATGCAACTAATTGTCCTACTTGTGGTATCTCAAGGTGGAAGGAAACCAAGGATGGGTTCTTGAAAGAGGGTGTGGCAGCGAAGGTGGTGTGGTATTTTCCTCCAATTCCAAGGTTTAAAAGGATGTTTCAATCACATAAGACAGCTAAGAGTTTGACTTGGCATGCTGCAAGAAAATCAGTTGACGGTTATATGTCTCATCCAGCGGATTCCCCGTCTTGGAAACTTGTTGATGAAAAATGGCCCGACTTTGGTAATGAGCCAAGAAACTTGAGATTGGCTCTCTCATCTGATGGATTCAATCCCCACAGTTCTTTAAGTAGCAGATACAGTTGTTGGCCAGTTATGTTAGTTACATATAATCTGCCACCATGGCTATGCATGAAGCGGAAGTTCATGATGTTGACTATACTGAATTTCCGGTCCTAAACAGCCCGGAAATGATATAGACGTCTACTTAGAGCCTTTGATTGATGATTTGAAATCTATGTGGGATGGGATTAGAGGAGTGTATGATGCCCACATAGGAGAATACTTTACACTAAGAGATGCATTACTGTGGACAATTAATGATTTTCCTGCTTATGGAAACTTATCTGGTTGTGTTGTTAAAGGATATTAAGCTTGTCCAATATGCGGCGATGATACACCTAGTCACAGGTTGAAAAATGGCCACAAAATTTGTTACATTGGGCATAGAAAGTGGTTACCAATCAATCATCCATATAGGAGGCAACGTGCAGCTTTTAATGGGAAACCTGAATATGGCATGCCTCCCGAGCCATTAACAGGAGAAGAAGTGCTGCATATGGTTGAAGATATTAATTACATATGGGGCTCGAAAAATGGGGGAAGTGTTGGTGAGAATGATGGTGACAGAGTTTGTTGGAAGAAGAAATCAAAATTCTTTGATTTCGAGTATTGGAAATACCTCCCTGTGAGGCATGCCTTAGATGTTATGCACATTGAGAAGAATGTTTGCGATAGTATCATTAGTACATTGCTAGAGATCCCTGGAAAAAATAAAGATGGGATTGCTTCTTCTTCAATGCAATATGTGCAAAGACGGTAGATGTTTCCAAGCTAGATGAGTTGGAAGAAGATGTAGTAGTTACTTTGTGTTTGCTTGAGAAGTACTTTCCCCCTTCATTCTTTGATATCATGGTTCATCTAGTAGTACATCTTGTCAGAGAAGTTCATCTATGTGGGCCAGTATATTTTAGATGGATGTATCCGTTTGAAAGATATATGAAAGTGCTAAAGGGGTATGTTCAGAATCGTACTCGTCTCGAAAGTTGCACTGCCGAGCGGTATATAGCTGAAGAAGCTGGAGAGTTTTGTACCGAGCATTTATCTGATGTTAGTACAGTTGGAGTGCCTTCAAGCAAGAATATGGGAGTTTCAAAGCCATTATCAGGTTGTACAGTGAGCTTAGTTGATATGGACTTGTTGAACCAGGCACATCTATATGTCTTGGAGAATACGGAGGAAGTCCTACCTTATATCGAGTACGTATGAGTTTAATTTTTCATATGTAGCCATTTTAAATATTATTACTCCTTATGTTTATCTTATATACAAGGGACCGTAATGCGTTTTTTTTCGTGTCAATTGTAGGGAACATATGATCCACATCAAGACCACTTATCCAAAATTTAGAAAGAGAACAAAGTAGCTACAAGATAAGCACAATAGCACTTTCATTCAATGGCTACGCTTTAAGGTATATATGTTATTGAATGACATATTGAACTTATTTTACTTTTCTTTCTTTCTATATATATGTTAGATTGAATTAAGATACATGTTTAATTTGCAGGTTCAAAGTGAATTTAATGGGGAAGACTATAATGGCATATCAGAAAATTTGAGGTGGTTAGCAACTAGTCCAAGCATGGCAGTGCCATCATATAGGAGCTATCTTATTAATGGTGTCAAATTTAACACCAAGGCACAAGATGATGTGCGAACTGTCCAAAATAGTGGAGTTTATTTACTTGCACATACTATGCAAGTTGCTAGTGCCAAGGATAAAAACCCTATTGTCTCCAATATAAGTTTTTATGGGGTTATTCAAGAAATTTGGGATCTTGACTACCAAAAGTTTAGAATCCCAATCTTGAGGTGTGATTGGATAGATAACACTTCGGGCCTTGTAGTCGACGAACTTGGATTTACCCTTGTAGATCTGAGTAAAATTGGACATAGGAATGACCAATTTGTTATGGCTTCTCAAGTCAAACAAGTATTTTATGTTGACGACCCAATGCATCGTGGTTGGTCGGTAGTGTTATCAATGCCTAATAGAGAATATAATGATGTTATTGGTGATGATGTGCTAGGTGATATTAGAATTGAGTGTGAGCCATTTTCTAGAGGGATACCAAATGTTGACACATTTGATGACCTAGTGGGTCAGTTTGGGAGTGAGAATATTAGAGATGGGTGTGAAGATATATGGATTGATTGATTGTTGTAATGTATGACATTAGTTATGCAGTTAATTGTATGACATTAATTCATAGCTCTGTATATCATTTTCATTCCGATCACATTTTCATTCTGCAGGCTTTGGGCACGACAAATCAAAAATTAAAAATAATCGGTTAAAGCTGAAAATACGACGGTCAAGTTACAAAAATCGCAAAAAGAGACGTCTACAAAACAACCAACGTCGGGTTTTCACAACCGACGTGGAATGACAACGCAAAAATGAAATAAAAACCGCCATTTGAAAAGGAAAACACGTCGGTTAATTAAAATTCATTTCAAAACGGTTACTAAATATTTAAAACAACGACGGTAAATAAAATAATCAACGACGAACAATAATGAATTTTAGACAACCTGAAAAATTGAGATTATAAAGATTAGTCTAAACACAAATTATACTCGCACGTGCACAAGGTCAATCGTAATATAGCATGGCAAATACGAGGTCATTCCCACGAGGATTGAGTTCAACTTCCAATTAGTCTAACCTAATTTCCTTCACAAAATACTCTAACTACTCTAATTATATAAACAAGAAATTAAACACGTAACATACTCACGTAAACACAAAAGGGGTTTTTGAAAGAATGATTTAATTAACAATGAAATTAAAAGATAAAATAAGTAGAAAGTCACGAAACACAAAGATGAGAAATTCAAATTGATAAAAGCACTAGGACAATGAATTCACCACTAGTAATCCGATCTAGCCTCTTATTCACCTACCTATTTACTAACCATTTAATGTCGCCGCTTAGTTTTCCTTTTTCATGAATTACCTATGGTATTTAGGCTATCTCGTATATTCCTACATGCAATTCGCCTATGGTATTTAGGTCAAATATCAACACACAGAAACTCATTAAGATCAGTGAAAACCTCGAACAAGCATGTAAACCCTAGGAGTATGGTATTTACCCTAGACGAATTACAAATCATAATCACAAGAAGCAAGCCTCAAATCAAGTATGGTATTTACTCTAATTTGCATCTGATTACTCAATTAAAAGTCTAGATGGTGATCAAGCATCAAAATAATCAACCAAGTTATTAAGCACAGTGATTAAGAATCCAACATCAAACAGCAATCAATAGATAGGTAAAATAAGAAAACTAGATTATCATACTAGGGCTACATCATGCCCTAGCAAAAGAAAATTAGTTACACATAATCTTAGAATTCGACATAAACAAAAACATAAGGAAGAAACAATAAAACTTAGCCAATTCCGGTACTCTTCCGACGTCTCCAATTTCTCCTAGTCTTCGCGTCCTCCCCAAGGAGTTGTTTCTCATGCTTAAATAAGACACCCCCCACATCTATTCTTACCCTAGCTGGGCTTTTACAGTAGCCCAAAAATAAAGAAAAACCTAATTAAAACATAAATCCAAAATGGGTAAGTACTTGACTCCTCTTCCTACTTGGACTGGGATAACATGTCAGTTACTTTGCTTGCACGTTTGGGGTTGTTCCTCCTCCAATAAAAATTGGGAAAAATATGTCAATTGTATATTTTTGTCTTATCTTTCCATCCATATATCGCACGCCTTGAGGAAAAATCAGAAAAGTCTTCAAATGGTCATTCTTCCACAGCAGCACAGTTTTGACGGGATTGCATCTTATGCTGACTTAACTTCAAAGACTACTCTCATTGGCTGCTCCGAAAATTCGAGAAAAATTCCACAATCATCTTCAAGATCTTAGCTTTCATCTCTGGTCTTGTACTAAAACTCCACCAAAAAGTCGTATTTCCGTTGAAAACAAATTACTTGCTCTGAAAACTGAAAATTGAGAAAATAAAGTAATAAGTCCTTTTTAAACCAAATTCTCCTACAAAAACTAAGTATAAAGAGTACATAAATATGTAATTTTATGGACTTATCAAATACCCACAACTTAGATTTTGCTAGTCCTCGAGCAAAACAAAACGAAAAATAAAAACAAAAGAACAAAGACTCAACGCAAACAAGCGATCGACTAACTTCCCAATATTGATTTCAGAGATAATCACCAATCGTTAGCTAACTTCCACGAAATAAGCAACAATAACTCAAGACATTATCAAAGGGTTAACCAAACTTTAATTGAACAACTTGGATGTAGTGTGTGAAATAGCCAACATTAATACAACCCATGACTTAAGCTTCACACAAGTTAAATAACTAAATAAGAACAAGCTTCAACTTCAAATCTCATCAAGGATGTTCACTCCAATAAAAGCACTCGAAATTTGACTAGTTATTGTCACTCATAAATATGTGAGAGGAATCAAAGCAATAGGATGTACTCACATAATTGAAATAAAGGCACATGACGTAGATAAAAGATCTCATGGAAAGATATCGTATACTTGAAAATATTTAAACCATCCGAACCATAGTACTTCCACACCTATTCTCCACATGAGGAACCACACTTCTCCTTGGATCAAGTAGGACTTTCACTAAGGTTGTAATGGGGCTTAGGGTGATGGTTGAAACAAGAAAAGATATGGATGAACAAATTCTAAGGAATTCATAGAGCTTTCCATGAAAATTATAAAATCTTGCACTTTGAGCACGAAACTTCATACTGATACTATCTTGATTTTTCTTTTTTCTTTTTTCACAATTTTTTTTTTTCTAACTCCATTAGCTTTCTAATCAACCCATGTAGCGAGTGTTAGGCCTATGACTCCCAAGCTAGGTAGCTTTAGGGCATTAAATGTAAAACACTCCTAGGGCTTAATAACTCTAGTTGAAAAGGCTTCGAAATTAGTTTTTTTTTTTCTGGGGTTGAAATAGTATCCTTTACTTTCCACATGATTGAATAATTTGTGCAATTCTCCCTTAACAACGAAAATACTCTACAAAACTCCTTAGAAGGGTGTAGGATAAACATATGATAGATTAAGGTGAGGAGAATTGAGTAAAGAACGAAAAAGGCTTACATAAAAGGCACAAGGGGGTTAACTAGGGATAAAAGTGATACGGGTTAGTTAGAAGGGCTCAAACGAAAGAAACAAGGCCTATATCACTTCCAAGAATCCATGTGGTTCACGAAGTATGCCTCAAATAGATAATGAAAGTAGTTCTAGCAAACAATTTAAACATCCTCAAGTACTTGACCAAAACAAAGAATAATGAGATCACAACGACGTAGACAAGAAAATTATAGAATATCATATAACACTCAAAAGAAAGGAAGCATAGGTTCAAAAATTCACATAAGGGTTATATAAGTTTATACTAGCTCTTATTTAGCCATTTAAAACATGTGAAATCCCCAATCGAAACTCATATTAATGTGGCTATGTGCATAAGGATTTCCCAAGTCTAATCCCAAAAATAAGGCTAACACAAAGATAATGTAAAGAATTAGTGTCATGCTCAACATTTCTTGAAAGTTAATTGCAAATAAAATTCAATCTCATCATAGAATTGGGAAGTGACTACCACAAACAAAAAAAAACAAGACTCAAAGAAAAAGAAAATATTTTTGGGTTTTATGACATTTTTCAAAATTTTTTTTAAAAAACAAAATAGAGAAAAACAAAAAGAAAACAAAAGAAAACAACAAAATGAAAACTAAAAGTTGAAAGGAATTGAAAATCAATAAACAAAACTGCAGTTCTGACCTAGGCGCAAAGAATTACACATATCTCACAAAATACTTGGCCAAAGTTCACGTTCTTTATATGGTTGGATTCAGAATGAAAAAACAAAGAACGTAGCGCGGGCCAAAATACAAAAACAGCAGCATAAAAGAACAGAATTGAAAACAAAGACAGAGGACTGCTGCATGCATTATGAAACCAATGAACTCAATCACCCACAACTTAAAACAAACATTGTCCTCAATGTTTAAAACAAAGAAAACTAAGTCATGCAAAATCAATTAAAGAGAGAGAGAGGGTGTGAGAACTTCCCGGGTTTGTGTAAGTGTATGGATGATCAAAGCGTAGAATATGTCGAAGTGAGAGAGAATAGACAATGCGACGAACTTAAACACCCACAACTTGCTTCTTGGAATGTCACGGACCTGTAATAGCTCCTAAAAGTCTCGGAATGTGATGAAATTGGAACGAATTTGAGCTGGATATGCAATCATAAAAATCTGGAAATCTGACTTTTAGCGACAAAAAATCTTATGAACACTGCTACTAAAACGTCTTTGGTGACGAAAAGATCCGATGAACACCGTCGCTAAAACCCCTTTGGTGACGAAAAAGCTTCAAATTCTGAGCAAAACAGCAGCTGCCTTTTTTTGTGTTTTAGGTCCTTTTTTTGGGCTCAAATCGTCCTAAAACATAATGTAGGCCACCGGAGACCCCAAACCTGGTTCAAAACATCATAATAACCATTCTAAACACGTCGGTGGCTTCAGATTGACCTGAAAAACAACAAAAAAGACATTGGGCAGAAATTTTGATTTTTACCAAAATAAGAACCGACCAAGCTATTTTGCTATTTTCTGGCAATTTACTTCAACCAATGACCAAAAAAACTACTGTAACACATCTGAAACGTGCTGCACACATCCTAGGGCTAGAAAAATGCGAATTTTTTTCTTTGGAACACAAAATCCATTGTTTGATGACGCAAAACTTAACAAAAACATGAAAAATGCAAGAGAAATCACACAGAAACTAAAGACAAAAAACAAAAACAAAAACAAACGAAAACAAAGGTGAGAATGCTTGGGTTGCCTCCCAAGAAGCGCTTCTTTATAGTCATGAGCTAGACTTTTCGAATGTCTATGGTGGTGTGGAAGTAGCAAAGAATGCTACTTCTTCCATGTAGTGCTTGGGCTGCTGTCCAAACTCCTTGTGAACAATAACCTTGTCATGCAATGTCTTGGTGTGATCCTTGGCAAGGAGATGCCACAAGAGCCGACTCATCTTGGAAAAGCTTTTGATAAAACATTGATAAACTCCGGCACGTCCAAAAGAAGTGCGCATGTGTTTCATGTATGGAGCGGGTGGCGACTTGGCTTTCAAGACATTCGTAGAGGTGTTTTCCAAGTAGTTGACATGTGCAATTGGGTTAAGGAGATCTATGCGGCTGCACTCTTTCAAGTCCCTTGGTTTTTCAACATCTTCAAACACCTTAAACTCAACGGATTCGCCTTGAACTCTCAAAGTTAAAGTTCCTTGTTGCATATCAATCAATGTACCAGCTGTAGCAAGGAAGGGACGGCCTAGCAAGAGTGGGATGTCGCGGTCTTCCTCAATGTCAAGAACCAGGAAATCAGCCGGTAACACAAACTGCTTCACTTTGATCAACACGTCTTCAATGATTCCTTTAGGATATGTGACTGATCTGTCCGCAAGTTGAAGAGAAACGGAAGTACTCTTGAGCTCTCCAATACCTAATCGCTGAAAAATAGACAAAGGCATAAGGTTAATGCTTGAGCCTAAATCTAAAAATGCTTTATCAAATTGAACATCACCAATAATACAAGGAATTGTAAAACTCCCTGGGTCCTTTAGTTTTGGAGGCAATTTCTTGAGCAACACTTGCACTGCACTCTTCAGTTAACATCACTTTTTCATGAGCTGTGAATTTCCTCTTGTTTGTACATGCATCCTTCAAAAATTTTGCATAAGAGGGAAATTGTTTGACGGCGTCCAGCAATGGAATATTGATATGGACCTTTTTGAACATCTCCAAAATCTCCATTTGATCTTTCTTTTGTTTATGGACTCGTCCGGCTGCTGGAAACGGAAGTGGGGGAACATAAATCCTTTCTTTGACAAGGGCGATTTGATCATCATTAGAGGTTCTTTTAGAATCGCATGGTTTGCCTTGGGTAGGTACTGGAAGTAGTCCTTTAGTTTCTTCTCTACCTTCATCTTCTTTTCCAGCACTTGTTGTGGCTTCTTCTCGTCTATCATATGACTTGTTGTGAATTAATGACTAACTCACTGCCCTTAAAGATCTTGTTGTTGATGGACTTTGGACAAAGAACTCAATGATGGATGAGTCTTACACACACACACAGAAATTAACCAAGCACAAATGACATAAGTGTTTATAGAGGTTCAGCAATTTGCCTACATCCTCTTTGGTGATCACCTTGAGAAATTTCACTAATGAAGATAGGTTACAACTTTGGTTTACAAAAGGAAACCCCCTTAGAACACTACCCTCACAATCTGTTTCTCTCTCACCCTTGCTCAACACCTCGATACACTTAGAGAACTCTCTTGCTCTCCCCTTGGCTTTCTTGACAAAACTGAAACTCCAACTCACACACTTCCAGCTTTTGCCACTACCTATATTCAACTTGTTTTTCTCCTCTAATGATATCTTGCTTCAATCCCATTACCTACACAGACCAATGAACAAAAGATAAGACATAATCTTTGTCCTCCACGTTCCCCCTTTAGTCATCCACTTAGACTAAATGTCAGATCAAGTAGGTAAATAATATCCCACTCAGCCACCTCCCACTTACACCAGAAAATGGAGAGTGATCCCTTTGAAGCAAGTAACCAATTGGCAATTAGTGCTCTCCCAACTATCCAGCAGGTAGTCAACCCTCTTTTAACTCAGAAATGACCCATTAAGTCTCTGATATCTTGTGGAAAGCGATAGCCATCGAAAACACAGTTGAAAACACGTAAGAAAACGTCACAGGCACGACTGGGACGACCGGTCGCTAGGAACTGGCGACCGGTCGCTTTTGAACAGAATGCTCCAATTTGATTCTCTGGACAGGACGACCGGTCGCAAATGGCGTGCGACCGGTCGCAAATGGAGTGCGACCGGTCGCTTGCTCCATCGACGACCGGTCGCAAGGAGATAGTGACCGGTCGCTCGTCGACTTCCTACAGACTTCCTTTATGTGGAAAACGACCGGTCGCAAATGTCCAGCGACCGGTCGCTTTTAGGCAGATTCAAAATCTTCCTTTTCAGCGCCAAAACAACCTTGTATCTTTAGGTGAGCCATTTTTCCAACATGACTTGCCACTTCTCAGAGTTCTAATGGACTTGACGTGCTCGATGTTTCGAGGATTAATTTCGGGTTGGCTTGGGAATGTACCTTGCGCCCTCTCATGCACAATAGTAGCTAGCTGACCTACTTGAGTTTCTAACTTAGTGATGGACGCTTGCATAGTATTCTGATTTTGTTGTGAAGTCTGGTACAAACTGAGCGATTAAATCCTCCAACGTTGGTTTCTTAGGCTCACTTAAAGGCTGCCCTTGGTGATGGATAGGACGAGTAGAGCTAGCTTGTTGTTGCTGGTTGCTCCATGAAAAATTTGGGTGGTTACACCACCCCGGATTATAGGTGTTCGAATATGGATCGTTTCGAGGTCGCTGAAACGAATTAACTTGGAGAAGTTGCTCAGAACCTTGCGTAGTAGATGGACAAAGCTCCATTGGATGAGTTGGGTCAGAGCAAATGGCACAAACTTGCTGTGGGGAAGGTGGAATAACAGCACGCATAAGAGTTTCAAGTTTTTTTCTCAAGGCTTGAAATTTGAGCAGCAACAGCGCAGTGTTGGTGTCAACTTCATAAACTCCTACCTTCTTTGTCCGCTCAGGACCCCATTGTTGATTATTATTGGCAAGCAAATCAAATTGATCAAACGCTTCTTGAGGTGTCTTCTCCATCAATGCCCCTCCACACGCAAAGTCAACCATTCGTTTGTTTGCAGTCGTAAGTCCTTCATAAAAGAAGTGCATCTGCATCCAATCAATAATGCCATGATGAGGGCATTTTTGCAGCAACTCTCTAAATTTCTCCCAAGCTTCATAGAATGGCTCATGCTCTCCTTGACTAAAGTGCATGATATCTCTTCTAAGCTGATTCGTTTTCTGCGCAGGGAAGAATGTCTGGATAAAATTTTGAGCTAATCCCTCCCATGAATTAATGGATTCAGCTGGTAGTGAGTGAAGCCAAGCTTTCGCTCTATCCTTTAATGAAAACGGGAACAATTTCAACCTAACCACTTCATCAGAGACATTTAGGATCTTCATTGTACTCGTTCCATTGCTTCCTCTTGCGCTAATTGTTGTTCCCCAACGTTCTTATCACTCTTCTCGTTTATATTTTCGCAGAACCTCCGTCTTCTTGATGTTCCAGTGAGTGAGTGAATTTGTCTTTTTGTTTCCTAACTATTCTCTCAATCTCAGGATCAAACGGTATGAGGTCTTGACTTTGAGAGCGTCTTCCAATCATACACTCAGTCAAACCTAATAAACAAGACAAACAAGGAACACAAGTCAATTCCAATAATCTGAAATTTTCCAATAAAAAAAAATGAATTTAATAAATTAAAAAAAAAGAAAAAAAATAAAAACTGAAAAGCGAAATTAAGATTGAACTAAATCGTAGTTGACGAAGCCAATCCCCGGCAACGACACCAAAAACCTGAAAAATTGAGATTATAAAGATTAGTCTAAACACAAATTATACTCGCAAGTGCACAAGGTCAATCGTAATATAGCATGGCAAATACGAGATCATTCCCACGAGGATTGAGTTCAACTTCCACGAGGATTGTCAATTTCCTTCACAAAATACTCTAACTACTCTAATTATATAAACAAGAAATTAAACACGTAACATACTCACGTAAACACAAAAGGGGTTTTTGAAAGAATGATTTCATTAACCATGAAATTAAAAGATAAAATAAGTAGAAAGTCACGAAACACAAAGATGAGAAATTCAAATTGATAAAAGCACTAGGACAATGAATTCACCACTAGTAATCCGATCTAGCCTCTTATTCACCTACCTATTTACTAACCATTTGATGTCGCCGCTTAGTTTTCCTTTTTCATGAATTACCTATGGTATTTAGGCTAACTCGTATATTCCTACATGCAATTCGCCTATGGTATTTAGGTCAAATATCAACACACAGAAACTCATTAAGATCAGTGAAAACCTCGAACAAGCATGTAAACCCTAGGAGTATGGTATTTACCCTAGACGAATTACAAATCATAATCACAAGAAGCAAGCCTCAAATCGAGTATGGTATTCACTCTAATTTGCATATGATTACTCAATTAAAAGTCTAGATGGTGATCAAGCATCAAGATAATCAACCAAGTTATTAAGCACAGTGATTAAGAATCCAACATCAAACAGCAATCAATAGATAGGTAAAATAAGAAAACTAGATTATCATACTAGGGCTACATCATGCCCTAGCAAAAGAAAATTAGTTACACATAATCTTAGAATTCGACATAAATCCCCAAGGAGTTGTTTCTCATGCTTAAATAAGACACCCCCCACATCTATTCTTACCCTAGCTGGGCTTTTACAGTAGCCCAACAATAAAGAAAAACCTAATTAAAACATAAATCCAAAATGGGTAAGTACTTAACTCCTCTTCCTACTTGGACTGGGATAACATGTCAGTTACTTTGCTTGCATGTTTGGGGTTGTTCCTCCTCCAAGACAAATCGGGAAAAATATGTAAATTGTAGATTTTTGTCTTATCTTTCCATCCATATATCGCACGCCTTGAGGAAAAATCAGGAAAGTCTTCAAATGGTTATTCTTCCACAGCAGCACAGTTTTGACGGGAATGCATCTTACGCTGACTTAACTTCAAAGACTGCTCTCATTGGCTGCTCCGAAAATTCTAGAAAAATTCCACAATCATCTTCAAGATCTTAGCTTTCATCTCCAATTGGTCTTGTACTAAAAATCCACCAAAAAGTCGTATTTCCGTTGAAAACAAATTACTTGCTCTGAAAACTGAAAATTGAGAAAATAAAGTAATAAGTCCTTTTTAAACCAAATTCTCCTACAAAAACTAAGTATAAAGAGTACATAAATATGTAATTTTATGGACTTATCAGTAGACACCATTTCTACCCACTATGCCAAAATTGACTTTTCGCGTCGGGGAAATACCGTTGCTAAAGGTACCCAACAACCGATGTATTGGGAACCGATGCAAAATATATTGTGATACGCTTCGGACATTCCCCGTCGCTAAAGATGAGTTACGACTTCGCTCTTCCATAATCGCCGATGCATAAGGTGTTACTATATGCCAAAAAGAGCGTTGACCTCCGATGCCTAAACCTTTAATAGCATCAGAGAATATATAAGCACTGATGCTAAATACTCATTATAGCATCAAGGGTTTTGATTATACTGAAGCGTGTTCTAATTTACCACTTTAGAAAAGATGCCACTACTGTTGCAAATTATGGTCTACGCCTTCGTTTTTTGTATTTATGATGATGTGGAAAGCCTACAAATGGTTTGACTTTCTACACATATTATTGACCCTTCATTTTTTTTTTTACTTTTCAACAACAATTTTAACTAGAAAAACAACCATAATAGTTTATACCATAAAACTTGAAGATTCAAAAGTAATTACATTGTTTACCAATCTTGATTCATACTATATCCATACAAAATACCACATCCATAGCATTAACCTATAATTACAAAATTTGTACTTGTACTTGGTCTCCACATTCAGCTGTCAATTTGTCCTGAGTCTCCACATTCACGATTTGTACTTGGTCTCCACATTCAGTTGTCAATTTGTCCTGAGTCTGCATTTTTGGAAATACAAAAAGAAACTAGGAGCAAGTAACAGGAATTTGAACAAAGATAAGTTCTAGAAAAGAACATACCTGGGAGAAAATTGTATGTGCCGCAAAAGCTGAATCTCTAATTTCCACTTAATCTTATTGACAAAAAAGAAGAGAGATAGAGGAAAAAACCAGACCTGGACATGAACAATTCCACTATCAACACAAACAGCATATAAATCTTGTAACATAATCAAAACCACCAAAGACAATGTGAAAATGAAAGGTTGAGCTCCCCAAAAACAAGCTACTCTCATCGTACAATATGTTAGTCCAATTAAATAGCTGAAAAAAGAATCAGAAACAGATTTCCATTCGCGGACGAGCAAACTAACTCAAATGTTACAAACATGGCACTCAAAAACAGAGTTGACACCAAAAACCACACTCATATATATTGCCATTGCAACATCAAAAAACATTCCTATATGTGTAAACTTATGAGTTCTGCCAGTAAACCAAAATCCATACATAATCCATACATAAATAAGCAAAATACTACCAAAATACTAGCAAAATACATAAATAAACTTATGACTCTTGCGGACCAACAGTTGAGATAAAGTTTTGTAGCAAACAGTTGTCCAAGTGTAGCCTTCTCTGCGTGTTATCTAATCATTAAATATACACTATTAAAAGTAATTTGGTTTGATTCCGTAAAAAAAGATGAAAAATTGCGATTAAGTTTAATTTCGTACTTTTATAATTGAACAAGCCTGTGAATTGTAATGAAGATTTATTTAAATAGAATCTGGACCTTTAAGATTGTTGGTTGTGTACACCAAAACATATCCACCACCAATATAATTGGATGCCAAAGCCTTTCCAGCTCATGTTGGTTGAGAGAGTGCCAATTGAGAGTGTTCAAGGACAAATCCCATGTAGAAACTTTTCCTGAGAGAGTGTAAGAACTCATATTTCTGTTTAAGAAACTTGGACAAGTTATTGTGCTAAAATCTACTTATAGTTAGCTGACATGATTTGGCTTGCAGGTTGGGATCCAAACCACAACATTACCATATCATACATTTGGTTTCCATTTGATGAGAATATTAAAAAACTCCCCACCAAAAGAAAAGCCAGAGGAAATAATACCAAGGAGTTGAAATCTGAGCATAACCCTAACCTTGCTACTGGAGAAGCTGAGAGAGAGAGAGAGAGAGAGAGAGAGAGAGAGAGAGAGAGAGAGAGAGGATAGAGTTTGGAGTTCAATTGCAACTGAGGGTGGGTAGGGTGAAATTTTTGGGGGAAAGTATGAAATTTTTTTTAAGGAGTGAAATTTGTGAGGTTGCTGGGGCACTTCCAGAACAAGGCAATCAGAATGTCAAAACAAAGTTCACAAGATACTTAGAAATACAGAGCATATCAAATTATTCCAAAGTACAGAACAAAACCCTCTGTTTGGTCTCCTCCTAAACCAAGTGGTCTCCTCCTAAACCAAGGAATACAAAAAATTAATAAAAATAACAATCCCAAATCCATGCTTGTTGAAGAATTCATCTCAACATAACAACAATTTTAGTGATCTCATAACAGCAACCAAAAAAAAAACTTGAATTATTCTCTTCATCCACATTTTCATTCAAGACAAACACACAGAGAAAATAATACTGGAAAGGAAGTAAATTTTGAAAGAATGACCATACCAGCAGCACCAGTGACAAGAACTCGAAACTGGATATTTCGCCATTGCTGGAGAGTGTGGCTTTGGATAGAGAAAATCATCACAGATGTAAAAACCACTCAATAACTTTCCACAAATTACAGAAGAAAATAAATAAATAATCTGAGCAAATTAATAAGAAAAGTAGAAATACCATATGTTATTGAGAAGGTAATAGCTGTTTGGATTTTGCAACAACACTTGGTCATCATGTTGGAAATTAAATTAGAATCTTAAATCCTTATCTTAATCTTTGTAATTGATGAGCCCAGAATAATGAAAGGCTTGTATAGATCAATAATGTGAACTGCAGGCATAATATAACTTTAGCATTCAGATCGGTTGCCACCCTCTTCTAGACTGATGCATTAATTGAAAAAATGCATATAGTGAAATGCCATTTGTTCTGCTCAATAAATATCTTCAATGAAAAGAAAGATGATAAACAGTGTTTATTAATTAATTCACAAAACAGACTTCAGAATACAAATTTAATTCCAAATTAACCTATCAAAATCTCCTTTTACCCCAAAAGGTAGTTCAACATCCAATGAACTTCAGACAACCAATCCCACAGATATATGGAAAAACAGTATAACCAATCCTTTAGTAACATGCCTTCTGTGGATTGTTCTACAACCCGAAAAGTCCAAAAAACGTATCAGAAAGTCAGAGATGACAACTAGATGAGAAAATTTCTTTACACTTCTAATGCCAAACATGGAAAAACACAAAAAAGGAGAAAAAGGTAATTACCAGAGGATTGGGTCTGGATCGGTAACCAAGCATCATCCTGCTTCTTATACTGCTCGTATATATCATCTTCAGGAGTCATTTCTCTGGGTTGTTGAGCACCAACCTCAAGATTGTCCATTTTCACATTACCAACCATTATTGGATCCGAAATTCCTCTTCTAGAGCTCCCCAGACCCTCACCTGAATTCACTTACATCATTAGGTTTCTCCCTTTGAAAAACAACGCATAACCGTAGTAGAGAGGACTGATCACTAAAAAATATGGCAATAAATTCAAAGAATAATCTATTTTCTAGATACCTAAGCATCATATACGAATGACAAAAGGCATTAAGGAGAAGAATTAGCTTCTTGCACCAGATCGACAAATAAAGTGTACAAAACACAGTCTAGGACTCGTAAAAGCAAGCACGTACCGGTAAAGGATCGGAGTTACGAACCCTAGCTGAAGAAGAAGCCTCGAGAGGAAGGAGAGGACCGAAGAGCACAGATCTCAAAACGAAGAGAAAGCAGGAGAGTGACCGCCCGTGACTGGATGAGAGCGTGAGAGGGATGAGAGAGTGACTGTGACTGTGGGTATAGCGAGAGAGGTTTAGGGTGACTGGGGGTATCGCAGCAGAGAGAAGAGAGGGGGGGAGTTTGAAGGTGAGAAAGATGAGAACTACTGCCCGTGACTGGGTATCCCAGAGAGAGAAGAGTGGGAAATTTTTGGGGAGAGGGGGAATCTGAAATATTCAGAAGGGACCGAAATTTTTTAGGAAAAATCACTGGAGCGGTCAATGAAGGTTTTGGCATCGGAGCTAAATGTGGCGCTTAAATTTAATTTGCGCACAATAATTTTACGCATCAGTATATATCTATTATAGATGTTAAATACAATCAATGGCATCAGGAGGAAAAATCAAAAATATATACTGATGCCTTTATATACTTTAAGTCATATTATTTATAAAATCGATGTCTAATATACTAACAGCATCGATATTTCATTTCGCCGATGTCTATAAGGTGTTGCGTAAAGTGAAATTTGGCATAGTGACCACTTACAATGCGTTGCTTGGCAGGGACTTGATTCACCATAGCTTATGTGTTCCTTCCACTCTCCATCAGCAATTAGCCCTTTGGAATGAAGAAGTATACATGGAAATAGTAGAGGCCGATCCACGAACATTTCTACCCTCTGCCATGTGTTTTGAAGTAAGTTATTATCATGATGACCTTTGTCCTTTCACGTTCTTTGGAGTCAGCCAAAACGGCTGCCCTCATGGTGTCACAGCCCAGAGACTCATTGAAGATGGTTTGGCCAGTTCTCTAGAAGACTGGAATAGGCCTTTTGTTTTGAACCTCCAGAACTCTGTTGTTTAGTCTCAATCAACATGAAAAGGATCGAGCTGCAACAATCCGATCCATTACAAAAAGATTGTTGATATATTGGGAAGAAAGGAAACTCTTCATGCACAATCCAGCCATAAATTTGGCAGAATTCACGCATGAGAGCACTGAAGAACAAGAAGAAAGTTTCCAGGAGGAAATACTAGATTTGGCACCATGAGCCCTAGATGACTCTTTACCAGAAGTGGAAGACCCTTTGCAGGAGATAAACTTAGGGACAGAAGAGGATCCAAGACCCACTTTCATTAGTGCACTGTTGAAAGAACCACTCAAGAGAGAAATCACTGCACTCTTGCATGATTTTAGAGACGTTTTGCGTGGCATTATCATGAGATGCCTGGATTAGACAGAAAGTTGGTAGAACACAAGCAGCCAATCAAAGAAGGCTACTTGCCAGTAAACAGGCCAGAAGAAGGATATCTATGGAAACAGAACTAAAAGTCAAGGAAGAAATAGAGAGATAGCTCAAAGCAGGGTTCATCAGGCCAACCATTTATGTTGATTGGCTAGCCAATATTGTGCTAGTTCTGAAGAGAAAAACAGGGCCAGTTAGGATCTGTGTGGATTACAGGAATTTAAATGAAGCATCCCCAATGGCAGATATGCTAGTATATGGGGCGGCTCATAACCAAATGCTATCTTTTATGGATGGCAACGCAGGATATAATCAGATCGTGGTGGCAGAAGAAGATATCCATAAGACGGCTTTCATGTGCCCAGGACATATAGGTGCTTTTGAATACATTGTAATGCCTTTTGGTTTAAGAAATGCAGGAGCCACTTATCAAAGAGCAATGAATTCTGTTTTCCATGATATGATAGACATCCTCTGGAGGTGTACATAGATGATGTGGTATTAAATCCCCAGAGGAGGGAAACCATGTATCAAATCTAAGAAGGGCATTCCTAAGAATGAGACAACATAAATTAAAAATGAATCCCAAAAAATGTGTTTTTGGGGTTCAGGCAGGGAACTTTTTAGGATTTTTGGTCCACCAAAGAGGTATAGAGATTGACAAAAATAAGGCAAAATCCATCATAGAGGCTCTACCACCTCAAAACAAGAAAGAGCTGCAAAGCCTCATAGGAAAAATTAATTTTCTAAGGAGATTCATATCCAATTATGCAAGGAAAATCCAGTCTTTCTCCCCATTGCTAAGGTTGAAGCAGAAACAGACTTTTAAGTGGGAGGAATAGCACCAACAGGCTTTTGAGGAAATCAAGCACTACCTATCAAATCCGCCAGTTCTATCCCCACCAAAGAGAGGCAAACCGCTCAAACTCTATGTGTCTGCATCAGAAGTGTCCATTGGAAGCCTGTTAGCTCAAGATAACAAGGAAGGAAAGGAACATGCAGTTTACTATCTGAAGCAGAACTATGACAGAAGTAGAAAGGAAATATTCTGCAATAGAAAGGCTCCGTCTAGCCTTATACTTCACCGCTGTGAAACTCAGATACTACATGCTGCCATTCACCATCTACATCATTGCCAAGACAGACTTAATCAAATGCATGCTAACAAGACCAATGCTGAGAGGCAGAATTGGAAAATGGACTCTGGCTCTCGCAGAATTTGCTTTCAGATATGTTCCTCAGAAAGCTGTCAAAGGACAAGCTGTAGCATATTTCCTAGTTGATCATCCAGGGGAAGAAATTGAAAATATGGATTCGTTGGATATAGCGAATGCAGATCTGTTGACTAGAGCTCATACTTGCCTTAACAATCTCATCTATTCGATTCATCTCACACCTTAGAAGCTGTACTTTGATGGATCAAAAATTGACTTAGCTTTTGGGCAGGGATTGTTCTAGAGGAGCCATTGGGGATCAAACACTGTTATTATTTCCAATTAGATTTCCAATGCACCAACAACAGGGCTGAATATGAAGCTCTAATCATTGGCCTCGAAATGCTGGTGGAATTAGGGATCCATTCTGTAGAAATCCTAGGAGATTCTATGCTTGTGTTAAAACAGATTGTTGGAGAATACAAATGTCTAAATCCTTCTCTAGCTGTCTATTTAGTGGTAGCCAGGAATCTTCTGATAGAATTCAGGAAAGCTACTTGGGAACACATCCCAAGAGAAGAAAACTTTGCAGCCAATGAATGGGCTCAGGTAGCAACAGGGATACAAATACCTGAAAACTATGCACAAAGGATTGTTAGGGTAGGAAAGAAAAGTCTACCGTCTATTCTGACAAGAGGAATGGAGATAGATGTCAATTCTGCCATAATCACTGAAGATGACTGGAGAATTCCCATCATAAATTACTTACAGTACCCAACCTTGCCTTCTGAGAAGAGAGTCAGAATCGTGGCTCTAAACTATCTTATGTGGAATGGAGATTTGGTCTAGAAAAGCAAGGATGAGATACTGCTAAGATGCCTGGGAAAAAAAGTATACATGAAGGTAATGGGAGAAACCCATGAAGGGATCTGTGGAGCACATCAAGGTGGAAGAAAAATGTGTTGGTTAATTAGCAGGTATGGCTATTTCTGGCCAACCATGACGAAAGATTGCATTGATTATTCCAAGGGATGTGAGGCTTGTCAAAGACATGGCCCAATCCAGAAGGCTCCTTCAGTTCCTATGAATCCAGGAGTCAAGCCATGCCCATTCAGAGGATGGGCGATGGATCTCATTGGCAAAATCTATCCAGCCAGGTACCAAGCAGCATTGTTTTATCATTGTAGCTACAGACTATTTCACCAAATGGGTAGAAGCCAAGCCAGTTAATCCCACTACCTCTCAAGAAATCATCACCTTCATAGAAGAGCAGATTATATAGAGGTTTGGCATTCCAGAATCGATCACAACAGGCAGGGGATCTTCTTTCATATCTGGAGAGATGCTGGACATGGTAGAAACATTCAAATTCAAGCTACTTCAATCCACTATTTATTATGCACAAGCTAATAGGCAGGAAAAATCAAGTAACAAAGTGATCATCAACATCATCAAGAAAATGCTTGAGAAGAATCCAAAGCAGTGGCATGAGAAGTTATAAAAAACTATATGGGCATATAGAACTTCAAAAGAGAGGCAACTGTCATGATGCAATTATGCCTATGGAGATAGCAGTTCAATCTCTCAGAATTGCCCACCAACACAGTTTGATTGGAGAAGATTATTCTCAGGCCATGCTGCTAGAACTGGAAGGATTAGATGAAGGTAGGATAGATACCCTCAACAAACTCTTAGCAGGAAAATAGGCTGTATCAAGGGTCTACAATAAAAGAGTTAAAAACAAGAGTTTTGAAGAAGAAGAGAGTCTGGAAAGCAGTTCTGCCTCTCGGAACACACGTAGGTGGTTATGGAAAATGGTCACCAACATGGGAAGGACCTTTCATAACTAACCAAATCCTCGGATTGGGGGCATACAGATTGCAGGATCGAGATGGAGATGTTCATGCTGCACCAATCAATGGCAAGTGGCTAAATAAATTCTATCCTACTATGTGGGATTCACAAGCTATGCAGAAAAATCCTGGAATAGAGAGACAACAAAATGAAACTGTTGTTTAAAATTCTGTTTAAGAGTTCATTTTTTATGTAACTTCTTATGCATTTTGTTTTAGTTTGTCAAGAGAAATGAAAAGATCCACAAAATAAATAAACTTCCATTTAAATATAGCCACTTTTGTGACCAAGTTGTTTATTACAAGTCTAAATTTGAAAATTAAAACCCTAACTTTTTGAGGGTTTCCTGCAAGCTAGCTTTCTTGATCAAGAGTTCCTTTTTAAGCAGCACTCCCTAATGAATCGAGGCCTCTGTTATCCAATAGATGGGATTGGAGCCCAAGATCAGCAAACTTGCCAGATCACTCACCGGCTTCAATGGGGCCACGTCAATCACTATTGGAACAATTGACCTAGACGTCCACTCACCCCAGTGGTCTGCTCGCAAACCTTCATGGTCATCGACGAGGTCTTTCCCTACAACGCGATTTTGGGCCGACCATGGATCAGCAAGATTGAAGCCATCACATCTGCTCTACACCAGAAGATCCGCTACCCCATCCGTGGAGGCGGTATCGGGCAGATCAATAGTGACCAAGCCATGTCAAGGAGATGCACAGCCCAATGGCTCAAGAAGAGCAAACAACTTCAGTTCACACCAGGAATGCAGGCTCCTGACGTGGCAGGAAACACTCCCAGGAGACAAGCAAGCCTAAACAAGAAGGGAGTTGCTACCTCAAAATAGCAATTAAGGAGCCAGGATCAAGGCGAGAGAATCCGCAGGAAGACTCCCCTGAAAAGGGTTGGAAGCCTAAGGATGACGTTGAGTTAGTACCCCTGAATCCTGGCCTGCCAAACAAAGAAGCGCAGATATGCTCGAGCCAGAATCCAGACGAGAAGGATCGAGAAGAGGGAATCCGCCCGGAAGGCTCCCTTGAACAAGGTTGGAAGCCTGAGGAAGACGTTGAGTTAGTACCCCTTGATCCTAACTAGCCAGACAAAAAGCGCGGATCGACTTGCACCTAAGCCTAGACGAGAAGGTGGAGCTGACCACCTTCCTCCAAAGGAACAAAGACATGTTCGCATGGTCGCCA
The DNA here is from genome assembly GCA_018703695.1 of Prunus fruticosa. Taxonomy (NCBI): domain Eukaryota; kingdom Viridiplantae; phylum Streptophyta; class Magnoliopsida; order Rosales; family Rosaceae; genus Prunus; species Prunus fruticosa. The sequence continues at coordinate 4,544,218 of CM031918.1, forward strand.
TCTGACATGCTTGGCATCGACCCAAACATCATCTGCCACCAACTCCATGTTAACCCTGCCAGCAAACCCGTGGTACAAAAGAGACGCAACTTCGCTCCCGAACGAGTTGCGATCATCGAAAGCCGAGATCGATAAGCTTCCAGCGCTGGCTTCATTGAAGAGGTCTCCTACTCAGAATGGCTGGCCAACGTTGTACTGGTGGCGGAACAAGAAAAGGGTAAATGGAGAGTTTGCATCGATTACACCGACCTCAACAAAGCTTCTCATTGCCAAGAATCGACCAGCTCGTGGATTCAACTTCTGGCAATCAGCTACTGAGCTTCATGGACGCCTACTCTGGTTATAATCAAATCATAATGTACGAGGATGACAAGGCGAAGACTTCTTTCATCATAGAAAGGGGGACCTACTGCTACAAGGTCATCCTTTTGGGATGAAGAATGCTGGAGCAACCTACCAAAGGCTCGTGAATAAAATTTTCAAGGAGTAGATCAGCAAAACCATGGAAGTCTACATGGATGACATGCTGGTCAAAGCCCCTAAGCGAGCAGACCACATCAAGAATCTCACTGAGGCGTTCAGCCTGCTCCGCCAGTATCACATGAAGTTGAATCCAAGTAAACGTACGTTCGGTGTATCGTCTGGCCAATTCCTGGGATACCTAGTAACTCAACGAGGTATCGAGGCTCACCCACGCCAAATCAAGGCCATTCTCGAAATGAAGTCACCTTCAACAGGTAAAGGAAATACAAAGTCTACGGGGGAGAGCCTCGGCCCTCAACCGATTCCTCTCGAGATCCACCGACAAGTGCAGACCATTCTTCAAGGATTTAAAGAAGGGGCAAAGAGATAAATGGGACAAGGAGTGCGAAGAAGCTTTCCAGAATCTAAAGATTTACCTCACTTCACCTCCCCTGCTCTCGAAGCCAGTTCCTGGTGAAGACTTGTTCGTATACCTGGCAGTGTCCAACTCGGCCGTCAGCTGAGCTCTCATCCGAGAAGAACTGGGGGCTCAACATCCGGTATTCTACACGTCAAAAGCCCTTCTCGATGTAGAGACTTGCTACCCAAAATTGGAGAAGCTCATTTTGGCCCTTGTTGTTTCCGCGAGAAGCTATGACCCTACTACCAAGCTCATCGAGTCATCGTCATGATCGACTTTCTTTTGAGGTCAATCCTGCACAGCCCTGACACGTCTCAATGACTCATGAAGTGGGCTATAGAGCTAAGCCAATACGACCTACTCTACCGGCCGAAGACTGCAATAAAAGCCCAGGCTTTAGCAGACTTTGTCGCAAAATTCACACCATCAGCCGAAAAAGAGATGTTGGTCAGCAAAAAGAAGGAAAGTTCGAGAATAGACAAGACCTTCGCTAAACTTGACCAACCTAGAGACATGTGGCAGTTGTGCGTAGACGGAGCGTCGAACCAAAAAGGAGCTAGAGCAGGCGTCGTCATCATCACTCCAGATGGAACCCTGTTGGAGCAAGCTATCACGCTTGGCTTCCCAGCCTCAAACAACGAGGCAGAATACGAAGCATTGCTTGCTAGCTTGCGCATGGCAAAGGAGCTGTCGATTAAGAAGCTGGCCATCTACTCAGGATTCCCAGCTGATCACAAATCAAGCCTCAGGAGAATATATGGCGAAGCACCCAAGGATGATCTTGTACCTTGACAAAGTCCAAGAGCTGTTGAAGGCGTTTACTACCTTCACCATCCAACAAGTGCCTTGAGCAAAGAACGCGCACACAGACGCACTAGCGAGCTTAGGATCAGCGCTTGATATCCCGGTCGAGCACCTTGACCAGCCAAGCATAGAAGAGGTAGAACAGCCAAACTTGATGCAAATCGACGAGGATCCTAGTTGGCAAGACCCCATCATTGACTACCTGGTTAACGAAAACTTACCCAAGGACAAGTCCGAGGCTCGGAAAATCAAACAGAAGGCTGCGAGGTACTGCATGAAAAGTGACATGCATGTTTGCAGATCATACTTCGGCCCTCACCTTACTTGCATCAAGAACCCGTAGACGCTCGAGGTTCTGTGCAAAATACACGACGGCAAATGTGGAAATCACGCTAGGGGCAGATCGCTTACCCAGAAGGCTCTCAGGATAGGCTACTTTTGGCCTACCATGCGCCAAGACTCCACGGAGTATGCTCAAAGATGTGATCGGTGCCAATGATATATGCCGATCCCTGGCTTGCCAGCTGAGGAATACCATCCGCAGAACAGTCCATGGCCTTTCATGCAATGGGCCATCCATTTGGTGGGACCTATGCCGACAGCACCTGCCAACAAGGAGATGATAATCGTCGCCACGGATTACTTCACCAAATAGATCGAGGCCGAGGCTTTATCCTCTACCAAAGAATCTGATGTCGAACGATTTATCTGGAAGAACATCATCTGCCGGTTTGGATGCCCAGAGTCGATCAGTCACCGACAATGGTACACAGTTCGTGGGCCGGCAGATCACTGCATTCCTTGCGATATATGGCATCAAACAACACTTGTCAACCCCCAGATATCCGTAAGGCAATGGCCAAGCAGAAGCATCCAACAAGATCATGCTCGACTGCTTGAAGAAAAAGACTGAAAGGCGCAGAAGGAAAATGGGTCGACGAGTTACCAGGAGTCCTGTGGGCTTATCGCACAACCAAAAGGAGATCAACCGGTGAGACACTATTCGCACCACTTTGTAAAAACCAAGGGAGGTGTCGTATAGCAGTGTAGCTCTGGAAGTCCAAGTGTCGTATCCACAGAGAGCGGTGTAAAGATAGCAGAGCTGAAAAAGAACAATTATGATTGAAAAGTAGATTTATGCAAGATTTGATTTCAAGAAAATTCAATTGATTAAAACACTAAGGCATTGGGTTTCCACTTTTAACATAAGCATGCAACTCTTAATAATTTGATCCACAAAACATTTTCCTTTGTAGTTGTTCAAAATAATTAAAGCCCTTTTTAATTTCCTTTAGAAGTATTCTAAGCATAACTTGTACCATTGGCAACAAACTATCAAAAAATAAACTTCATCAAAATTCTATTAATCTTTAGTAATTCTCTTCTCTTTTAAAAGCATGAAAGTTTTTACTACACAATGGGAAAAACATGATTGAACCAATGAAATAGATTATCAAACATTCATCAATTAATTAAAAAGAAAACTACAAATTCCATTTGAACAAAAACTACAAAATCACATTAAAGCTTAAGTTTGGATCAAACTAATAAAAATTACACACTTATATTAAAAGCTTTCTCCCTAGCCTTAGCTAGGGAGTTAGTTCCCCATAACAAAATTAAACTAAAAACAGAATTTAAAACTTAGAAAGATGGAGGGAAGAGAGAAAGCTCAAGAGTTGTGGAGCTTGGGTGTTGTTTGAAGGCTTGTAGAGCTTCCTATTTATAGCCTTAAATCTCAACAACAACAATCACTAGGGAAATATTAAAATCTGAAATTCTTATCCCTTTCAATGCAAAACCGTAGCCCATCTCTTCATTGTTTCTTCTTTTAGCATGGGTGTGGCACTTCATGCATTCTTTTCAATTCTTTTCTTCTTGGTTGCTCCATCCATAGCTACTTTTCCTTTCTTTTATGCACTTCCATACTTTCCTTCTTCTCTTTGTCGGGTGGTACATCATTGTGCATGCATTTTATATTTCTTCTTTTAGCATGGGGGTCTGGCTCCTCTTGTTTTATCCATCATTGCATTTGCTACAAGATCTCTCCTCCCATGATGTGTTTTATGTGCATAGTCCAAGTTGATTAAGCCATCCTTTCCAAGTGTGGTAAAACGCAGAAAAAGAGTTGACACAAAAAAATGATGCCATAGCAGCCCAAAATGAACTCTCTGAACCATGTTTGGAGTGGGAAAGCCTGAGGTGTCAATATTGATCCAATGAGGCTCAAAGATGTGTTATAATAGACACCCATTGGATCAACTTTCATGAAGAGTGCATTCCCATCTGAGCAGTAAAAACGTGTGTTTTGGGGCTTTCAATTTGATTGCCGAAAATGGACTGGAGTTTGGGCTTCATTTCTTTTCTCTCCTTGGGCTGCTGCACAAGAAATAGCTACCTAATAGAAAATTCAACTGAATTAGCCATTATTTCAATGAAGTGCAAATGGATTTGTAAAATGCAATGTAACATTCTAATTGGTTCAAAATTCATTGAAACAAAGTACTAACAAATATAGATTAGGGATAGAAATTGTAATAATTATGTGTTTATCAAATACCCCCAAACCTATAATTTGCTAGTCCTCGAGCAAACTAAAATTAAAAACTATGAATAAATGAAAACTAATTAAACCACTTCCACAGGGATCTCGATTGCATTTAGCGTATGCAATAAGCCTTTAAACCCCTAGGTTGCCCCGGTGGACGAGTTATAGTCTCGTGAGGGTTTTCAGGGATGATACCCACAAACATCTGAAATTTTAAGTAACTCTCCTGCCAAATTATCATCAAGAATGTCAAAGCTCAAAAACCAAGATTCTCAATTCATGAACAAATTTAAAAGAGCGAACACAAATCCAAAACTTTAAGTTCTTCCAGTCTAAAGTTAAAGTCATTTATCACCATTACTAAACTTTTCATTTGCTTTCTTTGGTGTAAAGTGAAGTAACACAGTTGAGAAGACAAAAATTCAATCATAATCACACCATCCTTGCTATCTTATAATAAATATATACATACAATTATGCGGACTGTGCAATGTTTAGCTCTCTTAAGCTTTCTAATTAACCCATGTAGCAAGTGTTAGGCCAATGACTCTCAAACACAAAGGCTTTAAGGCATTAGGTGTTGAAACACCCCGATGAGCTTAATAACTCGAGTTAAAAAGGCTACAAAGCTAAACAAGTCACACATGCATTTTTTATTTTTTATTTTTAAGAACTTCACGGTTTGACGCGAACACTCACTACTGATTAGGCAAGAGGCCCGGTTACTAAGTGAAAGTTCTCTTTTTATTTTTTTATTTTTTTCAAGACAACAAAGATAAATACAATCAATCTCAAACTCTATCTTCTCAAGAGCATTAGTGTGAGTGTGAATTTTTCAAAGCCTAACTCATAAATCATTCATTAAGTAGAAATAAATGAAAAAGAATAAAGACTGGATTAGTTATCGTATCGCTCAAGTGTTCTAAATTTTAAATTCTTGCATGAATATCAAATCTCAATTTAATGCAAGTCTGTTTTGATGACAACAAGCGTGGAGGTTTTTTTTTTTAAAATAAAATTTACGAACTAACGAATTGCCAAAAATAATTCCACTTCCCCCCAACTTGAATGAAACATTGTCCTCAATGTGAGCATGCGTAATACATTAAAGAGAGACAAATGATTATAATTGAGCAAAAAAGAATAGATGGGCCAGGAAAGAAATTACCTGAAAAGAAAAACAGAAAATCTTCAAAATATATCCTACAACTTGTTAGTATCGAAAAAACATAAATAGCACAAATAAATAATGAATACTAAACTAAAGATAGTCTAAAAATTCAATCCTGATAAACAGGATTCTCCAAGTGAATTGTGTCATACTGCAAAACAAAATTCTCCAAAAACGGTTTAAGACGTTGACCATTAACTTTAAAAACATTACCATTTTTTGGATCCTCAATCTCCACTGCTCCAAAAGGAAAAACTCTTGTGACCACATATGGACCTATCCATCTGGAACGAAGTTTACAAAAAAAAATATGCAATCTCGAATTATATAAGAGAACTTTCTGTGATGGTTCAAACTTTTTCCTCAAAATATTTTTATCATGAAAAACCTTCATTTTCTCTTTGTAAATTCGAGAGTTTTCATAAGCATCATTCCTTACTTCTGCCAACTCATTCAACTGAAGCTTCCTATTCGAACTTGCATCATTTAAACCAAAATTAAACATTTTAATTGCCCAATATGCCTTATGTTCAAGTTCAACAGGTAAATGACAAGCCTTACCGTAGACAAGTCTGTATGGTGACATCCCTATGAGGGATTTGTATGCTGTACGGTATGCCCATTAAGCATCAGTTAATCTCAAAGACCAATCTTTACCGTTAGGACTCACAATTTTTTCCAAAATTTATTTTATCTCTCAATTAGCAAGTTCAACTTGACCGCTTGTTTGTGGGTGATATGGGGTAGCGACTTTATGAGTGACACCATATTTTTTCATTAAAGCCTCAAAAGGTTGATTACAAAAGTGTTTTCCCCCATCACTTATAATAGCTCGAGGTGTTCCAAATCTTGCGAAAATGTTTTGTTTTAAAAACCGCAAAACAGTTTTATGATCATTATGTCGACAAGGAACAACCTCTACCCATTTGGAAACATAATCAATACCGACCAAGATATAAAGATATCCAAAAGAAATAGGGAAAGGACCCATAAAATCAATGCCCCAATAATCAAATATTTCAATTACCAAAATTGGGTTCAAAGGCATCATGTTTCTACAGGTAATTGCCCCCAACTTTTGACAACGGTCACAAGTTCGACAAAAAGAATTAGTGTCTTTAAAAAGCGTAGGCCAATAAAATCCACACTGCAAAATTTTTGCAGCGGTTTTCTTTACAGAAAAATGACCGCCACATGCTTCATTATGACAAAAAGAAATTACTGCATGGATTTCATTATCAGGTACACACCTCCTAATGATCTGATCAGGGCAATATTTAAACAGATAGGGGTCATCCCAAAAGAAATTTTGAACCTCTATAAGAAATTTCCTCTTGTCTTGAGCAGTCCAATCAGATGGAATTTTACCTGTAGCAAGAAAATTAACAATGTTAGCAAACCAAGGTAATTCTGAAGTAGCAAATAATTGCTCATCTGGAAAAGAATCATTAATTGGCAATGTTTCAATGGACTCCTTAAAACTCAATCTAGACAAGTGATCAGCCACTACATTTTCTACTCCCTTTTTGTCTTTGATTGTGATGTCAAATTCTTGAAGTAGTAGGATCCACCTAATCAGTTCGAGCTTTAGCATTTTTCTTTTCAAAAAGGTATTTTAAAGCTGCATGGTCAGTGAAAATAATAATAGGTGATCCAACTATATAAGCACAAAACTTATCCAAAGCAAATACCACATCAAGGAGTTCTTTTTCAATTGTAGAATAATTCATCTGAGCACTGTTCAAGGTTCTGCTTGCATAATGGATGAAATGTGGCTTCTTATCCTTTCTTTGCTCCAAAACAGCTCCAACCGCAAAATCACTGGCATCACACATAATTTCAAAAGGTAAAGTCCAGTCAGGTGGTTGTATAATTGGAGCAGATGCGAGCATTTCAATTAATTTCTCAAAAGCCTTTTGACATGAATCAGACCACTCAAATATACTGTCTTTTAATAGGAGATTACACAAGGGTCTAGATATTGCACTAAAATTCTGAATAAATCTCCTATAAAAACCAGCATGACCTAAAAATGATCTGACATCTTTAACAGTTTTTGGAACTGGCAATTTTGAAATTAATTCAATTTTAGCTTTATCCACTTCAATTCCTTTAGAAGAAACAATATGACCAAGAACAATTCCAAAAGAAACCATAAAATGACATTTCTCCCAATTTAAAATAAAGTTTTTCTCCTGGCATCGAACCAATTCTTTTTCCAAATTACTCAAGCAATTATCAAAAGAATCACCAAAAAACAGATATATCATCCATGAAAACTTCAAGAAATTTCTCAATCAAATCACTGAAAATACTGATCATGCATCTTTGAAAAGTAGCAGGAGCATTACATAGACCAAAAGGCATTCTACGAAAAGCAAAAGTACCAAAAGGACATGTAAAAGTAGTTTTTTCTTGATCTTCAATGGCAATTTCAATTTGATAATAACCTGAGTATCCATCTAGGAAACAATAAAATTCATGACCGGCTACCCTTTCTAAGATTTGATCAATAAAAGGTAAAGGGAAATGGTCTTTTCTAGTTGCAGAATTTAGCTTTCTCTAATCAATGCACATGCGCCAACTTGAAACAACTCTAGTAGGTATCAATTCATTCTTATCATTTTTAACCACAGTTATGCCAGATTTCTTAGGTACAACTTGAGTAGGACTTACCCATTTACTATCAGAGATGGAACAAATAATACATGCATCTATTAATTTCAACACCTCAGTTTTAACAGCATCTTTCATGATTGGGTTTAACCTACGTTGTGCTTCCCTAGAAGACTTGGCTTCATCCTCTAAAAATATTTTATGAGTACAAACAAGAGGACTAATTCCCTTAATGTCAGCAAGAGTCCAACCAATGGCAGATCTGTGAGAATTCAACACATTAAGTAACTTACTTTCTTGCAAAGAGTCAAGTTCAAAAGATATTACCACTGGAAAAGTGTTGTTGGACCCCAAGAAGGCATGTTTAAGTCCCACAGGTAAAAGTTTCAATTCTAGATTAGGAACTTCCACATTTGATGGCAATGTCTTTTCCTTCCGAGGTGGAAGCTTCTCAAATTTTGGTGTCCATTTATTAACCTGCAAGGATTTAAACAACGAATTAAGATAAGCAATTTCTGGATCCTCAAGTAATTCAGATTCTTTAGAATTCAATAAAAGAGCCTTTAGAGGGTTAGAAATACTAGTCTTCTCAAATTGATCCTGCACAAGAGCTTCAATCAAGTTCACCACTGCACATTCATCATCTTCATAAGGTCGCCTGAAAACATTAAAAATGTTAATTTCCAATGTCATGTTACCAAAAATGAGTTTCATTACCCCACTTATGCAACTAATGTGTGCATCACATGTAGCAAGAAATGGACGTCCTAAAATGATAGGAATTTCATTTTCAGAATGCAAAACAGGTTGTGTATCCAAAACAACAAAGTCAACAAGGTAGTAAAATTTGTCCATTTGGACCAATACATCCTCAATTACCCCTCTCGGCACTCGTCCAGAGAACGATCAACAAGTTACAACTTCATTGTTGTGGGCTTCAATTCACCAAGACCTAACTGCAAATATACTGAATATGGCAATAAATTTACACTAGCCCCCAAATCCAGCAAAGCACAATTGATGTAATTTTTTCCAATTACACATGAAAGAGTGGGACTTCCTGGATCTTTGTATTTAGGAGGGACCTTATGTTGCAACAATGCACTCACATGTTCAGTCAAAAATGCAGTTTTCTTCACCTGATGCTTTCTTTTAAAAGTGCACAGATCTTTTAAAAATTTAGCATAAGAAGGGATCTGTTTAATAGCATCTACCAGAGGAATATTAACTTTGACTTCTTTAAAAACATCCAAAATTTCAGAATTTTGATTCAATTTCTTTGGAGGATTTAAAGCTTGGGGAAAAGGAGCGGGAAAATGATATTCATTTGATTCACTCAATTTGGACTTGTTTAGTTCATCATTATTCTTAGATTTTTCAACTTCCTTTGGTGAAGGTGTGTTATCAATTATTTTACCACTTCTAAGAGCAATGACAGACTTAGCATGTTCAATTGAGGTTTCACACGAATTAACATTCTTTGGATTTGGTTGAGTTTGAGAAGGAAATTTTCCTTTTTCATTTATTGCAAAAGAATTTGTCAATTTAGAAATTTGGCTTTTAATTTCTTTATTTTCTTCAACTATTTGACCAAACAAGGTATCATACCTTTGATTTTGCTTTTGCTGTTCCTGCATAAATGCTTGAAGAGTTTCGCTCAAAGAAGGTCTAGCATTAAATGTATTAGTTGCAGGAAACTGATGATTGAAAGAATTTCTATCACTTACTTGAGGTTGTGACTCATTGCTCCAACGAAAGTTTGGATGGTTTCTTGTTGCTGGATTGTAAGTATTGGAAAAAGGAGAATACTGTTGTTTGAAGTTTCCAACAGCAGCACAACGCTCCTCATAAGCTCCTTTCATTTCCTGAAAAATTGGGCAATTTTTAACAGTATGACCAATCTCATAACAAGAATCAGAAACTTGATTAATATCAGCTTGAAAAACAGGTTGAGGAAAATTTGATTCTTCCGTTTTCAAAGCAGCTATCTCTTTAGTCAAAACCTCAAATTTTAATTTCCAATCGTCTTCTTCTTTTAATGGATAAATTCCTTTATTAGTAGAAGATGTGGCAATTCTTGACCGATCAGTGGTCTCAACCGGACTGGGGGACAGTCGATTGATGAGCTTTTTCAGCAATTTCATCCAAAAATTCTAAGGCATCATCAGGGTCTTTTTGCATAAAATTTCCATTACACATTGACTCAACAAATTGGCGATCACGAGGGAGAAGTCCCTCATAGATATAACTAGAAAGACGCCAGTTTTCAAAGCCATGGTGTGGGCACAAATTCAAAAGCTCTTTAAATTTTTCCCAAGTTTGATACAAAGTTTCATTTTCTTTTTGAGAGAAATTTGAGATTCTTTTCTTAAGAGCAATCGTCTTGTGATTAGGAAAATATTTGTTAAAAAATGCTTTAAGTCATTTCCCCCCATGAACCTATGGACCTAGCCCTTAATGAATACAACCAACTTTTAGCCTTTTCTTTTAAGGAAAAAGGAAAAAATTTCAACCTTATGAAATTAATCCTATCAAGTTCAACATTGTAAAAGGTGCCAATTGCTTCTTCAAATTCCCTAACATGCACAAAAGGATTTTCACTTTCCATGCCATGAAAAATAGGTAGTAATTGAATCATTCCAGGTTTGAAATCATAATTTGGCATGTTAGGTGGAAACATGATGCAAGATGGATTTGGTGCACGAATAGGATGCAATAATGTCTCTAAAGTTCTAGGTGCAACTACTTCTTCTCTTATGGGAATTTCATTATTCTCAATCTGAGCATTAATTTCTTGTTGATTATTTGCAATTTCTGCCATGCTTTCAGATTTGTTGGATATTTCAGTTCGAAGAAGTTGAAGCTGAATGTTCTAAATTAACAGTTTCAAGCTTTTTAACAAATCTTCCTAGATGACCTCTAGGTCGCATAAAGGAAATAAATAAATAAACAAAAACAAAACAAAACAAAACAAAATTTTAAAAAAATATATTAACAATAAGATGAAAGTTGGAAAGAGTGTACCAGATGTGAAGAATTTCACATAACCAGCAAACCTCTGACCAAGGGGATCTCTATACTCTTTGACAAGCCGCTCCCGGCAATGGCGCCAATTTGTTCGCACCACTTTGTAAAACCCAAGGGAGATGTCGTATAGCAGTGTAGCTCGGAAGTCCGAGTGTCGTATCCACAGAGAGCGGTGTAAAGATAGCAGAGCTGAAAAAGAACAATTATGATTGAAAAGTAGATTTATGCAAGATTTGATTTCAAGAAAATTCAATTGATTAAAACACTAAGGCTTTGGGTTTCCACTTTTAACATAAGCATGCAACTCTTAATAATTTGATCCACAAAATATTTTCCTTTGTAGTTGTTCAAAATAATTAAAGCCCTTTTTAATTTCCTTTAGAAGTATTCTAAGCATAACTTGTACCATTGGCAACAAACTATCAAAAAATAAACTTCATCAAAATTCTATTAATCTTTAGTAATTCTCTTCTCTTTTAAAAGCATGAAAGTTTTTACTACACAATGGGAAAAACATGATTGAACCCATGAAATAGATTATCAAACATTCATCAATTAATTAAAAAGAAAACTACAAATTCCATTTGAACAAACACTACAAAATCACATTAAAGCTTAAGTTTGGATCAAACTAATAAAAATTACACACTTATATTAAAAGCTTTCTCCCTAGCCTTAGCTAGGGAGTTAGTTCCCCATAATAAAATTAAACTAAAAACAGAAATTAAAATCTCAAGAGTTGTGGAGCTTGGGTGTTGTTTGAAGGCTTGTAGAGCTTCCTATTTATAGCCTTAAATCTCAACAACAACAATCACTAGGGAAATATTAAAATCTGAAATTCTTATCCCTTTCAATGCAAAACCGTAGCCCATCTCTTCATTGTTTCTTCTTTTAGCATGGGTGTGGCACTTCATGCATTCTTTTCAATTCTTTTCTTCTTGGTTGCTCCATCCATTGCTACTTTTCCTTTCTTTTATGCCTTGGTGTGGCACTTCAACACTTTATTATGCACTTCCATACTTTCCTTCTTCTCTTTGTTGGGTGGTACATCATTGTGCATGCATTTTATATTTCTTCTTTTAGCATGGGGGTCTGGCTCCTCTTGTTTAATCCATCATTGCATTTGCTGTAAGATCTCTCCTCCCATGATGTGTTTTCTGTGCATAGTCCAAGTTGATTAAGCCATCCTTTCCAAGTGTGGTAAAATGCAGAAAAAGAGTTGACACAAAAAAATGATGTCATAGCAGCCCAAAACGAATTCTCTGAACCATGTTTGGAGCGGGAAGGCCTGAGGTGTCAATATTGATCCAATGGGGCTCAAATTTGGATATGTTATAATAGACACCCATTGGATCAACGTTCATGAAGAATGCATTCCTATATGAGTAGTAAAAACGTGTGTTTTGGGGCTTTCAATCTGTCTGCAGAAAATGGACTGGAGTTTGGGCTTCATTTCTTTTCTCTCCTTGGGCTGCTGCTCAAGAAATAGCTACCTAATAGAAAATTCAACTGAATTAGCCATTATTTCAATGAAGTGCAAATGGATTTGTAAAATGCAATGTAACATTCTAATTGGTTCAAAATTCATTAAAACAAAGTACTAACAAATATAGATTAGGGATAGAAATTGTAATAATTATGTGTTTATCAGACACCATTTTCTCTAGCCTATGGGACAAAAACAATCATCCCCCCACACATCACAGTCCCTTCCGTGAGCATTGAGGTGAGCAGTCTTGACCAAAACTCCAAGCAGATGAAAGTCAACCTTGATCTGCTCGAAGGAGAACGGAAAAGGCTATCCCGGTCGAGCACCTTGACCAGCCAAGCATAGAAGAGGTAGAATAGCCAAACTTGATGCAGATCGATGAGGATCCTAGCTGGCAAGACCCCATCATTGACTACCTGGTTAATGAAAACTTACCCAAGGACAAGTTCGAGGCTCGGAAAATCAAACAGAAGGCTGCGAGGTACTACATGAAAAGTGACATGCTTGTTCGCAGATCATACTCCGGCCCTCACCTTACTTGCATCAAGTACCCTCAGACGCTCGAGGTTCTTTGGAAAATACACGACGACGAATGTGGAAATCACGTTGGGGGCAGATCGCTGCCCATAATTCCCTCAACATATGCTACTTCTGGCCTACCATGCGCCAAGACTCCACGGAGTATTCTCAAAGATGTGATCGGTGCCAACGATATAAGCCGATCCCTGGCTTGCCAGCTGAGGAATACCATCCGCAGAACAGTCCATGGCCTTTCATGCAATGGGCCATCGATTTGGTGGGACCTATGCCGATAGCACCTGCCAACAAGGAGATGATGATCGTCGCCATGGATTACTTCACCAAATGGATCGAGGCCGAGGCTTTATCCTCTACCAAGGAAGCTGATGTCGAACGATTTATCTGGAAGAACATCATCTGTCGATTCGGATGCCTGCAGTCGATAGTCACCGACAATGGTACACAGTTCGTGGGCAGGCAGATCACTGCATTCCTTGCGAAATATGGCATTAAACAGGCACTCAGATATTCGTAAGGCAATGGCCAAGTAAAAGCATCCAACAAGATCGTGCTGGACTTCTTGAAGAAAAGACTGAAAGGCACAGAAGGAAAATGGGTCGACGAGTTACCAGGAGTCCTGTGGGCTTATCGCACAACCAAAAGGAGATCAACCGGTGAGACACCATTTTCTCTAGCCTATGGGACAGAAGCAATCATCCCCCCACACATCACAGTCCGTTCCATGAGCATTGAAGTGGGCAGTCTTGAACAAAACTGCAAGCAGATGAAAGTCAACCTTGATCTGCTCGAAGGAGAACGGAAAAGGCTATTGTTCGAGTGGCAGCCTACCAGAGCGCTCGACGTCCTACTCCAGTAAGAAGGCCAAGATCAGACAGTTTCGACCTGGGGACCTTGTGCTTAGAAATAGTTTCATCACAGCACCATGGGAAGGGTCAAAGAAGATGAAGTCCAACTGGGAAGGCCCCTACGTGATCAGCCGACCTGGGGGCAGAGGAAGTTACACCATCGACACTCTAGAAGGAAAGGAAATTCCATGACAATGGAATGCACACCACCTTCGGAGATACTATCAATGAAGCCCTTCGCTGACCAGTTGGGCTCATAGTAGGCGACAAGCCTCACCTCCATTGCAAACAAGCTGCTCCTCGAAGCACAAATTTAATGGAAAAAATTTCGAGTGTTATGTCCCCGACATACACTCGAGGCGATAAGCCCCACCTCCATTGCAGACAAGCTGCTCCTCGAAGCACGAACTCAATGGAGCATTTTTTGAGTGTTATGTCCCCGACATACGCTCGCAGGCGACAAGCCCCACCCCCATTGCAGACAAGCTGCTCCTTGAAGCACGAACTCAATGGAAAAAATTTCGAGTGTTATGTCCCCGACATATGCTCGCAGGCGACGAGGCCCACCTCCATTGCAGACAAGCTGGTCCTCGAAGCACGAACTCAATGAAACATTTTTCAAGCGCTATGTCCTCGACATACGTACACAGGCTACAAGCCTTACCTCCATTGTAGGCAAGCTACTTCTCGAGTACAAATACAATGGAGTCTCTTTCAAGCGCTATGCCTCCGAACATACACTTACAAGATACAATGAGAATTGAAGTTTGAAAAATAATTGAAAATTCCATAGCAAAGTGGCCAACCGGCCAAGTTCAACAAAAAATAAGGTGGTCAACCAAAGACCACTTATTGAAAAGAAATTAAAAAGTTCAAAAAACAGCAAAAATGAACTACATCTACTAGGGGACTTCGGCAGATGACCCTCTCCCGGTCACAGCCTCGACCGCCTCAACATCACTCTACTCAACCGGCGCCATCTGCTCAACAACCTCAACTGCCTCGCTCCTCCGCATCTGTCCTAACCTCGTCAGCTGTGCCACCTTGGGCATTCTCTTCCTCCATTGCAGCTTCATCCTGCTACCTACTCTTCTACTACTTCTACGTCCGCAGCATGGATCTGCGCTCACTTTTAGCAGGGGGCAGGTCAAGACAAAGCAGCTCGCCATCATCATCTTCGAGAGGGCAACATGGAGAAGTACCATTTCGGTAATCCAAGTATCCCAACTTGTACGCATTAGCAGCAATCTCATGCTTGGATGCCTCCGTGGCTGAGGCTTGTTGCGATCTTGGGCCAGCAGCAGCATGCTTATGTTCGAGGCGAAAGTAGGCTTCCTTGCGTTCGAGCAAAGTAGCCATAAGAGACTCAAGCTCACCATCCATTTGGCCAACAGAACTCTTGAGCGCAGACATACTCTCCTTCTTCTTCACCAGCTCATCAAGCAGGGCAAAAGAGGTTGCAACGGCACGTGAGTTCCGCATGGCCCCAACACTAAAAATCATCCCCATTTGAAGATGATACATGGCGGCTTCTTCTTGTTTATCCAAGGGAAGGCTTGAGAAAGCCCCAAGGTCACCAGCTCGGTACACGTGGTCAACCAGCTTCGCACAAGCGGACGGACTTGACAGGAAGCTCGCTTTAAACGGGATCGGACACGGACTCGTCCCTAGCAGAGCTATCACCAAGCCTCGCAAACGAGTCATGATTGCTAGACAGAGGTACAGTCCTCTCAGTTTGATCTCCGGTTCGGTGCTGACACCCCAAACCTGGCTTCTTAGCAGCCTCTTTACGAGGCATATCACAAGTTTTGGGAGTACAGGCGGAGCCTTGAGCAGAATATCTCGGACCTCCTGCATGCCATTGACCTTGTTGTTGTTCGCGCTAACAAGGCTTCTGGTCCTGGCAAACGAGGCATGAGCAACTCCCATATGGAGCTTCTCAGCAGATGAGACCACCCTTGAGGAAGACTTGCTCATGGCAGAAGGAGGTCTTGATTGTTTTATCTGAGGATACCTATCCCTTGATCGTGAGACCACGGCTTTATCGTGGGCAGATCTACTACTAGCCTTCTTCTACTCAGAGAACTCGGTCGAGGACTCCTCCCTGCTCGACTGGCACATAACTTAGGTCCAAGCCATGCAGCTTCCATCTTTCAACATCCTCAACAGGGGGCAGGCCACCGTCCTTCTTCCGATGTTTGCTCAAGAACCAGCGCCATTCACGAATCTAGGCAGGGATGTACAAAGCTTGCTGAACCTTGGTCATGTTCGGGTTCGAGAACGAGCTTCTTGCGGATGGCATTTCCTGAACCAGGAGACAAAAGCCAATTAGAGGGTTTAGAAAGAAGGGAAACTGTAGCAAATCAAAGGGATGCAACTTACCATCACAGTAGGTGAGAGGGACGAGCGGACCGTCACCAACCTCCCCTTCCCATCTGCCACTTACTTCCAGCACGTCCTTGCTCCACACATGATCGCCCTGACTAAAACTGTCGAACAACTTTGGCTTGCACGCACGAACTTGAGCATACTTCTCGAAGTGCCTCACCTCGAAGAAGTAGAAGAATTAACGTAAGCAGTCAGACCTAGCTTGAAAAAGCGACTCAAGTTCTCAAAGCAGAGGATCGCCCGATAAACATTTCGGAGTACACTGGCTCAGGGCACACTCCATGGCGCAGAATACATCCCTGAAAAGTTTTGACAGTGGAAATGTGAAGGACAGCGAGAAATAGAAGGGACAGAACGTGATAATCCTGGCTCCTGGATTGTTCGAATCCACAAGAGGTACACTGTCAGGACGAGGGCTCCGCCAAGTTGACATGCACGTCCTTGGGAATGGCAGAATCAAAAAGTACACGCCATGTCTTGAACTGGGCCTCGGTGGTAACGCGGTGCAAATTTTCCACGAACTTCTTTTTGGGCGCTTGGGAACCACCCCCAGGTACAAAGGCACTTGCGAGCTTAGTGATCGGCTTCTCCCTTCAGAAGACATGGTCGTTGAGCAGCTGCAAAAACAACAAAGAAAATCACAAGTTAAAATTCCTAGTTTGTGGTTCAACCAAAAAAAAAGGGGGGGGGGGGGGGAGGAAGAAACAGCATCAACATAAAAAAGGAGGTCCCGCAGGTGGCAGCCCAATTCCAGAGGAGCCCAGCGCCTCCCAGCTCGAGCCCACTTGCTGCACAACTCGCGCCTCCAGGCCAGCTCGCCTTTTGCTCCAGTCCGGCCCATGTAGGGCACCAGCTCCAGCGCAAGGCCAGTCATGTGAGCGACGCCCAGGTGTCCGCATGTCCCGTTCCAGCGCTTGGCTCACTGAGCATGCGAGGCCCAAGAGTAGCGCCTGTCGCTCCAGCCTCCAACCAAGCGCGTGACCAGCTCAAGCCCAGACTGCAGCCCTCTCGCACCTGTCCGTGCACACCATGCCCACCAGCTCCAGGACCCAAGCTTGCGCACTTGCTGCCATCTTGGCTCACCAACACGCACCATGCCTCCCTTGGCAGACTTCTCCTTGCTGCCAAAGCTCACCACGCTGGACCCCCAGCCAAGAAGACAATATATATATATATATGTATTTTTTAGTTTGAGCCAATTTACCTAGAGATGCCCTCCCTCCTTCTTGACAAAGCAAGCTAGAACAATTCTCTCACCAACAAAATTGGAGGATCAAATTTTGGTTGGAAGAATAACTTGGAGGAGCCCTACATTTATAAGGAGCAAAATTTCCTTGACCTACAAGGAATCTCAAACCCTTTCCAATTGGGTGTTCATAAAATTGGCAAGTCAAAAGCCTCCTCCACGCAGGAGCCCAAGTCACAGAAGGAAGCCCAATTGAAGTTGGACAACCCAACAAATAATTCACATCTCCTACATGTCACCACGCGCCATGCAGAAGCTGGGAGGGCATTTGTGGGAACCGAATTAAATCACCCTAGGTCAAATAATTCCTTCCATTTGGGATTATTTGACCTAATTGAGAGTTACTCAATTTAATTGGGAGTTACCCAATTAAATTGGCAATTACCTAATTAAAATGGGGATTGATTGATTCCTACCCTAATTAGGGATTTGATTTAAATCAAATAAATCAAATCCCTAATTAATCAAATCTCACCTAATTAGGGAGGAGTAATTCCTTTCCTTCTACGGAATTATTCCTCTAAAACCCTAGCCTCCAAGGCCCCTATAAATACCTAGCTACACACAATGGTTAAGGTACGTCTAAATTCCTCCTGAAACTCTGCAGAAATTATCCCTCACAAACCCTAGCCACCATCTTCTTTCTCTCTCTCACACACAAGGCTCCGGCCTTCACACATGGCTCCGGCCACCCGGTTTTCCTTGAAATACCCAACCTAACTTTGGCATTGGTGTGGTCCTTTTACTCCGATCCTGTTTTGCAGGGAGGGAGAGGTGGGAAGAAGACGAAGGAATCTTGGGCGAATATTCCCGTGGGAGGAAATTTGCTCCCACAAAACCCACCCAATGTTGTGGGGCTTATGCAAACCCACAATTGTTTTTTGTGTGAATATTTTTGGTTCAACAACTGCAGGTCGAAAAATCTCTCTATTCTCAATGAACTTTCGCATCAAGGCAAGAACCCGTGAATGGCCATATATGAACTTCACTAGTTGCTTAGCACTTCGAATTGTATAATCAAACACTTTCTACTCGCTAATATCTTCTAGCATTAAATCAATGCAATAGGCCGCACATGGAGTCAACCACATTTTCCCCTGTAACTCTATAAGTTTCCCTCACACCTTCTTCTAATTGGAAGCATTGTCGGTAATGATTTGAACAACATTCTCTTCCACAGTTTCTTCCACCACACTATCCAAGAAGTTGTACATCAAATCTTCATTTCTTATTGTATTCAACGCATCAACCGATTTCAAAAATCATGTACCTTGAGGGATATTCACAAGAAAGTTAAGTAAAACCCTACTTTTTCCATCCGTCCATCCATGCGATATAATAGTGCATCCATATCTCTTTCGAGCCTTAATGTGATCTCCCAGCATTCTTTGGATATCATCAACTTCATCATTTAAATCCCAAGTTCCCAACTCATGACTAGATGGAGGGTTAAACCCGGGACCGAAATTGGCAATTGCATCCATCGCCGAAAAAGATATGGATTATTAGCCACATTGAATGCAAGTGCACTAGTGTAGAACCACCGCCCAATCTTTTGGCACACTTATCTTCTTTCTTCCTTTTTGAATGTCAAATTTAAGGTTGCTTGTCAAGCTTCCGCGGAGACATACCTATCAAGCGATCCCTTACACCTAGGTGGTGGACTTATAGATTCTTCACCAAGTGGAGTTTGAACACTCCCACTCCTACTCAAACTGTTGTCTAGCAAGGTGTAAAATGCTTGAAAGACAAAAGTTTTGAAGAAACCGTCATGTGTCTTATTACGTCAAAGGCAAAATCTAACAAATATTGTTACTATATGGAGCTTACTTAAATTTTTTTTTTTAAATAAAAAACTCATGTAGATGAAAAAAAAAAAAGACTTAAGCCATTCTTTGACAAAAAAGGGGGACTTAATGCTTACTTAAATTACACACTTGAAATTCTTGATGATGGTGCAATGCCTTGGCCCAACTATTTAATTTTATTTTGGAAAAGTTACATTTTACCCTTGGAGTTAAGAGAATTTTGGACACTTTTGGCTCGGAATTTGTTTAGGGAATTTGAGTTGCACCATTACGTAGAGCTCGCTCTCATGGGTTTGTAGACACGCGATGGGCTCAATTCCGAGTTAACTTGAGAAACTTATTGTCTAAAATTATTTCAGGTAAAATGGTAATTTCAGAAGTTGGGTTAAAACCCCAAAACCCTAGCATGTGCAATCAGATTCTCTTTTCCTTATCTTCCCTCGTGCGATCTCTCATTTCTCTCTCCATGTACACAACGCGAGCTTGACTTCCTACCGGTGAATCATCGTCATCTGGCCACGGTTTCTAGTGATATTGGTGTCAAAAGTTTCGTATCTTCCTCATCTACCTAGCCCAGTCCTCAATCAACGACACGAACTCAAGTTTGAGCGGAGATATGGACTGGAAGCCACGGCCAGAATTGTCCTAGCGATGTCGAACTTTGTAGCGCTGAGATTAGTTGTTTATTACCCCCATCAGCCAAAAATTTGGTACCAAAACGTTAGTCGACACCTCCTTTGTGTTTTCCCTCCAAGAATCGACTGGATCTATCGCCGGTTAGCTCGAATCGACAACGCCGTTAACTGTCGAATTAGACTTCGACTCAAGGTATAAAGCTACTCCCCTTGTCGTGCTCATTCTTTCGGTACATGTATTGCGTGGAGATTTGGAGTTTTTGAATCACCGAAATTTTACTCAAGATACCTACCATCGATGCGGAACATGGTCCTGGTGTTGGTGACCTATTTTGGACCTAGAATGATCTTCCTGTCAATTTGGTATTAGAGCATTAGTTTAACTTCCTGTAGATTTCGCAAGTTATGTTCATACTTAGTTATCACTACTTTCTACCTTTCTTTTAGTGTCATGCCTCCTAAACATTGTAGACCGAGGACTAGCTGCCAGGAGGCTAGGGAGCCTAATCCACCACCTCAGCCACAACCCGACGTGCCTCCAACCTCATATGCAGCTCAACTGCCATCTCCACTTGTTGTTGAGGAAGCATGTGAGAATGAGCTTAAAGTACCACCATCGAGGCAAGAACCTGAACTACGTGCGGTTCTTAATTAGTTGACACGAACGGTTGTCACAGTTCTGCAAGGTTAGGTAATGATGAGACTTTAGACATCGAAAAGGCCAAGAAATTGGATGCTCCTACCTATTCAGGTAGTGCAGATTTGGCAGAGGCTGAGAGTTGGTTCACATAGTTGGAAAGAGTTTTTGAGGTTATGAGGTGTCCCATTGAGAATAGAGTTTGTTTGGCTACTTTCCTCTTGAAGGGGAATGCATACTTTTGGTGGGAGACTATTCGGCAAGACTATCATGATCATACTGCTATTCCTCGAGCATAGTTTTAGTGGATCTTCTATGATCAGTTCTACCCTCGTTCTTATTGGGATACTAAACAAGTTGAATTTGTGAAGTTGAGGCCCAACTCAATGACTGTGTTGGAGTATGAGCACAAATTTAATGAGTTGTCGAGATTTTCTTCTGAGTTGGTTCCCAAATGAGGAAGAGAGGTGCAAACGATTCAAAAGATGACTATGTAAAGAGATTCAGACCGTTGTGATTGTAGTTACTTATCTTTCTGTGAGAGCTTTGGCCCAAGCAGTCGATCGAGCAGCGAAGACTCTTAGTTCACATGGTACGGCAAGACATCCACCAAAGAGAAACGGATGTAGTTTTGGTTCTTTAGGCAATGGTTGGTCATGAGGGATTCAGATCAAGTTCTGGAAATGGGAAATCTGGACCCAGGCCAACCTAGAGTCAAAACTCAGGTCAACAATTAGTTGATAGTACAGCTCGAGATTCATCACAGTTGAGTGGACCTCGAGATATCAAGAGTGGGTCTAGTTGGCAATTTGGCCCATGTTGTTACCATTGTAGAAACTTAAACACTCTAAAAAGGATTGCCTCAACCTTTACCTGGGTTGTACCACAACACAAAGAGCAATAGCCCATTAAAGGCAAAGTGTTGGAGGTCAAACTTAGGGCTAAAGAGATACCACAGTTGCTGATTCTTCATCTAGCAGGGGGGCATAGTCTGTTGTTCAACACAGAGATGGTAGGTAGCAGAGAAGTCAACTAGGACGCACATGCCACACCAGACGTCATCATGGGTATGTTACTTGTTTTTTGTCACAATGCATGTGTTCTAATAAATCCTAGAGCAACACATTCATTTGTAGGACGTAGTTTTGTGCTTTATGCAAGTGTCAAACCAACACAAATTAGCGGAGGACTTAGTATTTCCTTACCTATTAGGGATGTTCTTGTTGTGAACATGGCTTTTAAGGGAAGTTATGTCCAAGTTGGGTGAAGTAGTGTTAGAAGCGGATTTGATTCCGTTGGATATCGTCGATCTCGATGTTATTATGGGAATGGATTGGTTAACAAGAGACCATGCTTCGGTAGATGGCATTCCACAACTTCCACTAACGTAGAAATAAAGAAGGCATTCCATAGGTGTAGAGGTAAAAAAGGCAATCTCACCCAGATAACCCGACTAGTTAAGATAGCATTTGAAGGAGAAAAAGTAGGATTCCATCTCCTTAGTGCAAAAATCATACCATTCACATACCAAGGGCGATGGTATGTGAAGGGCAGATTGCTTTTGGAAAGAGGTCATATTATGAAGTCATGGGCAACTCGAGGTAACTTTTTGTGGAAAGCTTAAGGTTGTCTCTTTGTGTTTGATTTCGGCCTTAAAAGCAAAAGGAATACTTAAGAAGGGGTGTGCGTGCTACTTAGCTCATGTGATTGACACTTGAGATAAGACTTTGAACTTGGAGGATATCCCGGTAGTACAAGAGTTTCCGCATGTATTTCCGGATGATCTTCCTAGATTACCCCCATATCGAGAGATTGAATTCACTATCAAACTTTTTCCTAGATTACTATTCATATATCTCAAGCACCATATAAATGGCACCAGCATAACTGAGAGAGTTGAAGACTCAACTGCAAGAGTTAGTGGATCATGGATTTATTCGACCCAATGTTTCACCTCGGGGTGTACCAGTTTTGTTTGTGAAGAAGAAATATGGTACAATGAGGTTGTGTATCGATTAAAGGCAACTAAACAAGGTAACGGTGTGTAATCGGTATCCATGGCCTCGTATTGATGACTTAAAAAAATTATTTGCAAAGTTGTAAGTGTATAACAAAACTAAAACAAAATGAAATTGAAATACAAACTAAAAAACTAATATTCATTGAATGCTTGAATTAGCATATTTCAATTGTTCATTGAACTAAAAAACAATTATGATCCTACACGAACAAAATAAGCCATAAGCTACATCATAAAACAACTCGGTCCATTTTTAATAAGCTCTTAACATCTGACATTAGAAATTACGAAAATTCCCCATGACTACCAATGCATATCCAAACCAGGACTTCCTAGTTTAGTGTTACTTTCAAGATAAAATGTGTTGTTTAGCATCTCTGTACTTCTTTTTGGTTCATAAAAATAGGTGTCATGCACAAAACCAATGTGAAGACCAACAATGTACCTATATAGTCGACAATAAACATATTTTTCTTATTACAACAAATATAGTCAACATTGTTGGTCACAACATGGGCTCTCAAAATTCTTGAATGAACCAAAAAAAGATAGAAAAAGACTAGCACATCTTCTTGTTGAATTATAACCACAATTAAGAAAAATATGTATGTATATACATTTCTTCTTTTGTTCTTACTAACTTCACATTGGTTGCAAAATAGCATACACATGTAGAACTTTTTTTTTTATTGTAGGATATAAAAAAACTAGGAGGAAGGAATCAAAAAGTGACAGACATGATACTTAAGTGAGGTTTCATCTATTCTAACAAATTTACCCACAACCTCCACTAACTTAGAAATAAAGAAGGCATTCCACAGGTGTTAAATTCAGTATAAAAGCTTTGGCAAGTTTGGCAACCAGTCTTTAGGCATGATGTTCCCACGTTCATCAATAACACTTGTGGGTTGGTGGAAGAGTTGACATAGGCATTAAGAAGACTCACAAGGAGAGAGTCACTCTTCAAACAGTGAATGTTCAAGGTTGGAAAGAGTTACAAGGAGAGAGAAGTGCCTTTTTCTCACCCAAATAACCAGACTAGTTAAGATATCATTTGAAGGAGAAAAAGTAGGACTCCATCTCCGTAGTGCAAAAATCATACCATTCACATACCAAAGGCGATGATATGTGAATGGTAGTTTGCTTTCGGAAAGAGGCCGTATTATGAAGTCCCGAGCAACCCAAGGTAACTTTTTGTGGAGAGCATAAGGTTGTCCCTTTGTATTTGATTTCGGCTGTCGTGTTCGCTCTTAAGATTTAGCGACACTACCTATATGGAGAGATGTGTCAAATCTTCACCGATCATAAAATCCTTAAGTACTTCTTCACTCAAAAGGAATTGAATATGAGACAAAAGAGATGCCTAGAACTAATAAAAGATTATGATTGTACCACTACTAAAAAAAACGAAATAGACGACGGGAATTCACCGTCGTGTATCATGGTTTACAACCGACGAGAATCGACCGCCGTCTATTAACACATGAAATAACGACGGTAAATAACCGACGTGGTTAATATATTACACGTCATTTAAAAAACTAAAACCGACGTAGATTTCATACATAAAAGCATAGAAAGAGACCTTTCGACTATAATAGACGACGGTTTTAGCAAAACACAGACGTTTAAATAATGTTAAATATAAAAAACAACTACAAAACCGACGTGTAAAACTTAGAAACCGTCGTGGTTAATAAATACTACGTTCACTAAATAAAAAAACTGACGTCTAAAACATATAACATGGCATATATTTACTTTCACTGATGTACACAAAAAAATTATTTTGACGGCTTGAACACAAAAAAAACGACGTAGTTAAAATATTACAAGTCATAAAGAAACTAAAACCGACGTCGATTTGATACATAAAAGCATAAAAAGATAACTTTCGACTATAATAGACAACGGCTTTAGTAAAACACAGACGTTTAAATAATGTTAAATGTCAAAAACAACTACAAAACCGACGTAAATATTTTTATCAACGTCTCTAAATCAAACAAAACCGACGTGTAAAACGTAGAAACCGTCGTGGTTAATAAATACTACGTTCACTAAATAAAAAAACTGACGTCTAAAACATATAACATGGCATATATTTACTTTAACTGACGTAAAAACAAAAATAATCACGACCGTTTAGGTCACCACGGACGTTGAAAATTATTTTGACTGCTTGAACACAAAAAAAACGACGGGGATTTAACATTACACGTCGTTAATTAAAATACCTGTCATGTTTAATCCATTTACTACGGCCTAGGAGTCACATTTTAGGACGTTGTTAGTGCTTTACAACGTCGGTGGTTGTAGACTTTGACGTGTGTAATCTCTGAGACGTCATTGCTTTTAGCTTAACCGTCGTTAATAAGTAACGAAACGCCTTGAGTTATGCATTTGACGTCGGTTATTATAAAATGTAGGTCGTGGTTATACTTTACTATGTCCCAAGAATATAATTATTCGACGTTGTTATTTCCTTACTACGTCGGTAATTTATTTATTCCATGACGTGACTAGTCTTTGTTAAGTCTCTTTTATAACCTTTTTTGACGTGTGTATTCTCTAAGACGTCACTTGTTTAATTATAACTGACGTGTAACAATGTTTTTACGACGTTAATCATCAATTGATTATATCCCTAAATTCGTCGGTTTGAACTCTGCCGTCGTGTTATACATTATTGTTCGTCGTTGGTTATTTTATTTACCGTCATTGTTTTAAATATTTAGTAACCGTTTTGAAATGAATTTTAATTAACCGACGTGTTTTCCTTTTCAAATGGCGGTTTTTATTTCATTTTTGCGTTGTCATTCCACGTCAGTTGTGAAAACCCTACTTTGGTTGTTTTGTAGACGTCTCTTTTTGCGATTTTTGTAAATTGACCGTCGTATTTTCAGCTTTAACCGATTATTTTTAATTTTTGATTTGTCGTGCCCAAAGCCTGCAGAATGAAAATGTGATCGGAATTAAAATGATATACAGAGCTATGAATTAATGTCATACAATTAACTGCATAACTAATGTCATACATTACTACAATCAATCAATCCATATATCTTCACACCCATCTCTAATATTCTCACCCCCCAAACTCACCCATTAGGTCATCAAATGTGTCAACATTTGGTATCCCTCTAGAAAATGGCTCACACTCAATTCTAATATCACCTAGCACATCATCACCAATAACATCATTATATTCTCTATTAGGCATTGATAACACTACCGACCAACCACGATGCATTGGGTCATCAACATAAAATACTTGTTTGACTTGAGAAGCCATAACAAATTGGTCATTCCTATGTCCAATTTTACTCAGATCTACAAGGGTAAATCCAAGTTCGTCGACTACAAGGCCCGAAGTGTTATCTATCCAATCACACCTCAAGACTTGGGATTCTAAACTTTTGGTAGTCAAGATCCCAAATTTCTTAAATAACCCCATAAAAACCCATATTGGAGACAATCGGGTTTTTATCCTTGGCACTAGCAACTTGCATAGTATGTGCAAGTAAATAAACTCCACTATTTTGGACAGTTCGCACATCATCTTGTGCCTTGGTGTTAAATTTGACACCATTAATAAGATAGCTCCTATATGATGGCACTGCCATGCTTGGACTAGCTGCTAACCACCTCAAATTTTCTGATATGCCATTATAGTTTTCCCCATTAAATTCACTTTGAACCTGCAAATTAAACATATATCTTAATTCAATCTAACATATATATAGAAAGAAAGAAAAGTAAAATAAGTTCAATATGTCATTCAATAACATATATACCTTAAAGCGTAGCCATTGAATGAAAGTGCTATTGTGCTTATCTTGTAGCCACTTTGTTCTCTTTCTAAATTTCGGATAAGTAGTCTTGATGTGGATCATATGTTCCCTACAATTGACACGAAAAAAAACACGCATTACGGTCCCTTGTATATAAATAATATTTAAAATGGCTACATATGAAAAATTAAACTCATACATACTCGATATAAGGTAGGACTTCCTCCGTATTCTCCAAGACATATAGATGTGCCTGGTTCAACAAGTCCATATCAACTAAGCTCACTGTGCAACCTGATAATGGCTTTGAAACTCCCATATTCTTGCTTGAAGGCACTCCAACTGTACTAACATCAGATAAATGCTCGGTACAAAACTCTCCAGCTTCTTCAGCTATATACCGCTAAGCAATGCAACCTTCGGGACGAGTACGATTCTGAACATACCCCTTTAGCACTTTCATATATCTTTTAAACGGATACATCCATCTAAAATATACTGACCCACATAGACGAACTTCTCTGACAAGATGTACTACTAGATGAACCATGATATCAAAGAATGAAGGGGGAAAGTACTTCTCAAGCAAACACAAAGTAACTACTACATCTTCTTCCAACTTATCTAGCTTGGAAACATCTACCATCTTTGCACATATAGCATTGAAGAAGAAGCACAATCGAGTTATTGCATACCTTGCAGGCTTCTCCAAAACAGAACGAATTGCCACAGGGAGCAATTGTTGCATCAAGGTATGACAATCATGAGATTTAAGGCCAATAAGTCTTGAATCTTTTAAAGATACAAGATTTTTTATATTTGAAGAATAACCTTCAGGAACCTTCATACCATAAAAAGAATTGCAAACCGCTCTCTTCTCTGCTCTTGACAAATTCCAAGGCCCTAGAGGCAAGTGAGTACGTCTTTCCCCATACTCGGGTTGCAAATCAATTTTTACCCCCATATTCAATAAGTCTAACCGAGCAGCAATCCCATCTTTCTTTTTTCCAGGGATCTCTAGCAATGTACCAATGATACTATCGCAAACATTCTTCTCAATGTGCATAACATCTAAGGCATGCCTCACAGGGAGGTATTTCCAATACTCGAGATCAAAGAATTTTGATTTCTTCTTCCAACAAACTCTGTCACCATCATTCTCACAAACGCTTTCCCCATTTTTCGAGCCCCATATGTAATTAATATCTTCAACCATACGCAGCACTTCTTCTCCTGTTAATGGCTCGGGAGGCATGCCATATTCAGGTTTCCCATTAAAAGCTGCACGTTGCCTCCTATATGGATGATTGATTGGTAACCACTTTCTATGCCCAATGTAACAAATTTTGTGACC
Organism: Prunus fruticosa; assembly: GCA_018703695.1. Lineage (NCBI taxonomy): Eukaryota > Viridiplantae > Streptophyta > Magnoliopsida > Rosales > Rosaceae > Prunus > Prunus fruticosa. The sequence continues at coordinate 4,572,023 of CM031918.1, forward strand.
ATTTTTCAACCTGTGACTAGGTGTATCATCGCCGCATATTAGACAAGCTTTATATCCTTTAACAACACAACCAGATAAGTTTCCATAAGCAGGAAAATCATTAATTGTCCACAGGAACGCAGCTCTGAGTGTAAAGTATTCTCCTATGTGGGCATCATACACTCCTCTAATCCCATCTCACATAGATTTCAAATCATCAATCAAAGGCTCTAAGTAGACGTCTATATCATTTTCGGGCTATTTAGGACCGAAAATCAGTATAGTCAACATCATGAACTTCCGCTTCATGCATAGCCATGGTGGGAGATTATATGTAACTAACATAACTGGCCAACAACTGTATCTGCTACTTAAAGAATTGTGGGGATTGAATCCATCAGATGAGAGACCAATCTCAAGTTTCTTGGCTCATTACCAAAGTCGGGCCATTTTTCATCAACAAGTTTCCAAGACGGGGAATCCGCTGGATGAGACATATAACCGTCAACTGATTTTCTTGCCAAGTCAAACTCTTAGCTGTCTTATGTGATTGAAACATCCTTTTAAACCTTGGAATTGGAGGAAAATACCACACCACCTTCGCTGCCACACCCTCTTTCAAGAACCCATCTTTGGTTTCCTTCCACCTTGAGATACCACAAGTAGGAAAATTAATTGCATTCTCATACTCCTTCCGATACAAAATGCAGTCATTGGGACATGCGTGGATTTTCTCATAACTCATCCCTAAAGCAGACAAAGTCTTTTTTGCCTCGTACATAGATGAAGGTAGTGTATTTCCTTCTGGAAGAAATTCTCCTCGACGTATCAATAATTCTGTAAAGCAAACATCACTCATCCCATGTTTTGCTTTCAAATTATATAACTTCACCAAAGCCGACAACTTCGTGTACTTACTGCAACCAGGGTACAAGGGTTGATCGCCATCCCCAATCACATTGGCAAACTCATAAGGATCAGATCCAATATTGCCAAAATCATTATCATCCATCCCTAATTCTTCAGAAACATAACTGACCCTACTTTGCTCATATTCTTCCACATTTATACTAGCATTGGTAGTCCATTCCCAAGGTTCTCCGTGCCATGTCCAAATCTTATAGCTTTGGTCAATTCCATTAAAGTATAAGTGTTCCCTTATAATTCCAATCCCAAACAATCGAATATTCCCACATTTAACACATGGACAACGAATCTCAGTTGTATTTCCAACATTTTCTGACGCAAAATTCAAAAATCCTTCCACCCCTAACTCATATGCCTTCGATCTTCTATCCGCATGCATCCATGACTTATCCATCTCACACTCTATAAAATTCATATAAATATATATATATATTAAAGTGGAAAGACCAGCAATCAAACACTACCTCATTCAAATAGCAGAGAACAAAATGAAAATTAAATATAAAACGTAGACAAGACGACGGTTTGAAAAAAAATAATCATCGTTTAATATTCATTCAGACGACGGCATCTATAGTCACCGTCGTCATTAAGACACCCAAACCCAGAAATTTGAACTATGTTCTGGTAGCCTAAATACGACGTTTAATGGAGAAAACAGTCGTCTATAGACTACCATTGCGGCTTAAAACTTAGAACGACAGGAGTAAATTAACAACGACGTATAATAAACATTTGGACGACGGTTTGATCATTCAACCGTCGTCGCAGTAAAAAAAAAACAGCTTAAATCTCCCATCCCCATTCCTTTTCCAAGAACCCATGGCCAAACAAACATAAAAGAACCCAAACAGAGAGCAATTATTGATCGGTGCATAATTACATATCATTTTGTACCCTTTTAACTTATGATTTGGTTATGTTTTTGAGTTAAACTTATGCTTTTAATAAGTTTTGTGCTTGTTTCAGTGTTATAAGCTTGAGACTCACAAATTGCATTTTGGAGACAAATGAGCTCAAAACGGTGTCTGCAGATCAGTCAACTTCACGGATTAGACTGTACTTACTCAAGAAGAACCAGATAATGAGCCATACATTATTTGAAAGCTACGGAAGTCTATGTTCTGTAGAATTTTACGGTTCATGATTCCGAGTCTTCTAGAGAAAGTTATACATGTTTTGGCAACTTAAGGTCAAATTCGGCAGCATCTGCGTTACTGGGCCACAAATCACATTTGAAGGCCTTTCCGATTTTTCCTTGAGTTGGGCTGCATATGTTTGGAAATATAATTCAAAGAGCTTCAAGATTCATATTTTTCCAGATTTTTCAGAATGGAGCCACAAGCCCAAAACGAGCCCACAAGCTGGCTGCAATGCATTATCATGCATGACATATGCATGATGAAGTGTTGTTGATTGTGGGAAAGTTTGGTGAAGCATATTCAATACCTATTTTTGAGTGGAATTTTACAGCAGCCAAATGAATTAATTGAAGTTGAAGTGGATGATGCAACACTAAGCTTAATGACAAGAAGAATTGTTTTCAAATGCAATAGTGTGTTAGGTGAATTAAGTGTTGTAAGTTGGTGAAGTGAGTGTGGTTAGTGAACTCTATTGTATAATTCAGATTTTCACTTCCCCTAGGCCTATAAATAGGGAAGTTCTCTAAGCTTGTAAACACACCCCAAGGGGGGGAGCTCTCAAACACTTCTCTAGAGCTCACTTCCCTTCTCTCCCTCAAATTCTCCTAGTTTCCCTTTGTAGTTCTCAATTGTTGTAATAAGATCATTCTACTAAATTTTCTTTCTTCTAAATTCTCCAAACACTTCTTTATTCTCTTTCAAATTCTCTAAAGTCTCCATGTCTCAAACACTTCACAAACACCCTTCTCTCCCTTCCCTAAGTTCTAAAATTCTCCAAGTTCACAAATCTTCTCCAAATTTCCCAAACACTTTCTTCTTCCTTCACAAAGTTCTCAAACACATGCTCTTCCAAAATCCACAAAGTTCTCAAACACCACTTTCCTTTCTTCTCCAAAAGTCTCCATATTCTCAAACACTTCCCAAAACTCTTCTCCCTTCTCTTTCTCAAACACTTCTCTCTATTCTCATCCAAACTCTCCATGTTCTCAAGTGTTGTACAAACATTTTTTCTTCTTTTGTTTTCATTTCTGTTTTGTGTAGGAAAAATGAATTGGATCATTCAATCACCAATCCCTGTGGAATCGACCTCGCACTTACATATGCTAAACTACCAACGACTCGTGCACTTGCGAGTATCACAAGTTGAGGATGCAGCTGAATCCATTTTGGTGTAGCTGAATCTACACAACAATTATTACAAGAATGCAAACACCAAAACATAAAAGAACCCTAATATAGCTACCAACGAAAACATGTATGGATTTAAGAAGAGATTAGGGTTGTACTTACATGGATATTGAGAGAGAGCTGCGAGAATATAACAACTGCTTGAGAGAGAGCTTAGAGAATCTACATACCCAATGCTTTGAGAGAGAGCTTGGAGAATCTACGTACCCAATGCTTTGAGAGAGATCTTGGAGAATCTACATACCCAATACTTTGAGAGAGAGCTGAGAGAATATAACAAAAGCTTGAGAGAGAGCTGAGAGAATTAGGGTTAAAGGGACTAGAGAATCTACGTACTTACATGGATATTGAGAGAGAGCTAGGAGAACGAAAACTTTCAAACAAATTTATGTTGAAGAGAGAGAATGAACTATTTGAGGGTTGAAGGGAAATTCTGAAAATTTTAGGTTGCGGTCAAAATTTTTAAAGTACCGCGTTTTTCAACGACGACGGTCAACACTTACATCTAATTCTTACTTACAACGGCGGTGTCTATAAAAGACCGACGTTGTAAAACAAAGGACGTCGCTATTCAATAACGGACGTCGTAAAACCGAATACAATTAGTCTTCTTTTATGTGGTTGACCAAAAACAGCGGGAGAAAACCGCGTCGTTTCAAAAACCCGAAACCCGAAACCCTAAATTTTACAATAAATTTAAAAAAATACACAAGTACGAGAAAAATGAACCGAAAATTGCTATGAACTCCTTACAACAATACCTTCTACAATAGTAGGCTAAAATACGGATTTCATAATTTTGAATTTATGGGCACCAATGGATCACATAAACTTTAGGGTTATGTTATGTAAAGTATAAGGAGTACCATGCTTTGTCTCTAAATTTGTTTGAATTTTGTTATCATTCGAACTTTGAAAACTAAAATTACATTTTTCAGGCCTTAACGGGCAAGATATTGTCTCAATCAGTGCATAGAATTTGCCGGTATATTTTTCGGATTTTGTTTTGAATATATTCTTAATATTAGTAATTAAATACAATAAAAAAATATATCCAAAATGATATTTTTTAAAGCTTCAGGATAGAGACAATATTCCAATGCTTGGTAGTTTTCAGTTTAATTTTTGGATTTAGTTTTGAATTTAATATGGAATTCAATAAAATATAAAATTCATTAAAAATTAAATGAAAAATGACCTATCCGACGTTGTATCCATTTACAACGACGTTAAACATCACAAACTGACGTCGAAACTAATATAAAACGACGTATTTTTATAACAGACGTTGTTTAATTATACAAAGGTGGATATATAATAATATCCGCCTTCGTATATTATTAAGACGTCGTAAGGTTATACTAACCGACGTAGTATATGACTACAAAATTCATTTATACATGATGAATTAATTATAAAACCGCCATTGTTATGTCTATTAAACGTCATTTCAGTGGATATAACCGACATTGTTTACATATATAAGTATATTACTAAGACGTCGATAAGGTTATACTAACCGACGTAGTATATAAGTACAAAATTCATTTACACAGGATGAATTAATTATAAACCGTCGTTGTTATGACTATTACATGTCATTTTTAAGAATTGCCGTCGATGTTATATTTCCAGTTACTGCAAGACGACCATTGTGTACACGTATGAGACATGTAAATTAGAATCAGACGTCGGTTTTTGGGAACTAAACAAGTTTTAAAACAAAATTAAATTTTTTTGATGTTTGTTCACTTGATTACAACAAAATATTTATGCCCATTCATGCCTAACTTCGTCAATCTCCTCTTGTTTATACTAAACTTTTTCTTTTTTCTTCTCAAACTGCAAAATAAACCAAAAAACCGACGTGTTATAAAGATACAAACGACGGTTTTAAACAAAAGTATATCTAAAATGTTGCGTTTTACGTTCTTGTAAAACCAGGCCCTAAGCTCTAAAAGCCTACAGAGGGGGGGTGAAGTAGGCTAGAGGTCAAAGACCTACCAAATTAAATTTTAAGCCCAGCTAAGAATGAATAAGCGGAAACTGGATTAATACAGACAACACCACGTATTAATACAAACAGAAACTCTTGTGATTTTGGACAAGATGCAGCAAGTACAACAATGACAGCAAGAGATATAAACATACACAAAGATTTGTTAACCCAGAAAACCCAAGTGGGTAAAAAACTGGGAGCACCAAGCTAGGAGAGATCCAATCCACTCACTAAGAAATATAAGGAAATGAAGGAAGACTTAGCTCAATCTATCACCTATAGGCAGCTTCAATCACCCTTACAGCAAGCACCATTTCTTTGTTTCTTAGCAGCAAATCTTCTCAAGAGCACCAAGCTCAAGTTGCATGTAGTTTGATGTATGAAGTGAGTTATGGTTTCACAGATTCATCTATCTCAATCACAAAGTATGATTGAGCTAGACAAATGAAACCTAAGTGTTGTGATGATTAAACTAGAAGTAATGAACTTGAAGCATATAGTTTAATTCAACAAAACAACAAAGAAACAAAACAAATGTTCAACCGAAATCTTGTAAGTGTTTACTTGGAGAAAGCTATATGTATACAATCAATCATATACTCACAAGTAACATATACTAGTTGAACAAATAATAATGAACTCAACCAATGAAAAACATTCAGCCGTAAGGAGTATAACTCAACTTGGGTGAGTGTTTATGTGTATGCAATCATCCACCTAGCCCTCAAGTGTTCAAGTGTGGCTGAACCAGTAAATAGGTTCTTGAATGCTCAGAGGCACATAAGAAGTTTTTTCAAAAACCTTTGAAACGATTCTGCTAGGCAAGGAGAAAGTGAGATGCAGAAGAGTTTCTAAAAATGAATGAGTTGCCTTCTCTGCAGTCAAGGACTTGAGTATATAGACTAGAAAATAGCAGCAGACAAGGATGGAAGGAGAAGACATAGAACAACTCACGGTGGACTGCACAAGGAGAGAAAAAAAGGTTTAAAAATAATCTCCCCATACAGTGAGCACAACTAGCCGTCAGGATCAAAAGATACTGAAACAGATTTTCAAAATGCTATTTTATGAAAACAGCCAAGAGAAGTAAGGAGAAGCCACTTTCCAAGAAGGACCAGCCGACAAGGAATAGGGAGAGTAAAATAGAGAAAGTTTATCTTACATGCTTTTAATAAAATAAGTCATCAATGTTGATGAGTTTGGGATAAGGACCCGCATGCATTGATGAGAAGAAATAAAAAAAACAAACATTGTTTTTTTACGGCTAGGAACAAAGAGCGGCAGCTTTATAAAAAAGTGGATAAAGTTTTCTCACATGGGTGTTGAATAAAAGTATTCAACCCATACATTAATGTCTAAAGCAAGATATATTAAATAACTAGATGATGTGCTAGGAAGGAATGAGCGGACAACTCATGCATGCTTTGACATAAAGTGACAATCTCAAAGGTATGACATGAAATAAAAAACATCCTTTTAGAAAAGATAAAGTATAAAAATCAAGATGTTTTTAGAAAGAAGGGGTTTAATATTTTGTAAAGATAGTCAATGATAAATATAATAAACCCCATGCTTTGGTCAGATAAGAAATATCCATGCAATATAGGAATCTCACAAAGCTGTAAAAACTTACGCAGAATGGATTAATACAAGTGAGAATGTATTAATCCAAGTGATCTATGCATATGATTTTACCTTTTGAACAGCAACGATGAGACATGGAAGCCCTTCAACCCACACTGATTCTAACCTAGAATCTAATTAATATTACAAGGGTTTTGTTGGTTTAAGAGAAGAGCCAAAATACAATAAAGGTCCAAATAAAAACCTTACACTTCTTCTCAAAATTTAGGTCTGGATCATGAATTATATCTCTCATGAATCGCATCACGTAATAGCCACACTCTACACTTGTTGGTTGTTCAGGAGTGCCGTGTAGATTTTTCCAAATGGCCTGCTGTTTACGTGAATTTTTATTTATATGAATGTTAAACATTTTAATTGACTTGTTACAAGAAAAGGCCAAGGGTGTTAATGACAAAACAAAATATTTAAATACAAATAGTAACCGTCGTGGTAAATCAGTCAAAACGACGGAGTTTTTTAAAAAAGACGTGATATTTTGTTTAAAACGTCGGTAAAAATTTACTGTCGTTGTGTAACATTATAACGTCGGTAAGAGTAAAACGTTCTTAAATAAAACCCAAACGACGTGGTAGTTAAATTAAAACGACGTTTTTAAGAAAATACTGACGTGGTAGTTAAATTAACACGTCGATAATAACTTACCGTCGTTTATTTAAATACTTTATAGGAAAAATCTTAAATCAGAAGAAATCAACTTATGTATTCCCTATATTTTTCATGTCGTCGTCAACCATGCGTTTTGGCAGTGAATTAATGTAATAGGCAGTCTCCGTTGATGGTCTCACAATTACCATCACCCAATGACCCCTGCACATAATGATTCATATAGGTTAAATAGTACTACAAAGAAAAATATTAGAAGCTCAGGAAAATACTTTAAATGGTACTAACCCTGGATTATATGGGACCAAGAAAAATTGATTCCCATCTGCTGTATTATTCAGGCGGTTTGACAAGTGTTTTATTCGGTCTGATATTGATCCAGCTCAGCGCTCACTAATCCAGGGTCCACCAGGCCAACAAGGTTTACCATATTTGCCATTTTTAAATAGTCAAATAGGAACCTAAATATATGAAAGTCAATTAAATGAGATTTTAATTTAAAAGAAAGGAAAATGTAAAACAAAATGGGATTAGGGAGAATTACCTCATGTATACTGATATCACTGTGGTTCCAATCTCAACCATGGAACCAAATTGCAAAATATCTTCAGGTAAGAGGAAGGTATCATGCTCAAAGCCAAACACTTCCTTGGGCATGTGAACTGTCACAGCCTCCTTAGTAGGCAACAACTTGGTCTGGACGTGTTGGCATAAGGCTAAGAGAGGAGGTGGCATGTATAGCTTTGAGAGATCCTGTTACACGAAATAAATAAAGAAATATAATTTTGTTTGTATGTGAACTAAAATAAACGACTCTAAATAAACCCAAAAAACAGACGTGGTATATAATATAAACGACGGTTTCTAGTAAATACTGACGGAGGAAAGGTTATACACGTCGGTAAATACATAACCGTCGTTGTGTTGAAATTATAACGTCGCTATACTATAGAAAGGTCGTCTAATATAAATACAGTTAATGAAATCATGAAATAGACGACGGTTTATAAAAGAGTTAGATGACGGCAGAAAAACACAGTCGTTATTTTTAATGTCTAATAATTTGCAAATCAAGTAAAAGCGTCGTGGTATTTAACTAAACACGACGCGTCCTGTAAGAAACAGACGTATATACCGTCGTTATTTTAAATTTTAATGTCGGATATTAAAAGGAGTGACGTCTATTTAAATTTAAAAGACAGAAATAGAACATAGCAGAAATTTTACCGTGTCCTCTCTCCTGTTTTCCAGCAGGTATGAGCTTCAGGCTTTGGATCTTCAAATCCCAAAGCTAGGGGTCTGATACCAGTGGCCTCAGAGCAGCTTGCCTTATCAGACATTGGATTTTTGGGGCTTTGATCTTGAGGGGGTAAAGTAATTGGAGAAATTGGAGAAATTGGGGTATTGAGCATCTGGCTAGGATCAAAATTAGGAACTAGTTGACGACAATATGCCAACATAGCCTCCCTCTCAACTCTGACTGCTTCCATTATAGTTTTCCTTGACTTGGCCTCAATCCTAAGGGTCTCTTCTCTAACCGCCTCCCTCACACTTTCCTTCAATTTGTCACCAAATTTGACTCTCTGCTGTTTCGGCAAATTGAAGAACTGAGTAAGGGTAACTCCAGGACCAGCTGCTCTGACTCTCCCACCATGCTCGGGGGTTCCCAAAGCAAGAGTCAAGACATCATTGGTCCTGGAGACAGTCAGAGTGCCTTCGGAGACCTGCTTTTGCAAATCATCCTAAAAGAGAGAAAGAGAGATTGTTAGAAACTGAGCAGGGTGTAAAACAGATAAATATACCGACGTTGTAAATTATAAACAACGACGGTTTTCTTAAACTCTTGACGTAGTATTAATTTAAAACGTTGGTATATAAAAATACGTCGTATATTCAAAATAAAACATATTAAAACATAAATCAAAGACCATCGTAGTATTCAAAGTAAGACGACGGACTATTGAAAAAACAGACGTAGATGTCCAATTTCATACGGCTGCACAAAATTACCGTCGTTGTATAAGCATTCTAACGTCTAGATAAGATAAAACCGTCGTAAATGTTAATGAAGAAGTGAAAAAACTCGATTGAAATATGCATTCTTTTCCAGAGATTGTGCATCACAAATTTCAGTGAAATAGAGAGAGAGAGGGAGAGTGTGTGCGTGAGTAAACTTAAAACAAAAATGTTGTTCATAGAGGAATTTAATCCGTCGTATTAATTCTATCTAGGCGTCTACTTTATTCAAAAACCGACGTCCTATTAATTTTTAACCGTCGGTAAATTAAGTCCGTCGTGGTGTTCATTTTATAACGTCGCTTATTTAAAGATAAACGACGTCTATAACAAAATAAAACACTCTTTTTTTGAAATTTAGAACAGAGTTAGTGAGACTTACGATTAGTTTTGCCTTCTCTCTGGAACCTTTGGATCAAGGATTTTTCCTGTTTTATCTTCTCTTGCCTTCTTCCATAGAACAGCTCGATCAATTTCTTCAATATCGGGCATGGTTTCTACCAATTGGTCCTCCAAACCAACATACCCTTTTCTAGACAACCTATGGTTGTACTCCAATTTCTCCCTCCTCTCTTTCTGCTCAGCATGCTTAGCCTCAAAATCTGGGGTTAACCTTGAAGCTACGAAGGCATCCCATTGCGATTTCTCTATGAACTTATAAAACGCATGGGTTTCTTTTAACTTCTCCTTGTCATGTGCGAATGGAAGGATATACCTGCCTAGTTACGTTATATTTGAAATCCTTCCATTTTTTGGCGGCAGACGACAAGACCATGACTTTGTACCTATCCCCAATAACATAGGACATACAGCTTCCCAAATCTGCTCCTTCACGTCCTTGGGTATTTGACTCTATTTCTTGTCCACAAGAGGGACTCTGGTGCGTGCCAAAACACCAATGAAAGACTGCATCTCAATAGCAGCCTTGCCACATGGTTTGCCCTTTTTATTGAACTCAACCACAGGCTTAACATTCTCAATTTTCCTCTTCACAACACGGCTCATTGTGCCAGATACCGCGGTCAGATTTTGGCTCCTCAACAAATGTGGCTGTGCTTCGAGTCTTTTCTCGGAGGCTGAGGAAAATCTCATCCTCTTCGAATGTTTGCTTTGAGTTGATTTTTCTCCTTCCACTTGAGCCTTTGAAACTGATTTGGCTTCATCCTCTTGTGCCTTTGAACCTGATTTGGCCTTTGACGCTTCAGCTTCCTTGTTTTGATATTTCGAAACCATTTTTAATTAATCTGCAAGGTAAACAACGTCGGTTATCAAAAAGAAACGACATAATAATATCAAACAACGACAGTAACACTAAAAAAGCGACGTCCTATTAAACAGTCTCTTAGACCATGAATGGAAATAAGACGACGGTTTTATATATTTCATGACGTAAATGTGTATATACTACGTCGGTTTTAATAATAACCGACGTGGTTTAAAATTTACAAAACGATTGTTCTTCTCCAAAAAGACGACGGTTTTATCTTGTTCCCGACGTATTAACGGCCGTTGTGGTGTGTCCATTCTATCGTCGAAAACAAGACAGAAATGTCGTCTTTTGGCGTCGTGAGAGTATCTAATGATGTATTTAATCAAAACCAGTGAAATATTTCTTCAATTTGACAGAATCTTGTTTCCAGGCAACTACGACATTCAAATGAATTGTAAAAAAAGGGAAGAGAGGCAGAAAAAACCTTTGGCGTGCAAAGAAAGTTTCCTTCCGACGAAGACGAAGGCGAAAATGGTGATTTGGAGATGAAGACGAAGATGAAGACGATGATCAGATGCTGCTTTTGGGAAATGAGAGGTAAACTACGATACTTTATCGGTGAGAGAAAACCATAGAATATTAGGTCAGGTGACGAAAAGTTTATATATTTTCCCAGAGTTCAATACAACGACGTTGTTATTACAAAACCGTCGTATTAGTTAGTTATAACGACGGTGTTATCACACTTGCCGAACGACTTTTGGAATTCCGATGTGGTTATGACGACACTTTTTTATCTAAACTGACCTTGTACTTGGAAATCAACGACTGTGTATTTTAATAAACCGATGTGGTTACTTTAGGTTTCGGAAAACGACGTCGTTCTCTTTTTAATAGGCGCCAAATGACTTTTGGATTTCCGATGCAGTTATGACGGTGCTTTGTTTATCTAAACTGACGTTGTACTTAGAAATTCAACGACCTTGTATTTTAATAAACAGACGTGGTTACTTTGGGGTTCTAAAACGACGTCGTTCTCTTTTAAATACGCGCGAGATTTTCCGATGCAGTTATGACGGTGCTTGTTTATCTAAACTGACGTTGATTATTCCAATATGACGTCGCTATGTATATTAGAACCGACGTGGATATTTACGGTAATTTTTTTAAATATGATTTTTTCACTCATTTTTTAACTCTCAGTTTTCAATTAAAGTTGCAGAATGATTTCTCACAAGAAATTGTCTTTCTTGAAAGCAAATGGGTTTGCAGAATGATTCCTCACAAGACCAAGCATGGGTTTGCTACATCCTCCTGTGTAGCAAGGGTGGAACCAGCCTTAGAACCTGCATGGGTTTGCAGCCGCACTTGCCCTAAACACTCGCAGAGATGGACTCAGGTGGTGGCTGTAGTGGTTTCCTCCCAAATCAGAGAAAAGTCTATTCATTCTGAACCTCAAGCCCACTCCCAGCTTCTTCCCAGCCCCCACTCTCCCTACCCCAAAGGCACAACCCACAACAGGTTCTAAGGCCGTTCCACCCTTGCTACACAGGAGTTTTCAAGTTGATCACTGTGGAAAAGGGGACTACAATGTAACCAGGAATCGAGGAGTGGGCTTTTCATACTTTGTTGATTTTGATTTTCTGAAATTATTAGATATTCATCTGTGGCTGTGCAGGAGCTTGAGAACAAGAGGAAGGAGAGGGCCCAGCTTGCATATGAGAGGAAGAAATAGTTGAACAAGCTGAGGGTGAAGGCAGAAAAGAAACCACGATGTATTTGCCAAATTTGTGTACATATATTGTGTAAATATTGATCAATATTTAACACGAAGAGATTTGCCTTTTAAGATGAAAATGTTGTTGGGGATTGAGAATTAAATTTTGTTTTGTGTTAAGAAAGATATTACCAAAATAAAAGAAAAATTAATTAATTTTAAAAAGCTATAAAAATAAGACGGCGGTTTACAGAGAAGACAGACGTATAAATTAAAAAAATACGACGGTAATTTGAACTTAGGACGTGGTAAATAAACACGACAGTAGTGTTGTAGGTGCCATCGTAGTATACTCCAAAATAATAAGTCGATAAATTAATCTCTCGTGTCATGGTATATTATTTAACACGTTGTTTTCTTGTATTATACCGACGTTTATTACATTACATTATACGACGTGGATTCCATAAAATTATACGACGTGGATTCCATTAAAGAATAACCGACCTGGGTTTTTAAATTACACGGCGGTATGTATATAAGCACCGCCGTAAGTTTAAAAGATTTATTGTATAAATTTGACTCTTTCTTTCAGTTTCAGTTTTCATTTAGGGTTCCAAGTTCTTCTGGTCTCTCTTGTAACACCCCGACCCAAAATATTATTAAGATTGGATTTAATTTAATTAAAATTTGGAATTTCCAATTTTGCCTTTGAAGTAGGGGAAAAAGGGTCAATTTTTATCCGGAAAGAGTTTGGGGCAGCAAGTGGTGTTTTTAGGAAGCTCGTCCTGAGCCGAGTCCGTAGACACGTAGTGGACTCGAATTTGGAGTTGTAACGAAAAAGTTACGAGGTAAAAACCCTTAGTGACAAAACTGTAAATAAGTGGAACTTGAATTTTATTAAAACCAGATATTCTTTTCTATTTTCTCATTTCTCTTCTCTCCCGTGCGTCTCTCTCTCTCCCGTCAACTCCCTCCCCTCTCTCTGCAAAACCCCTAGCCACCACCACCGACCACCGTAGCCCCCACCGTCGGAGCCAAGCTCACCGGCCAGACCCTCCAGTCTCCTCCCCCGCCATCGTTGCCGTCGCAGCCGCTGCAGCCATCGGAAAAATGCAGAAATTTGCTGGTTTTTTACTGAACTTCCAAGCTTTCGTTCTCTCTCAATTCTCCACCGAATTGGACGAGCGAGGTATGAAAATTCATCTATTTTTCGTGCTCTAGCTGCCTGTAGGTTAGGTTTCCTGAAATTTTGAGAGTTTACAAGTTAAATTTCAAAATTTAGCTACAGCCGGTTTTCAGTTGAAATTTCCGGCCACTTCCGGCCATTTTCTGGCCTTCACACAAGAAGAAAAGTGGTTCCAAATTAGGTGTATTACCTAGGGTAGGAGTTTGGACCCAAGATACTAAGTTTTTCCGGTCACCGGAATAGTGATCAAGCCACCCACGTGCGGCAGCGCGTAGGGCGGCGCGTGGGCGGTCCGGCAGAGGCCACATTTTATCCTAGAATGATCCTTACGTTGTCACGAGCGCGTAGGAGTTTACGGATCTCAATTTGGATATCGTATGGACCTCGAACAAATTTTACCTAATCTGTGATTTTCGGGTTTGATGTGTTTGGACCGTTAGATTAAACACAATTTCACGTATGTTGTTCCTGGTATTCCTAGGATTGCATAGGAATTCACGGATCGTGAATCGGAGCCCCGGCTGTTCCGATTCAATGATTTAAAGTTCATGTTTTACGATAACCGTTCGATCGTGAGTTTTGACCGTCCAAATTCACCGAGTGTCTTCTGAGACCTTTCCAGCATTTGAAACTCTTAGGTGGACCCTAGGAGTGTCTCATTCCTCGTGCGTACTAGAAACCCAGGAAAAATTAGGATTTTATTTTAAAGTCTTATTTTGAAGAGTTTGATTTTAATATCATATTCCTATTTTGAAATAGGTAATCCAACTCTGCCATCACAGGCAGGACCCTCTCAGGGTCACGGCAGCTTGGGACTACTTGTGAGTGGACTTTGTTTTCAAATAAGTAGCATGGTGTTATCTTGGAATTTTCCATGCATAAGAATTTAAGGATTTATTGAAAGTCAATTTGTGCTTTAAAGTGAAACTATTATGTTCATAAAGTAATTGGTATATCTTCTGGGTTTGACATTCTAAGTATCTTGAGTATATAAAATTGATATTTGAGAAATTGCTACCTATCTTTGTGGGCTATGTGTGGGAAGTACGGGGTTGTTTTATGAGATGTGAAAAGATGCGAGAGTAGAAAGTCAGTTTGGAGTGCTATATGCACTACCATGTGTACCTCCCCTGGATTTGGAATGTGATTATGGAAATATGAGATATTTGGAAATGTCAGGAGCCGGGGCATCCTTGACGGGATGTTGACCGTAGACTCTTGATTGGGTAGTCTGCGCGCGTAGGACAGTTCCAGGCGTACGGGTCTTGATTCTTCGTCCATACGTGCTGGGTAGAGTATCAGCCCCCAGTTGGACGACTCATTCCTAGCCACATGGACGTTTGAGGGCTGGATAAGTGTGAGCTAGTCAAACAATCCCAGTTGGATTGTTTCCCCGGTACAATTAGGTGTGTCGTATACTTATACTATATCTCTATTATATACTTATATATTTATATACAGCTATACATTTATTCTTGTTTTTGAGCGAGGATACTTCCCCGCTCGTCGTGTCGGCAGGCACGTATTTCGAGAGTTTATTTTGAGATTTATATGGAAAGATTTAGATGGGTTGATTTGATAGTTTCATTGGATTTCGGATTTAGCTCGGATTTGAGCAAACTATATATATATATGATTATTATAGATTTAATGCATTGGTTTCGTGCATGGTTTTCTAACGGTGGGGTTATATTACTTTGGTTTAAATTGAACTAACTTTGTTTTGTCCACTCATAATTTTCTGTTTTGCGCCCCACAACCAGTAGTTGACTGGAACGAGCCGCAGTGCCGTGTTTTGTGCTCCTGTTTTCACGAGCTTCAGTACTTGAGCCTTCTCAAGGCCTCTGTGCTATGTAAAATCGTTAAACTTCCTTCCCACTTGTATTTTCTTTGAATTCTGTTAGATGCTCTGTTATTGCCCAGTTAGAATTTTGGTATTTTGAGGCCGGAGGCCATGGTTTGTAACACTAAGCTTTGTGTATTATACGCTGGTTGTTGGGTTGTTTTTATCTGTGTTTTGACAGGTTGAAATTTTTGGGATATGTTCTGTTTCCAGGGGAGACTCTGCCAAAATATTGGTAGAAAGTCTCGGTTATTAGTAAGTGGGCTCGGCATCTCCGGAATGCTGGATTTTTAGGCGGGATCTGACCCGGTTTCTGAGGAAATCTGGGGCGGGTCCTGCATCATCTTGGAGGCTCGTCTTCCTCTCTCACATACACACATACATCATCATTCTCTCTCACATCTCAAAGACACCAAAATGCACACATCATTAACTTTCAAAACATTGTCTTTCTCAAAGTTTGCAGGAGTCAGTTTAATTTCTGGTTTCTTTTTGGATTTTGTGTATTTAAAATATTGTCTTTCTCACTTTGGTGGTTCGATTATGATCAGGATCCAAAGATCTCAAAGGTAAGTTATCATATCTCTTGGGATCTCATTTTAATTTTCGTAAGCTACCAAAATTAAAAAATAATTAAATCTTAAAAAGAAATAAAAATTAAGACGGCGGTTTACAGAGAAGGCACCGTCGTAGTATACAGACGCGGATTCCGTTATATTATACGACGCGGATTAAGAACAGTTGGTCGTGTTTAGTTATGAGTTAACATGGCAGGTTTTTTCGTGAACTGTCGTCTTTATTTTCTACATCGGTGGATTCATACCTACTGTCGTTGTTTTTTGGTCAGATTTTAACTTTGAAGAAATCCTTTTTTAAAAACGATGCTTTTTTATTTGTATGCGTCGTCTTTTAAAAATATTCAACAGTAAGGCACTTATCCACGACGGTTTTTTTTCATACCATCGTCGATTTAAATACAACGACGGTTTTATGTTCTGCCGTCGTCTTTTTCACTTTTTGTTGTAGTGTACTATTGAGTATCATCATGGCAAGGCTAATGTCGTGGCTGATACGCCTAGTAGGAAGTCAGTTGGAACATTGGCTCATCTCCGAGTGGCTTACTTTTCACTGTGGTGGAGATGAGGAATACTATAGTTAACTTGAGGATGGGTTGACAAAGAGGATTATTTGCTATTTTTCATGTGAGACATATACTCATTTATCGGGTGATTGAAGCTCAATTGTAGGATATGATAATTCGCATGTTCTTATTGGAAGTGGAGAATGGTATGAGGATAGATTATGTGGTTAGGGACAATGGAGCCTTGATGATGGGCACTCGGTTGTGTGTACCCAATGATGAGTTGTTAAAAAAGGAAATTCTGGAAGAAGCTCACTGCTCAACCTAGGCTATGCATTTGGGTAGCACCAAGATGTATGATACGCTTAGAGAGCATTATTGGTGGCTTTATATGAAGAGGGAGATTGCCCAGTATGTAAGCAAATGCTTGGTTTGTCAGCAAGTAAAGGCAGAGCGATATAAACCTTCTTGACATATGCAACCACTACCAATTCTGGAATGGAAGTGAGAGCATATTACCATGGATTTTGTGTTTAAGCTTCCTCATACTAAGAAGGGACATGATGGGATTTGGGTGGTGGTTGACCCACTCACTAAATCAGCTCACTTCTTGCCAATTAAGGAAACCTATTCCTTGGATAAGCTGGTGAAACTCTTTATTGATGAAATAGTGAGGTTGCATTGTGTGCCAGTATCCATTGTGTCATACAGGGATGCTAGGTCCACATCAAGATTTTGGAAAAGTTTGCAAGAAGCCTTGGGGACTAAATTGCAGTTTAGTACAACATTTCACCCTCAAACGGATGGACAATCGGAAAGGAAAACTTAGACCTTGAAGGACATGTTGAGGGCTTATGTAATGCAATTTAAAGGAGATTGAGATACTCACCTAACCTTAATGGAGTTTGTCTACAACAACAGTTACCATTCAAGTATTTAAATGGCTCATTATGAAGCGTTGTATGGGAGACAATGTAGAACTCCTTTGTGTTGGATTGAAGTTGGTGACAGGAGATTGGAGGGGTCAAAAAATATTTAGATGACAACAAACCAAATAAAGGTGATTAAGGAAAAGCTTAAAATGACACAAAGTAGGCAAAAGAGTTATGCAGACAATCGATTTAAGGATCTGGAATTTGCAGTTGATAATTAGGTGTTTTTAAAGTTGTCACCTTGGAAAGGTGTGATAAGGTTCGAAAAGCACAGGAAGTTAAGTCCTCGTTATATTGGACCTTATGAGATCATAAAGAAAATCGCCGTTGCTTATAAACTTGCTTCGCCCATGGAATTGTCTCGGATTCATAATGTGTTTCATGTATCCATGTTACGGAAGTACATATCTGATCCTTCTCACGTACAGGAGTCTTAACCGGTGGATTTGAGGGAAGATTTAACTTATGAGGAATAACCTGTACACATTTTAGATCGGAAAGAGCAAGCGTTGCATTCTAAAACTATTCCCCAAATGTAAACAAACTAGAGATAAAGTAAAAATGAAAATCTTCCTTAGAAAAGCTAGAGATGAAAAATCTTTCATTATCAGATCATCAAGTATCTAGTTAAATTCATTACACAAGGATGATAATAAATTTTATTCAAGTAAACACATACTGGGAAAACAAATTTAAATACATTTATTCTTGAGCACGGGTTCACTTTGTTTAAATATAGACTTGCGAGAGAACGTGGATGCAAATATGTCATAGGGAAGGGGAAACTGCACGGAAACATATAAAAGCACTTGCACACCAGAACATCCAGTTACGAGAATAAAGAAGACGTCTTTACGACCGTAAGCAATAAAAAAAAAAAGCCGAGCTAAATGTAAACATCATGGCTGTAATAGAAAAGAAGAGCAATGCGAGTCCCACTTTCAACCGCCATGATAAGGCACTAAGAAAATTTCTTTCAACATAGCGTGAGGTGAGGATGGCCGAGAACGTTAACGTTGCAGCTAAGGCCAACAAAAATGCTATTGCATCTGAAATGATGAAAATTCGAAATGAGGCCGTTTTAACTAGATGATTTCCCATAATAACAGTAAATTCTGCCGCAAATAAAGCACTAGTGATGAGGGTTGAAATGATTGTACATGATTGTGTTGTCCCCTTCATCCATTTCCGTCCACCTTTTAACAACTCTTCATGTTTAGAAGTGAATAATTCTTGAGGTGTTTCGTCTTTTGAATTTTTCATCTGTATATAAGAAGGTTGAATAATCTTTTTCACCTTCTGCATATGCTAGATTGGTTGCTTAATTGCAATATTAACATGTATACAAAATACAATTTCAATTAGTTAACTAGACAAGTAAAATCAAGATCATGGTGAAACTTATAGAAACTTCTATGATAAATTAGTCAACGATGCAATATCGTACGACTATGAGTATTAATTTTCTGCAGACAATGAACAATTTTATAACAATTGGTACATTAATTTAAGGAGCCAAGCTTTTTTCTTAAAATAAAACTACTTAGCGCCATTCCCCTTTGTAGACAAATCATAGTCGAATAGGTGTACATAAACATTTCTCTTTGCAATTTAATGAGCTACTTTGCATATGTTAGACTGTGCTTTGTCCGCACGAAGTATGGCTCTTTATATGTAATAATTAAGAGAAGCAGTGTCCTAACTAAAATAGAAGAGAGAGAGAGAGAGACACTAGTGTGCGTGTAGTTAGGTACCTCAAACCATAATAATTCACGTCACATTTGAAAACTTGCCCCAGCTAGTCTGTTCAGCTAACTTAATGGAGCTAATCTTGCAGCTAAATGAAGTAAAGTGCTCCCCTCTTCCTTGTCTTTAAAGGTAGCTATCACATTCTTGACCATGCCTACCTCATTTATTAAACTAAAGATAGTCTCATGACGATGCCAAACTGCTGCATGTATTACGGTCCATCCTTTGCTATTTCTTTCCCATATCAGACCGGGACACTCGTAAATAAGCTGAGCTACAAACTTGCAATTTCTTATTTCCATTGTGTCAAACAATAGATGCGAAGGACTTGTTAGTACATCAATTAGATTTGCCTTTCCATGTTTTGCAACTTCAAGCCTTGTTTTGGATATTTATATGTAGTAGTAGTGATCGTGAAAGAAAGTCAGTAAGTCAGTGCTTAATTCCGTGATGAACACAAAATATGAATTTTTTTTAATGGTGGCACTAATTTGCGCGTGCACACACACATATATATATATATATAAAGAGAGAGAGAGAGAGAGAGAGAGATCCCCCATTTAGGGTCTCCTAAATTTTTTTTTAGCCATGACTGTTAGGTATGTAATGGCATATTAGGTTTGTAATGGGATTTTAGTTACGAATGTAATGTGGTGTTTGGTAGAATATAATGTGGTGTATTTTAGGTATAACCCAAAACCAATTCCATAACCAAAATTTAATTCCATAAACAAAAACCAATTCCATAACCCAATTGCATAGCGTAAACCAATTCCATTACCAAAATGCAAAGTTTAAATCTAATCCACAAGGTGTGATTCCACAAAATAGCATCCCAAATTACATAACCTAAACCAAAAGACAAAGTTTAACTCGAATCCACAAGGTGTGATTCCACAAAATAACATCACAAATTATGAAATCTAAACCAAAAGACAGAGTAAGTGTACTCTAAGCCCAAATGCATATCCTAAACAAAATCCACATCCCAAATTACATAAAATATATATGATTCCCCCAGCCTTGTGAATGATTATGGTTGTGATAGAACTTGTGTAGGCCTTTTGAATGTTCTTCCTCTAATAGCAACCATTTTGAATGTGGCCCTTCTATTAGATGAAATTTGAATATGGAACTAGATTTGGCAGTGACACAAGTTGAAGATGGATTTGAGCTCTCTTCTGTAGGTGCAGTTGACTATGACAATGGTATATTTGTCCTTCCTCTTCTCAAACCTCTGACCATACTTCTTGGCAAACCTCTTCCCATACCTCTTGCCACATAAACAAAGATGACTAATATAAGTTCGCAACTATATTGCAACCTATAACTAGGAGGCCGGCATCAGGTTAATGTATTTTTCTTGGAGTCTTAGTTATCTCATGGAAGACAAAGAGACAAAAAATTCTCCCCGTGGTTTTGCTAATTAAGGCTGAATGTAAGTCCATGGATGCTACTACTTGTGAATTAACTTAGCTGCGATACCTTCTCAAAGACTTACAAGTTACCATTCTTGGACTCGCAAAACTATTTTGTGATAATTAGGTTGCTTTGTACATTGCAACTAATCCAGTATATCATAAGCGTACAAAGCAAATTGAAATTGATTGTTATGTGATCAAAAAAAAGATTCAAGATGTTGATATTGTTACATAATTTGTTCCTTCATCCTCACAGGTTTGTTGACTTGCTCCCCAAAGCATTGGGCAATGTTGCATTTCCTAATTTCGTACTCAAGTTAGGCATTATAGATATCCATGCTCCAACTTGAGATGGAGTGTTAAGAATTCTAAAATAGGAAGTTATTTTTTGCTTTCCTAATTTATGAATGTTTGTCATTGACTTAGCTTAGCCTCCAAGTATTTGTGTTTCCTTGCTCCCCAAAGCATTGGGCAATGTTGCATTTCCTAATTTCGTGCGCAAGTTGGGCATTATAGATATCCATGCTCCAACTTGAGAATGAGTGTTAAGAATTCTAAAATAGGAAGTTATTTTGCTTTCCTAATTTATGAATTTTTGTCATTGACTTAGCTTAGCCTCCAAGTATTTGTGTTTTCTTGCAAAGCTATGTAAACCTGGTATATACATCGAGCCCCACACTTTTCTTAGTTCACCCCAATACTTAAATCATTAAGATCTTAAGTTTTATTATTATGTAAAAAGACAAAAAAGGTCATCCAACTTAATACTTAACCATAGTACATCTGTACACACACCCCACCACTTCATATTAAGTTCTAGAAAAACACAACCTCCTCTACACCCTATTGCTAGATTACTCCTCTTTCAATCCAAGAAACCTACTACACTCTCATCTTCTTTTCATAAAACCTCCTAGTTCATTCTCAATGATGCTACACATTTGGACAACAGTGTTTTTATCTCTTTAAGTAATGTGAGGTTGAGGTAAACTTAGAGTGGTGAGGGGTAAGATAGCAGGGTGTGGGGTGTGAGGTTGATGAGTGTTTTGTTTTTTTTTTCCTTCTGCTCTGTGTGTATTTAGGGATAGTTTGGGAAGATAGTCGGGTTTTCTTAGAAATTGTGAACATTTGAATTAGAAGTTGGGGTGAACTTAGAATGTGGGTGAACAAAGAGAAGTGCAGGGTTTACATAGAAAAATTGTATATATCAAGCCTTTTAGGCTAATTAAATCAATATAGAAAATTATTCCCACAATTTTGTTTACCAATTTAAGAAAATGGGGATAGCATATCCTCTCCCAAACTTATCACCCACATAGTTTGGTATTATAATTAGTTTGTAAACTGGAGAAAAAGTAAAAAATAAAATAAAATAAAATAAATCTTCCATAGAAAAGCTAAGAGATGAAAAATCTTTCATTATCAGATCATCAAGTATCTAGTTAAATTCATTACAAAAGGATGATAAGAAATTTTATTCAAGTAAACACATACTGGGAAAACAAATTTAAATACATTTATTCTTGAGTTCCTTATTAATTAAAGTAGCACGGGTTCACCTTGTTTAAATACAAAGAACGTGGATGCATATATGTCATAGAGAAGGGGAAACTGCAGCAAAACATATGAAAACATTGGCGACCATGCATATCCACTTGCGAGAACAAAGACGTAAATACGACCGTAAGCAATTAAAAAAATCGAGCTAAATGTAAACATCGTGGCCGTAATAGAAAGGAAGAGCAATGTGAGTCCCATTTTCAACCTCCATGATAAGTCAAAAAGAAAATCTCTTTCAGCATAGCGTGAGGTGAGGATGGCCCAAAATGTCAACGTTGCAGCTAAGGCGAACAAAGTTGCTATTGCATCTGAAATAATGAAAAATAGAAACGGGGCCGTTTTAACTGGATGATCTCCCATAATAACAGTAACTTCTGCCGCAAATAAAACACTAACGATGAGGGTTGAAATGATTGTACATGCTTGTGCTATCCCTTTCATCCATTTCCGTCCATCTTTTAACAACGCTTCATGCTCAGAAGTGAATAATTCTTGAGGTGTTTCGCCTTTTGAATTTTTCATATGTATATACGAAGGTTGAATAATCTTTTTCACCTCCTGCATATGCCAGATTGGTTGCTTAATTGCAATATTAACATGTATAAAAAATACAATTTCAATTAGTTAACTAGACAAGTAAAATCAAGATCATGGTGAAACTTATAGAAACTTCTATGATAAATTAGTCAAGGATGCAATATCGTACGACTATGAGTATTAATTTTCTGCAGACAGTGAACAATTTTATAACAATTGGTACATTAATTTAAGGAGCCAAGCTTTTTTCTTAAAATAAAACTACTTAGCGCCATTCCTCTTTGTAGACAAATAACAGTCGGACAGGTGTACATAAACTTTTCTCTTTGCAATTTAATGAGCTATATGTCAGATTGTGATTTGTCCGCATGAAGTATGGCTCTTTATATGTAATAATTAAGCGAAGCAGTGTCCTAACTAAAATAGGAGAGAGAGAGAGAGAGAGAGAGAGAGAGAGAGAGAGAGAGAGTGCGTGTAGTTAGGTACCTCAAACCATAATAATTCACGTTGCATTTGAAAACCTGCTCCAGCTAGTTTGTTCAGCTGACTTATCGGAGCTAATCTTGCAGCTAAATGAAGTAAAGTGCTCCCATCTTCCTTGTCTTTAAAGGTAGCTATCACATTCTTGACCATGCCTACCTCATATATTAAACTAAAGATAGTCTCATGACGATGCCAAATTGCTGCATGTATTATGGTCCATCCTTTGCTATTTCTTTCCCATATCAGACCGGGACACTCATAAATAAGCTGAGCTACAAACTTGCAATTTCCTATTTCCATTGCGTCAAACAATAGATGCGAAGGACTTGTTAGTACATCAATTAGCTTTGCCTTTCCATGTTTTGCAACTTCAAGCCAGAGTTGTTTGACTAAAGCTTGTTCTGGATTTTTATCTGTAGTAGTAGTGATCGTGAAAGAAAGTCAGTGCTTAATTCCGTGATGAACACAAAATATGGATTTTTTTTTAATGGTGGCACTAATTTGCGCGTGCACACACACACACACATATACATACACACATATATACATACATATATATAGAGAGAGAGAACTTTAGTTGAGGGATCCCCTAAATAAATGCCATTTAGGGTCTCCTAATTTTTTTTTTTTCCAAGAATCCAAACCATCTATTTTTCAAGTCTTCATTCATAGATCATCCTTGCAAAAAATGACGCAAATTGAAAATCATGGCACCTAGTTGGGACTAATAAAATAGATGAACAAGGTGCTACAAGAAAACACTATAATAACAACTATCTAATTGAGTGGCCAAATGGTTTCGGATTCAAGTGATTTTTTGTAGAGATGATCTTCGAAAATATATATCCAAAAACTAGATGGTTTGGATCATTGAAACACAATGCATGATATATATATATATACAGTCTCCTTCCATTGAGAGATCCCTCAAATAATTTTAAATTTTATTAAGAGGCACCCTACGAAATATTTTTCAACAATCCAAACCGTCTATTTTTCAAGTCTTCATTCATAGATCATCATTGCAAAAAAATCAAACAAATTTAAAATTATTAAGGCATCTAATCAAGACTAACAAAATTAATGAACACGATAAACTCACATCTTTTGAAGTAGGCAGGTATTCTTGGACTTCCCCGTGGATATGATGAAGGCTTTTGGGCCAATAAATGCAAGGCTGTCTTTCTATTACGATTACGTTTTAAAGCAAAATCCGGATGATCTTCTAGCAATTTTGAGGCTAAACCTGCAAGCACTCATATGCGCATGCCACATTACTTGGAGATATTTTGATGCATATATTTTTAACTGACAATGAATATTATTCAAAATTCTGCCTCATTTTAAATGTTTATAGTGATGGATAACTTTGTTGTGGGTGTTTGCTGTAAAAATATATTTCTAAAATATCCTAGTTTGTAAAAATAAAAAGTTCTACCTCACTTCAAACGCATATCGATCAGTAATTCATTACCATCTTATATCCTTTGTAGCCATGTACAATTTATTTATTATTTTATACAAAATTCACCATCACAAACGTTCTTCTATTAAAAATATATGAGCATACCCACTTCCTCTATAAAAACAGTCATAGACGAGCACCATTCTTTTTTTTTTTTTTTTGTGGGGGGGGGGGGGGGGGTTGGGGGGCTAACTAGACAAATTGTGCAAGGCAGTATGCCGCCTCAATCCTTTTGTTTCATACTTTAAAATAGTTAGAATATTGCTTTGTCAAAAAATGAATAGAGAAAAATGCTCTTTCTATCTAAAAAGAAAAAAAAAATTAGGAGACAACGTTAATGAAGAGTGAGAAAGGAACTATTTGCGAGGGGTGTAGGATTTGAAGGAAGCATATATACAATTAATTGAAGATGCTTAGGCCAGTTGGGCCAGTTGGGCAAAGACAGTGAGAGTTTCTCTTTGCACTCAAGTTTGAATCACTTACTTCCTAAATTGATTAATTTAAAGTAATTTTAGACTATCATTTGTATAAAATTGAATTAAAAAAATACCATTCTAATTAAAAATCCACGCGAGGGACAGAAACGTTGGAACTTACCGTAGAGACCACTATCTATGCTTGTGAAAAATAGCCTGGGCAGATCTTCTTGTGAATCTATATCTGCGGATAGATGCGACGCCATCTTTTGATGTCCAAACAAAGCAGCAATATAGAGTGGCGTATGTCCTTCAAAACCCCGTTGTTTTGGCAGCCCTGGATCCTTTCGCATCATAATTTCAGCAATTTTAACGTATCCAACGGCAGCAGCTACACAAAAAGCAGTATTTCCTCTTTCGTCTAACAGTCTCAAGTCATTTAACTCCATTTTACCCATCAACTTCTCCACAAAGCGAACATGTCCTGCTCCGGCGGCAACATGAAGTGCAGTATACGATCCCTGTGCGATATTGGCACGCACTATAGACGGCTCTTTACCTATGATCTCTTTTGCCGCTTTCCAGTCATTTTTCAGTGCAGCTCTGTACAGGGGTACACATAAATCTGGATTTTCTGCTTCTTCTGTACATAACAAGTTCAAAACACCTTAAAAGTTTATTGTTATCACGTGCTGGTATCACTAGACCAAATGGTCACTGACAGTACATTTCAAATATTTTAGCTAGTTGTTTCAATGATATAGGCATTCTCCAATAAATATTTAAGTTAAGGATTTGTTACATATTTCTAATCTCGGCCATTGGATTGCATTTAAGAGACTACCAACAGTTTTAATGAATGCAATACAATGACCAATATTAGAAGTACATAACCAATCATTCACATAAAATACTTATTGGAGAAACTCTCATAATACTATTTGTACCACATTTATTGACCGCTTTGCTGATTAATATATATGGGATCCATCTGTAGTATTAGAGAGGTGGTCAACAATGTAGTCATAAATAAATAGCACCGCTCGTCGTTTCAAATATATATATATTATCCTATTTGGATAAAAGTAGAACTTTTCTATAATTAAACAGCACAAATAACTCTTTTACATGAGTTCTGGGCTCATGAACTTCACCAACAAAGTGAGAGCCACAAGTATATTAGATCAAATGGTGATTAAAATACTAAAATATATTGTGTATTGAATGTATTTGAAGTCACTAGAACACTTTATTTTGAATGCCTGTTGTTAAAAATAAGTAAATAAATAAATAACTAAAGATTAGTGGGTCATTTTAAAAAATTCCAGGGACTTATAATTCAAGAACCTTTTTAAGTAACCTTCTCTAGAAGAGGCTTACTTGGTGTGGGACGCTCGTAGGAAGCGAATGGATACAAATCCCATTCGATAGTAGATGGGGTTGATCAGGTTGGATTACCATTATTGCTTCCAACTACTTCATTTGAAAAAGACAAAAAAGTGGAAAGGACCATTAATACAGTAGTTTGGAGTAATTGCTCCTTTAGGAAAGATTCTGGATTCAAGTCCTAGCATTTGTGTTGTTTGTGATAGTTTAGTATATTATCATCTTTCTCAATAGAAAATGTCATAAAAATAAAACAACAACAAAAACAAAAATGTTAAATAATATTCCTTTATAATATGAAACAACGAAAATAAGATTTTATGTCCAACCAAAGTTCTCTATAAATAATGCTGAAATATAAAAAATAAAAAATAAAAGCCTACTAATAAGTTCATGAATGCATGTTAGGAGGCTAATTGATAATAATGTAAGTAAAATGAAGAACCGTAACACCATCAAAACTTAATCTAACACATAAGTTTCATCAAAATACCATCTTATTTTATAATGAAAATCTATTTTTGTATAGTTAGAGCATTCACAATTGGCTCCTTAAATCACCTCCTTGGCTAAAATTTAGGGATGAAATGAAAAAACCCACCTCCAACCTCCGACCATGCTCCTTATCCAATTTCTAAAATAGGGAAATCTCTATAAGCTCCTAAATCTGAAGGACTCCTAGTGAGTCCCTATAATTAAATGGTCCTATATTTTAATATCATTTTAAGCATTTATTTAATACTAATTATTTTGTGTTGTTTTATAGAGAGCTCCTAAAATAGCTTTCTAGTGTTTTTAGCTAAATTTTAATTAAAAAATAGAGAGAATGATTGTGGATGCTCAAAGAAGTCAATCATGAAATTTTTTTAGTTAGATGATCAAGTCAAATGCCAAGAAATTTGTGAAAAAAATAAAACGTCTGTTTTTTTGTGTGGAAAAGGCTTACTTTTTTTTAGTTGGAGCAGATGCTTGTATAAAATAGAAGCACCATAAAATAGTACAAAGGATAACAAAACTATCTGAAACTCAAATGTTAGAGACAAAGACAATTGTGTAATCTTTAAAAAAGATGAAAAAAAGCTTACGAGGTCTTCGGGGAGGCGGCAAAATGTCCCATTCGATAATATATTCGGTTGGTCTTGTTGCTGCAGATGGAATCCGAGATTCATTATTGGAAAAACAATATTACTTAGAAAAAATTTGGAAAAAAAAACTACGTCATTTTAATAAGTATGTTAAATGATATTATATTTAAAAAACCAAACGGAAATAAGATTTGATGTGCAACTAAAATTCTTTTGAAACCTCAACTTCCTTCACTTTATAAATAAGAATAAAATATACAAAAAAATAAAAATAAAAACCTAGCGACAAGCGCATGTTACAGGGTCATCATTTGGCCCACGAGCTCACGAGCTGATGGGCGCCTGCCCAGCCCATCAATGAAAAGCTTGGCCCGGCTCGTTGTGGGTTATGAACCGGCCCCACCCGTTCTTTAGGCTAAGATTTCTAAAGCCCAACCCAGCCCATGAGCCCAACTTGTTTGAGCCCATAAAAACCCAACTTGTTTGAGCCCAAAAAACCCCAACCCAGCCAACCCATAAAAGCCCGACCCGCAAAGCCCATATACAATAACACTTAAGTTTAATATAAAAAATATGCTTAATTGATACAGTGCACCATAAAATATTGATCAAATCTCATTTCACCCCCTTAAAGTTAAAGTGACCCATTTTGGCGCCTTGACCAAGGTTTGATATTCCAAATTGACCCTTATTGTCAACTTCATCCAAAAGTCCGTTAAGTTTGATGACATGGCAAGGGTGTTTCAGTAATTTTATGCACCTAGGTCATTTACTCACCAATTTGAATAGGTAATGTGGCAAAGTGGGGGCCACCTTCAGCATGGATAAAAAATTGAGGGAACATTCAAACTAAAAAGCCTTGTTTTAACTTGCATTAGAAAGAAATCTATTCATTATGAGGAGAAATTATAGAATAGTACTGTTGACTAAAAAAATGATTCCGATGTATGCTTGTTTCACTTATTTTATCATTGGTTTAAAGTATTTTTGTTATTTGTCCCCTGTGCATCTTAAACATCTTTAAAAAAAATGCAAGGCACATGCATGTATATGCCTGAATTATGCTCTGAGTCTGACCTGCATCTGCTGGTGGAATCGTAACCATTATGGCGAGTTGAATTTGGGGATCTCTTTGTGCCATTGCTCTGCAAACATGCGATGAATAAGATTAGTTCCTTTGTATTTTCCATGTGTACAATGTAACTAATGTTGATAAATGTAAAAGCAGAAAAGAGAAAAGTGGGCATGCATGATGCATGCATGTGGTCAGGACTAAGGAGAGGTAGATATACAAATAAAGGAGATTATTTTGCTCTGCTTTGCCTTCAGGGCCTCAGGCTAGCTCTTAAGCGATCAATCTCCGATTGTTATTTCAATCCTACATGTCCAAAAAATTTGCCACGTAATTCAGATGTCAGCTTGATCATCATTTTTGTCCCAAAGAGAAAAAGGAAAAAAAATAACAAAGAGAAATTATGCAGCACAAAATTCTATACTAAAAAAAGAAAAAGAAATTTGCTTTGTGGGGAGATGGGGTACCTGGCAGGCACTTGTCAAACCCGGCCTCGACTACAGCGGCATGCAAAGTGTTGAAAAGATTTGGGGAACTTTTTCTAAAAGGAGGACAGGACAGGAGAAGACATTGTACGAGCAAAGGAAACAAGCCTTACGTGACAATATATAACAACGTTCTGGTCCACCTTGTTCTAGAAATTATTAGTCAGACATTAATTAAATAAGGTATTTAATTATATACATGTTCTTCTTTGTAGTTAATAACGTTTGTGTTTCGACAAAAATACTTTCTGGAAAATGATAAGTAAAATTATTGTTTTGCCCTGTTATATACAATGATAATAGACTAACTAAAGATTATTTCTTCTCAGAGCATTTCCAACCAATGTGTCAAATTGCCATATGGACATGAAATGACAAAAATTGAAAGTTAAAATTGCTCCAACCGAGTAGTCAAATCTTACATGGATTTGAAGGCCGGAAGAGATGTTGAAAATAACATATCAAAAAGCTTGATGTCAAATATCATTTTAATATTTTTTTAGTAATGGACTCCACTATCATTTACTCTCTTTTAAAACTTTACGCATCATAGCCCCCATTTGCTTTTAAAAATATAATAAAATAATATGATATTTGACATTTCGGATAGAGTTAAATTTTTTCCAAAGTGTCAAATTGACACATAAGCCATCAAATACAAATTTAACATTTTGCATTTGATCTTAGGTTTCTTTGGTTCACACTAAAGTCAAATATTAACCTTAACATATTATCAAGTGGAAGGTTAACTATTTTGCATGCGTGGTAAAGAGACGCGCGCAGTGATAACTGATGGTATGTAATAGATCAATAATACATAGTAGCTCAAAAGGAATATTAAGGGGCTTGAAACTCAAATGATTAAAAGCAGTTATTTTTATACATGAAGTTTTGTGTTTGAATCTCGTCTTTTCAATATCGCTTGTAACTCAAATGATTAAAAATAGTTATTTCTATATAACAAAGCTAGCATCCAGATCCGGGCCAGGGTGGAGCTCCATCGAACTCATTTGTATGACCTTTGGCAATTGTTATTTTTATTTATCCAGACTGTCTGAGTTTATTCCATGCCGAAGCTGTCAATTTTATTTTTTTTAATTTATTTTTTATTAAAACAGGTTGGAAGTCGTCCCTTCCATGTTTTGTTAAATTTCCCAATTGATAAAACAAAGAACCTGATGGTGGAACTAACGCAAGAGAGTGGACAGAACATGAACTCCACCCTGGCCTGGATCTGGATGCTAGCTTTGTTGTTTAATAATCAGAAAGTTCTTCACGGGTAACGGCCAAACCAATTCAAAATTATATAAAAACAAAATGAGAGATCAGTGTGAAACTATCGACTTTTTATATTACGTACTTAATTTATTTTCCGTTGATTTTTTTAAGGCCTAGTACATCCAAATGGAGAGCTGGCAAAACTTGAAGAGGTATACACATGCAAGATCTTTATTTAAACCACTTAAATGTGGTCTGCTAATGGACATGGAGTTCTAATATGACTGGTCATGTAGTACTTGGAGTTGTATTTTTCAGTTTAAATCCAAGACTAATAAGGGTTCCTAATGTTGTGCGGAAACACTCCAAGACACACTATACAACATGCACAAACAAACCACAAGAAGAATAAATACACACACTGCAAGAGAGATAAAGCAAATGCACAAAGAACACTGAATTATAGAGGTTAGGCAATGTGCCTACGTTCTCTCTGTTGATCTCCTCGGAAATTTCACTAGAAGAATAGGAACAACTTTGGTTTAGCTTAGCTCTCTATTCTCTCAAACCCTAGGTCTTCCTTTCTCTCACACCCTCACCCAAACCCTTTGAGGCCCTTGTACACTTCTCACCAATTCTCTTTTGGTATCTATCTTGTGAATTAACCTAGCTTCCAAAAGCCCTGTTCATATTAGTAGGCTTTGGGTTACAAGTTTTACAGGAATAGGAAACAAAAAACCTTATTCAAATTAGAAAAATCTAGGGGTGGCATTTAGACCGAAAAACCGCAAAAACCAACCGACAATTTACCGCAATGGAACCGCAATCGCGGGAAACTGAACCGCATTTGCGGTATGAAGAACCGAACCGCATTTGCGGTATTTGATTTTCAAAACTTGCGGTTACCGCAAACCGCAACTATATTTTAAATAAAAAAAATTGCATTTTATTTTTCCTTTGGGTTGTAACTTTAATTCATTTTGTATTGCATTTTCCTTTTGGTTTGTAACTTTAAAGAATTTGGAATTGGAATGCTTGAGAAGTTGAGGTTGTGAATGCTTGAGAAGTTTAACTTTAATTGGAATGCTTGGAATTGAACTTTAATTTTCTTTAGGTTGTGAATGCTTGAGAAGTTGAGGAGGTTGTGAATTTATATATGCTTGAGAAGTTGAGGTTGTGAATTTATTTCTTTAGGTTGTAATTTATATTTTTGGGTTAAATGATGCTTGAACTCAAAAGACTTCAAAAGAAGCATCAAAATTAGGCCAAAAATGTGGAAGATTGGATTTTTATGACACAAAAAGAACTTGCGGTTTTAAACCGCTAATTCACAGTAACCGACGGCTTTTTGCGGTTTACGGTTTGTGGTTTCAAAAATCACCATACCGCAAATAATCGGTCAGTTTACGGTTTGGGCAAAAATTCGCAGTTACCGAACCGCAACCATCCCTAGAAAAATCCATAAGAAATAGGAAACTAACCTAATTAAATTAGGCTTAAAAAAAACGTAGCAAAAAATAGGAAACATGCCACACTGACTCCTATTTTCTTGTTGCACCAACGTTTCCTCCTTCCACCGCATCTCCAATGGTGAGCCAATCACAACACCTAATACATTAATTAGAACTCCCAATACTAATGCAACTAGGAGAGGTCGAGAGTTTCTTGATGGGCAAGAAACCTCGATTGATGCATATAAATACAGGTCCCCGCTCAATCAATTAAACACCACTCATATAGAACTCAAATCCCATCTGTGAGATAGTAGAAAGGATCGATATATTTAGGAGAAGAACCTTGTATTCAATCCTACCCCAACCGATATCACCTATGGAAGCTGAAAAAGGTTAGTGTTCTTTGATATGCAACCC
This sequence comes from Prunus fruticosa, assembly GCA_018703695.1. Taxonomy (NCBI): domain Eukaryota; kingdom Viridiplantae; phylum Streptophyta; class Magnoliopsida; order Rosales; family Rosaceae; genus Prunus; species Prunus fruticosa. The sequence continues at coordinate 4,604,244 of CM031918.1, forward strand.
TTATAATTTACAAGTGGTATTAAAGCTATGTTGTAACGACCCGGTCCTAAATTAATAGTTAAATATTAAATTATTCAAGATAAAGACAATTTTACCTCTGGGATTTAATTACATGATTGAAGAGCTAACTTTTATTGGGGAAGATTAAATACTTAAAATAAGAGGAAATAAGTGGAAATAAATAATCAAATAAAATAATTTGAATTAATTAAGGTTTTTGAAAATTAAAGTATTATTTAATATTAAAGGGGTAAAAAGGTCATTTTAAGTTTGGTAGGGAATTTTGAAATTCCGATTAGGCCATTGCGTAGAGCACGTTGAGACGAGTCCGTAGACACGTAGTGGGCTCGAATCGGGGTTGTAACGAAGAGATGGATATCAAAAGAAGTTCAGTGGCATAACTGTAAATATTTCGAAGTTCAGTTTTTTTTTAAACCTAGAATTTCTGCAGTTTGGGGGGGGGGGCTCGATCACCCGACTTCAAGAGGTGATTCCTCTCAACTCAGACCACCAATTCAAGCAAGACCGGTCCCGTTACCACCACCTCACTTCCCTCTTTCAATTCCAGCCCATCCCAGCCTCGGTCCACTGCCGTAATCGCAGAAACCGCCACGAAACAGGGCGGCTGGACGGTTTTTGACGGAATTTCACGGAGCTCGTTCTCTATCCTCCGGCCACCGTTTCAGGCGAGTGAGGTATGCTTTCTCACCTATTTTTCATGATCTAGCTGATGGTTAGGTAGGAATTTATCAATTTTGAGCCTAGGTAGTTCGATTGTTCGAAGTGGGTTTCAGCCGGTTTTGGGGTCGCGATTCTGGCCACTTCCGGTCACTTTTTGGGGTAGGTTCAAGAAGAAAAGTGGTTCCAAATAGGGTGTTTTACTTAGGGTAGGAAGCTGGGTTTCCAGTTTTGAAGATTTCCAATTGCCGGAATTTGCTCAAGAGTGTGAAGCCACTTTCAGAACCTAAAATAATCTCTTGGTCCTCACGAGCGTGTAGGAATTCGCGGATATTAATTCGGACAATGTTTGAACCTCGAATGGATCTCGCATATTGTGCGATTTCCGGGTTCAATACGTTTGAACCGTTGGATTGTAGTCAATTTTATATAAGTTGATCTAGACAATTCCAGGATCGGATAGGATTCAGCAGGTCGTAAATCGGAGAAAGTCCGGATACTCCAAAAATGCCAAGCCTAAGTCTAGGTTTACAATAATCGTATGATTGTGCGATCGTGAGTAATCCGACCGTCCAAATCGAGACCAAACTCTCGGGACATGTGTCCTAGGTATGTTAGAACCTTTAGGAACTTTCATATTGGAATTTTTGAGGTGGTGGACTCCACGGGGTCCCAATTTGACTTTTTGGGACTTATAGCTTTTAAGTCCCGAGGTACTTTTAGACCGTTCTAAACCTTGGGAAAAACTACTGTGAGCATAGACATGACTTTAAAGTTAATGCACGTACTTTTAGGAACCCAGGGCTAGGGTTTCAGATAAAATAGTGTTGATGAGCTCGATTGCTTGTGTAGGAGCTCGTAAGAGGTTCATGTACGTGCGAGTGTTCTTTGGTTTATTTATTGAATATAAATAATCCCGGTTTGGGCATGCATAGTTGGAACATATTCTATTATGCAAGGGTATATCTAAGGGTTATCTCAGTGCTTGGTAATAATGCTTAAGTAGAGCTGAGGAAACCTCTAAGAGTATGATTATCTAATTATCTGTTCATTTATCACTTGTTTATATATTTGTATAGTTAATTATGTTGTAAGAACATAAATATAATATTGGAATTATATGTTAAGAAGAGATTGATATAGTTAACAAACTAGCCAAGTATTTAGTATACATAAATGTAGTTAGTAGTTGAAAAGGATGAATCATAACACTTGGCTTTCACCAAATTATGGCGTATAAATGTATATATATATATATATATATATATATCTTAAGAGTAGTTGAGAACAAGTTTATTGAAAGTTGATATAAATGAATGGTTATGGTTCTTAAACCCACCACAAGGGTGCCCCCTAGTTACTTTGAAACAGTTTGGTATTTTGTTAACGCCCCACAAGTTCGGGGACGCCTGGACCGTGTGGTGCGAGGAACGCAGCTCAGGCTGACTATCGTCCCCTGAGACCTGCGAGGAGCGTAGCTCGAGTTGACTTGGTGTCTCAGAGGCCTGTGAGGAATGCGGCTAAGGTTAACTTATGGTCCCCTGAGACCTGTGAGAAGCGCAGCTCGGATGGACTTGGTGTCTCAGAGAGACCTGTGAGGAACGCGGCTCATGCTGACTTATGGTCCCCTGAGACCTGCGAGGAGCGTAGCTCGAGTCGACTGGTGTCTCTGAGGCCTGTAAGGAACGCGGCTCAGGCTGACTTATGGTCCCCTGAGACCTGCGAGAAGCGCAGCTCGGAAGACTTGGTGTCTCCGAGGCCTGTGAGGAACGCGGCTGAGGCTGACTTATGGTCCCCTAAGACCTGCGAGGAGCGCAGCTCGGATTGACTTGGTGTCTCCGAGGCCTACGAGTAATGCAACTTGGTTAACTTTGTGTTTCCGAAGTTTGCGAGGATGGAATTGACGGATCGAGGAATGGGGGTACGCCTATGTGGAGAGAATTTAAGCTTTGAAACGCTTTTAAAGTAAAAGTGAGGAACTTTATACAGTTACTATCATTTTCTTAATCGATATATTTATGTCACAAGAGAAAGACGGATATATATATATATAATTATTTATTTATGAACCTTACGTGAGTTTGATATTAAGCGTATTTTGAGCTTGTTTATTTTATTTTATTTTAATCCGTTTTGCTTTAATTTATCTTAATTTATTTTATTTAAATTGTTTGCCTTGATCTTTTTATTATTGGTTATGGTATTAAATAGTTCAAGTATTTCTAGCATACTTTGCTCTCCCTGAGTTTTAGAGATATTAGGACCAGGGGAGCAAGGATTGCGGATTAGGACGTGTCACCAATGGTGTCACGAGTAATTAATAGTTATGACTTTCCAAGAATGATTACTTAAATCTAAATACTTTTATTCCTTCATTTGAATATAGTTATTGCCATGTGAGTAATGCCAGTAAGCTTGGAACAGGAAGCTGAAATGAAATAGAAGAGCTACGTGTGGCTTGATCCCTCAAGTAAGGGTACGTAGGCAGCCTTTTGTTATAAGGTGCAGCCACGAGTTGGATTCTTTGAGATTGTTAATGTATTATTGATATTCTGAGAGCCGAGATGAATTTTATTAGCTAAATGATTTATTTGATTCTTTTTGAGGCCTGAGGCCAGAATAATATGATGCTTGACTTCTGATATAATTTGAATCATGCTGGCAATTGGGTTATATTAGTGTATGCTTGTTTGACAGGTGAAAGTTTTGGGGAAGTGTTCATTTTATAGGGGAGATTCTGCCGAATTTTCGACAAAAGTCGAGCTTGAAATTTTTTGGATTTGATTTAGAAGGGTTTTTTGGTTATTCGTACCCGGCACCCGCCAGGTGTCGGACGTGTAAGGGTTCGGCTCAGATTCCAAAGTGAAATTTGGGTCGGGTCCTGTCATATGTTGCATGCTTTAGAACATAAAAAAGAAATCAAACCAAGCATGGTTCACAAAGGCTAAAACAATTGAAACGACACTTGAATACTATATAATACCCTGAATAAAATATATACCCTATGCTCGAAATTAAAATTGAAATTGTATACAGTATGTGTCTATTCCCACGTTTCTAGTTCTATAGAACTGTAAAGCATGTTTCATATATAAAGTTTTTGTCATTCAAGGTTTCAAGAATATTGTATTCAAGGATAGAACTGATCAATAATTTGCACAACGGATTACTGCAAACAATAATTGTCTTTTGTCCACTGATGTTGGCAATTTAGTTTATAGTGATTCAATGCGGTGTGATGCGGCACACCACAATTTAGTTTAGGCTCAAATTGACTTTAGGTATGGGAGTTAATAGACTTATCTCAATTCATAGATGTGAGGGGTTAACCTGTGAAGGAAATTCATGTATCATATTTTAGTGATCACAAAAAAGTGTTTGATTCTCAGCCTACATGTGCGAATTAATAATGTACTATTATTAATTTTGGGGCCAGTTTCATTTACATGCTTATTTGCTTTAAAACTCAGTTATGAGTGTTACCAATCTTAATACCATTGAAACTCTAACTGGATCATATTACAAGAAATGGAAACAAGATCTTGAGATGGCTCTAGGTTGTCTAGACTTTGATATGACAATAAGGAGTAAGCTCCAGAAAAAACTAGTAGATCTAGTGTAACTGCTGAGGAAAAGGATCGCTTTGCCAAATGGGAAAAGGTAAATAGGATGACTATTTTGATTATGCTAAAGTCAATTTGCCTAGTGTGAGAGGTGGCATACGACCTTCCAACAATGCTAAAGACTTCCTAGAGTCAATTAGCCTCAAATTCAAAGAGTCTTAAAAAGCTGAGATGTGACTTTTGATTAACAAGCTGACAGGTATGAAGTATGTTGGAGATGGATGTGTTAGGGTACACATTCTGAATATGGTTGACATTATTGGAATGAATCTCAGAAGGAGTCAACATAGATTACAACATGTTGGTTCACCTTGCACTCAACTCACGGCTTAAGGTTTTAAGCAGATTAAGAGCACTTATGTTGCACAGAAGGAGTCATGGGAAGCAATGCCACTGGAAAGTCTTTATATAAAAAAATAGTATAGCTAGCAATGCCATTGCAATATATGTTCAAGAAGAACATAACATTAAGAAAGAAAAGTTACTCAACCATGTCAATCTAGTACAAGACATGAAACCAATTAAGAAGGATAACAATAAAGAAAAGTCAAGGGAAGCAATGCCACTGGAAAAGCTAAGAAAAATGACAGACATGAAGAATATGTTGGAGATGGATTGTTAGGGTACACATTCTCAATATGGATGACATCGGAATGCATCTAAGAAGTTTTGGAGTCAACATAGATGACAATATGTTGAGAATGACATCATAATGAATCTGAGAAGTTTTGGAGTCAACATAGATGACAATATGTTGGTTCACGTTGCACTCAACTCACGGCCTAAGGATTTTAAGCTGATTACGAGCACTTTTGCACAGAAGGAGTATAGTTTATGAGTTGATTACAATATGTGTTCAAGAAGAACATAACATTAAGAAAGAAAGTCACTCAACCATGTCAATCTGGTCCATAAAGAATTATGTGAAAGTTGTTTTTCATTGATAAGTGTAGAGTATTTATACACAAACAATAGTAGAAAACCAATGGATGCTTGAAGCACTAATCTAGTCTAATAATAGAAAAGATTGTTGTGAATTAGAACTAACTCACTCCCCTTTAGACCTTGTTGTTGATGGACTTTGGACAAAACTCAATGATGGATGAGTCTTACACACACACAGAGAAAATAAACCAAGCACAAATGACACAAGCGTTTATAGAGGTTCAGCAATTTGCCTACATCCTCTTTGGTGATCCCCTTGAGAAATTTCACTAATGAAGATAGGTTACAACTTTGGTTTACATAGAAACCCCCTTAGAACACTACCCTCACAATCTGTTTCTCTCACACCCTTGCTCAATACCTTGATACACTAGAGAACTCTCTTTTCCCCTTGGCTTTTCACTTGACTCACTAGTTTCCAGCTACTTTGCCTCTCTAATTTCTGTCTTGCTTACTCTTCCCTTTAATAGACAAGTCTTTGGACTTAAGAAAAGACTCCTTCTTTCCTCCCACGTTCTGCCCTTAATTACTTGACATGGACCACAGGTTGGGCAGATCAAAGGCTATACATTAATGGCTACATGTTCAGCCACCCTATATAGAACCATAGAGTAGGTACTCTTTGAAACAAGTCAACAATTGTTCATAAATGCTCTCTCAGCTTCCCAGCAGCTTGCCTCCTTTCATTTAAGTTTGGAGTGACCTAAAATGACCTTGCAAGTAGGTAGAAAGTGATAGCACCCGGATAGAGGAGTTAAATTTTCCCAAAAAATCAAAACAGCACGACTAGGGCGACTGGTCGCCTAGACTAAGCGACCAGTCTCTTTTGGACAGATTCATTCGCGACCGGTCGCATGAATTTGGCGACAGGTCGCATGCTGTTTGTTTTCCTAAGTTACACTCTACTTCAAAACGACCGGTCGCAAATGCCCTGCGACCGGTCGCTTTCCTTGAGCCTTGTATCCTTAGGTGAGCCAATTTTTCCAACAAAGATAAAGACAACTTTACAACTCACTAATCTAATAACATACGAACAAGACCATGCATATATGTTTAAACCAACTTTACAGCTCATTGAGGTGGGTTGCATGTGTCTTCTGTTGAAGTAACATTGGTGGGTTGCATGTTATTCCTTTTAGTCCAAGACATGAAACCAATTAAGAAAGATGGCAATAAAGAAAATTTATGGGAGGCAATGCCACTGGAAAAGGTAAGAACAATGACAAGGGAGGAAAACAAGTTGGAATACCTTCAGCAAGAAGTTTGGGCACATCTCATTTCTTTTGCAAGAAGGAATGTCGAAGGTTAAGAGATGGTTGGCGAAGTGGAAGGCTAATGAAAACCAAATCTCAGAGTGTTATGAATCAAATTTAATTGATATTTCTCATGATAGTTGGTGGCTTGTCATTGCGCCAACAATACATGTTTCTAATTCTTTGTGGGAGTTCACAACCAACAAGGTACCAAACAAGGATAAGGTGAAAGTATTTGTTGGCAATGGAGTCCAAGTAGAGGTGGTATTCATCGGGGCAGTTAAGATATAGTTAGATAATTGTTCTATTTTGGATTTATTTTAGGTATTTTATATACCTTTGCTGATAAGGAATTTAGTATCAGTAGCTAGTCTTGTTAAAGCAAAGTTTGAGGTAGTTGTCAATGACTTTGGATATTCTATTTTGAAAAATAAAGTTTTAGTTGGTAGAGTAACTCTTGTGAATGGAATGTTTCAACTCAATCTCAAAGCACCTAATCATGTTATGAACATAGCAAGTACTAGCAAAATTCAAAACAAAACAAAACATCCAACTTATGGCACAAGAGACTTTGCCATATTTTGAAAGAGGTAATTAAAATCCGCTGCAAAGAACATGTCGCTACTACAAAAATTGAAACAGATGACGGGAATCCACCATCGTCTAGAAGATTTTCAAACCGTCATGAAATTGACCGCCATCTTTTGATATATAAAACAACAACGGATAATAACCGACGTCGTTAAATCCTTCAACGTCACAAAATATAACCAACCGACGTCTTAACCCTATATTTATATTGTAAAATGAAACCTTGTACAATATTTGACAATGGTTTTATTAAAAATTAGATGTCTAAAGAACATTATATGTCAAGAACAAAACACAAACCGCCGTAAAACTAATTATCCACGTCCCTAATTGAAGGAATACAACTTGTATAACCTAGAAACCGTCGTGGTTAATGTATACTATGTTAAATAAATAAAAAAACCGCTGTCTAAATTATAAAAGACAACGCATACACAATAGAGCGGCCTTTTAAAGCAGATTACATGTCAATAATCACACATGAACGGACGTAGAGATCATTATTCACGTCCCTAATTGAAGAAATACTTAGAATCCGCCGTGGTTAACTTATACTACGTTGAATAAATAAACAAACTGACATGTAACTAACGAAAAACGACGCAAACACAAAAGAACAGACGTTTCAAGAATATTAAATGTCAATATTCACAAAGGAACCGCCGTAGAGATAATTATCCACGTCCCAAATTGAAGGAATAAAGATTTGTATAAACTAGAAACCGTCGTGGTTAACATATACTATGTTAACTAAATAAACAAACCGACATATAACCAAAAGAACAGCCGTTTAAATCATATTACATGTCATTAATCACACAAGCACTGACGTAAAATGTATTAACCACGACATACAGGTAAAAAAAACATCGATTATATGATTATCCACGTCGAACTGGAGAGAAAAACGCCTTGTTAAACATATTCCACGTCAATCTCTTACAAGATTCGTCGTGTAAATTGTATGAAGTCTCTTCGCAGTGTTAGACGTCGCTTTTTCTAAAAAGCAGACGTTTGAATACTTTAAAATGACACAATTTTACTCAATACCGCCATAAAAAATTCTATCCACGACACCTTTTTTTTCATGGCTAACGTTAAAAATAATATTGAAGTCCTGGACATGAAAAAGAAACGACGTGGATTATAATTTGAACATCAGTTTATATAAAATAAAGGTCGTGGATTATATTGAGATATGTCGTGCATTGTTTTGTAAGTCGTCGTTGATGTTTATTACACCCAATATGATTTATTTTAATAAACCGACGTGTTTTCCCTTTCAAATGGCGGTTTTTATTTCTTTACGGTCTTTTGCATTTTCTTTCCACGACGTTGGTTTTATTTTAGACGTCTGTTTTTCCAGTTTTTTAACTGGACCGTCCTATTTCCCACCTTTAAGCCAGTATTTTAAATTTTTAATTTGTTATGCCCAAAACCTGCATAATGAAAATGTGATCAGAATTAAAATGATATACAGAGCTATTAATTAATGTCATGCAATTAATTGCATAACTAATGTGATACATTACAACAATCAATCAATCCATATCTTCACATCCATCTCTAATATTCTCACTCCTAAACTCACCCACTAGGTCATCAAATGTGTCAACATTTGGTATCCCTCTAGTAAATTGCTCACACTCAATTCTAATATCACCTAGCACATCATCACCAATAACATCATTATATTCTCTATTAGGCATTGATAACACTACCGACCAACCACAATGCATTGGGTCGTCAACGTAAAATACTTGTTTGACTTGAGAAGCCATAACAATTGGTCATTCCTATGTCCAATTTTACTCAGATCTACAAGGGTAAATCCAAGTTCTCGACTACAAGGCTCGAAGTGTTATCGATCCAATCACACCTCAAGACTGGGATTCTAAACTTTTGGTAGTCAAGGTCCCAAAGTTCTTGAATAACCCCATAAAAACCCATATTGGAGACAATAGGGTTTTTATCCTTGGCACTAGCAACTTGCATAGTATGTGCAAGTAAATAAACTCCACTATTTTGGACAGTTCGCACATCGTCTTGTGTCTTTGTGTTAAATTTAACACCATTAATAAGATAGCTCCTATATGATGGTACTGCCGTGCTTGGACCAGCTACTAGCCACCTCAAATTTTCTGATATGCCATTATTCTCTTCTCCTTTAAGTTCACTTTGAACCTGCAAATTAATAATATAGATATTTATAAAAATACCCAATCCTAGACATGTATTTATAAAAATACCCAAACACTATTTAAACATAGAAACATACTCAAAATCAACCCCACAATCAACAATTGCATATTTTTTGGGTATGTTTATAAATGGGTTTTGAGTGTGTGTAATGATGGGTTTTGGGTATGTTTATAAAGTGTTTTGGGTGTTCGGTATTTTTATAATTTCAGCCCCCATTTTGGTTATTTTAGTGAAACTCCCTTAATAATATATCTTAATTCAATCTAACATATAAAAAGAAAGAAAATTAAAAGTTCAATAAGTCATTCAATAACATATATACCTTAAAGCGTAGCCATTGAATGAAAGTGTTATTGTACATGTGCTTATCTTATAGCCACTTTGTTCTCTTTTTAAATTTTGGATATGTGGTCTTGATGTGGATCATATGTTTCCTACAATTGACACGAAAAAATAACCATTACGGTCTGTTAAGCTCATATTTTCATACATATACATGCCCAATTTACTTACTTCTTTTGCATAGTTTCCTATAATTCTGAGTTATTTTGCCTCTCTTTGTGTGTTTTGTAGGCCAATAGAGCAAAAGAGCATAACTCATGCAATTCAAGCATGTTAAGGCCTGATTTGGATGAATGGAAGAAGAGATTAAAAATAAACTAATTTTGGCTACAGCCCCCTGCCAGTCCAAGTTTTCGTAGGTCACATTGCAAGCTTTGTTTCAGCATCCTACACAGCTCGGATGAGGCAGAATTATTCATGAAAGTTGTTTCAATGGGTGTGTACTATAACATATCCACAATTCAGCCTCATTGGATAAATCTAGTCCGTCACCTAGCAAACACAGAACCATGATCAGGATGGATTTTGTCAGCGAGCAAAACGAGTTAGCAATTTGTTTCAGCCTTAACTTCTTCCTCCGACCTTGGATTGGCCCAAATAACATATGGCTGGAAAGAAGACATTCTGAACTTCAAGTTTGAGTGCTTAAAGTCATAATTTTCTTAAGGGAAGCCCAATTCGTAAGCCCTTGAAGTTGCTGGTCATGCTGACCTAAGGATGAGCTATGTGTGCTTGGTCATGATGGCATAAGCATGATGTGTTACTGATTGTGGGGAAGTTAGGTGAAGCAGATGCATTTCTTATACTTGGGTGGAATGTTGTAGCAGCCAAATGGTATAAACAAGATGAAGTGGGAGCTGCAATACTAAGCCTAAAGAGAAGATTAATTATTTTCAAATGTAATTGTGTGTTAGGTGAAATATGTGTGGTTGGTGAAGTTAATTGTATAATCTGATTCACCTAACCTCTATGCCTATAAATAGGGAGTCTCCAAAGAGCTAAGAGAGTCAGAAATTGATATCCATCATTTACACTTCCATTGTACACAAAGAGCGGGAAAGTTGAGAGTTACAAAGGGAGAGAAGGGAGAAGGCAGCAGGCTGGGAGGCTTTGGCCTCCTAGCAGCCATGGAGATGAATCTTTTCCATCTCTAGCATGCTGTCTTTATCTTCTTCTCCTCCCTTTGTCTTTTATTTTCTTCTTGTATTTCCTTTGTTTTACTTTGTTTTTCTGTTATTGGTTTTAATAAACATCTTGCTAGTCTTGTATCATGGTTTGAGTTTATAAAGTTTGATTTCATTCATGAATTCTTCTTCACTATTTTAATGGAGCTGTTTTGCATCCTTTGATTGATCACCTAAGGTTTTATGCGTTATGCTCTTGTTGGGAAAGTTTGGGGGTCATCTTCATTCCGTCCATTAGCAACTTATGTGGTTTGGTTTTTCTAGGTCTCCTAATGTAAACACCATGCTTGGGGTCCTTGTGATGTTCAATGCAATTTGATCCAAACACCATGGACTTATTTGTGAGCATCTTCATGGGTGAATCAATTTGTTTACTTGCTGCCATAACATGATTAGAACAATTAGGGTGGATTCTAAAACCTCATCATCTTGTCTTAGTTCTTTTTTTTCTTCTTGTTTTGTTTCTCTTGTTTTCATTTCTGTTTTGTGTAGGAAAACATAATTGGATCATTCAATCACCAATCCATGTGGAATCGACCTCGCACTTACATACGCTAAACTACCAACGGCTCGTGCACTTGCGAGTATCACAAGTTGAGGATGCAGCTGAATATACGCAACAAGTTTTTGGCGTCGTGCCGGGGATTGGTAACATTGCTTGATTCTATTTGGTTTTCCTACTTTTTATTTATTTTTATGTTTTTTATAACTGGACAGTTTCATGTTTTAAAGTTAATGAGGATAATTGATAAGTTGTGTTTGTAGTCCAACGGACAAGGACAATTGCCTGACAAGCAAGAGAACTGGGTTTGAGTCCCAAGCTTCCAGAACACCAAAGAAAGGGTTCAAGTAGCATGTTGATTATTGCTAGTTTCTGGTTTCATTCACTTGCTCTTAATTAAATATCTTGTTCAAGTTTACATAAACACAATATGACTCTTGGACCGATTAGTGAATGGATGGGTAGATATTGAAGACAAACACCATGTTTAAATTCTACTTGGTTCTTTATTGTTCTTCTTGTTCTTAATGGGTTTGGAATTTGTGTTTAGACTAAACACCATAGCTAAATACTTGTTCTGAATACTTGATTACAACCACACACCAAATGGATAATCATATTTGAGAAAGAACGAACTCCATAAGCTAGTTTGATTTACTTTGATGCTTGTTACTTTGAAGCATGGAATTAGATGTTTGTGGTGAAGTTGAATCCCTAATCTTGATGTTTTAGTTTAGTTTATCCTTTTCATTTAAGTTCTGGTTTCCTAATCAAATAATCTGAAATTCTGTTTCAAGTTCCCTTGTCTTTCTTTAAGCATTTCTGAAGTAGCTCAATAAGAAAGAGGGAGAGAGAGGAGACAACCCAATCCATAGAAACATGGAGTATGGAGTAGCGGAGAAGTCGACCTCCAGCTACTATGGCCAACCACGCTCCAGCTATCACTTCAAGGGGAAGCATTCCAATCATATCTCTTTCATTTATATAATAACTGCTACTCATTTTTAATTGTGTCTTCTTTTCTGTTTTGTTTTTGTTAGGGTTTTCTTTTCCTTGATGTGGGAGAAACATGTTGAGCAGCTGACCCAAATACTCAAAGAAGAACATGTGTTGTCATACTATATGAATTACCCTCTCATTGTCTTCAAGGGGAAGTTCTAAACTCTCTTTCTTTTATTTCTTTCATTTCATTCCTTTACCCTGGATTTCATGTGCATTGTATGCTTTACATGGATTCAAACATTGACGACAATGCATCATTTAAGTTTGGGGGTGCTGGAAAGTTTTTAGTTTTTGTGTTTGTGTCTGAAAACGTAGGCGTCTTCATTGCTACAATTTTTATTTTCTGATACTGTTTTGAAAGTTTGGTCCGCGTTGTGTTCTTCATTTTTTCATCCTGAATCCAACGACATAAAGAACTCTAAATTTGACCAAGTGGTTTGAAAGTTACATGTCAAAACAGATTGTATGTTGAAATTGAGCAGAACAGCAATTTGAAACCTCACGTTTTTCTTTTATGTTTCTTTTTCTTTGAGTCATTTTCAGTTTTCCTTCCCACACCAATGATAAATCTTGAGTCTAACTTCTAATATGGCTCTTAGGAATTTGATAAGCATTGAGTTAGGTATGAATCTTATTATTTTGCTAGCTAAGTCTCACATAATTATTCTTGAGCTTTCTATGCACTTTAGCCATGATTATACAACTCTTGCATGTCTTACCCAATTGTATGCATTTTTGCTTGTGTGATTCACTGGAATGTTAAGTTATAACTAAGATATGATTTAGGCCATCTTTGTTAAGCCTCTTTCTTTTTCCTCCATCAACCCATACAATATATATTCCATTGTAAACCCTTTTGTGCCCAAACACTTAGCCATTTCTTTCTATCACCTTATCATCCATTAAATACCCTACCATCTAGGGGACTTGTAGAGCGTGTTTGTATTTCAGATTGTAATGTATTCAATGCAATAAATGAGCTATTTAAAAAAAATAAAAAAAATAGAGAAAAGAAGTGTGGCCAATGTAGTCACGACCCTAGGGTGATATAAGGAGAAATCAAGGTGATCTAGGGTAAAGAGCCGCAAAATTGGGCCAAATATTATACAAAGTGTGTAAACGTCAAAATCAAATTGTGAAGTGATTCAATTGCAAAATCTGGTGTTGTGAGCTTTTCAATTTCTGTGCCTTACATTTCAAACGTCCATGATCTTGTTTTCATGACATGCTCTACTTTGTTCTTTAGACCTTGTGTTTCCATACCCATTCTTTGTCTAACCATTATCATAACCCCATTACATCCATAAGTAAAGTCCTATCGATCTTGGTTTAGATTGGCAAACTTGTGTTCATTCTTGCAGGAATTCATATCGTTGTTTGAGAAGCATGAGTTGTATCTTCATGGCTGTTTCACACACACACACACCTTGAGCATGATTTTTGTGAGATTGTGGTAGCACTTGAATAATGTTTAGAACTTCCTTAGTGCTTGTTTTGTTTCTTGTTGAGCCATGTCTATGAAGTTTAAAATTTCTGTCTAGTTGGAAGGTTAACGTTTTTGTTTTTGTTTTTAATTTTGTTTTCTTTTGCTCGAGGACTAGCAAAATCCAAGTTTGGGGGTGTGTTAAGCTCATATTTTCATACATATACATGCTCAATTTACTTACTTCTTTTGCATAGTTTCCTATAATTCTGAGTTATTTTGCCTCTCTTTGTGTATTTTGTAGGCCAATAGAGCAAAAGAGCATAACTCATGCAATTCAAGCATGTTAAGGGCTGATTTGGATGAATGGAAGAAGAGATTAAATACAAACTAATTTTGGCTACAGCCCCATGACAGTTCAGTTTCGTAGGTCACATTGCAAGCTTTGTTTCAGCATCCTACACAGCTCGGATGAGACAGAATTCTTCATGAAAGTTGTTCCAATGGGTGTGTACTATAACATATCCAAAGTTCAGCCTCATTGGATAAATCTGGAGTCCGTCACCTAGCAAACACAGAACCATGCTCAGGATGGATTTTATCAACGAGCAAAACGAGTTAGCAATTTGTTTCGGCCTTAACTTCTTCCTCCGACCTTGGATTGGCCCAAATAACATATGGATGGAAAGAAGACATTCTGAACTTCAAGTTTGAGTGCTTAAAGTCATAATTTTCTTAAGGGAAGCCCAATTCGTAAGCCCTTGAAGTTGCTGGTCATGCTGACCTAAGGATGAGCTATGTGTGCTTGGTCATGATGGCATAAGCATGATGTGTTATTGATTGTGGGGAAGTTAGGTGAAGCAGATGCATTTCTTATATTTGGATGGAATGTTGCAGCAGCCAAATGGTATAAACAAGATGAAGTGGCAGCTGCAATACTAAGCCTAAAGAGAAGATTAATTGTTTTCAAATGTAATTGTGTGTTAGGTGAAATATGTGTGGTTGGTGAACTTAATTGTATAATCTGATTCACCTAACCTCTATGCCTATAAATAGGGAGTCTCCAAAGAGCTAAGAGAGTCAGAAATTGATATCCATCATTTACACTTCCATTGTACACAAAGAGAGGGAAACTTGAGAGTTACAAAGGGAGAGAAAGGAGAAGGCAGCAGCTGGGAGGCTTTGGCCTCCTGGCAGCCATGGAGATGAATCTTTTCCATCTCTAGCATGTTGTCCTTATCTTCTTCTCCTCCCTTTGTCTTTTATTTTCTTCTTGTATTTCCTTTGTTTTACTTTGTTTTTCTGTTATTGGTTTTAATAAACATCTTGCTAGTCTTGTATCATGGTTTGAGTTTATAAAGTTTGATTTCATTCATGAATTCTTCTTCACTATTTTAATGGAGCTGTTTTGCATCCTTTGATTGATCACCTAAGGTTTTATGCGTTATGCTCTTGTTGGGAAGGTTTGGGGATCATCTTCATTCCATCCATTAGCAACTTATGTGATTTGGTTTCTAGGTCTCCTAATGTAAACACCATGCTTGGGGTCCTTGTGATGTTCAATGCAATTTGATCCAGACACCATGGACTTATTTGTGAGCATCTTCATGAGTGAATCAATTTGTTTACTTGCTGCCATAACATGATTAGAACAATTAGGGTGGATTCTAAAACCACACCATCTTGTCTTAGTTCTTTTTTTTCTTCTTGTTTTGTTTCTCTTGTTTTCATTTCTGTATTGTGCAGGAAAAACAGAATTGGATCATTCAATCACCAATCCCTGTGGAATCGACCTCGCACTTACATACTCTAAACTACTAACGGCTCATGCACTTGCGAGTATCACAAGTTGAGGATACAGCTGAATCCATTTTGGTGCAGCTGAATCTACGCAACACGGTCCCTTGTATATTAGATAAACATAAGGAATGATAATATTTAAAATGGCTTCATATGAAAAACTAAACTCATACGTACTCGATATAAGGTAGGACTTCCTCCGTATTCTCCAAGACATATAGAGGTGCATTGTTCAACAAGTCCAGATCAACTAACCTCACTGTGCAACCTGATAATGGTTTTGAAACTCCTATCTTCTGACTTGAAGGCACTCCAACTGTACTAACATCAGATAAATGCTCGATACAAAACTCTACAGCTTCTTCAGCTATATACTGCTCAGCAATGCATCCTTCGAGACGAGTATGATTTTGAACATATCCCTATAGCACTTTCATATATCTTTCAAACGGATACATCCATCTAAAATATACTAGCCATCATAGATGAACTTCTCTGACAAGATGTACTACTAGATGAAACATGATATCAAAGAATGAAGGGGGAAAGTACATCTCAAGCAAACACAAAGTAACTACTACATCTTCTTCCAACTTATATAGCTTGGAAACATCTACCGTTTTTGCACATATAGGAAGAAGAAGCACAATCGAGTTATTGCATACCTTGCAGACTTCTCCAAAACAGAATGAATTGCCACATGGAGCAATTGTTGCATCAAGGTATGATAATCATGAGATTTAAGGCCAAGAAGTCTTGAATCTTTTCAAGATATAAGATTTTTTATATTTGAAGAATAACCTTCAGGGACCTTCATACCTGTTGAGGCCCAAAAAATCCACGGTTCGGCCCAAATAAATTCTCGGCCCAATGCGAGACCTTACCGAGAAGAAACCCGATTTGGGCACTCGAAAGTTCGTCATACGCGCTTGCACACATGTCACGCCAAGCAAATAAGCAACACGCCACGCTACAAGTTTAAGTGGGCCCAAGACACGCAAGAAGCCTGGGGCTTGCTTGAGTGGGTTGTGGTATGGATGGTAATAAGTTGACATGAGGCCCATTGATGGGCCAAGAAATGGAAGTCCTGGGTTTTCTTGGGAGCCTCGAAACTCATGCCCATTTCTTAGGCCCAAACATGTAGGTGAGCACAAAGAGAAAATATCTCAACCAAAAAGCCCAACCGAAATAGCCCATTACTCCAATCAAAATAGCTCAACCAGAAAATAGCCCATTACTCCAACCAAGAATGGCCCATTGCCTCAATCAAGATGCCCCAACACTTAAGGGTAGCCCATTTATTTAATTATTGTCATGAAAGGCCCATACAATTAGGATAAGAAATATCAAAAGCTCCAGCACTTGGCTGGAGGACAAAGCTGCGCAAGGAGCTTGGAGGACCACGTGCACAGAGCAGCTATAGAGCTTCAGCCATGGAAGCAACAAGTTCCAAGCAAAAACCTTCAAGGGACCAAGGGATATTGGCGCGCAAGGAAGGATGCCACTTTTCGAACCAGCATACATAGCCATTTCTTTTCTTCATCAGATCTGGCCATGGAAAGAGGAGAAAAGAAGAAAAAGGAGAGGGATAAAAATAGGAATTCTTCACGGAGGCAACCGCGGGAAAGGGGGCCTTGAGCTCCCAAAATCCCTGATTTTATGCAGAGGAGCAGAGTAGATTTTACCACAAGAAGATGATTGAAAGGATGATGAGAGAAAGGAAGGGAAAGACTTGGCCAAATTGGATAGAAGCCATTAGGGTTTCTTGGTAAATGACAGCTTCCAACGCCTATAAAAAGAGGCATTTCCTACCCATCAACACAACATACATCTGGAGAGCAAGCTTCGTCTCTCTCCTGCAAAACTCAATAATTTCGTCCTTTGCTTGCCCATCTCCCTCATTTTTCTTCTTATGGCAGATTGTTCCAACACTTGACAGAGTCTCTCTCAAGTTGCCGGAAGAAACAATCAAGCCACCCATCCCTTTCTCTCCCTTCTTTCTCAGCCAAATCCTCTTGCAAACCTTCCCTTTCTTACCTTAACACTCCTCTTTTCCCCCAAGTACGCATAATTTTCTCTTCGGTGCTCAACTCATGTCGATTTTGCTCCCATGCCACAAGCTTCTCATACCAAGCCAAGAATTTATCTGTAAGCAGCCATTATTTTCGTTGGTGAAGGTAACCAAGGTGTTTCTTAAGGCTTTACAACCCTTTCAAAACATTTTGGGGTCTGATCTTTGAACTCAGACACAAGGGGAAATTTCAGCCATTTTGCTCTTTACAGCAGCCCAGCCCATTTGTAGCTGCCGGAAGAAAAAAGCCCCTACAATACCATAGAAAGAATTGCAAACCACTCTCTTCTCTGCTCTTGACAAATTCCAAGGCCCTGGAGGCAAGCGAGTACGTCTTTCTCCATACTCGGGTTGCAAATCAATTATAACCCCCATGTTCAATAAATCTAACCGAGCAACAATCTCATCTTTATTTTTTCCAGGGATCTCCAGCAATGTACCAATGATACTATTTCAAACATTCTTCTCAATGTGCATAACATCTAGGGCATGCCTCACAGGGAGGTATTTCCAATACTCGAGATCAAAGAATTTTGATTTCTTCTTCCAACAAACTCTGTCACCATCATTCTCACCAACACTTTCCCCATTTTTCGAGACCCATATGTAATTAATATATTCAACCATATGCAGCACTTCTTCTCTGGTTAATGGCTCGGAGGCGTGCCATATTCAGGTTTCCCATTAAAAGTTGCACGTTGCCTCCTATATGGATGATTGATTGGTAACCATTTTCTATGCCCAATGTAACAAATTTTGTGGCCATTTTTCAACCTGTGACTAGGTGTATCATCACCGCATATTGGACAAGCTTTATATCCTTTAATGACATAACCAGATAAGCTCCCATAGGCAGGAAAATCATTAATTGTCCACAGTAATACACCTCTGAGTGTAAAGTATTCTCCTATGTGTGCATCATACACTCCTCTAATCTCATCCCACAGAGATTTTAAATCATCAATCAAAGGCTCTAAGTAGACGTCTATATCATTTCCGGGCTGTTTAGGACTGGAAATCAATAAGGTCAACGTCATGAACTTCCGCTTAATGCATAGCCATGGTGGGAGATTATATGTAACTAAGAGCACTGGCCAACAACTGTGCAATCTGCTACTTAAAGAATTGTGGGGATTGAATCCATCAGATGAGAGCAGCCAATCTCAAGTTTCTCGGCTCTTTACCAAACTCGGGCCATTTATCATCAACAAGTTTCCAAGACGGGGAATCTCCTGGATGAGACATATGACCGTCAACTGATTTTATTGCAGCATGCCAAGTCAAACTCTTAGCTGTCTTATGTAATTGAAACATCTTTTTAAACCTTGGATTGGAGGAAAATACCACACCTCCTTCGCTGGCACACCCTCTTTCAAGAACTCATCTTTGCTTTCCTTCCACCTTGAGATACCACAAGTAGGACAATTAGTTGAATCTTCATACTCCTTCCTATACAAAATGTAGTCATTGGGACATGCGTGGATTTTCTCATAACTCATCCTTAAAGCAGACAAAGTCTTTTTTGCCTCTTACATAAAGGAAGGTAGTGTATTTCCTTTTGGAAGCAAATCTCCTTGAAGTATTAATAATTCTGTAAAACAAACATCACTCATCCCATGTTTTGCTTTCAAATTATATAACTTCACCAAAGCCGAAAAATTCGTGTACTTACTCCAACCAGGGTACAAGGGTTGATCTCCATCCCTAATCACATTGGCAAACTCATAAGGATCAGATCCAATATCGCCTAAATCATTATCATCCATCCCTAATTCTTCAGAAACAAAACTGAACCTACTTTGCTCATCTTCTTCCACATTTCTCCTCGCATTTGTAGTACTCCATTCCCAAGGTTCTCCGTGTCATGTCCAAATCTTATAGCTTTGGTCAATTCCATTAAAGTATAAGTGTTCCCTTATAACTCCAACCCCAAACACTCAAATATTCCCACATGTAACACATGGACAATGAATATGAATTGTATTTCCAAGATTTTCTATGGCAAAATTCAAAAATCCTTCCACTCCTAACTCATATGCCTTCAATCTTCTATCTGCATGCATTCATGACTTATCCATCTTACACACTACAAAATCATATATATATATAATAAAGTGAAAAGACCAGCAATGAAACACTACTATATTCAAATAGCAGAGAATAAATTGAAAATAAAAAATAAAACAAGAATCAGACGACGGTTTTTACAAAATAATCGTCATGAAATAGAAATTCATATGATGGCATATCTAGTTACCGTCGTCTTTAAGCTACCCAAACCCAGAAATTTGCATTGCTTTTTGAAGAACAAAGTTCTAGGTTCTGGTAGCCTAAAGACGACGGTTAATGGAGAAACAGTCGTCTTTAGGTTACCAAATGCAAACTAAAATTCAGACGATAGGAGTAAATGAACAACCGACGTATAATAAAAATTTAGACGACGGTTTGATCCATCAACCATCGTCGAGGTTTACAAAAAACCGCAGTCTAAATCTCCCATCCTCATTCCTTTTCCAAGATCCCATGGCCAAACAAACATAAAAGAACCCAAACATAGAGTAATTATTACAAGAATGCAAACACCAAAACATAAAAGAACCCAAAGCAAGCTCCTAATTAAGAACTCATAGCTCCCAAAACATATATTAAGAAACCAAAGCTACCAAAACTAACGAAAACATTTATGGATTTAAGAAGCCGTGCAATATCATTAAATAAAGAGATTAGGGTTTGTACTTACATGGATAATGAGAGAGAGCTGAGAGAATTTAACAAATGCTTGAGAGAGAGCTCGGAGAATATACCCAATGCTTTGAGAGAGAGCAAAAACTTTAAGACAAATTTATGTTGAAGAGAGAGAACAAAATATTTTAGGGTTAAAAGGAAATTCTGAAAATTTTAGATTGCAGTCAAAAATTTCAAAGTACCGCGTTTTTCAAAGATGACGGTAAATACATAGATATCGCCGTTTAATTTCAACTTATGACGATGATTTACGTACATAACCGACATTGTAAATTGAAACTACCTCTTCATATAAAGGAAACGTCGTAGTAAATTATTTTTATGTCACATTTTAAGAACTGACGTCTTAAATAATAAATAATAAGATTGGGTTTGGGTTTCCTGGGAATCGAACGCGCGTAATTAACGAAAAAAAAGAGAGAGAAAACCGCGTCGTTTCAATAAACCATAAACCCTAAAACCTAAATTTTACAATAATTATAAAAAAATACACAAGTATGAGAAAAATGAACCAGAAATTGCTATGGACTCCTTACAATAATGCCTTCCATAATAGTAGGCTAAAATCTGGATTTCATAATTTTGAATTTATGGCACCAATGGATCACATAAACCTTAGGGTTCTGTTAAGAAAGTATAAGGACTATCGTGCCTTGTCTCTAAATTTTTTTGACTTTTTGTTATCACTTGTAATTTTGAAAACTAAAATTAAATTTTTCAGGCCTTTATAGGTAAGATATTGTCTCAATGAGTGCATAAAATTTGTCGGTTCATTTTTCAAATTTTTTTATTATATTATGAATATTAGTAATTAAATACAATAAAAAAAATATTTGTAAAATTACATTTTTTAGAGCTTTAGGGGAGAGACAATATTTCAATGAGTGCATGGTAGTTGTCAATTTATTTTTTGGAATTAGTTTTGAATTTATTATGAAATTAGGAATTAAATAAAATATAAAAGTCATATTACAATGAAATGACAACAACATAACCGACGTTGGATCCCTTTTCAACGACGTTAAACAACACAAAACGTCGTTCTAGATCACTTTAGACGTCGACAAGGACACAAAACGACGTTATTATGTTACCACGTCATTTTGTTTGAATCACTGACATGGGTTATTATGTTACAACGTCATTTGGTTTTGTATAACCGACGTGGATTTTATTTACAACATGTTTTCTAAAGTAATTACTGCCGTTGTTTACTTATACAACGTCAAATTTTGTAAGCTAACCACTGTTGTATGTCTTTAAGACGTCGATATGTTTGTACTAACGGACGTAGTATATCGGTACACATATATAATGAAGTGTATTTTCTCATCTCATATCTATACGTAAACCGTCGTGTTTTTCATTTTACATGGCGTTTTTACGAATTGCTGTCGATGTTTTATTTCCCGCTATAGAAAGACGGCGATTGTTTATACATGTGGGACGTGTAAATGTGAATGAGACGTCGGTTTTTGGAAAGTAAATTTATTTTTCATGATTTACTCTCGTTGTAATTCATTTTAAGACATAAATATCCTAAACAAAAAAAAGGTCAAAAAAAAAATTTAATTTTCTTTGATGATTGCTCAAATGATGAAAAAAATTTATTTACATTGTTATTAAATTAAAATATACCTAAACATTGTTATAATAAATTACATCAATTATCATTCGGTAATTGTTTATTTACGAATTCTGCCCACTCCAGCCTGACTTCGTTAATATCTTGTTGTGTATACTCTCCTGGTTCTTTTTTCTTTTCAAACTGCAAATAAACGAAAAACCCGACGTGTTAGAAGGATAAAAACGACGGTTTTTAAAGAATAAGTAGTTGTAGTAAAATAAAGAAATTATATCTTAAATTTTGTCTTTTACCTTCTTCTCAAATGCTAGGTCTGGATCATGAATTATATCTCTCATGAAACGCATCACGTAATAGCCACACTCTACATTTGTTGGTTGTTGAGGAGTGCCCTGAGATTTTTCCATATGGCTCCTGCTACACGTGAGTGTTTGCCTACATGAGAGTTATACGCTCTGATTGAACTGATTCAAGAAAACAAAAAGGGTTAATGACAGAACGAAAAATCTAAATCAAAAAAATTAACCGTCGTGGTAAATCAGTTTAGACGACAGAGTTTTAAAAAACGTGACGTAGTAGTTTATTTCATACGACGGTATGAAACTACCGTTGTTATATTACATTCTAACGTCCGTAACGAGGAAAAATGTCGTATAACCAAAAGTTGTAACACAAACGACGTGGTATTTCAGTTAAGACGATGGTTTAGAGAAATTACTGATGTAGTAAATTTTTCAAACGTCGGTATTAAAGTACCGCCGTTGTATTTTCATTATAACGTCGGTATTAAAAAAAACCGTCGTATAATTCAAATACCCATATAAAAATAAAAATAAAAATCTTGGATTTGAATAAATCAACTTACGTATTCACTATATTTTTCATGTCATCGTCAACAGAGCGGTTTGGCAGTGAATTCATATAGTAGGCAGTCTCCTTAGCTGGTTTCACAATTACCAACACCCAATGACCTCTACACATAATGATCCATATAGGTTAAATAGTACAAAGAAAAATATTACAAGGAAAATACTTTAAATAGTTAAGGGGACTAACCCTGGATTATAAGGGACAAAGAAAAATTGATCCATGTCTGCTGTTTTCAGGCGGTTCTGGCAGTTGTTTTGTTCGGTAAGGTCCAGATTGGAGCTGACTTCTCCAGGGGTCGACAAGCCCAACAAGGTTTACCATATTTTCCATTTTTAAATAGTCAAATAGGTACCTATATATATGAAATTCAATTAAATGAGATTTTGATTTAAAAGAAAGATAAATATAAAACAAAATATAGGATTTCTAGAATTACCTCATGTACACTGCAATCACTGTGGCTCCAATCCAATCCATAGAACCAAACTGTAAAATGTCTTCACACCAGAGGAAGGTATCACGCTCAGTGCCAAACACTTCCTCTGGAATGTGAACTTTCACAGTCCCATTAGCAGGCTTCAACTTGGTCTGGACAAATTGACAGGGCTAACAGAGGACGTGGCATGTCTAGCTTTGAGAGATCCTGTTACAAGAAATAAATAAAGAAATATAAGTTAGTTTGTATATCAAGTAAAATAAACGACTCTAACTAAACCAACCAAACCGACGTGGTACATAATATAAACGACGGTTTCTAAAACATACTGACGAAGTAAAGTTTATAGACGACGATAAAGACATAATCGTCGTTGTGTAAATGTTCTAACGTCGCTACAATATAGAAAGGTTGTCTAATTAAAAAAGATGAATTGGGGTAAAGACATAACCTCCTTGTTAGACATTGGATTTTTGGGGCTTTGTTCTTGAGGCTGTACATGAATTGGGGTAATTGGTGTTTTCAGCATGTTGGGATCAAAATTAGGATTTAGTTGACGGAATTGGGCCAACATAATTTCCCTCTCTCTCTCTAACTGCTTCCAAAACATTTTCCCTTGACCTAGCCTCCATCCTCAATGTCTCTTCTCTGACTGCCTCCATAAGACTTTCCTTCAAGTTGACAGCAAATTTTACTCTCTGCTGTCTCGGCAAATTGAAGAATTGAGTTGGGGAAACGCCAGCTCCAACTCCTTTGACTCTCCCACCATGCTCAGTGGTTCTCAAAGCCAGAGTCAAAATATCATTGCTCCCGGATACAAGTCAGAGTGCCCTCGGAGACTTGTTTTTGCAAATCATCCTAAAAGAGAGAGAGAGATGGTAAAACAGAAAAATCAACCGACGTAATAATTTAGTGACAATGACGGTTTTTTTTTTTAAAACGGACGTAGTATTGATTTCACACGTCGGTATTACAATACCGTCGTTGTGTAACAATTCCAACGTCAGCAAAAAAAACTGTCGTATATTCAAAAGCAATAAACAGATAAATAGAAATAAATCAAAAACATGTACTGTCGTAGTATTTCAATTAAGACGACTGACTTTTTAAACAACCGACGTATAATTTCAAACAGCGGTAGTAACATATTGTCATTGTATATCAATTCTAATGTCTATATGAGATAAAACCGTCATAAATTTTAATGTAGACATGAAAAAACTTAACAAAAATTTGCATTATTTCCAGAAATTGTGCACCACAAATTTCAGAGAAATTGATAGAGAGAGGGAGAGTGTGTGCGTGAGTAAATGAAGGTAGTTCTAAAACTTTATAAAAAGACGGTCGTCTCAGGAATATAAGTCGTCGTAGTAATTCAATCTAGACGTCTAATTCATGCAAAAACCGACATGCTATTATCTTTGAAATGGCATTAAATAAAGGCCGTCATGGTGTTTAAGTTATAACGACGGTTATTTAAACACGCGACGTCTATACGAAAATAAAACACTCTATTTTTTAAATTTAGAACAGAGCTAGTGAGACTTACGATTAATTTTGTCTTCTCGCATTTTTCCCTTCTCTTTAAAAAAGATGAAAACAGCTTCCAGAGGTCTTCGGGGAGGCGACAAAATGTCCCATTCGATAATATATTCGGTTGGTCCTGTTGCTGAGATGGAATCCGAGATTCATTATTGGAAAAACAATATTACTTAGAAAAAATTTGGAAAAAAAACTACGTCATTTTAATAAGTATGTTAAATGATATTATATTAAAAAAAACCAAACGGAAATAAAATTTGATGTGCAACTAAAATTCTTTTGAAACCTCAACTTCCTTCACTTTATAGATAAGAATAAAATATACAAAAAAATAAAAATAAAAACCTAGCGACAAGCGCATGTTACAGGGTCATCATTTGGCCCACGACCTCACGAGCTGATGGGCGCCTGCCAAGCCCATCGAAGAAAAGCTTGGCCCGGCTCGTTGTGGGTTATGAACCGGCCCCACCCGTTCTTTAGGCTAAGATTTCTAAAGCCCAACCCAGCCCATGAGCCCAACTTGTTTGAGCCCATAAAAACCCAACTTGTTTGAGATCAAAAAACCCCAACCCAGCCAACCCATAAAAGCCCGACCCACAAAGCCCATATACAATAACACTTAAGTTTAATATAAAAAATAGGCTTAATTGATACAGTGCACCATGAAATATTGATCAAATCTCATTTCACCCCTTTAAAGTTAAAGTGACCCATTTTGGCGCCTTGACCAAGGTTTGATATTCCACATTGACCCTTATTGTCAACTTCATCCAAAAGTCCGTTAAGTTTGATGACATGGCAAGGGTGTTTCAGTAATTTTATGCACCTAGGTCATTTACTCACCAATTTGAATAGGTAATGTGGCAAAGTGGGGGCCACCTTCAGCATGGATAAAAAATTGAGGGAACATTCAAACTAAAAAGCCTTGTTTTAACTTGCATTAGAAAGAAATCTATTCATTAAGAGGAGAAATTATAGAATAGTACTGTTGACTAAAAAAATGATTCCGATGTATGCTTGTTTCACTTATTTTATCATTGATTTAAAGTATTTTTGTTATTTGTCCCCTGTGCATCTTAAACATCTTTAAAAAAAATGCAAGGCACATGCATGTATATGCCTGAATTATGCTCTGAGTCTGACCTGCATCTGCTGGTGGAATCGTAACCATTATGGCGAGTTGAATTTGGGGATCTCTTTGTGCCATTGCTCTGCAAACATGCGATGAATAAGATTAGTTCCTTTGTATTTTCCATGTGTACAATGTAACTAATGTTGATAAATGTAAAAGCAGAAAAGAGAAAAGTGGGCATGCATGATGCATGCATGTGGTCAGGACTAAGGAGAGGTAGATATACAAATAAAGGAGATTATTTTGCTCTGCTTTGCCCTCAGGGCCTCAGGCTAGCTCTTAAGCGATCAATCTCCGATTGTTATTTCAATCCTACATGTCCAAAAAATTTGCCACGTAATTCAGATGTCAGCTTGATCATCATTTTTGTCCCAAAGAGAAAAAGGAAAAAAAATAACAAAGAGAAATTATGCAGCACAAAATTCTATACTAAAAAAAGAAAAAGAAATTTGCTTTGTGGGGAGATGGGGTACCTGGCAGGCACTTGTCAAACCCGGCCTCGACTACAGCGGCATGCAAAGTGTTGAAAAGATTTGGGGAACTTTTTCTAAAAGGAGGACAGGACAGGAGAAGACATTGTACGAGCAAAGGAAACAAGCCTTACGTGACAATATATAACAACGTTCTGGTCCACCTTGTTCTAGAAATTATTAGTCAGACATTAATTAAATAAGGTATTTAATTATATACATGTTCTTCTTTGTAGTTAATAACGTTTGTGTTTCGACAAAAATACTTTCTGGAAAATGATAAGTAAAATTATTGTTTTGCCCTGTTATATACAATGATAATAGACTAACTAAAGATTATTTCTTCTCAGAGCATCTCCAACCAATGTGTCAAATTGCCATATGAACATGAAATAATAAAAATTGAAAGTTAAAATTGCTCCAACCGAGTAGTCAAATCTTACATAGATTTGAAGGCCGGAAGAGATGTTGAAAATAACATATCAAAAAGCTTGATGTCAAATATCATTTTAATATTTTTTTAGTCATGGACTCCACTATCATTTACTCTCTTTTAAAACTTTACGCATCATAGCCCTCATTTGCTTTTAAAAATATAATAAAATAATATGATATTTGACATTTCGGATAGAGTTAAATTTTTTCCAAAGTCTCAAATTGCCACATAAGCCATCAAATGTAAATTTAACATTTTGCATTTGACATCTCCAAGGAGATGCTCTTAGGTTTCTTTGGTTCACACTAAAGTCAAATATTAACCTTAACATATTATCAAGTGGAAGGTTAACTATTTTGCATGCGTGGTAAAGAGACGCGCGCAGTGATAACTGATGGTATGTAATAGATCAATAATACATAGTAGCTCAAAAGGAATATTAAGAGGCTTGAAATTCAAATGATTAAAAGTAGTTATTTTTATACATGAAGTTTTGTGTTTGAATCTCGCCTTTTCAATATCGCTTGTAACTCAAATGATTAAAAACAGTTATTTCTATGTAACAAAGCTAGCATCCAGATCTAGGCCAGGGTGGAGCTCCATCGAACTCATTTGTATGACCTTTGGCAATTGTTATTTTTATTTATTCCATGCCGAAGCTGTCAATTATTTTTGTTTTTTAATTTTTTTTTTATTAAAACAGGTTGGAAGTCGTCCCTTCCATGTTTTGTTAAATTTCCCAATTGATAAAACAAAGAACCTGATGGTGCAACTAACGCAAGAGAGTGGACAGAACATGAACTCCACCCTGGCCTGGATCTGGTGCTAGCTTTGTTGTTTAATAATCAGAAAGTTCTTCACGGGTAACGGCCAAACCAATTCAAAATTATATGAAAACAAAATGAGAGATCAGTGTGAAACTATCGACTTTTTATATTACTTAATTTATTTTCCGTTGATTTTTTTAAGGCCTAGTACATCCAAATGGAGAGCTGGCAAAACTTGAAGAGGTATACATGCAAGATCTTTATTTAAACCACTTAAATGTGGTCTGCTAATGGACATGGAGTTCTAGTACGACTGGTCATGTAGTACTTGGAGTTGTATTTTTCAGTTTAAATCCAAGACTAATAAGGGTTCCTAATGTTGTACGGAGTTTCAATGTCTTTATATTTGTACTAAATACAATAGACGAATTACACTAGGAATATACGAGTTAGCCTAAATACCATAGGTAATTCATGAAAAAGGAAAACTAATTAACAACATCAATAGGATTAATTAATGGATAGGTAGTTAAGAGACTAAATTGGATTATTAGTGGCAGATTCGGTGTCCTAGTGCTTTTATAAATTGGTTTCATCCCCTTGAATTCTTGTGTGCTTTATTTGTTTTTCTTTTAATTCTTGCAATTTAAGTTTTATTTTATCAATCACTCAATCAATCGTTTGTTTAATTAAGTTTCGTGCAATTTAATAAATTAAGTTGCTTTGATCAATCCTTGTGGGTTTGAACTCGTACTTGCATATCACTATATTGTTGTTGATTACTGCGTTTGCAAGTAATTTAATTTGTGATTTTTGAATATGTTTTCTAGGTGTTCGAAAATCTACATCATTAAGTGCTATTATCTTTTCATGAGTTCAATTGTATTTTTCTCATTACTAATAATTGACTTAGCATTCTTTTATTTTTAAGGAACTGATATTGAGCAATTCATTTTTCTGAACAACCATTGATAAAAGATAACATTGGAAAATTAAATTGATTTCAATTTCTTCATCTTCTAGTTAAAGTTTCTCTATGAAAATTTCAATTGAGTTATAATTTAGATTAAAGAGCATGAAACATGTTTTGCTTAATGCTTTAGTATTTCCATCATTGATATTTCGATTTCAAACTCACTTTTCTTTTAGTACGTTTAGTTGCTTCTTTGTGTTCAGAACTTTTCATATGTGCTTCTTGGGGATACGATACTTGGCTCTCAACCCCCTCCTTGGTGTCTTCTATCAGTAGTGAAAGATACTAACTAAGGGACTATTGCGAAGCTTTCAGATTCTTCAAGTGTGACACATCTATCGTGAAGCTAATATGATCGTTGGCGATTTGGCTACAATTAGGTCAAGCTAAAGCTTTGAGATTTTACGGGCCATGTGACAAAAGAATAATTTGGTCTCCTAAAATAAAGTCTTCAACGAAAAATTATAAAAAAGAATCAAACTATATAATCAAAATCTTGTGATCATCAAATTACTAATTATCATTAATCAAGAAAAAAGACAATAATATACAAAACAGGAAAACCAACATTAATATTATCCTATTAATATAGGAAAACCTTAATATCCAGGAAAGCCAAAGCAATTGGGATATATTATCGATATAATAAACTCACATCAATTAAATATATTTATTATGGGCCCTCTTAAATGACAGCTTTCCTTATTTCGCACTGAAAGAAAAATGCAAGTCGGTATTATCAATATTATCAATATTAATATTAATAAACCAAACGCCATTATCAATATTAGTGTTAGTAAATTAATATACCATTATTAGGCTTCAACATTATATTAATGTAAGTCGGTATTTAAGAGGGTCGTCGCTCACTGCGCTCATGCCAAACGCCGCCTTAGAGCATCTCCAAGAGTAGTAGCAAATTAAATTCTTTAAATTAAAGTTTGTTGACCTATGTGGCAATTTGAAAATGTTTATTTGTTACTTGATTAATTTTTGCTCCAACAAACTCTTCAATTCAATTAATGCAATATCATGGAAAAGAATGAAAAATATGAAAATATGTGAAAAATATATTTATTATATGAAAATAAAAAAATGCATGGTTTTAACATTTTCAAGGTAAGTTTTGTTTTTCCAAAGTAAAATTAAATGTTTTAATAGCCAAAGTCAACTTACCAGTTGTTCGGTTCATTTTTACACATGATTTATTATGTTATTCACCCATTATTTTGAGTTAGTTCTTGACATTTTATAACTTTTTACTTCCTTTTTGTGTTTTCATAGGTTTTACCTTGGTTAGAATGAAAATGAGCTAAAAGTGCATTATTGGTTATAAATTCTGATTTTGTTCATTTTCGTAGGTCAACTTCTTGGTCTTGGATCAACATGCTCCAATGCTCGGATGAGGTGAAGATCTTCATGAAACTTGTTCCGATGGATGTTAACTACAACATATCCGAATTTGAGCTCTATTGGACAAGTGTAGCCTATCCAACTGATCTAACAATTGATTCTGGCTCTGGAAATCTGTTTTGGGCCAGTTTTACTTTCACTTGGTGTTACCTCATTTCTACTTGTTACCATGCCTTTTGGTAACAATAAATTACTTTGGTTAAGAGATATTTTCTGAAGCAATGAGCATCTTTGTGAAGACAATAACAAAAACAACCCATCATGGCAAGGGGACAAAGGCAAAGGCTTTAACAAAAGAATGAGTTTTATATTAAAAGTGTGAGCTGGAAATGATGGGCAAGGGAGTGCAATCTGAAATGAAAGAGGCTTTTGAACGTGGGTAACCTATCCATTCTATCACTCTACAATTTTGCAGAGATTTTGGAGCTGGAGATGAAGCTTGGAGCTAGGGAGCTCGAGGACGAAGACAAAGGCAACAAAGCAAGGAGTGGAAGAGATTTCCACCATTGAAGACCTTGAGCTCCCATGTTCACAAAATCTGTAACTTCTTTCTAGTTTTGTTTTGAGTTTGTATTTGAAATAAGTATGAACAACTAAACTCCATAGCTAGGGCTTAGGTTGAAGCCCTAAACATGATTACCTTATTGTTTTGATGCTTGAGTGTATGAATTTCTGGATATTGTTGATGAATTCCAATTCACCAAATTAATCTATCCTTGATGTGTGTTCTTCTTTGATTGATCATCTTTGAAAGCATGCTTCTTGAGATTGTTGGGGTTATGTGTATCTTCATGTTATCCTAAGCAATAAATGGATGAAGTAAGAATCATCTATGTGAATTGGTTTCTTGAATACCTAATGTAAACACCATGCTATTAGGATTCTTGTGATGTTCATATTCTCTTTGAACTTAATGGGTTTTCCTTGTAATTGAATCGAAGTACGAACCATACCTAGGTTCGGTTATGGGGATGGCACAAGTATTGTAGCACGAACCATGCACTTTACATATATTAGAGAGAACCAACCACTACAACAAAATGTTGCTTTAGCGACGATTTTGTCAACGAGGAATTATATTTCCTCGTAGAAGCAGCCTTTCAACGAGGAAAATGTTAAATTCTCGCAAAATGTGACTTGAATTTCGTTTTCAAATTGGACCAAGCTATAGCGACAACATGCTGGATGCAGCGACAAACAATGTGGACGCTGTAGATTTTCACAGCGACGAACTATTGTTTTCCTCGCGGAAAGTGTAGCGGAAATTTTTGACAATTCCCTCCAAACCTATAACGACAAACATTATAAAATCCTCGCAATAGAAGCCTTTTAACGAGGAATTAATTTCCTCGCAATATGCATCCCAAATTATTTTCACCATTTATTAACGAGGAAATAGTGTTTTCCTCGTGAAAAGGGTAGCGGGACTTTTTGACGATTCGCTTCAAACCTATAGCGACAAAAAATATATAATCTTCGCAATAGAACCCTTTTAACGAGGAATTAATTTCCTCGTAGTACATCTTCCAAAAAAATTCACCATTTATTAACGAGGAAATAGTTTTTTCCTCCTTGAAAGTGTAGCGAGAATTTTTGACAATTCCCTCCAAATCTATAGCGACCAACAATATATAATCCTCGCAATAGAAGCCTTTTTAGTGAGGAATTAATTACCTCACAATATGTCTCCCACATTATTTTCAAAATTTATTAAGGAGAAAATAGTTTTTTCCTCACTGAAAGTGTTAGCGGGAATTTTTGACATTGCCCTCCTAATATATTATTGTAGTTTGGATTGGGTTTTTGTTAGAAAATATATATTTTAAATTGACGATCGAATTAGTTCATTGTATTCATATAGGGTCAAGGAGTGTAGCTGTAAAAACTCATCAAAATCGAAATTGAAATAACCGTTAAATCGTGATTTTTCGTTTATAACCGTCGAAAAGTTTTGTCTCATTACTTGATCTCTGAATGTTTATTTTTTCCGATTTTTGACGTATATGATCTGGAAGTATAAACAAACAAGTTTGACGGTTGGATCGTTGAAATTAGTTTCGTAGAATGCGTATGCCATCAAAACAATATATTCACTAACAATTAAGAGTTTATTTATACTTTCGTTAAATATAACATACGATTTTATGGTATCCACTAGTGTAAATATTTTAAATTGAAGATCAAATTCATTCGTTGTATTCATATAGGGCCAAGGAGTGTAGCTGTAAAAAATCATCAAAATCGAAGTTAAAATAACTGTTAAATCGTGATTTTTCGTTTATGACCGTTGAAAATTTTTGTCCCGTTACTAGATCTCTGGATGTTTGTTTTTTGCGATGTTTGGCGTATACGATCTTGAAGTATATACAAACAAGTTTGACGGCTGGATCGTTGAAACTAGTTTCGTAGAATGCGTATGCCATCAAAACAATATATTCACTAACAATTAAGAGTTTATTTATATTTTTGTTAAATATAACATAAGATTTTATGGTATCCACTAGTGTAAATATTTTAAATTGAAGATCAAATTCAGTCATTGTATTCATATAGGGTCAAGGAGTGTAACTCTAAAAAATCATCAAAATCGGAGTTAAAATAACCGTTAAATCGTGATTTTTCGTTTATAACCGTCAAAAAGTTTTGTCAAGTTTGACGATTTTTAGGGTATACGATCTTGAAGTATATACAAACAAGTTTGACGGTTAGGATTGAGTTTTTGTTAGAAAAATATATTATTGTGGGTTTTATGTAAACTTGAATTTGTATTTTTTTTTTGGGAAATGAAGGATGAAAGTTGTAAAAGAAAAAGAAAAATATATTACTGTAGCTCCCCCTCTGTCTCTCTATCTTTGGCGCTGTTTTTTTTGCCAATTTCTGCCCAAGTATTTTTTTTTCGTATGGCGCTTTTTTTTTCCCCCCGAAAATTCTAATCTCGCGCTCTCGCTCCAGACTTAAACCCTAAAATTCCAATACCCATTCTCGCGCTGCCTCTCTCTCGCACTCTAGCTCCCTCTCTCTCTCTATCTTTGGTTCTATCCGGCCTCGCTTCCTCTTTCGCTAGGAGATTAGCCAGCAATCTCAACACCTCCTCTCTGTCCGCCCGTCTCCGTGTCTCCGCCTTTGGTTCTATCTCTTCTAACCCAAACCCGCGCTTCCTCTCTCTCATCTACAAACTCTCCAAATCTCACAAATATCTCTGAGTCCAACACCAAAATAGCAAGGTTGTGTATGCACCCTATCTTTCATCTGTCAACGAGCATGACTTGGAGAAGGTGATTTTTTTTTCTTCCTGAATTTGGTTTTCTCTGTGTTCCAGGTTTCGATTTTTCCATGAATTTTCTATATGGATCTCAGCTCTTTGGAAAAGTAAAAGGTATGCTTTGATTGTTGTTCATAGTATTTTGAAGGGTCAGAGGGTTGGGAATGGTTCTGGGTTTGGAATATGATATTACTCCTTTTTGGTTTTCCCATTTTTGTTGTTAAACTGACATA
This sequence comes from Prunus fruticosa, assembly GCA_018703695.1. Classification (NCBI taxonomy): domain Eukaryota; kingdom Viridiplantae; phylum Streptophyta; class Magnoliopsida; order Rosales; family Rosaceae; genus Prunus; species Prunus fruticosa. Next base: position 4,637,724 of record CM031918.1, read on the forward strand.
CATATCATCTCCAAATTAATTAAGTCCCATACAAGCTTAGAATCCGTGTTTAAAACTAGCTCTGCCCGTCTCCAAAGTTGTTTCACTTGTTTGCTTTACAATTGCTTACAAGAACGGGATTCTAATGGTTTTCTGGACAATTGCTTAAAACCTTAAAGGCATACTTTAGGAAATAAAAACTCAATGGCCCTAAAAGGAAATGCCCACTTGGAAATTCTTTACCTCTAAAGACAATAATTTACTTAAAAAGATGGTGAGCATGATTGGTTTGAACATTCAACTTGATTTTTCCTTCTCTGTTAGCTTGATTTTCCTTTTTGATATCTTAAATGCTTGAACATTCAACAGTCCAAGTTTTCTAAATACAATGACTTTTCTAATTTGAAATGAGGAACCTGTACCTTTTAACATAGGTGTCGATTTTTTCATGTTGTGTATTGTTGGGTTTATACATGTTGTTCTTAACTTTGAAGAATTTTTGTGCTTCCCTTGTTGTAATGCATCCATGATTTTAAGACCAGAGGACTACCTTTTGCAGCAAAATAGTGAGTTTTGCTCCATATACAAACTCAAATTAGATGTTGGTTATATATGTTATGATTCTCCTTGACAATGTACAGTGGACTTGAAATATGGCGCATTGAAAACTTTCGTCCAGCTCCTGTCCAAAAGTCCTCGTATGGAAATTTTTTTATGGGAGACTCTTATGTGATCCTTAAAGGAAGTGAATAGATGTAATCCAACTCATTTCTCATGTAGCAATACATGTGAATTACTCTAGTCATATACTGCAATTTCCAGAAGCTTTATTCGTGGTGGCTGTTTTCTCTAAACATTCAATACTCTAAGTTGTCTTTGCTATCATACGAGCCACATGAGGTTTTTGTGTAATACAAGAAATGAAAAGTACTAAAGTAAATATTAATTTTTAAAAAAAACAAACACAAATAAAATAAAATAGAATAATTACAAAAATAAAAATTACGAAACAAACAAACAATTAAAAAGAAACGAAACAGTAAAACACTTAAAATAGAAAGCCCTAACAAACAGTCTTACGCAACCTAAAACCCAAACGATTCAAAGCTCAACCCAAAATAAAGTTAGCCCACTTTGAAATCTAAATAAAGGTGAAAACCCGGACCCACAATGAAATCTGAAGCCCACACGTTTGTTATTTATTATTATTATTATTATTATTATTACTTTTATTTTAAAGATGAAACGTGAATTGGGAGTGCGAAGGCGGGATTTCTAAAAAGAAAGAGTGTGGTCCCTGATGCCTTGGTTCCTGGGAAGTCACGGGTAAAAGGGGTGAGGGACGTGTCGACGCGTAGAGGCAGCTGTCACATCCCCCAAGCCAGAATTATTGGCCTCGTAGGAAGGCGCGACGACTTTTTCATGTGAAGGTGGTGAAATGTGAAAATGTAATTAAGGGGGGTTGGGAAACGGGTGCGGCGACATATAGAGATAAGCTGTAAGGGCCGCACAGAACTAGAACCGCAGCGGCTAGGGTTTAGCAGACTACGTCTATAAAAAGCTAAAAAGAAATTGTGAAAAACACAAACTCAGAAACACACAAAAGAGAAACGAAAGAAAGAAGAAAAGCGAGTGAGAAATCAAATGGCCTCTAACTACCCATTTTCGTTAGATCTCAACCTAGCTCCACCAACTCAGACATGGGGCCAAGCAGGTAGCACCAGGTATGGGTGCCCTACTTTGCCTCAGAGCACGAGGCCTGTGACTGTCAATGACTCAATACTCCTAGACAACGATGTTGCCATTGGAGTTGGCAGAAATCTAGTGACTCCTAAAGATATACGTGTGTTCGGGACAAGGGATGACAATCGGGTCACAAGCGATGTCCTGGCACTAAGCGTGCAGAGTACAGTATGCGTCGCGAGTTTGGGACATCGCCTACTTGCAAATTCCCATGAGGTAGAGGTGCTGAAAGGTCAGTTGGCGGCGGAGCGAAGTATGGTTGAAGAGTGTCAGACTGCTATAAAAAGCTTGAAAAGGGAGAGGGCAAGGATAGTGGAGGTGAATCGACACCAGCTAGAAGTATTGCGGGACGAGAATAAAAGCCTAACAAATATGGTAGAGTTGTACTCTCGTGACATGCGAAAGCAGCTGGAGGATCTAGACCGACCGGTAAACGCAAGCAAGCAGATCGCGAGAGTAGTTATGCTCAAGCTAAGATTGCGATCTTTGGGAGCTCAAGTGGTGAGCCCCAAGAGGCTGTGCGTGAAGCCCCGGAAAAGGATAGCCAGAGGGCCAAACTCAAAGCTCCAATGGTCGAGACACCGAGCAGAGCGAAGAAATGATTTCTATTGCTTATTGTTGTTTTTATTTTGTTTCGGAAATAAAAGAGTAAGTTGCATAAGGAAAAAAAGAAAAAGACAAAGAGAACACGCTTCCTAAACTTAAATCAAACAAAGACGACAAACGAAAAATGAAACACATTTCCCTAAATGAAACACAAAGCACATTTCCCTAAATAAAACAAAGTTGATAGCCGAAAGGGAAAGGCAAAAACACAAAGCACCAGAAAATGAAAGTAACGGGAAAAAACATAAAACACCAGAAAACACGGAAAAAAGAAAAGTAAAGTGAAAGTAAAGGTGCTCTTCCTTGAAGCGATTAGGTCGAGCATGCCCGGGAAATCCGAAATGGTGTTGGCGCTCTCTCATCCGCATATGCCTATTTAAACCACACTTCTACAAGCGGATGATACCCAGCATTTCTTCCTGCAAACTCAAGGAAAACCATCAAAAAAATCCAGAAACAAAAAAAATGGCATCCTCATGCACTCACCTTGATGATCTCAACCTTGAGCTATCCCCTTGCATCACCAAATGCCCAGATAAGGGCTCTTCCAACTCATGTCTTCCCAAACTCCACATATCATCACGGTACGGCCTCAAATTTTGCTGAGGCAATACCGAACTTTTCTGAGGCAGTGCCGAACGGTGACCAGTGCTGGGAACATTGATTGGCAGTAAACTCACTCTGGCAGATCATCTGCACGTGGCACGTAGATCTGACAAGATGGCAGTGGATGAGTCCCACGATTTAACCGTGCTCCATGTGGTCTCGGCTACTAATTTGGGCATGCGATTATTGGCGAGGACACGGGAGTGCACAGCTCTGAGCGAAGAGGTGGCTGCCTTGAAGGCTATGGTGGTGGACTCCAGAAGCGGCTTTCCTTGCTAATCAGCATGTGGAAGCACTGAGAGAAAAAATAATGATCATGTAGAGCTGCTGCAAATTCTACAAGTGCGAGACAATAGAGGCAAGCCATGATGATGATGAAGATGAAGAAGAAAAAGAAGAAGTTTGTTATTTTTATTATTGTTTTTGTTTTTGTTTTGTTTTTGTTTTTGTTTTTTGTTTTTAATGCAGTGTTTGAAATATAATATTGATCTTTTTGGGCATGTATAATATAATGTGTTGTTTGGAGACCACTAGACCATATGCCCATCAAAGCCCAGCCCGCTTGGCCCATGATTATAATGTATAATGTGTTGGATGAATGTTCTTTAGTTTTTTTTGTTTTGGATGTTGGATGGATCATGGATTGATGGATGTGCTGACGACTTTCTCTGCCTCCTCTCAGGTATAAAGGAAATGACTTTCTCTTTCCAATGGTTTTTTTTAAAAGTCTTTTGCTTGATGGATCATGGATGGGGACCATTCTTAGCTTGTTGTTTATTAAGTTTATAGTCAAGGGCAATTTTGGGTTTATGAGATCCAAGACACAAAAGTGCTCTTCATGATGATGGGCTCCAAGATTAAATAAAAATTTAGATTCTTTTAATTTTTTCATCATGACTGGAGGTTTTTTGCAATGATTTTACTCTAAAATGTAAACTTATTTCTCTTCTTCTTTCCCTAGATAATCAAGATGGATAATTCTAGTCAGTCACCTGGGAATGAATCGGCTGTGAATGAATCTGCAGTTGAACCTTAGCAAATTCAAGGATGCAAGATGTAGCACAAGAAGAGCAATCCGCAGAAGAATTAATGAACATTAGAGCCACAAGACCAGATTGGATGACATCCAGTGGAGAGGTTGATAGTGAATCTGAAAATGAGATAATTGGAAGTTGAATTGTTGAGTAACAATATAACATTTTTGTTGAGGTTGTGGTTAACAAATCTAAGATTATTGAACTATTCGAAGTTTAATTGTTATGTAATAACTTAATCTTTTTATTTGGGAGACTTTAATTTTTTTAATATTTATTTTATAAAAAAATTGTTTATTTATTTATATTGTTAGCCCATTTTGGCCCGACCCATTTGGCCTGGCCCGATGAAGCCCGTAAAAGCCTAGCCCATGGGGCGGGCTCGGGCTTTGATTTTATAGAAAAAGCCTAGCCCGGCCCAGCCTGTATATTTCAATTAATTAATAAAGCCCGGCCCGGCCTAGCCCAAGCCCGTTAGGATTTAGTGAGGAAACGTGAACATTCCTCTCTATACGCTTCTATGACGAGGTTTCACCGTCGACCGGGTGAGGAACACGTTTTCCTCGCTGTAGAGATATAGCGAGGAACTTGTGATATTCGTTGCAATAAAATATCACTATTACCGATGATATTTTATCTTTAGGGACGAAATAGTTTCCTCGTTGTAGGATGTACAGGAAAATATTTTTCTCGTTCATCACTTATCGCGAGAAATTAAATGACCTTCAGCGATGATAGAGTTCCTTGCTATAGAGGTTTGGCGAGGAAATAGTTAAGTTGTCGCAGAAAGATTCAGTCAAGAAACGTGAACATTCCTCTCTACAGGCTTCTACGACGGGGCTTCACCGTAAAGGAGCGAGGAACACATTTTCCTCGTTGTAGAGATGTAGCGAGGAAATTGGAACCTGTGGCGAGGAAATATTTCCTCGCAAAAGCACTTTTTTGTTGAAGTGAATGCGTCTTGAGCCACGACTCATGGTCTTGATTGCAAACATCTTCATCAACACATTTAGAGTTCATCACTTGAGTATCCATAAACATGGGTAGAATTGTTTAGGGTGGATTCGAAACCCTAGTGTTTGTTACTTAGTACTTTCACATTTTGATAACTCATATTTGCCATTCTCATTTAAATTCAAAGTCAATTTACTTTCATGCATTAGAAATAGGTCACTTGAACCAAACCAACCCCCCCCCCCCCCAATGTGTGTGTGAGTTGTGTGTTTGACACATTGTGTGTCGTATTTACTGAATTTTGTTGGTTTCCATAATTGTTTTGGACTTTTGGTTCGTGTAGTGTTCTTGCATTTTCTGTGCTGAATCCAACCGTATAAAGAACGCAAAATTTGGACAAACGGTTGGAAAGTTATAGGTCAAAAACTGAACAGAAGTTGAAACTGAAAAAACAGAGAAACGATTCTGTGCAAAAAATGACCGGTCGTCACTGTTCAAGACCGGTCGCACTGTTCACTATTCACTGTTCACATGTGATAAATAGGTGATAAAAGGGTGATAGAAAGTGCTGTTTGTGTTTTTCTTTAGTTGTCTTGTTTTGTTTCTTTTCTTTTACCTTCCTTTATTCATTTTCAGTTTCCAATTTGTTTTGTGCATTTGTGTTATGTTAAATTAGTGTTCTTTATGTACTCAAGTTAGAACTTATAGGAAGCCGACAAGTTCTTCGTGGGATGAATCCCGTACTTACATAATCTATACCTCAATAGATTCGTGCACTTGCGGGTATTTTTAATTGGTTGTTTGCACATTAATTTGTGTCATCTTAGGAATGCAACAATTTTTCCAGTCCTGAAGAGAGAGAAAAAGGTTGCAGCTTTAATGACTGAGGTTGAAAAGGCTGTTGGAGAGAGTTTTTCTGATGTTGTTGAATATGCTGTTGGAGATGCTCTCATACTTGTATTTGGTTTACAAACTTCCTTCATTCAGTTTTATCGAAACTAATGTACGATAGCCGGAATTTAGGGATCCTTATAGAACCTCATTGTAATTTTATTTCTTGTTTTAAAAACAAAAACAAAAACAAAAGAGCATTCCTTATAGTCATTGATATAAATAACAATAACATAAAATAAGGGTTAGTTACACTTTAGTACCATGTGGTTACACCCTTAAGACTTGTTAGTCCATATCTTCTCAATTTTTACAATAACATACCCCATTCTTTTAAATTTGTTACAATATGGTTTCACCATTAGTTGCCTACGTGGCACAATGAGTTCCATATCTAAAAAAAATTAAATTGATTAAAATATGAATAAAATATTAAAAACCAAAACAAAAAAAAACTCCTCTCTCTCTCTCTCTCTCTCTCTCTCTCTCTCCTTCTATCCCGCAACCACCCAGCGCCCCCCTCCCTCTCCAGTTTTCTCTTCCCCTCATTCCCCAAATGTTTTTGGGATTGCTCTGGCCCTCAACTCGCTTAACTTTGGAGTTCCCATGACTCCGAAGCCAGTGAGCTCCCAAAAGGCCTCGTGCTAGATGGATGCGGGCATGTACATATAAGGCACATCAGCCCCATCTCCGTTGATCGATGTGGGATCTTACACACACAACAAAACCAATAACAACAACAACATTGCTCAAGCCCTAACCCAAACAACCCTAAACAACATATAGCTTTGTCCCCGCGCTCTCTCTCAATGCCTGTTATTGGATCTCATTCGCAACCTGAAACCCACACACTTCCACACTCATTTCTTGTCTGATCCCATCAAATTCCCACCCCACTCTCTCTAAACTTAACAAAAAATTGGCCAATTTTCCATCCCATCATCAAAACGGCACCGTTTCGGCTGCACCCGGGGCAAATTCGAAAGACATCGGCAAAATTTACTGGGCATTTTCATTACCAAATGGGAATGCCCAGGAAACGATGAGCAAAGCCCGAGGGGAAGAAGAAGAAGACACCGAGTACATCTACGACTCTCTCGGCGAGCTGAGGGGAAGAAGAAATCGTGAAGGAGGGGGGGAGGGTATGGGCAGTTGGTGGGTTAGGGTTCTGGGTTCATTAAGGGTTAGAGGGTGATGATCATGGGGAATAAGGGAAAAGAAAATCGGAGAAGGGGGGTTGGATGGTTGCGGGATAGATAGAGAGAGAGAGAGAGAGAGAGAGAGAGAGAGTTTATTTATTCTTTTTTTTATTTTTAATATTTTAATATGGGGCCCATAGTGCCAAATAGGCAACTAATAGAGAGATTTGACGAAAACCCTAATGGTGGAAGCACATTGTAACAAATTTAAAAGACCGGGGTATGTTATTGTAAAAATTGAGACAGTAGAGACTAACATGTCTTAAGGGTGTAACCACAGGGTATTAAACTGTAATTAACCCTAAAATAAAAAATAATAATAGTAATTAAAATGCATTTGTTGCGTAGGACCTGCTTGGGTTACATGGGCTGCGACCACAACCATACATTTAACTCACTCCGGTTGGACTTCAAGCTTTAGAACCCCAAAATTGGGCTAAGTTTGTTTGAAGTACAAGCGAGAGTTTAAACTACGAGAGGGAATGAGGTTTCACACGCACACACACATACACACACTATCAAAGTGCCATGAAGATTCGAACTTGAGACCTCTAATATGCAAGTCAATACAATTTTTTATTGGGCTAGATGCCATTTGCAAAACAAGTCTATATTTGTTTGCGGCTTGAGGTTGTAAATATTGGATCCTAGTGGTGGTTGAGCTTGATTTAGAGCCTCCATTGCACTTGCTTTATGCATTGGGGTAACCACATTCTCCTTTTCCCAATAAACATTTTATGTTCTTCGATAAATATATCTTTTGGTGTTTTGCCTTCTGAATTTTTCATCTCTTGGTAGGAAGGTGGAACGAACTTTTTCACTTCCTGGTGATCAATAATATGAGTCATTACATGCGGAAGTAGCAAACATGAAAAACTAACCTAACAACTTATTTGTTTACAATATATAAATATCAATGTTTAAATCTCACAAATAAAAAAGATAGTAACAGACTTGTAACTCAAGTAGTTAAGAGCATTTACATCTGCACCTTACTCACTTTAGATTCTTTCTCTTATGTATCATTCAACCCAAAACTCAAGTACAAGCTAAAATTTATGGGAGGAACTTGTCTTTGTACTAGTCAGCCATCTTTTTTCATCCGAATTAAACTTTAACGTATGCGTCCAAATAAGCGAATATATATATATTATTCTCTTCTCGGATGTCTGCACATTATTATCGTACGGATGCTATTGTAAACAGGCAGGAAAACAAGGAGAGGTAATATAAAATACATGGCGTCCGCATGATAATAACATCTGGATGTCTGCATAGGAGAATTTTTGTATATCAGTTATTCTCTTATCGGATGTCCGCACATTATTATCGGACATCCGGACGTTATTATCATGCGGACGCCATGTATTTTGTATTACCCCTCCCTGCTTTCCTGCTTGTTTACAATAGCATCCGCACGATAATAATGTGTGGACATCTGGATAAGAGAATAATTGATATACATAAATTCTCTTATGCGAACATCGGGACATTATTATCATGCGGACACCATGTATTTTGTATTACCCCTCCCTGCTTTCTTGCTTGTTTACAATAGCATCTGCACGATAATAATGTGCGGACATCTGGATAAGAAAATAATTGATATACAGAAATTCTCCTATGCGAACATCCGGACGTTATTATCATGCGGACGCCATGTATTTTGTATTACCCATCCTTGCTTTCTTGCCTGTTTACAATAGTATCCACACGATAATAATGTGAGGACATCTGGATAAGAGAATAACTGATATACAGAAATTCTCCTATGCTAACATCGGGACGTTATTATCATGCGGACGCTATGTATTTTGTATTACCTCTCCCTGCTTTTCTACCTGTTTATAATAGCATCCGCAAGATAATAATGTGCGGACATCGGATAAGAGAATAACTGTCTATATATATATATGTAATTACATAGACATACATACATACATAAACAAACACATACATACACATCATGTAATATATAAAAAAATATTTCTCCTACATTATTGTTTTAAAAGGGAGGGAGAGATGGGTTACCTTAAACCATGACAAGTCTCGTTTCATTTGAATGGTAGATCTTGAGCCGGTGTTCAATTGATTTGGTGGAGCTAACTTCGCCGCTAAATGCAGTATGTTGTTGTTGTTATCATCTTTAAACGAGAGCACGATATTCTTATTTAAACCCAGCTTTTGTGCCTGACTGAATATGCTTGCCTGATGGTATGCGACTGCGATGTGGAATAAACTCTGATTGCTGTCATCTGTTTCCCATATCAAATCAGGATAAGAGCCAATAAGCTCAGCCACGAACTTAAAGTTTCCCAGCTTCGTTGCGATAAATAGTACATGTGAAGGGCTTCTTATAACGTCGATAACAGTCGAGTCATTTTGCCATAAAACTTCTTCCCAAAGACATTTCAGTAATTGACGGCAGGGCGTTCTTGTCAAGTTTCTCTTGTTTGTACCTGGAACAAGTCGAAAGCAAATTAGATTTTTTGTTTGAGTATGAACGTACGTATGGTGAACTTATGAAAATGAATATTCCTTCTTATTGTCTAACTTGTCAAAGTTAAATGTAATTGTATAAGCTTCAATTTCTCTACTTTTTTCCCTTTAATTATGGGGTTTGTCAACTTTCAGACTTGTATCACAATATATATCTAAACAACTTATACGTACAACCTAGGAATATTGATGCTATGACCTGAATTTTTCAAACATGAGTAACAAAAAGGTGATAGGTTTGGTTTTGCTAGCAATAAGCAGGATGAGCATGAGTGATAGGTTTGGTTTCGAAACAAGGGATTAGCCCTAAGTTTCTAGTTGACCAAAATACATATGCTAGTCAACATGATAAATTCAATTAGGTTAGCGTAATTCCCCCATCATCCCTAATTAAACATGTTAGAGTTTATTAGTGTTCTACATGGATATGAAATGGTATGAGATAAACATGATAAGACAAAACTCAGGCTATCACCCTTATTGATTAAAGAGGTGCAATGAGTGAGAGAATTACAAGAATAAAGGAAGTTTTTCAATATTCTTGAAGTTTTGATGGCGAATGCTGAAGGCTTCTGAGCCAACAAATGCAACGCTGTCTCACTATTCGAGTTGCGAACCACTGCAAGCTCCCGATAGTCTTTAAGCATTTTCAATGCTAGTTCTGCATAGTAAAAAACAATAACACTGTTAATTGGAAATGAAGATTCCTAATTATCCGTACACAGTTTACTTAATATATTCCAAAAGCTGAAGAAACTTTAAGCCACCACATTTTGAAATTCCGTCGGGAATTCTCTGAATGGCCTCAAAAGATTGTTTTTCTTGTCTACATGGTAGTTTACCGATGATTGCATGTATTTGGCCTATGTATCTTGAGGCCATGTACCCAACGAGGGGTCAGAGGTAGTAATTGTTATCGATAACGAAATCAATTGTTAATAGACATGTTAACATGCTTACCATATAAACCGTTGTTAATGCAGCTGAAAAATATCCCACCTCTTTCCCCCTCATTAACAAGTTTTATGAGTTTAGGGTAGAGATACAAAGCCATCTTGCCATGTCCAAACAAAGCAGCATAATAGAGCGGTGACAATCCTTGACCTCCCCAAATTTCTAGCAGCCTTGGATTCTTTTGCATCAAAATCTTAGCCACTGGTACGGTTCCAGCTGCAACAGCATGATATAAGGCTGTATTGCCCTTTTGATCTTGTAATTCTAGGTCGCGTTTGTCCAACAGTTTCAGCAACTCCTTCACAAAGTGAACATGTTTTGCTCCTGCGGCAACATGAAGAACAGTCTGCCATCCTTTCGTGATAGATGCACGTAAAAGAGTTTCATCTTTATTCATGATTCTATTAGCCGCTTCCCAGTGACCTTTTACCGCAGCCTTGTATAGGGGCACGCATTTTTTGAAGTATTTTTGTTTTGCTCTGGCTGTAAAGATTTGAAACACATGGTTATATAATATGTAACAAAATAACACTTCCACTAGTTGGTTGTAGTTGAACATAAACTAAACAGCGATGAAAACAAAATTTAATTTAATGTGTTCTTTCGCTGTAGCCAGATTACTTATTTCTGTGCAAAATTCTATGAACAGAATAGAACACTAAACACTCGTATTAAGATGCAAAATTGTTCCACCGCATTGGTTGTACAACAATGCAAGAAACGATCATTTTAATTACTCGGAATTGTTTTTAAAGAGAGAGATCTTACGTGAATCTTCCAGTGCATCAAGAGATGGTGTTTTAAAAGAAGGTGACACCGGCTGCCAAGCGGGTGAGACTCCATGTGCATCGCCTGTTTCATGATGTGATTCCTTTGAAGGCGGGCAAGGTGTTGAGCTGAAATATTCTGCCACCATTTCGTCGGATACTATACATGCCATTCAAGAAACAAGTTAGTTTTGTAAGAGTTTGAACTTAATTGCATTATTAGTACACGAGTCAGGATCAATAATTACACGCCCTTTGTATTTCTCAAGTTATATTATAAGAAAATACATTCGTGGCAGATAATGAGATGGCTAAAATATTTTAGGTGTCTAATAGCTAACAATCACGGTTATTCATGTCCATTGTGCTATTAACACTAATGTTTTTATTCACCTTGAGTGCCAAGAATATCAATGGCAATAATGTTGTTTTCTTGCAAAACAATAAATTCCCATAAAAAAATATTAAATTCCGTAAGGATTCAAAGCAAATATATTCTTAGAAGAAGAAAAGAAACTTGATGGCCCTAATACGATAATGCTACTTTTCTAATTATAATATAGTAATTACTCCTTTCATGACAACCACTCTTCTAAGATATACTAATGGCTGTCCGTTTTATTTGGCTGCTTATGTGTAAGAACATCTCATGTCCATATAAAATATTGGTTAACTTTGGGTACACGTTACACCTACCTATTAAACGACAAGACTCGTGATGATAGGAACAATGAATTGAACTAATACCCCAATAAATAATGACTATCACGAGGATAGGTAACGTGGTTACCTAATATGAGGATTAGAAAATATGATTTATCTAATCGCTTCTTATAAGATTTTTCTTTGTAGGGTAGGTTGGATTGTTAGATGTTGATTCCTCTTCTTTAGAGTAGTTTAAATTAGGGATTTTTGTAAAAATGTCACCGGAACTTATACATCAGTTTCAATTTATCACCTTAAATAAAAATTTAAGCAAAATGTCACATGAAGTTTCAAAATCCATGATTTGTCACCTGACTTTAACATCATCCAATTTTCCATCCATTTTAAGGGTATTTTAGTCTTTCCAAAATGTAAACCCTCTTTTTTATCTATATATATAAAGCAAAAGGCAGAGAATAGTGAAACATTTAAAATACCAGAAAATGCCCTTGGTTAATGCACATATTAAGAATTGAAATTATTAATTAAATGAGGATAATATGGTAAATTCATACATTTTCATTTTTTTTTAAAATTAAAATTAAAAGAAAAATCAGATAATTGATCCTATTTTTAAGGAACACAACTACCCATTATTTTTATAAATTCTAAAATAAATTTAAATGTTTTTAGAAAAAGCCTCTCGCAAGCGCGGAAGAGCGTGCAGAGAGGCTAGTATAATTTAAATATAAAGCTATGTATACCCTCTTGCTTGAAAAGACTAAAATACCCTTCAAAATGGATGGAAAATTGGATGATGTTAAAGTCAGGTGACAAATCATGAATTTTGAAAACTTAAGGTGACATTTTGCTTAAATTTTTTTTTTAGGTGACAAATTAAAACTGATGCATAAGTTCAAGTGACATTTCTACAAATATCCCTTTAAATTATCGTCTAGTAAATTTAGACTACAGAAAATTGGGGTTTTTTTTTCTTGGGTCAAATCCGTAAACAAATTTCAAAACTTGATTGGTCAGATTTTGTGGGAAATTCAAAGTACCTCCTATTGTTGGTGATTTATTTTTCAACAGAGTTTTGTGGAATTCAATGCCAATTGGTCTTTGACTTATTATAAGGTTTTGAATTTTCCAATACCTAAAATTGAATACACAATAATTTACATATTATCACCACCAAGGATTCTTAGGTATTTTGGGTTCTATTTTATGGAGATAGAAGGCGACTGTAGCGCAGTGGATACGAACATGGTTTGCTCTATGCAGTCAAGGGAGAGATATATTTATATGTATAAATGGTTTCCAATCTCCTGAAACCACCTACTCAATTTTGTTTCCCAGAATGCCCTAATTTTACCTCCCATTAGAAACAAAACAAAATAAAATCCCACTCGACAGCTGCCTCCCCATCACCTTCGTCCCTTTTTTCTAGGGCTAAAGATCATTGCATTCCAAAGGAAGCCAACCATCCAACAAAAACGAATAAAAAATAAAAAATGGAAACCAACCAAAACAAGGAAAAAGCCACAAGAGCAGAAACAGCATCAACAAAAGCAAATAAAACACCCCTTCCTTTATTTATCTTATCGTTTTTTCTGGTAGTGACATATTTTTTATATATTAACACTTATATAAGCTTTATAAAAATTTGATTTTTTTTAATTCAGCAAATGAATTCTATTGTTTTTCATAGAAGGGGACTCTAAATATTTTTGTATATTTATTACATCATAACTAGATGTACTTAATGATTTGTGATTTGTCTATTGTCTTTCAATGACGATTTATAAACGAAGACTTGAAAAATAAACGGTGCAGATCATTAAAAATAGTGGAGAGTGATCCGAGAAGATAACCTGAAAATATTTCCTACATATAGAAGGGGACTCTAGATATAGTATATGAACTTTTGAGACAAACACCCAGTAAAACAAGTGAAAAATCATATGTACGCAAATGCAACTATGAGGATTCTCCTATTGTGGGGTTACATTTTTCAGAAGAAAACATGATTGAGAATCAGAGAGGAAATACCAGCTAACTGAAAGGCTAGCTAGCTCTTCCTGTGATGATGATTGCAGAGGAATAACACATACCTGGAAATGTGTCGTTTCGGACAATCGACCTCCTGCACTACATCACCAGAAAACGGAAAGAGGAGAGAGCGATCCGTGACTGTACAGTGCTGTTGTCCTGCTGAGGTTTGTCTTCGATAAAATAAAAAAAAATACACGAATTCCTCTGTTAGCTAGACTGATGAAGGAAAAAGACCGCCAGAAACAAATAAAAGGAAATGAAAGTACGTGTATGCCACCAACCATAATATTTAAAAGTCAATTATGGACCTTCCAGTATCATATTCCAATTTATTTTGCCGCCCATGGGCCACGAGTAAGTTATACACTTTATATAACTGCTACATGCCTACATAATATGCAGTGTAACTTACAGTACAATTAAATATGCAGTGTAACTTACAGTACAATTACGTATCTTTTGCCCTTACATGCCTACATAATATGTGAAACTTGTCGTTAACGTTGGCAACTACGAAGAACACTAGGGCGCATTTGCCCATGAATTGTTTCGAAGTTATCAAGAAATTACGACGAAGACTCCTGCTGATTATATGTTTATAATATTTCTTGCGTATGTATGCATAAGTGTGCCGCTGGCGCAGGCCGTATTGTATTAAGCTCTGGAGAGTTGTCTTGTCCGTATTGTATTAAGCTTATGCATTCTCTATGGTGGGCTCCATCTCTATTAGAAAAGTGGTATACAATGTGGTATAAAAATGTGGTAAGCCTCACATTACCCTTCCAGCTAAGGAGCTTCTCTAGAGAGCTCGCTCTTTGAAAGGCTAAGTCCAATACTCCGTGTGGATGGAATGATTTAAAATGAGGGACTTGAATCTAAATTTTAGTTGACAGAACTTCCGTCATTAAGCATTTTACGAAAGGGTGAAAGACTCGCAGTGTTGTTAATAGATTGGTGATCAAATAATTCCAATCACTAGATTGCTGATATCATCAAGGGTGTGAAAATAGCTTCATCTTTCTCTTCAATAATGTAAACTTGCTGCTGGAGTTATTGATACATCCGTCTGCCATCATGCCGCTTTGATTAAGTTCCACGCATACTGCATGCCTCAATATTGTTTATTCAAAAATTACCTACTTGAGAAGAGAAGTATCAAGAATTATTAATAAAATTAGTTTTTTTTTTCCCACTTATCAAAAATAGTTCCGTTTTTTTTCGCACTTTTCCGAAAGAAGATGAGATTATATATAAACATAACTTCAACATGTTCAATTCCATTCATTTGTAAAGATTCAGATACTTCATCTAGCCAGCCTGAATAAAAACAGCACCCAATAATAATTTCACGCTGTTCATTCCTAACCTGTTACAGCAAATTCTAAATTATCAATTCTGAGTACCCAAAAACAAAAAAACTATCTATCTACATATATCCAGAGAATGAGGTAGCTGTCGAAAGAAAAAGCTTTGCTTGCCTGCCTGCCTGCCTTGGAACTACCCTAGTCGACCAGAGCAAATTCTTCAAGGTGAAAAGCCCCACATACAACTCTCGAAAGAGTGAAGTGAAATGAATGAGCATAAATACCAGCCACCAGAAATGCTACAACATATGTTTCAGGCCTTTGGAAACAGAGAATTGCTCTCCATCTTAATGGAGAAGAAAGTCTCCAGATAAGATAAATCACCCACAAGAAATGGGACAGACTTCATGTTCTCGACCTCTTCTGCTTTTGAGATACAAAACGAACCCCTTGCTTCCCGAGTTCCAGAGATTTGACTTTGCCATCATCCAGAGTAACAGATAGCGTTGATGTGCCGTCGATTATGTCAGTAACCACTCCCTTGTGCCTGGATAAAACAGGGGGGAAAATAAATAAATCAGCACAAAATGAATGCACCAAAACCGGCACCTAAACCCTTAACACATAAAGGATGCAGGAAAATGCTCCTACTAAGGTAACTTAGCACCATCGACAGCCACATATCCATGAGAAAGAAGCATCTAACAGAGATATGGACGACATTCATCTTCATGAACAAATTGTTGACATCACAACTCCAAACACCTTTTATATGTTAGCTTATATTGTAAGGAACTTTTGGTTTCTTGCAAATACAAGGCAAGATATTGTAAAAAAATCTTGACTAATCATCATCCTTCCAAGTGACCACATCCTCTTTCAAGAATAGAAAATCATATACAACGGCATCAAGAATTCTACTTAAAAATTTAATGAGTAAAACTTGCACACAATGGATCAAGTGACGCACTTTATCTAAACAATCAATTTTTCCATATAAGAGATGCAATATATATAAAACAACAAACCCACCATGAATTGTCAGATAGCTGCTGAACTTCAACTCGCTTTCCAATTGCATCTTTGCCCAACTTTTTCAATATCCAATTAGCATCCATGATCTCATCCATTAGATTATCTTGAACTGATTGTGTCTTATCATCATTCTCACTAAATGACGTTTTCTCCATAAACGGTGATGGTCTCTTTCTTTTTGACCGTTGGCCCTTAACGTAACTTTTTTCTTCCTCCTGATAGGAAGAACTCTGATTTTCGAGATTAGGTTTCTTAAGCTTAAACTTCAATAAAGGTTTTGTATCCTTGGCCGGCGAATGTGAAACAGGTGTCTGACCAGGATCATCATTGCTTTCAGAACGTATATTAGACCTGCTTAGTGATTGCTTGCGGGAGTATACCCTCTCGTTTCTCATAGTCGGGACTTCACCTACAGGCACAACTGGGGTCGTGCCCCCTTCAATGCTTTTTCCGGACGAACCATGTACCGGCTCTGGAGGAATGGCTTCGTAACCATCAACCTTATCTCCTCTAGCAAATTTAGGGTTAGAATCAGAAGCCCCTGACCTAACTTTTCCCAACTTTATAAAATTTCCTTCTCTTCCAGCAACCTTTGAACCTTTCAAATGGCCAGAATAATCGCTTCTGTCTACACACAGAACATCATGAAAATTTCAGTTGCATAACATCGGAAAACATCAAATTTAACCAAATTACTAATCAATGGGAAGGATCAAACTTTTCCAGTATAATAATGGGTTGCACTCTTAATACCTTTAGCATCACCGATATTAGCAGAGCCATCATGTCTATCCACCATAAGACTTGCCTTCTGCTGGCTCACATCTTCACTGCCTGCCCATGAATAGGAACTGAGGTCATATATGTGTGTGTGTATATACAATACATATATAGACAGACGAGAGAGAGAGAGAGAGAGAGAGAGAGCAGAGTGTTAATAGCTTACAAAATAGCATGAAAGCTATGAGACTAACACTAGGTATAAAGAGAAACTATTTATCGATTTTTTCATTAACTTGTTTGTTTCTTCTTCTTCATTCTTGGAGAATTTTCTATTTCTATTAATTCATTTAAGTTTTTTGGCTATATCCACCATAAGCAGCTAATCCTATCATTGGTTTTTGGCCCTCAAAATATAAGTGGTGCTTTCTCTACTCTAAAAGTATTGCAGTTAATGGAAGAGAATAACGTTTGTTGGGACCTTCCAACGGCTCCACCAAAATCCCAGTGGGCTTTCAAAGTACATCAAGGAAATGAGGGTTTACACCCCAAATTTCCACCATTTCATTGAGACATCGCCAAGATACCAGCAAGGTGGACAGGTATACCTTCCACCTCTTTCTCGGTGTGTGGGTATGAAAAACACAAACAACCCACTCGACCTTTTCGAACACTGAATGAGAGATAGTGAGGGTCCAACAGGGTGCAGATGTGATAACTTACTGACCAATAAATGCTAATTAAATGTGACTTAGGGAACACTCATAGCTATTCCTCTCAAGCTCAAGCAACAGAGTTGCAAAAGGCAGCAATGTTGCATATTCCTCAAACATTGTACCATAAATATAAGCCTACAATCACACATCATATTAAGCTATGTATGTCTGAAAAAAGTTAGTCGTATGTAAACCTACAATTTTCTGAACTTTCTCAAAACATTTATAAGTGAAAAACTTATTCATCCACTTCAATAAACTAAATTCTTTTTTTTTTAACTCTTTCTGATGATAATGCTAAAAATAAGAATAGCAAAGTAGAACACATCACATAAATGACATACCATTCGAGGTCACCACATCTTGTTCTCTTTGACCAGTTGAAACATCAGACCTTGGAGACTTAGTTATATTTATCTTCCGTGCACCAAAATTTATGACTAACTTCTTCCCTTTCACAGGCTTTGACTTTCCAGCATGCTTTGCAGTATCCTCTCCGCTATCAAGAGCATGAGACTTACCCTTGATACGAACGGCCTTGGAACTCCTATCTTCATCACTCACCATCACTTCATCAACAAACTTGTGCTTCAAAACACCTGGCTCGTTGACAGAACAAATCTCTTTGGTGTGGCCCATACTTCCAGTGACGGGTGAATAATATATGTCTGGTTCTGCATTTTTGTAGGACTGCATCTCATCATTCTTGTCATAGCCCAAGCTAGATCCAAATGACTGTGAATCATCATGTCCACCAAAACTCTGGTTCACTTCAGTTGTACCAATTAAGAAATCCTGTTCCTTTTTCTTAGCAGACACTTTATTTAAAGATTTCTTTCCGCTGTCCTTGGTCTTTTTTGGTGACTTATCAACTAACCCTTTGACAGATAATTTTAATTGACGCCCAAGTTCATTCTTTAATATTTGAGGGCCATTTTCTTCATCCTCAGAGTAGGGTGAAATAGAAAATATTTCTTCTTGAGTTGGCAGCCCAGCGGCAGCCCTCAAGCTATAAATTAAATCTTTATCAGCGGCGTCTTTTCTCCTCCAAAGCTCTTTCACAGCATCCTCATTATTCTTGACCTGGAAAAGAAATTCCAAAATAGGAAATAATCAAATTAGAAATCAAGACGACCACGAACTAATTAACTTAGAGCAAAAGGAAGGGAAGACACAGATTTCTAATTTATATTTGCAAACCTGGTAGCACTCTCCACGACATGTGGCACATTTGTACTGGAGATTTCCATCTAACTGATACTGCTGATATCTCTCGTCACTGAACAAATAAAGAATCCCTTTCAGAAATAAGCATGTATTATTCACCAATTTTGAAGTCGAAAGATAGGGTTGCATTATTTATAATGAATCACTATACAGGAAGGGAGGCTTACTAGGAAAGTTCTGTATGCATGCAGGGAGGTTTATTAGATTGATTGGCCTGCTGGCCAGACCATAATGGCTAATTAAACACATTTGAGAGATTAAAGGAGAGACGGAATTACTCTTCTCCAAATGACAAGTTCTATTTGGGAAACGTTTTATTATATAAACGCTAGCATTGGGACCCAAAGTTAAATGGTAAAAACCACCCTCTTTGATTAAAAAAATTATTCTTTGGGACCAGTAAATGTAAAGGCAGGATAATTCAGCAGAAATATTATGGGTCTATAAAAGTAATGAACCTGATTCCATCACATTGGCAATGCACCCAGCGCTGGCAAATATCACAGCAAACCATTGGTGTTGATTCTGAATCTCTATAAACCTACAAAATAGGATAAACAGTAATGTCAAGAATTCTCTCTCCCCACCTCCCTTATTTGTGTGTGCATGTCTGACAACTATCATTTTTTGATAGGAACATGTCTGATGACTATATACTACATACATATCAGGATTATTTTGCCGAGGGAGAGAGAGCAAACAGTATAACATATTGAATTAAACATCAAATATAATCCACCATTTGAAATTACATTGGTATATGCATTATGGTTCCCTATTAATAAAAAATGAAACTGATCACTCATATGTAATGAAAATAGTGCAAGTTAATTAAAAAAAAATTATCTCTGTCCTTAATAAATTAATCAATACCTTCAAGCAAACAGGACAATAATTCCCCTTTGCAAATAATCTTCCACACGCATCACAGCAAGTATATCCCAGAAACCACCTGTCAATTTAACAAGCAAATAGTGAGTCCACCAATTCAAGCTAAATTAAATTACAAGGTTGTACAAAAATAAAAATGTAACAAAATTGACTTTCTATACAATAAGAAAAGAATTGAGGAAAAGGAAATATATCCCAACAGAAATTTACTTGCTGGCTTTGAATTTGAATGACCAATTTAGGGAAAATCTACTTAAATGGGGATGGAAAACATTGAAGTACACAAACACACAAAAAAGGAAAAACAAATTAGATCACTTAAAAGTGCAATCAAAGCATCTTACACAGCCAAAACTCATTGCAAAAGACACACTTAAATTTAAATTTAAATGGATTTCATTGAGGTATAAAAACTATACCAAAAGAATAACACCATAATACAAAAATGAGGTGTAAGTGTCAAACTCTATACACAAGCACAAAAGAGTTTAAAGAGATGGTATCCCACAAACAGGCATGGTGCCGGCAGTCCTGATTATCAGAAGAACAATCTAAGTTATAGAAGGGTGCTCAACCAAAAGAATTATGATACTACAAAGTTTCACAAACCACAGAAGAAAAATAGCAATCATCATCTTAACATGTCCCTAGACAGAAGATAAACTCAGAGTGTAAAACATTAAGAACTAATACCTTACACTTAAGCCATTTCCTGGGACTTTTGACCCACAGCTGTGACACTGTGTATGTTTTGGGCACACATAAGGTCCAGGAGAAACATTCTGCATCATGAATCAATAAATATAAGCATATTTCCTAGCCAATATATAAACTCAGGAATAAGCAGTGCACACCCCACCTTGTGTGAAGGATGCTGGCAGTAACAATGGTAAGCACCATCACACCTCTTGCAGAACATAAGCTTGTTTGGATCTCCTGTTCTTCGGCATACCTGAAGAAACAAGAGTTGTACATGTGTAAGATTATACTACACGGATTAAAAGCAAAACTAAGCATGCTAATGTTCACTTTACTGCTAAATAGTGATGACTCTATTGTAGGAATACCATATCGGCATAAGATGTTGTAGAGATTAGTGTTTGTATTAAATGATAAGGGTATGAATCTAACTTTCATATTCTTAATTCTATTTCACATACAAATACAACTACTTTGACCTCCATAGCTCACATATGCATCAAATAACAGAAGAATACCAAAAATACATGATTGGTGGTGCATTGAAGAATGGAAACATAAAAATTTTGTAGAGCAAGAAAAACAGAGCATTGGATGAATACTGCAAGTCACACATTACCTCACAAATTCGGCACAAGGGGCACGTCCATGAACTCCAGTGAAATAGATCTACAAAGAAGTCCCGTCAATTTTATTATCTGAAATTTGTAGCCTCATTAAAAATAAAAAATGAAAATTGGAACGGTAGTCTCACCTCTGTGTTGAGACCAGACTTTTACGCAGTTCCTGTGGTACTTCTTGCCACAGGTTTTGCATGGAAGCATCCTTCTTGCTCTCTCACTTCCTTCGTTTTCACCACAAAAACATATCCGGCACATAACATTGACATTGGACTGAGCCTGTTCTTCTCGCACAACGCCTCTTGAGGAATCCTGTTAAAACCAAAAAGAACCCAGATTTCCAATGTAACAAATAAAGAAAGAACATATACCAGGGCACAAAGAACAGTGAGATATCAACGCCCCAAAACAAAAAAATTGATCCTCAAAAGGATTTGACATTAAACAAAACTGCAAAATTCATAGTGGTAGCACGTGTCCCAAGAAAAGCAAACACAAAGGCTCCCGACCTCGATTAGCAGTCAAATTCTTCTGACAGGGTTCTGCTTCTGCAGCAACATGCTATAGGGTGGGGGTCCCGCTTATGGGATCAAATCAATACACTCTAAGAAGAAATATTTGAAATCAATCTCATTGATATCATCGATTTCATAAGTATCATACCAAATCCCATCAATCAAATTGCTTTTTTGAGTAGATACTCTAGGAAAGGCAGGTAATGGGAGCTATGGGCTGTTCAACATATCATGATGGATTTTGAACTCCCATCCTTACAAGGTACGCTGTATCCAGTCATTCATAAGCAGAAAGTCTTCTTACGACTCATTAGGGAAATTTATGCCAAAAGAAGGTAAACTCTTTTTGCGCACTATCATGGAAAAGCTACTTAACAGCTTTTTTTTTCCAGCTAAAAGTGCTGCAACCACTTTGGATGACCCTAAAAACATCCGCTCTATTGTAAAGCGTTTGCTTTCTCTCTCTTAATTTCTTTTACGACCAGTCCTAGTGTTCTTCAAACATTAAATGCCTTGTATAAGACCTTAAAAATCCACCTTCTGTCTGCTAAGAAATTTTTTTCCAAATGTACAAAAGATATCAATGTCTTCATTCCAATTCAATTTGAACTTAAAAGACAGACCCATTACATTAATTAAAAGATATTCAAAGCTTCCTTATAAATAAAAATCCAAAATGAGATGCATTTCTTTAAAAAATATAGACAAACATATGATATGCCCTAATGAATGGAAGCCAAATTTAGGGAAACTCCCAATTATTAAATATCCAAAATCATTCCACCACATGGCAAACTGAAAATAAACACGAAAGCAACCAGGGAAAAGTTACTTTTTTGCAGCATTAGCCAAAAACTTTTCAGCATTCAGCATTCTTTTACAATCAACACTACCGATAACATGGATTCAGATACAAAATAAATACCAAGATTATCCTATAATTTAGCTCCAAAACACTTGCACTTCAAAAAAAAAATGCAAATAATTACAAGCGGTAAATTTCAAGAACCTCACCGACAAATAACCGGACTCGAATCGCCGAACGAAGTCCTCTGCCGCGACCATATCCGCGGCAGCCTTGCGCTGGAGCGCGGCCCTCTTGGCCTGCGCCGAGGCCGCGGCCGCCGACTCATCATCGACAACAACGGCAACATCACCGACGATCGATGGAAGAACCGGCTGGGGAGGAGGCGGCGGCGGCGCAACTCTCGGAACGGCGACCTGGACGGTTTTGCCTTCGTCGCGAGCCCTAATTCCGGTGGGATCGATGAGAAAGTCGTGGACTCGAAGCACGTCTTGAAGGAACGAGGTCTTGGCATTGTCGGTGGCGAGAGTGCGAGGAAACCCTAGCGGACAGTCGCAGATTCGGCGGCTTCAATGGGAAAAAGACAGAACCAAAACAAACAGAGACAGAGAGAAAACAATGAGAAGTTTGAAGAAGAAGTAAGCGAGAAAGATAGAAACGAGAAGAGAAGAAAAAGAAAGAAATAGAGGTTTTAGAGAGAGAAGATAATAGATAGAGAGGGTACCATGTAATTGGGCAAGCGACGTGAAATGCCATATTGCGAGAGAAGATTTAGATTTGAAAAAATTTTGGGTTTAGGGATCGCCCTCCCCCTCCCTCCCAAAATTTTTACTTGGAAAATAAAAGCCAAATTAAAAACCAAAATTAAAAATAAAAATAAAAATAAAAGTTTCAATTACAATTTGGTGTGATGAGTGGGGGGTGACTGATAATTCGATGACGAAGATTGTTGTGAGGCGAGTCAGCGAGCGAGCGAGCGAAAGAAAGAGAACGGGAAAGAAAGAGGGCTTTTCTTCTGCGGCCTTGTTTTTGTTGTTGAGTTTATTTGTTAGGTTTGGGTTTATATGGTTTGGGCGAGGGCCTCGTACGTGTCAAATGCCTTTGGGCTTTTCTGCGTCGCTGTTCCAAGAAGAGAACAATGAATAAGTCCCTTTTTTTTCTATACCAAAAAATAATTTTTTTTTTCTTTTCAATGATTTTATTTCTTTTTGGTGGAATGTTTTTATTGTGGTTTTAGTTTCCATTTTTTCAAATTTATTCATGTTTTTATTAAAAATTCGAATTTAGACAAAACTAAATATTTTCGTCAAATCTTTTGTGTTATTGTAAAATATTACACTTGCATGTGCAACATCGAAGTAACTTTTGTATATGCCCGTTGCATCGGAATTTTTTGAATTAATTTAAAAGAAAATTTAACTTTAATTGCAACTGTTAGTTAGTTAATTACAGGATATGACAAGATCGAAAATACGCTAGACCAAAGTAAAAAATAAAATATAAAAATATAAAAAACGACAAGAGTACAATAATAGTATGGCCCACTTTAGAACCTTAACCGTATGATCATTACACATTAAAGAGGTGGTACAAATAAGTTTCGCGAGATGAGTATTTTGGGAATATCATTCATATTCCCCCTAGAAAGTTTGGTAAGGTTGGAAGTGGTAATCATGAAATAATCTATTACTATTTCAATGTTTGATATGTACAGTACATGCTGCATTGGGATGGAGGAATTTGAAAGAATGAATTTGAAGATTTGACAAAAATGCTACATCTGCTAGAAATAAAATTAATAAAAAAATACTAGAAAACATTAGATTCAGTGTATTTGAAATAACTAAATGCAATATATTTGGAATTGGTTCAAAATGATTACACAGCATAATCCATAATCCAAAACCTGAAAAGCCATGAGTTAGGTTGGTGGTTGATCTCATATCTATTTCTTCCATCTCATAAATTCTAACTTCCACATTTCATTACTTTTCCCATCATAAGTAAACATGCTAATTAGAGGAATGACAAAACCATTCAATGTAAAGGTGGCTCATTGGTTTTCATGGATACCACATTCCATGTAAAGGTAGTACATTTCCAAGATTGTGCATTCTAAATATGAGAACTGAATCTCACCCATTCTACTTTCATTCCAGCAAAATAAGTTGGGAGTGTGTTCAATTGGGAACTCTAATGGATTTTAAAGGATTTTAAAAGTCCACGGGTATTTGATCAGGATTTTAAAGGAGTTATAAAAGTCCAGGTATATTCAATCATGACTTAAAATTCCACAAAAGTCTAGGCGTAATTTTTTTTTTTTTAAATTGAGTTTGAAGGAAATACAAAAAAAATTGTGGATTTTGATGGATTCTGAAGTGGAGTTCATGTCTGACCAAAAATGACTATTCCCCTGAAATATGTATGTATGACAGTGAGCATTATATATGCATATTCTTATTGGTTACGAGGGAAAAAAACTTACATATATCGGAGTAATGAGACATATTTTCACGTGATTAGTGTTGTATAAACAGTTGTCACCTCATTTTGTTCGAGGTAAGTTTGGCAACATGTGTGCTGAGAAATAGTCCCACATTGCTTGGGCTAAGTGTCTATTAAACCTATTGGTTCTCTCTCTACCCAAATGTTAGTTTCAATATGTGGACTAAATGATATTTTTCCTTGCACCTGATGAGACCTGAAATATGATATCATGCTTGCTGACTGGAAGTTTTCAACTTTATCTCACAACCTAATATTTCAAAAGCAGTATGCTTTCAAGCATATGAGCGCCTTTTGGGGCCATTGAAGTCACTTCTTACTTTTGATGTCTGAATAACTTAATTGTAGAAAATAAGCAACTTGTTGTAGCGCCCTTCCAGACAGAAATGAGTTTCTATTCATAGTCAACCGTTCTTTTGTTGATTTACAGTTTACACTACCTCTGTAATTTCTAACCTCTTTTTCCTGCCATTTCTTTTCTTTTTCAAATGGCTCCTAAATTTCTACAAACTATGATTTTCACAGACCATTTGGTTCCTTGCTACAATTGGTATCTAAAACTCTAAGCTATCTTTTGCTATGTTTGATACATTTACATGATAGAAAAGTCATCATCAAGCCCATCTAATTGTCCTTTTAGACTGTTTTCTTGGATGATCAAAACTGAAGTTATGACTGAGAAGTCAGAACCTGATAGAACATCCCCAATTGGACCCAACTCTGGACATTGCTGCCAGTCATTCATCCCAAACGTCA
Source organism: Prunus fruticosa (assembly GCA_018703695.1). Taxonomy (NCBI): domain Eukaryota; kingdom Viridiplantae; phylum Streptophyta; class Magnoliopsida; order Rosales; family Rosaceae; genus Prunus; species Prunus fruticosa. Next base: position 4,663,449 of record CM031918.1, read on the forward strand.
AAACCGAATTCACTCTTTCCCCTCTTCCCACTATAATGAGTGAGTACTGCCCGTCCAATGCCCTCAAGGTAGTATAGGTTTCAGCAGAATTGGCAAGATGCTTCTCCATGTAAGCAACTTGCCCACATGACACATGTCTCTCATAGAAGCTTGCAAAGCACTCATCATCAAGCTTCATTTCCTCTTCTTTCTCAGAACGGCTGACTGTGTAATTCCCAGGTCTGGTTGCTGCCTCTGAGCTAGCGTCAACCAAGAATCTTATGACTGTGAGTTTTACACCCGAATGTCGTGCTACGCGACCAGCATAAGCAAGTGCTTCTCTATCGTCTTTACCACCAATGAAGATGACTGCCACACTGACAGAATGATCACAAGCTCTTGGTAGTTTTTCAATCAATCCAAGACCTCTGTCTACAAGAATTCCCACAGAGCACGGAGCATTCTTGAGGACCTGTTAATACCATTATTATCATCATTAACTGATAAATGGAAAGTATGCCATAGCAGATATGTCTGTAGAAATGTGAACGAACTTGGAAATATGAGCAGATATCTAAGACATCACCTCCTTTGTATTCATAGTCAATATGTAATATGACCTTACTAATTAGCATTGTGTTTAGCATATAACTACGTAAATATGAGACTTAACTTTTACATGCTTATCTCTGTGACTAATTCTCCAAGACATAAACCGAAATCCCTAATGTAAATTAGAGATTACATCAGTGATAGTATCATACATGTCTAAATATATACTTCCAAGTGCAAAGTTTAAATCTATAATTGTTCCAAACATATGATCATGTTGCTAGAAGTATTTAACTATTTCGTTGATACATTTTCGTATGCCTGACCAACTATCAGAATGAATTTTATTAATTCTTGATATAATACGTAGCTGATTGAAAGACAGTTTTCTGATATACATTACCTTACGGTTCACATATCTGAAACTAGAATGACCGTTATCCAAGGTTCCATCTGCGCGTTGGACCTTGTGAAATGGCAATATGATGAGGGCTACCATTGAGTCCTCTGCCAAAATGCAAATATCCTGGGGCATGCCATTGAAAGTCGAGAGTGCAAGCAATCGTCTAAGTGTGATACCTTCTCCACTCTCCCCTACATAGGCTTGAACTGCAGTAGTGACTTGATCTCTCATTTCTTTTACTCCTGTGTGAGTCACAGTCATGGTGTCCACTCCTTCTTCTTTGACCAGTGTGGCTGCGATTTCGTCTGTGAGTTCTATCATGTCGGTTACATATACCACAATACCAGGGTCAACTGTCCCTCTAGATATATCAATGAAGTTAATGGTAGTACGCACATTTTGAGGCCCATTAAGGCATAGCAATATGCGGAATTCACTTGAAGGGTCAAGCAACTGGAGCGACATTCGATGAGTAGGTACCCGTTTCCTTGCACGCTTGATGATTTGTGCCACGACTGATGGGGCGTGCACAACAGTGAAAAAGATAGCTATCACCATCACAGTGCTGGTTGAAGTAGACGTTTTCCCAGCCTGCATGTGATCACAAGGGCAAAAAGCAAGAAGATCAGGATGGTTCAAATAGTGAAGCTGGTCCCAATAAGCATGAAAATGGTTGTTGATGTATAGTTATAAGTTATATATCTACTAAAATTTTCTGTCACAAGCTTCAGTAATGTTTAAACCGTGCCATTAATAAGTAAAAAATGCATCTGAGGAAGTTAGTATCACAACACATGAAAATTCGGGAAGTAAAAAAGAAAGCACATGAGGGAAAAAAAATAGAGGTCAGAGACTAACTGTTTTCGCAGCAATGGCTAAGTATATGTGAAAATGGCCTTTGGTAGTGAGAAGAAGCCCAAGTGCTACAGATTCCGGCCAGTTAAACCCCAAAAGCTTTCCAGAGATGACTGTTCCAGTAACTTTTCCAATTGTTGCTATAGCAAAAACTACAAATAACCTTCCCCATGTCCCGAATTGGCCAGGTTGAAAATCCTTGAACACAGCTTCATACCCCATCCAAAAGAAAAAAATGGGATAGAAAATGGTAGTTAACAAATAATTGATCTTGCCTACTACCCATTTTGAGACTCTCCCCTCCCTTGGTAAAAAGGTTCCTGCCATAAATGCACTCAAAACAGGACTGTATCCATAAATTGGTGAGCAGGAAATGACCAAGGCCATGAAAGCAAGAGCAAGCACTAGGTGTGAACCTTTTATGGGTTTGCCTTCCGGGTTTTCATTGTTGACCCAGTTCATGAAGAATGGTGAAACATATGCGGCAAAAAGTGTCTGGATTACTAATGCAGAACCCATTTCAATGGATCTCCAAACACGCTTTGAAGTCTCTACAACTTTATCGCCAGATTCGACAGGGCAAAAGACATAGCCAATGGAGAGGAGAAGAGTGGTTACAAAATCAGCATGCATTCCTGCAGCAATGACCAGCTGGCCTATGTCTGACTTTCCTATTTTGAGACTTGTTATCAGACGTGTCAGTACAGGAGAGGATGTGCTAGAGAGGACCGTGGAGAGGGAGAGAGTGAAGTCGACCTTGAAACCTTCTGTAAAATGCATAAATGGGGTTATGGCACAGGCTAGGATGAATGTGGAGATCATACCACAATAGGCCACCTTAGCATCCTTGGTTGGTTCTTTAAAGAGTATATAAGGATCCATTTCTATGCCTAACACAAACATATAGCAGATCATGCCAAAATCAACTATGAAATTCAATGTTTTACTCGCTGAATCTGTTACTTGATTGCGTATGAACCCTATGTTTCCAATGAGCAGCCCTATCTGCATACCATAAGAGATAAGAATTTAATCACAATAGTAGGCAACGAGTAGCATCATAAAGAAAACAGCACCCATAATAGCAAAGTTCTTATCAAGAATGACTAGCAAAAATGGCACTTTTTTGTCATAAAGATGAAAGGTTTGGTAGGAACAGGCTTTAAATTTAATGCACAATTTACACTACAAATAAGTAAAGAGCATAAGAGCCTCTCCACAGGACATACAAAATTATGAAATAGGCCTCATTAGAATAAGTAAGTCTTTATCTGATCAAATTTACTACTCGTCTGGATGCTGAAGAAAAAGACTCATAAGAAGGCTTATTGAAGGACTTTCTTTTGAATTCATCAGAACCACATACAAGATATCTTCTCTCTTCTTATGGTCTCTAGACCAAATAACTTGTCCTCTTCCTAGGAAGAGCTAATGTTGTCAAGATTCGAAATCGATAGCATAGAATGTAAAGGACCAAAGTTCTAACTGGAAAAGACCAATTAAATTCTGCTGGTTGCTTAAGGGGTTTGTTTGTTTTTTTTTCCTGTTGTCATGACTTGTTCACTACATTTACAACCAAGTAGACTGATATGACAAGAACAATCTTCATCACCCTGTTAAGGACAATCTAAATTAGAGTCCCAATGACTGATATGAAAGGTAAATATTAAAACAGAAGAATGCCCCTATAAAGGCATGACCATATGATCACACATATCATCATAGCTAGCCAGCTATATACTCCCATAATATCATTCTGCACTCAAAAATTAATTATTATAAAATAGTCGCAAAACGAGTGCAGAATGACAAACTCGGAGTGCGAATAACATTTCATGCTCATATGCATTGCCAATCATTCATATCAAGCTATATGTGCCAATGGTTGGGGATGGTTTCAATTCATCAGTAATTTCATTGGCAACCTCTCAAAATGACCCCAAAAAAAATATGGAAAATTAAAAAGAGAGTTTAATACAAGTCTTGAGAGAGAGAGGGGCTTACAACGGTGTCAGAGGTAATGCGAGGCTGAGAATATGGCTTTAACAGGAAGTGCGATATATTGCACAGAGCATACATTAAGAAGAAACCAAGTGCATACTTGGCTACTTTTCCAAAAAGCTCTTTCAACTTTAGCGTGCATGGTCCAACAATTGAAATTTTCTGGAAACTATGGATTTTTTTCTTGCTGCCCATTTTTTTTTCCTCTTGCTTTTTTCTCAATCTTTGTCCTGAGCTTTCTTCTTTTGCGTTTTTGTTTGCAAAATATTTTTCTTTTTTCGTCTGAAAGTTTGCAAATGAACATCAATGCCACCATTTCTCTCTCTACCTTGGCTTTTCGCAGGATGAGTTTGTGGTTCTGATTAAAAGGCTTTGTTTGTGGAGAAATTAAAGGAGAGCGGCTAGGAGAGAGAGCCATTTAGAATGGTAGAAATAATACAACTTTTTAAATAAAATGCAAACAAATGGGAATTTTTGAATTAAAATACTACTTTCTATGTTAATAAATCCACATATAAATTTGATTAGTTAAGCAACTAATGGATTTTGTGGCCAAAAAAGAAGAAGCTGGATTTCAAGAATTAAATTTTGTTCATATTCCTACGGATTTAATTGTCATGTATATATATATATATAACAATTTCTTTCTTGCAAATCTTAATACAAGAAAGAAAGAAAGAATGGTGCTAGCTAATCCAGTTGGTAAGGTGACTTATAACTCTAGTGTTAATAAAATATTTGATGATCACAAATCACAACCAGAATTTAACTCTGGTCTTCTCTTCTCAAAGTTTAGACTCTATTTGAATAAAAAAATGAAAACAAGAGTATATTGTCTTCATATTAAAGGCCTAGATCAAAGTTATGGGAATGGAGCGCATTTCGTGGCCAGCCGTTTACCTCCTTTGGGAGAGCTCCCGCGGCGAAAGAGATTAGTCACTGCTGTCGGCGGTGGACACCCTTGGATCTCATCCAAGTTTTTCTTTATCTCGGGTAGGGTGTCTGAAATAGAACGAGGAAGATTTTTTTGGTAATACATAATGGGAGGGCCTAGCTAGAAACATTTAATAAAACGTAATTGACTAATTTGAACCACCTTCCTTACTAATAAAATAGTATGTTTTTCTTTCCAAAATTTAAAACAGCACCAAGTTCGAATGCCCTCATTAATTTTATTTTATTTTCAGTATCTTTCCTGTTAAAAGGAGCGATAATAACATACTAAATTATTAAATTCACACACTTGGACTAATGCTAAAACTTGAACCCAAAATCTATCCTCAAGGAGCTTGTGCTCCAAACCACTACACTAATGGATTATTATTAGTGTATTATTTTCTAATATTCATATGTGAATATACCAACATTTGAGACTTTACATATTCACATAAATATAAGAATATAACTATATTTTTATGTATACTAAACATTATAGAAATTATCATATGGACCCCATCATGTGGATTGAAGTGGGAGGCCCGAGCCCATGAGTTCATATTCCTACGGATTTAATTGTAATGTATATAAATATTATAATTTTTTTTTTAATCCGGGATTTAAAGATGGGATATTCACTATTAAACCCAATATCTCATTTACAACATAACAAAAAGGCTTTTAACTTTTTTTAAATTACAAAACTATCATTGATTTCTTAAAACAAACCCAATCCAAAAACCTCATAAAAAATCTCAAAACACTCAATAGGGCATCAAAGTAATTTAATAATCAAAATTAAATTCAATAGGGCCAACTATCATTTTTGGGGGTTTGTTTATTGAAATTAAATGGTGTATGGTTTATTTATAGTTTTAGTGCTAAGAATGGGTATATGACTAAATATCTCTTTAAGGATTATCTTGCCTTAGATTCTCATAAAGCAATAAGACACAACATAGATCTTTGTCAACATAACCACACACTCTCTGAAAGAAACACTTGAATGTGAACCAAATCCAAAAAAATTGGGCCACAGACGTCTCAAGATACCATCGACCTCCGCAATCGTCATAGTTAGATTATATTGATCATAATGGTGGTGGCATACATTATGCATAAATCGTCATAGTCGAATCATCTTTTTCTATATATATGGAGAATGCTAGCAATCTTTTCTCTAGCCTTCTCTTTTAGACCTTCTCCATTTTCCTCATGACATGTGTCATTTTCCTTACACTCAAAACAATGTCATTAATCATCACACAAACTAATTTTTCTTTTTCAAATTAACCCTTATTAAATATATATATATATATATATATTACAACAAGCTAGCATTTTAACAACTTTCTTTCCACCTTAATAAAAAATTAAATAAGAAAAAAAAATAGGTTTTTATATATAAAAAAACTGTTTGATTTTTGTTTTTCCAAAGAATACATATGTCGCTAATAAAACCTTCATTCCTTGCATAACTTTCTTTCCAACATATAAAAAAATTAAATAAGAAAAAACGTAGGTTGTTATATATATAAAAAAAGTATGCTTTTCGTTTTTCCAAAGGAAACAGACTATAATAATAAATTGGTGTCCTAGCATTAGCATAGCATGGACTTCTTTTGTAACATTCTCACTGAATTGAAAAAAAACACACCTTTTTATCAAAAAATATAAACTGACGTTTTTTATTTTTTATTTATTTTTAATAAGATGGTAAGAAAGTTGTAAAAAAAATCAATACATTTGATAAGGATAAACTTGGGAAACAAAATTTAGCTTGTGTAATGCATTTATGACATTGTTTTAGGTGTATGAAAAGTGACACATGTCTTGAGCAAAAGGAAGAAGGTCCAAAGGAGAAGGTTAGAGAGAAGGTTGCTAGCATTCCCCATATATATGTTGACACATGGTAAAAGCCGAATTAAATCTGCCCAATAGGAACAAGACACGTAGACCAATCAGACTACCTAGCAACCTGATCAAACTCCCACCAAAGCACGAATATGTATCGGCTCGGGGACTAACAAGAGTCACCACCCCAGCTGCTAGAGGTACACTCCAGGAGAGCGAACATGTATCGGCTAGGGGGCTAACCGAGGGCATCACCAGAAGTCATCACCTCAGCCCCAAGGATTTATTACCAGCCTTCAGAGAACTAACTGACCAACATGTATGCTCAGGGGCCGACTCGATCATTCTTATACAGAAAATGAAAGATCATGGACGAGCCACTTCGATGACAAGACCTCTCCTAATGGAAGCACTATGCACCACCTTCAGAACCACCACTCCTATGAGCAATTCCACCAGTTGCCCTTAACCATGGCGGGGGGAGGGGGGGTTAGGGCAGCACTATTCATGTGAATAGTGGCTGCCCTTACAAAAAGCAATTTACGTTTCCAGCAGTTGCCCTAGTCTAGGGCAAACACTATTCATTTTTTTTGTTTTTTTCACAAATTTGTTTACTTAACTAATTAATTCGGATAATATTCTCGGATAAGATTTTTGGGTTCCTACGTGCCACTATTAATGAAATATGAACAAACTATTGACAATGCAATAAAAATTTATAAAAAAATATGAGCACATTAAAATTAATAAAACAAAAATTACAAATAATTTACCTCATCGGTAAGATTTTCCCCGCTTCTACGGTTGTCCATCGCTTTTGCCAAAGCATTTCTCCATTTCCCCAACTCTTTATTGAGAATTTTCCACCTACTAGACAATGCCATTTCCGTACGGGTCGAACCCGATCTTTCACAAAATTCGGAATGAATTTTTTTCCACATTTGAAAGAATTTTATCTCATTGCCCGTGACGGGACAATGAGAAATTTGGGCCCAACACTCACACAATAAAACATCTTCCATGGTGCTCCATGCCCCAACGATAGAAGAAGCCATAAAAATGATAAAGAAAAATAAAACTTGAAAGTGAATAAAATGTTGAGTAAAAAGTGAATAATAGTAGAAGTAGAAGAAAATGTATGAGGGTTTGGTGTTGAAAGTGAAGAGTAGTGGTAGGTATTTATAGAAAAAAATTACAGTATTTTTGTATATATTTTTAAAAAAATTTCAGATTTTTTTTCAATTTTTTATAGCAAAAATATTTGCTGCCGTCAATTGGAGAGAGAAAGGAGATCGGAGCGCCTAGATTGCGCCAGCTGTCCCAGAGCCGTTGGGCGCGCGCATGGCTGACGTCACAAAGACGTCAGGCACACGGTAAAAATTTTTAAGTTCCGCGTGCTGACATCATCGTGACGTCAGCTCCCCCCGAGTTTTGGACCTGAGGCTGGTTCTGCCTTCGGGCCAACTCGGGCCAAACCCCACTACTGGAAGCCCTTTTTCTCCAAAACTCCCCCTTGCCTCAGTCCAAACCCCACTGCTGGACTTGCTATATCACCTCTAGTCCCTTGTGCAGACCCCTCATATTCGTCGCTAGATAGGATATGATGGGGGACAAGCTACTTCGTACACTCCTGCCCTTATCCTTGCATGTGGAACCACCATAACTGCATTGTGGCAAACCTCAATTGGTCCACCACTATGACAGGACAGGAGCTCAGGTGTGATGTGGTCAACTTGGCTCTAAGCTGACGAATATGGCTTGAGAATATCTTATGGAAGAAGCCTTATAAATAGGAAAGATTCCCCGAACATTGAGGTGTCCACTTCTTTCCCTTTTCTGTAAACATATATTTCGACATTGTTAATCAAAATGAGTACTAGAGGGACACCCTTATAGTGGCGGAGTCAGAAATTTTATCAAGGAGGGTTAACCTAAAATAGTGAGTGTGAAAATTGTGCCTAATTGATTGGCTCATTCAATTAAAGAAATCACGAGAAATCTTAGGAATTATTAGGTGTGTTTTTGTGATGTTGTGTTAGAAAAAAGATACTACTAGAGCCAAGAGGGATTTTGTAGTGTACTTGGTTAATTGTTATAGTCTACAGATTTAAATAGTAAACAAAGAAAAGAAGAAAATGAGTAAACTCAAAAGACAAGAAAGGTCAGCCATGTAATATAGAAAGTAATTGAGTTAAATGCAACACATAATTATAAAAAAAATATCAAAGGATGAGAAGGGTCAAGTGACCCTTGTAGGCCTTAATTGGCTCCCCCAGGGCCCATTCCGCATTGTATTTCACTAATCCAAATCGTCTATTTTGTAGACATTCATTCAAAGATCATCTCTACAATTAAATCCGATATCTTTTGACCCCTCAATTAAATTATTGAAATTTAAGTACTTTCTTAAATCACCACATTGATGGATTTTGTTGGTCTCAATTAGATGATTTAATGCTTTTCAATTTGCATGATTTTTTGCAAAGATGATCTATGAATGAAGATGTGAAAAGTAGATGGTTTGAATTGTTGAATTTATTATTATTTTTTTTGTAGGGGACCCTAAAGGGTGTCCCTCAAATAAAATTATCTCACCTTTCGTGAAGAAACCCATTGTGGGAAGGGAGTGGATTTTTATTTTATTTTATTTTTATTATTTATACAATTAAATAATTGTCTAATGAAAAGGAAAATTAAACACTTATGTTGCTCACATGTCATGTCTTTAAACGGTTAGATTATCAGGATGGTCAAAATTTTGCGAAAATACGGGTAAATGCACGAAATCAAAATATAAAGGCTCATAATCCCCAAAGTTATCGCTTCAAGAATTAATGAACCTATAAAGACGAAAATGATACTTTGTGAACTACATGCACTAAAAACGTGTCTTTGGGCAATCATTTCACTCATGCACCCATTCTCCCAAAAGTTTAACAGCTCAAAGCCTAGAAGAGTCCACAAATAAAGCTATGGGATAGCAGAATAGAACAAAAATACGAAAACCAAAATAAAACAAAAGAGAGTGCCAAATATAGCCGTTGCAGTAATAACTATTTCGTATATAAAACCCCCAAAACTATTTATACAAAGGAGAGAGAGACAGAGGGAGAGAGTATAAATTTTTTTTCTTTTTATTTATTCTTTTTTTTTTAACACTTTCCTCCTCCGGTGGTGAACCTCGGTGATCCGGTGCTCTCGCACTCATTCTTCTTCTCCCTCCTACCATCTCCACCGTCCGATCCCCGGAGGCATAACCCCAACCACCACCACCACCTTTTCTCAAATTTCACAATCCTTTTCCAGGATTCCAATTCCCAATCTCCCTCTCAGACCCAAAAACAAATTATAAGAAAAAATTAAACGAATTCCCATCCCATCTCATCCAAATTGAAATCCTTTTCGCAACGTATACATACCTACATTATACATTATATATACGAACGTACATGTACACGTATATGTTGTATAGGCTTTGAGATATTGAGACTTAGGTTGAAGACAGATGGGTGTGATTTCAAGGCAAGTGTTCCCTGTTTGTGAAAGTCTCTGTTTCTTTTGCCCTGCATTGCGTGCGAGATCACGGCATCCCGTCAAACGATACAAGAAGCTGCTCGCCGAGATATTTCCTCGGTCTCCGGTGAATTTCTTTAATCACCTTCACTTTTTTTTTTTTTGGGAGTGTTTATGAATTAATGTCTAATGTGGGTAGTGGAAATGCTCAACAAAAATTGATTTTTATGCTACAAAGTGAAAAGAAATCTAAATTGTACACAGAAGCAATGTGGTAATTTTTGGTTCTTGTGTTTGGGGATCTTGTGAAAATAGGACTGAAATTTGATTTATGTTAAAAAGTAACTTGCTTCCCAAGAAATGAACAATTTTTTCTTTATTTATTCTATACATGATCAGGTCAGAAAATATGGTGAAACAAAAGGAAAACCATGGTCTTGTATTATTTTCTTCTTGCTAAATAAAAGTTACATGTCAAATAGGTTATGCTTTACGGTTCTAATTGTATTACCAATGTGTTATCTGAAAATTCTCCACAATTTGGTATTTAAATTGATATTTGTTTTTTCTTGTCTGCCTGAAAAATCATCACCCGGCATGCCACAATTTGGTATTTAAATTGATATTTATTTGGATTTGGGCTGTTTAATTAGGCTTTCAGCATAACTGGTTTTTATGTTACAATTTTCATTTTATGCCAGTTCCATCAGTTTGTGTTATTGGAACTTTTCCCTCCTAATTTGACAGGATGAAGAACCAAATGATCGTAAGATCAGTAAACTATGTGAATATGCCTCAAAAACTCCTCTTCGTATCCCAAAGGTGCTACCTCTGCTCATTATATATGTATGAAATATGGTTTACTTTGTTAATATGAACTGAAGTGATAATCTGGAGTTGAAATTGCAGCTGCTCACATAATTCAAATTTGGGTGAGGGTTGAATTTCTTTAGAATTTTGTACGACTTTAACTAATTAAACAGAAAATTAAATGTTAATATGGGATTAGTGTTACAGTCCTATGTGATAAGAGGCATCATGCGTTTAGGAATTCAGAAGTGAAGGTTGTTGAATTGACGAGGAGATAATTTCTAGTTTCCTGCATATGCTTAAGTTTGCATATAGTTTCAATGACTATGGAAGCTTAAGGGGTTGGAATGGGACTTTTATGAATGAATCTAATGGCCATAAAAATGGAAGATGAATATGTGTGAAATAAGGCTGAAGGAACGGTTTTATGTCTGAGCGAAGGCAGATTATTTTGTTCGAGGAGCGCTTTCAAAATCCTAGCAGCACATACTTTTGCTGTTCACTTTGACTATCAGGAAGGAGATGAAGATGCTAGAAAGTAAAATGAAACATACTTGTGGTCAGTGGTCACTAATTGTCAGCATCTCCTGGTTAAGATGCTAATAGTGTTCTGTACCTTGTGATGCTTGTGCTAAGCTGCTGTTTTGCCTTCTTCCTTGTCCCTGCTTCTGTTGAATGGCTTTGGAAGTTTTCTGTTGGTTTGGAGGAGGGACATTCATTTGTAAGGGTGGTTAAATACTCCACCAAAGTGATCTAGATAAAATATTGGATGTAGGTGAATTTGTAAGATGGTATTGCCACATGCGGATTGGTAATGGTGGTTATTATTAAGTACTGCACTAAATTGATATGGATAAAAGAACTGGACCAAGGCAAATTTGTAAGGCATATATTGTAGTTCTACATGCAGATTGACTGAGACACAATACCTCCTCTTTTGGCAAGATGATCAAGAATTGTAGTTAAAGATATGTAGCAAACCTAGTTATGGAAATCAGTACCTTGTTTCTTTGCAGCTACCATGCTTTGAGCTTAAATATTTTTTATTTTTTATTCTAAATAGTGGGGATTCATTATTTTCAAAAGCTGCTTTGAGAGTTCTAATTTGTTCAATTTACTTGGATCTAATGATTACATACCTTTTTTTTTTCTTCTGGTATATCGTTTTTCTTATCTATTAATAAACAATATTCGTTCATTTGTTTCATCTTCCAGGTTATAGATTTTATTTTACTTTTCATTTGTGTACTATTCTGCTGTGTTGATAGAAGTTCAAAAATTCATACTTCAGATCACAACTACTCTGGAGCAAAGGTGTTACAAGGATTTGAGAACTGAGAACTTTCACTCTGTGAAAGTTGTTATGTGTATCTACCGGAAGTTGTTGGTCTCTTGTAAGGAGCAAATGTGAGTTCTTTAGTTCATAATAAATGTGAGTACATTATTAAGGTTATTGCTAGTATGTTTCTTTTCAGATTCCTGAACATATTGAGAAAAGCTCAACCTATTGGCTGGAGTGCTAAGTTGATTACGACATACTAGCTGAGCCATTTATCATTTCTTTTCAGAACTTATAAAGCCAGAGAATGCAATAAGATAGAAGCATTGTGCTCATGACATGCTTCCACTAACTACCTAGCCTGATGAGAAATTACTTAGTACTATGGTTGTGAAATTTGACCATTAAAATAACGTGCATATTTGAATCTTTACCCCTGTGAATATCATGGGGCACTTCTACATTAAGGAAGAATGCATTAAACACTGTAACTTAGGAAAACTTGAGAACTTAAACAAGTCAGTCCACACTATAAATGAAGGCTTTAACTTTTTTAAAGCTTGGTTTCACATGTATGAGATCCAAAATTGTTAAAGTCAGAGCATCAAATCCAAAACCAATTGGCAATAAGTGGAGTGGCCCATAATTTTATCTCTGTGATGCAAGGCATAAAATTTTCAGTGGAGGATTAGTTATGTTGGATGACACATGGAGCAAGTGTAGCCAAATCGGGCCTAACATGTCGATGATTTTCCTGTTGTGGATTCATGTGACAGTTAGAGCATCGAAGACACAAAATGAATTGGCAGTAAGTGGGAGAGGCCCATGATTTTATGCATTGTGATGCAAGGCGTAGAATGTCCCATGTAGGAATTTACATTGACAACACAAGGGTTTTTTTGCTAGGTTGAGTAGATTTGGCATAGCCTAAGATTTTATATATTGTGATGCAAGACATAGTATGTCCAATGTATGACTAAACATTGAGAGCACAAATGACATTTTTGCTAGACTGAAGAAGATTTGGCATGTGGTGGATTGACTGGAATATATTCACCTAGCTATGAAATTCAGGCTGACCTTTATTGTATACGCTGAAATTCAGGTTTATTTATCTTTATTGTATACGCTGATTCCGAAGTTTGAGATTCATCTTAGTAATTTTCTCATCCTGTATAGATCATATATTGTTTTAGGGTAAAGTTCCTGGAATACTTTTCCATTTAAATACTGAATGTTGTTGAAAGGAAATTACAAGACTATCCTTTGGAGTTCTTTTGTAGCTCATGTTGTGCATAATGACTGATTTTCATGTACAAGTTGTGATACATTAATATATGGCAGGCCATTGTTTGCAAGTAGCGTGCTTAGCATTGTACAAATTCTACTTGATCAATCACGGCATGATGAAATACGTATTTTAGGATGCCAAACTCTTTTTGAGTTTGTGAATAATCAGGTGGGAGTCGTTGGTATGTTCTTTCTCTTTCAGATTGTTGTTTGTCTGTGTTTGCTTTCGGTAATTGGATATGAATTACTTTTGAAGTTTTAATCTCGCGTGGCCGTTTTGATTGTGCAGAAGGATGGTACATACATGTTTAACTTAGATGGCATGATTCCAAAACTTTGTCTCTTAGCTCAAGAAATGAGGGAGGATGGGTCAGAAAAGCATTTGCGTTCTGCTGGGCTTAAAACTCTTTCATCAATGGTAATTCACCTCAATGTAAATTTGATACTTGTTTTGCATGTTATATTTGTTTCAATATCACGTGGTCTGGATAATTTTGACATTGTTACTTACGTGTGAAAGTTTTGTTCAAATTGTTATACCAAATTAGAATTGTTCTACATAAGTTTATATTCATCATGGGACTTGTTTGATGGATATTGACGAGCATTTGTTAAACACGCAAATTTCATTTGAAACGGCTATGTAGAATGAAATCTATGATATTTTGAACTTTGAGGAAATGTATTAGTTATTATAGTTAATACCTTGAAAGTTGAGGCTATAGTGATATAATAACATGCACAATTGTCACATAATAATAGACGTAAAAATCATCAAATGAGGGAAAAGAAAAAAAGACTCGACATACTAAATCTAATAAGCTTTATGGTGGGTTAGGGATCAGGATCTAAATATCCCCTAGTGGACTCTCTTGGAGCTGGAGTTTGAGGTCCACTGTTGGAATTTTGGTGCAGGACTCTTAATATGGTAATTGTTGACTCATGGAGAGTGACATTGAACCTTCTTCAACGATCAGACTCTCGTAAGAGTATGATGTAGTATGAAACACATAGTGCACTCGGAAGAGTAACTGGATTTGGTTCTTGTGGAGAGTACTGAGTTAGGCTGAGTGGATTTCAGGTCCCCTGTAGTTCTGGTGTCAGACATGAATAGGGAGATTTTTTGAGGTTTCATCTATGGGTTATCCCATAGAATAAAAGTGGCTCCATAATATAATATACACTAGATGAGCTCACCACCTATAGGCTTAAGCTCATGAGTTCACAGGCATATACCGGGCATGCCATGGTCATAAAGTTCCTTCTCCATAATGAAAGTGTTAATTAAGAATGTTATTGGTGTGGAGAGAGAGTGCGTATATGAGTAATTAGAATGTTACTGGCAAAACATATGAAAATTGGCTGAGTGAAGGACCTGCAGTCTGACGATTAAAATACTAAGAATGTTTTGAGAAATGTTATGTTTGGGTTTGCATAATGGTCCTGAAATAGCAAATACTTTAAGGAAAAGAAGATTAAATGTTGGGTGACATGTAAAAATGAATTCTTATGTTACATGGTAATTCAGAAATAATCTCATGATTCTTATCTCTGGTTTTAAATGATACCATTTTATATTTCATGACGTCCAGCTGCTCGCACTCAGTGCTTGGTTATAAACATTTGATATTTCCTTTTTGTGTAGATCCAATTCATATCTGAAATCCTTAATTGGACCTTCCCCTGCTTGGTGAATTGAATATCATATGCACCCTAACAAGAGTACTTTGTGCGCAGGTCTGGTTCATGGGTGAATTCTCTCACATTTCATCAGATTTTGATCATGTAAGTTCATTTGGTATCATTTTCTGCTGGCTTTATTTGTTATGTACTTTTTTTTTAATATTATAATTACATCATCACTTTTCTTGATTGCTATTTTGTCTAACTGGAAAAATATGCTCATGGTATGTTCATTGACTCGGATAGCTTCTAAATATTATCATCAACTTGTTAGTTGCAATAGCTGTTGGAAGAAATAAAACACGCAGATGAATAACCTTTTGATGAATTAATATTCCATGACCATAATATTTGACCCCGTAGTAGATGCTAACATACTGGATGGCAGGCATTGATTATCAACTATTGTTTACAAATTCTTTTTCTTTCTGTCTTTATTCATGGCTCGTTTAATTTATGAACTTTTAATCGCATAGTCCTCTTTTTCCAGCCTCAAATCATGATCTTTAGCTTCTAATAACATTTTATTTTCATTTCTAAATCAGGTTGTTTCAGTTGTCTTGGAAAATTATGGAGGTCCAATGAATAAGTCAGATGCTGGTATACATGAAAAGCAAGACACCCAGACTGGGAGTTCAGAAGAAGCTTCTTCTTCAGGAGAACCCATGACAAGTATTTTGTCTTGGAGGCTGCTAGTGAGTGAAAATGGCGAAGTCAATGTCTCAGGGTAGTTTTTTTTGGCACAATTTTCTGTAACTTTCGTTATATATCTAGCTATTTCAACATGTTATAGCTAACATCTACCTTTCTTCTTCTTGTTTTCATTTACAGGGAGGACATGAATAACCCCAGATTTTGGTCAAGGGTTTGCCTGCACAACATTGCCAAGTTAGCCAAGGAAGCTACAACCGTACGGCGTGTATTAGAATCTTTGTTCCGCTATTTTGATAATGGCAATCTCTGGTCTCCTAAACATGGGCTCGCATTGTGTGTCTTGATGGATATGCAGTTAATAATTGAAAATTGTGGTATTTAAATTTCTTCAAATTGCTTAGACCTTTTTGACTCTGGGAACTTGACTAGTCTTCCTTTGTGTTGAGATTAGCTTTAATCTTTCAATTTGATATTTTCATGATCTCTGCACTGTTTTTCACAGGGCAGAACAGGCACTTTATATTGTCCATCTTAATTAAGCATCTTGATCACAAGAATGTTCTTAAAAACCCAAATATGCAGCTGGACATTGTTGATGTTGCCACCTCTCTTACTTCGAGAAGCAAAGGTTCAATCATCAGTTGCTATAATTGGTGCATTGAGTGATATGATGAGACACCTGCGCAAAAGTATACATTGCTCACTTGATGATTCAAATTTGGGGGCCGAAGTCATTGAATGGAACCGAAATTTTCGAGCAGCAGTGGATGAATGCCTTGTGCAGTTAACACATAAGGTGATTGTAACATCCTTTCTATTTTTTAAAGATCAATTTATGCTCAATCATAAAACTTGTAGGGATTTGGTAAATTATATCTAGAATTGCCTCCTTTTTGTGAGATGTTATGGAAAAAACTTTATGGAATAATTATTCTCATAAGCTAGGTTCTATTTCTCTTATATTGTGCAGGTAGGAGATGCAGGTCCTGTTCTTGACATGATGGCTGTGATGTTAGAAAATATGTCTAACATTACTGTTATGTCTAGAACCTTGATTTCTGCTGTTTACCGTACTGGTCAAATTGTGGCAACAATACCTAATTTGACATATCAAAACAAGGCAAGATTGCATCGGATTTATCACTTCCTCTTATCTACAATTAAGTGCACAAACTTGCCAAGGTTTCATCTGATTTTATTTTTCTTTTCATTTTCTGGTTTGAATATCTGAAACTTTGTAGACCTTTCCTGAGGCGTTATTTCATCAGTTACTCGTAGCTATGGTCTGTGCAGACCATGAAACCAGGGTGGGTGCACACCGTATATTTTCTGTTGTTCTTGTTCCATCATCTGTTTGCCCTCGTCCTTGTGCTCCTACTCCCCCCACTGCAAAAAGAAATGATATAGGAAGGACACTCTCGAGAACTGTGTCTGTATTTTCTTCATCAGCTGCACTCTTTGAAAAATTAAACATGCGAGCTGCCTCTCAAGAAAACATTTGTCAAGAGATGAAGGACAAAGCTGTAATTGAAGAAGAATCCAAGGTTACTAATGATTCGATGTTGAACAGATTGAAGTCCAAATTTAGTTCAAGAAGACATCAATCAGCTACTAGTGACTCTATAGGTAATGAGGATTCTGCAATCAATTCTCATTCTGTGATGAACCGGTTGAAGTCAACTTATAGCCGAGCCTACAGTATGAAAAGGAATCCATCAAATACAACTGCTGATGAAAAACCTAGGAGTATTTCACATAAAGAATCGGTATGAATTGTTGTCCCTGCTATCCTGTTATATAGACTATGCACATTTAACACTATATTATTGCTTCATCATCTTCTGTTATGACGATTTTTATCTGACTAATTTTGCAGACAATGTCACTTAGGTTAAGCAGTCGCCAGATTGCCCTTCTGCTTTCATCAATCTGGGCGCAATCCATCTCTCCTTTAAATACGCCTGATAACTATGAAGCAATTGCTCATACCTACAGCCTTGTGTTGCTATATGCCCGAACTAAGGTATGGCTTCTACATGTTGAAACAAAAATAGGAAATCATTGTATTTCATTATACAAAGGAAGGAATAAATCGTATTATAAATTCCTTAGTAATCAGCTCACCAATCAAGCCTTATCAACTCTTATCATTTAATTCGTAACTAAACCCAAGTGACAATCAACCCTTGGATTAAGCGTAAAGGCCTATAGCAATAACAAGGCACAATGAAGATGCTATGTCTTTTTACCCCTTGTTTTGATTATAATAAGTGTTTAGGGAGTAGTTAATATTACTATATATAGTTTCAGGGTTAGAGGATTTTCCCAAGTTAAAAATCCACTTTACCCTGAAATCCATAATTAGTTATTTTTCTTATTTGGTCCCCATTTTTCACTTTGTTTCGATTCACTATGTCATGTAGAACACCTCTGACGAGACTCTAATCCGAAGTTTTCAGCTAGCCTTTTCCTTAAGGAGCATATCTCTTGGAGGAGGTGAGTTCTCAAGTCCAAATTTTCTACATTTTTGCAGTTTATAATTTCTTTTAAGGTTCCAAGTCTAACCACATAATGCATTGCTCATACTAAGGTGAAATGTCAAGATTTAGATTGCGTAGTACCTAGTATTCCTTGCTCAACTACTGTAATATTTAGAAATCATGTAGAAGTTATGTAATAATTAAGGTTCAGTAAAGCAGCTCAGTTTCTTGTAATTAACAGAGGAGCTGAGAGTAGTTTGCAGGTTGATTTTTCCTTCCCTGTCTTCCTATAACTGAAGCTATCCTTAACTTGGTGATTTAGTTTTTAGAAGAATTGAAATTATGCCAGTCATGTGTGATAATGGTGAGTTTCAATTAGGAGTCTTGTACTTGATCACGAGACTCAAGTTTGACTTGATTTAAAAGTAACTATGAGTAGAGAAATAGGAGATTAATTGCTGTATTGCTTTGGCTGTAAAACTGATGTTGCTTCTTTTCACCTAACCTCAACTAACTCAGGTTATATAAGATCTTTGCTTCTTTTGCACTTTATGGTAATCTTCTTGTTGATTGAATAGCAAGAGATTAGTGGCTTAAGATATTTAGTATGAAAGGACGAGAGCATATCTATCAAATAGCGGCAAGCATTGTATTGTAAGAAGCAATGTTCCTTCAATCATGTCCATTTATTTGTCATATCCTAATTTCCTTTTTTTTTTTCTCAAAGATAAAGGGTGTGATTTTAACAATGAAGGCATTTTAAAATTTAGTTTGTAAGTCTAGATTGGACATATTTTAACTAACTTCATTGCATTGAAATGTAATGATCACTAAGAACTCTTTTGTGTTGTAAATTTTGTGATGCCATCTTTGTAATTAGGGGATTTCACATTTTCAGGATTGCAGCCATCAAGGCGCAGATCTCTCTTTACCTTGGCAACATCAATGATCATCTTCTCAGCTAAAGCCTACAACATTGTTGCTCTTGCTCCTTGTGCTAAAGCAGCACTTACAAATGAAACGGTAGGTGCAACAGAGTTGCCAGACCTCATTTTCATTGATTGTTGGTGGAACCTTTTAACTTATTTCTACTTTGACATAAGATACATTCTTAGTCTCGGAAAAAAAATGTTTCCATGCTCATATACATAAGGTTTCCTAAGGTAATCTTACTCAATACTGATCATTATGCTTTCATGATTTGGTATCAGGTTGATCCATTTCTACGGTTGGTTGACAATTGCAAGTTGCAAGCTGTCAATTCTGGACCCGACCAAGTAAGGGAAGTTTATGGATCAAAGGAAGATAATGAGGATGCTTTAAGGTCACTTTCTGCCATAGAAATATCTGAGAGCCAATCTAAGGAATCATTTGCTACTATGATAGTGCAGACACTTGGAAATTCACCAAATGTAAGCTTCCAATCACATATTGATTATTGGAACCATATCTAGTTCTTTGTTAATGAGGAGTGTGGTACTTTTGTACTGCAGGAGTCATCAACTATGAGACAGCAGTTGCTTAATGATTTTCTGCCTGATGATGCATGTCCGTTGGGAACTCAGTTGTGCATGGAAACACCCATACAAATTTACCAATTTGGCATAGAAGATAATGGAACTCGTGATATGGTAAGTTACTTGAACAACCTTCCTTTTCTATTTTTATATAATGTGCAAGCAATTGAGCGTACACAATGGTTTTACTCTGCAGGTTGAGCCCCCATTATTCACAATTGAGGATGATGTCTTACCCAATGCAACTGAAAGTCAAACAGATCCTGACAAAAAACTTTCCATGGAAAGTCTGAGCCTCATAAGTGTTGATGAGCTTTTAGATTCGGTAAGTGTGGTATCTTGCTCACTACCAGAGTGTTGCGGGGTTGCAACCTTTGCAGAAATCAGACAGAAAATAAGTAAATAAATGAACATATAGATGAATTAGTTTTTGAAAATTTTGGTCATAGTTTTCTTTCCTGGTTGTCATGTTGGTTCTCATAAAGTTGGTATAAGGTGGTGGTGGTGCAACTATGACAAACACAGCTTAAATTCGATTTATCACTTGTTACATGAGATCTGGAAAACCACCTCTGTGAATGGGATCTGGAGAAGGAATTTGAGCCCTCAAATTTCTTATATCAAATCCTTCATGAACTTTATAGCTGAAATTTATAACCCTGTTGTTTATAATCAAAGAAATTATATATGATGCCATATAAAACATGAACGTTTGCCATCCATTTGTTCTCTCGCCAATTTTCTGATTCAAGGCGTCTCAAGGGCTTTAGTGGTACACTTACTTGAACATATCGCTAAGTAAGAAAGTGGTATGCAGGTTTTGGAGACAACACATCAAGTTGGAAGATTATCAGTTTCAACTGCTACAGATATGCCTTATTTGGAAATGGCTGGCCTTTGTGAGGCCCTTCAAATGGGGAAGCAGCAGAAATTGTCCACTTTCGTGGCTGCCCAACTGAGACAAGAAAGTTTGATGAGATTTTCTCCTCATGATTGCAACCAGCAAAAGGAAACACCCTCTGTTGTTCCACTGGGTGCTCCGACGGTATTTCCTTTATCATACAACTGGCATTTAAATTTTTAATTCAATCCTTTTAGTGCATGCATATTGTTTCTACTCAATCTTTACTTAGCTTCTTAGTGTCTTCTGAAGCATTCTGATTCTGTAAACAATCTGGGATTGCAGAGTGGAAATCCATTCCTCGATTCAAATGCTATTTCACTCAACCAATCTGTTGGCAATGGGCAAACGCTTTGGGCAACTGAATACCAGCATTATCCCCGATTTCAGCTACCTGCATCAAGCCCATATGATAACTTTTTAAAGGCTGCTGGTTGTTAATGTGTAGAGAAAGGTTGGTAATCCTTGTAAGAATTGAGTGTTGCATTGGAGAAAAGAATCAGGCTTTAAGTTCAATCCACCAAAAAGTCCATGTCTGTCTGCTGTTGTTTTGTTCTAACAGCTATCTTTGTATCTTTGTATCTGAAATTTTGTGTTGTCTCTGATTCAGCCTTCTTGTTTTATGTTCGTATCTCTTCAGCCGCCATTCTTTTATTCTTTAATTTTGATGGGGAGGTTTCATTTTATTATGGGCTTGTGCATGGGCTTATTATTCATACCAGCATTGTGAAATGAAAGAATTTGTATAAATTATTTTTGGGTAGAAGAGATATTTTGCAATGTAAGTCTCTACATTTAGCATCCGGACGCATTTGAAAAAATCTTAACCATTTAATTGATCCAATGAAATTAATTATTCCACCTCATAATATTTGTATTAGATTTTTTTTTTTGTCAGAATGATAGTTATATTAGATTAAAACTCTCCTTTTGCGCAAAGGACCCACTAGTGTAGTGGTTTGGAGTATTTACTCTCTCAGGCAAGTAGTGTGTGTAGTTTAATATGCTATCGCCACTCTCAATAGAAATGGTTCTTTAAAATAAAATAAAATAAAATAAAATAAAAACTCTTCCTCTCTCCTGCGATCCTTCTCCCTTCTCACCCATTCTTATATCATTATGAAAATGTGTGTAAATGGCTAAGATTTTTTTTCTTCAAATGCGTGTAAATGCATTAAATCATTGTCGTATGTATTTATATAGAGACTTGTCATTCTTCTCTTTTTTTGAAAAAATTTTTGAAAAAAATAAAGGTCAATTGAGAGTGTTCCAAGAGGCTAATATCAATCCGAGAAAATAAAAAAAATTAGATTACGTGCTTCACCATCGTGCCCATTTTGATAATCATACACGCTCATAACTCTTAAACATAATTTCTAAACCAGTGTAGCAGTAAATTAAGTTAAAATGAATTTTGTAATTTTGTAAGTCTAATCAGCATGTGTTTTTAACTCAGCAATAGAGTAGTAAAAAACCTAGTGTTTTTTTTACACGTAGGTGAGGGAAATTCGAACTAGGTATTTCAACATTTTCAACAGTACTAATACACAGCATGTTATAGCGGCCTCGTTAAAACATTTTCAAAGAAAACCAACGTGGGACAAAACCCAGAAGTAGGAAAGAGAATTACCCATGTTATCAACTAAACAAAATAGTGAAAACTCAGACAAACAAATCATTGCGAATCCACCTAAGTATTAACAAAAGTGAGAAATTTGATCTTCTGCTCCAGCCATGGCATGTTTCAGCTTTTTTGTATAAATTTTTGGGAAATAGCGGTATATACCCCCCATTTTATAATCTCAATTAAAAATACCCACCCCCCCAATTTTTTTACAACTAACACCTATAAATATAAAAATATTGTACACTTATTGCTGAATTTTCACAAGTTCAGAAAGTTTGTTCTCTCTTAGGTCACTCAGCTCTCTCTCTCTCTGGCACAGCTCGATTTTTCTCTTTGGTTTCTGTCCAACGCAGCTCTCTGTGTCTCTCTTGGCTCTCTCTCTCTCTAACGCAACTCTGTGTCTCTCTCTTTGCTCTCTTTCTCATAGCACAGCTCTTTCTCTCTCTCTTTCTCCCTATTCGGTCTCTTGCTCTCTGTTTGGAATCGGAACCCCTCCCTGTAGGTATGTCTTCTGAATAGCTGCTTGCAACCTTGAAGCTTTAGTGGATTGCCGACCTCGAAAAGGTAGTGTTGATGGTTATTTTCTAAAAATTAGTGGGATTATGTGAAATGGGTTATATTTTGATTGTTTGGGTTTGTGTTAAATTCGTTTTGGCTTTAATTGCTTTGGGTTAGGTTTTGTTGAATATTCATGCTCAGTCATCTGGGTTTGTACCAATTGCACTTAGATTGGTCTGGATATGTGAATGTTGAAACTTGGGATTTTCCATTTGATGTAGTATATCTGTATAGTGTGATTGCTGATGTGTTACTGGTGTACTGCCGTTGTGTTCCTCTTATTTCACCGTCGTATTGCTGTTATGTTGATGTTATATTGCTATTATATTGTTTTTATATTGTTTTTATATTGCTATTGTATTGTATGGTTATATTGTGTTAATGAAATGTTGTTTTGTCATGGTCAGAAATGGAGACAATTGCTATTCTTGTGTGCTACAATGGAAAATGGATCACCTCGAAGAAGATGTGCAAATACGAAGGGGGTGAGTCAAAAGGCTTAATAGTTCCACGGACCATCAAATTTGCTGAACTGTTGGACCGTGTGCATCAGATTGGTAATACAAACAGCAGCGAAGACAAGGTTAGCTTAAAATTCTCAGTTTTGGTGGCCTCGAATGAGTGGAAGCACATAAAGATTGAGGACGATGATGATGTAAATTTTTTTATGAAGTACAATTCTGAGGTAACACCTTCAAAACTAGCTCCCTTACTCGTGAGTATAGAAGATAAAGGACTGAGAAATGATGTAGTTGATACTATGCATATCACGACAGATAGTAGTCGGATGGGTCGTTCTTCATTGCCATTGTTGAAAGCAATGAAGTAACTTGGAATAATACAAATGGCACTGATGTGGGAGGTGAAGTAGGGACAGATTTTATGGATATGATTGATTTTAGCGAGGTGGATCAGATGCATGTTGGTGATAATGGTACTGAAAGAAATGAAGTGTCAGTGTACTCTGCCCCTCCTATTTTGGGCTGCTTGAACACATCTGCCCAACTGCCAATAATGCGTTTAGGAGGAGAATCTGAACCCATTCGTGAACATTATTCGAATGAAATAGGTGAACAGAACCGGTACAATGAAATAGGTGAACATTATTCGCGAAGTGATTGGAATCCGAAAATTAAAGTTGGAGAAATTTTCTCTACTAAGAAAGCATTGTTGACGGAGTTACAGTTGATGGCATTAAGAGGCCACTTTGAATTTAAGGTGCAATCGTCTTGCACTAAGAGGTTGCTTGTGGTTTGTTGTCAACGTCCATGCCCATGGCGAGTCCGAGCATCGAGATTTGGAGATAACAGCTTCATGATTGTGAGGTATACAACTGTCCATGAATGTGATTTGAGGGTTGTAAGTGACAACCATCGTCAAGCAACTGCAGCACTTGTAGCCACTTCATTTAAAAGGAAGTTTAAGGATTGTCGGACAATATACACACCAAGTGACATTATGAGAGATGTGAAACACAACTTTGGTTTCAGCATCCATTATTCGAAAGCTTGGAAAGCAAGGGAGTTAGCTCTATTGTCCATTAGAGGATCAGCGGAGGAGGCATATTATATCCTTCCAGCTTATTGCTATGAATTGGAGCGTATGAATCCCGGCACAAAAACACACATCCAAACTGATGAGAACAATCACTTTGTGTATTTCTTTATGGCGGTTGGCGCATGTATTAGAGGGTTTCGTTCTTCCATGCGCCCAGTGATAGCCGTGGACGCCACTCATTTAAAATCCAAGTACAAGGGTGTTATGTTTGTAGCAAATGCATTTGATGGTAATCGAAATATATATCCTCTTGCTTTTGGGATCGGGGATTTGGAGACGGATGCATCATGGCATTGGTTTTTCACTAAACTTCATGAAGCCATTGGTGAGTGTCCCAATCTTGTTATTATTTCTGATCGCAATGTTAGCATAGAGAATGTGTGGAACAAAGTTTTTCCAACGGCGCAACATGGCATATGCTTTTATCATATGAAGGGGAACATGAAACGCACTTGCAAGTTGAAAAAGCATGATCACATACTTATGCACTTTGAGAAGGCTGCGAAATCTTATTCCATTGCTGAATTTGATTGTCATTTTCGCAAGATCAAGCGAAAGGAACATGTTGCTCAATATCTTGAAGACGCAGGGTTACATAAGTGGTCTAGAGCTCACATGGATGGACGCCGCTACAATGTAATGACAACAAATATTGCGGAGTCAATCAACTCAGTCCTTAGGTTTGCAAGGATGATGCCAGTGGTTCATTTGATAGGGGAAATTATGAATCTCCTTGTGAAATGGTTCACCGAACGTCGTGACTTGGCTTTGAATTGCACAACAACATTGTGCCCCAATTTTGGAGAGAAGAAGTTGAGGAACAGGTTGGAGGATGCTGCAAGGATGAATGTGGTTAAAGTAAATAATGCCAGGATAATGTTTTGGACGGTTATATGGACGGCCTCGTAGATTTGACGAACAACAGTTGTAGTTGTAGAAAGTTTCAGCTTGAGCAGCTACCTTGCAAGCATGTAGTTGCAGTTTGCCGCTTCTTGAAAGTAAATGTATACTCAAAGGCTTCTCGGTATTACACTCGGAAAACTTGGATGGATGCTTATTCGGATAGCATCTACCCGGTACAGCCTCACGGAAGGTGGGATATTCCTGAAGATGTTCGAAGTCAAGTTGTGCTGCCTCCCATGGCAAGGGTCATGCCAGGCAGACGAAAGAAGTTAAGAATTCCTTCGCACGGAGAGGGCACCATTACAAGAAAGTGCTCAAGGTGTGGTTCCCGAGGCCACAATAAAAGCACCTGTAAAAATAATATTCCATTGCGCAATGTATCTTAGACAATATGATTTGTGTTGCTTTGGTAGGTCATGTAAACTTTACTTTTATTTGTGGTGGTTTCGTGTTATGTTGAATGGGAATTGTTTTAAATTTGCATAATTTGGGTTGCATTGCTACAGCATGATGTATTGCTTCCAGATTGCTATTTTATTGTACTTTTATTGCACTGGTATTGCTTCCAGAATTGCTATTATAATTTGAGTGCGAAATTAAAGGGCCTGGAATGTAATTCCAACAGGATCCAAAACATTAAAGCTCTTAGGATTCCTTTATTACACAGTTACCCCTGATACTCCAACTAAACCTTCTTTTTGATTACAAATTCGGCGGATGCATATGCCAGATGTGGGGCAAATACAAGGTGAAATGTCCTATGTGTTTCACATATAGTTGTTGAAGGAGCATTACAAATGTTAACCCCAATAGATTGCTCATGTCTTGCCAAGAACACTCTTGAATTTATGCAATGTGCCCAAGCCAGTCCCAAAGCTGGACTCACCCGTCCCGCCCTGATGTGTCCAGGGACTCCAAGTTTCCCAACCTCACCCCATTCACTCCATCATGTGGGCCAATAAAATCCACCACTTGGTTGGTGACAACCACCGCCAACCCAAACTTATTTGCTAAACCCTTCAATGTCCCAAATATGTTGAAGAACATTTCAGACCGCCGTTTCAAATCTGCCGGTGTTGTCTAGATCCTTGATCGGAACAATGCAGCAATGGAATCAATGACAATGAGTTTGACAGGTAGGCGGGTGTGATCAATGGCAATAAATGCTTCTATGTCTCCAACGACATGGATGAGTTCTTGAGCATCATGAACACCACGAACATATATGTCTTCCAATGGCTCCAACCTTATTAAGTTGGGGTATGATGCATGATAAAGGTTGCCTAGTTGTTGCAATCGACGAAATGAGAAGCTAAATTCTGTGAATATGTAGATGGAGGAGCCCCCTAGTCCGCCATGTGAGGGTGGGAGCTGAGCTCGTACGGTAAGTTGGAGACAAAGCTGCGTCTTCCCGGAACCACTCTCCGGGAACCAGCCCTCTAACAGTTTCAAGACATAGTTATCGCTGAATCAAACTAAAACTTACACATTTCTGATTGTTCTGGTTGGTGATGAAATAAGGGGATATGTAGCCCCTGTCTAGCTTCATTCCCTTAACAACCTCCAACTCATTGGCCAATGTTTTCCCATCCTGCAGAAATTAACATAGTGTGAAGCTTACATGTTTTGGGTATCATTTGGGAATAAAAAAACTAAAATAAAATTATTTGCCCTCCAATATATTTCTGTAAAAATTTCATAAGACCCATACATACCTCACTTTAAAACAACAATAAAAAGAAGCTGTTATCATCCAGATTTCAGCCCTTGCAATACGGTAACTACACTAATATGCCTATGACATATCTGCTGACTAGAAACAGACATAGGCAAATAAAGTCACATACCCATCAGCACAGCCACTGTCCAGGTCGTGATGAGATACAAGCCAATAGACGACCACCACCAAATTACTCTTCAATATGTTGGTCAAGGGTGCAAATCTGTTGACGCTTCTCCAACTTTCTTACTACATGGTTGTTCTTCATACCCTAATCATGAAGCACAACAATTTAAATTCATGTCATTGAAGAGGAACCACAAGAATCTAACTTCCTAATACAAGCGCAAAACCCATATGTATGCATAATCGGTACATCTATAAATTCCCACATGCCTAAATATTAGATATCAAATCATTAGATGACTAAACAGTAAATGCATAACCTATTTGCTAATCTGTATGCAAAACTAGAAATAACTACAAGCATCAGCGTGAAACATGAAAAGAAAGTTAAAAGATGAAACATGCAGATGCAAGGTAACACTTCACATTCAACCTCATAAGGTTTGTCGGCTCAACAAAACTGAGGAGGTCTTCCAGAACAAGGAAGCATGCAGTCAATAAACCCTGTAACGAAATAGGGCGCCCCCCCCCCCACCAACAATAAAAATGATGTAGGGAAGTCTGTCCAACGTTGTAAATAATCAGAATCATTTATAGAAAATGAAAGAAAACAAAATGAATCTCCCACAAGCCAAACAGGCTAATACCATTAACAAGGTCTGAAATTGACTCTATATCATGTATATATATATATAAACTCCATCTTTACATATTGGAACTACATCAATGTAAACCAACTAGATCGACCCTACATCCTGAACCCCAAAAAAAAAACAAAACAAAATGACCGAGAAAAAAAAAACTACAACTGAAAAAAGGGAAATTAGATAAATTTTCTCCTTTTTTCCTCTTATATATTTTTGTTTTGCCTTCTATAGGGTGATTCCAATTCTTCTTTTGTAAAAAATTCAGGGCATAATACCTCCGAATTGAGGGTTCCAAGCCGCAGGGGCAGCTGCCTTTTCCATTTACGAACTTTCAAAAAAGTCACAATCTTCTGGGC
Organism: Prunus fruticosa; assembly: GCA_018703695.1. NCBI lineage: Eukaryota > Viridiplantae > Streptophyta > Magnoliopsida > Rosales > Rosaceae > Prunus > Prunus fruticosa. The sequence goes on from CM031918.1 coordinate 4,691,650, forward strand.
ACAAAACAAACCTCTGCAACAAAGACCCAATTACAATTAGCAAAAGAAATCTAAAAAAAAGTAACCAAAAAAAAAAAAACTTAGAATTTGTAGAAAAGAGAGAGAAAGAGAGACCTTAGAAGGAGAATCAGCAACCTTGTAAGCATCCGCAATAACACCCACCAACCACAACCCAGGAAAAGTAGTCTGCAGCGACGGCAACAGCAACATCACCTTCCTATCAAACAAATAACAAAAATGCCATCAAAGACAGTAAAGTTCATTGTGCATGTGTGTGTCCAAAAGTAAAGTTCATGACCAGAAAAGCTCCTCTCTGATCAACTATCCGTTTACAAGTTGCAAGACACGCTGTAGCCTTCATTTGAGTTCCTGATATCCTGCATAATCAATAAATCCTTCAAAATCAACAGAAAAGGAAGCAAGAGAACAAAATGGCCATCATGCAAGAAAAATGTAAAAGTGCAGGCAGTAATTTCCCTGATAGTTTTTGACAAACCACACAATTAAAAACTTCCTCAGCCAGATTATTCTAATGTAAGTCAGAAATTTTACACCAAAGAACAGAAAGAGACAAACCACATAAACTTTGATTAGTAGTTTTTATTCAAGCTTTGTATTAAAATTTTGACATCACACTAAATGAAATTCAAAGTAAACAAGTATGAAAGCAAAATATCATCTAGTTTCCAATACTAGAAATTAGCATCTTTCAAGTGTTTCATATACCCTTCTAATTTTCGCTATCTAGGGGTGTGGTAAATGACCAATAGAGGTTGACGCAATATATTTTCATTTTAACAACTTCGGCAATACTTTAACATCACTAGATGAAAATGATACCTACGGCATTTGTGGTCTGATAAAGTTTTTTTTTTCCTTCCTATTTTAGAGGGAGAAATGAGAGATGTTTGGGGGTGACTAGATAGCTAAAATTTAAAAACCAAAAAGCATATGATATTGATTTTAGTTTATATTTTAAAAACTATTTGATGTCCCTCTCTCCCTCAGCAATTCCAAACCCTAGACTCTAGAGAAACCCCTAAACCAATTTCATACAAACCCATAAACCCTAAACCAATTTCAAAGCAACCTCTAAACCCTAAAACCCTAAACCAATTTGGAAGAAACCCCTAAACCAATTTCATACAAATCCATACACCATAAACCAAATTCACAAAAACCCCAAATTTCTAAGAAAAGGAACGTGAACAGTACCTCGTGGATGTGAACTGGAGTTAAGCTTGGATGGCTGAGGGAGGAAGATGACTGCGTCGGAGAGAGAGAGAGTTACACGACGGAGAGAGTTGAGAGAGAGAGAGAGAGACGGGCTGAAAGAGAGAGACAGAGCCAAGAGAGAACAAAATTTCTGAACTTGTGAAAATTCAGCAATAAGTGGACAATAATTGTATATTTATAGGTGATAGTTGTACAAATATGGGGAGGGGGTGGTATTTTTAGTTAAGATTATAAAATGGGGGGTATATACCGCTATTTCCCTAAATTTTTTTATATGAAAGTAGGTGTTCTCTGCAAGATTGGGGATGCTCGTACGGAAACATTGAAGCAATAAGCAATACTCAATCAAAGTTTAAAAAAATAAAGTAAACGACTTGTTTGTTGCAACAACAATCTTATATTATAGACAGAGTACAAACAGAGAATGAGGTTTACTAAAATAAATTCCAAATTAAGCTCCTTTTAAGAACGGTACATTGTCTTTCTGGAACTTTTTAATGGATTTAATAACTTCAACAGCCAATGCCTCATCCTCTGAGAAATTGGTAGGTTAAGCACACCTCCAAGTGTGGCATGGAGACAAAAGGCTGAGTAGGTAACATGATATCCACCTTCTTGGACAATCAGAAGACGTCCACTGCAGTGTCAGTCCGCCAGGCTACGAACAATCCGGCCAATCTCTTCATAACCCTCCATTGTCAAACATTGCCTTCCAATTGGATCATACTGAGAACGAGCAGTGTTACTCTATAAGCTACTTCAATTTTTGTTGACAATAAAATAAAATTTGTTCAAAGGTAGCCAGAGAAAAACTTGAAGTTCTTTCTGTGAAAAAGGATATTGTTAAGGGTTTATGCCAAGAAAAAAAAAAAAAAACAGTAATTACTATACAGAAACAGCTCTTTCAAAAGATGGAAAGTCTCTACATAAAGATGGTGAGGATTTCAGTTTTGTTAAGCAGTACTAATTTTCATTGTAACTCTAAATTTGTAGAAAAGCAAGACCAGGAACAGAACCTCATGCTCAGCTCTATGTCCTGAATGTATCAAGATATTGAAATTTAAATAGAAATCTGACAATTTATAGCTCAGTTAGGCAGACATTAAGTAGATTTTTATGGTTCATGATTAAACTTAAGTTCTTTCATATAAATGACGATGTAGATAGTAAAAACCAGACAATCTTCTCAATAAATAAACAATCAAGCAAATCATCTAAATTGGAGTTGAGCAGAAAGATTTAACTCAGCACTTGAATCTTGGCCAGCTACCAGAACCGTCATTTCAGGCTCAAACTTTTGGATTGCAGGTACAACCAACTCAGTCATGGCATGCCTGTATCCACGGTCCCCTGTCCCATACAGGGATGGATCCAGGAATTTCCTTCCAGGGGTCAACCTTTGTGCAGCCAGAATTTAAAGCCAATTAAACAGCAAGACCGGCATTGTTCAGGAAGCAGAAGCCATCAGCTCGAGTAGGCCTGGTGACCCGGAGGCCTAACCAATGCATAAGCAATTTTTCCATGTCCATCAAGTACATGCTTCATTGCTGATAATGTAGTACCAGCAGCAAGAAGCGAGGCATCCCATGATCCGGGGTTAAAGAAAGTCCCAGCACATAGCATCTTACCCCCATCTCTATCTGCTTCAACTAGTTCATTTATGTATTCTGCAGACAGCACAATATATTTGAACTTACATCAGACTCTAACTTAACCCGAACCAATATTCTTCATAACTTTACCAACTCATATATGTATCACAAATGTAAGAATTTAAACAATCAAAGGATTAAAATTTGATACCAGGAGAGAGCAGCCCTTCCTGGGAGCCAAGAAAAGTAGGAGCGATAGGACCTCTCTCTAGAATAGAAACCATGTTTTTAACTCTGTCAGAGTTCTCTGGGTGCTTTTCTAACACGTCCAGATGTAAGATAGTTTACTATCTTAAACTCGCATAAAGTGGTCTTCTAATCATTCTCGGATTGCAAGAACTCCAGATTAATCAAGGACTTAAAACGACCTCATCCAGCAGATTTTGTATCAGTGTTTTAATTGGCTTACAAGGCTAAAGGGGTTTCTAGTTCTGTTAGAATTAGGATTCATTGTTCTATTGCAATAAGGATACCTCAAGGAGTTTCTTGATGGGCAAGACTCCTTGAGTGATGCATATAAATAGAAGAGCTCCCTCTAAGAGCCGCGACACACAACTCATAAAGATATTCACCCCATCCAGAATATTGAGCTAAGGCAGTCGGTTATCTTAGAGAAGAACTCTCTCCCTCAAGTGTTCATTCCAATGGCAGAACAAGGTTAGTGTTAAAGTCTAATAGCTTATAAGGTTTACACCAGAAACCCAAGATCCATTCTAGTGACGTATACTCCATTGCCAGAGTCATGCCTGAGCATGCCTGAGTCCCAAAACACTCAATTACATCATTTAAAATTCCATAAGTTGCAAAATTCAATGTTTGGATAACTAATGCAACTAGAACGGTTCTTTTCTTTAACTTTGTTTTTTAATAAATAGTACAGCCGGTCGGCTATACGCCTTTTAAATATAATATACTTCAAGCGTATAGCCGAGCGGCTATATTTTTTTTGACACGTCAGCACCCGTAGTTGGGTTTTTTTTATTTATTATTTATATATAAATCGTATAGCCGCACGACTATAGTTGAGTTTTTTAATTTAAAAAAAAAAGGAGTACTTTACTGGGGTGCTTTCTCTTAATTTTTGTTAATAAATAGTATAAGTGCGGGTATACATCTTTTAAATATAATATACTTATGAGTATAATATAATTAAGAGTATAGTATAATTAAGAGTATAGCCTCGCGGCTATACTATGTTTTTTTTAATTTAAAAAAAATTGTATTGTCGCGCGGGAATACTCGGGATTTTTTTATATAAAAAAAGAGTATAGCGGCACGACTTTATTGGGGTCTTTTATATATAAGATATTTAGTCATATACCCATTCTTAGCACTAATAATATACATAAACTCTACACCACTTAATTTCTATAAACAAACCCAAAAAAAAAAACCCACAAAATGATAGCTAGCCCTATTGAATTTAATTTTGATTATTAAATTACTTTGATATCCTATTGAGTATTATGAGTTTTATATGAGGTTTTGGGTAGTGCTTATTTTAAGAAATTGATGGCAGTTTTGTAATTTATAAGAAGTTAAAAGCCTCTTTGTTATGTTGTAAATGAGCTTTGGGTGTGTTTCTAAAGTCCATTTCATATAGAGATTTTTATAATTTGGGCCCTTATATTGGGTATAATAGTGAATCTCCTTTTTTATAAATAGAATAGCCAAGCGGCTATACTCTTTACATAGATATTGCCGAATAAAACACGTATGCATTTAATTTATATTTTTCTCGTTCTGTACTTTACTAACTATGAAAGTGACAAGACCCACCTTGGATTTCCATGACGAACCTTGCTTCCCGTCTGACATCTAACCTATGACGGAACCACTTTACTAAAAAGCCCTTTAACCCCAACTTAAATAGATAAACCATTTGACTTCTATCGAAATTTTGGTAGAGTCTCCCATGTAATTGGAACAATTCCCAAATTTTAGTACCTGCAAACAAGTACAAAACTAATCCCAACTTTCAGCATGCACAAGTTAAAAGCACACACAACCAAGACTAATGAAATGGGCCTCATGCCCTCTACCCAAACTCAAACGAGCAAACAAAGCAACTAAAGATTTAAGTTTACAACCCGAGAAAAAGGAAAGTAGAGAATGATAAAGGGAAGTTCCTACATTGAGAGCTTACGGAGAGAACAATGATGATACCTCGATGTGGTGGTCTCGACCCCAGATATCCAAAACCTGGGGGGAGGGGGGGTGCAAAACAAAAAAATGTGAGTGGACGAAAACAAAACGTTAAACATAATTTATATTCAACTTAAATATCCCCCTCCGTTTTAGGAAATAACTATCAAAACTCTATGCAACAAAGTTCTTTTGTATACGTACATATTTACCATTTGATACTCTCAAATATTTTAATTCAATTTAACTTGTACCTTAGGATGCTATAATGAAAACCAAATCTTTAACACTCCTTCAATCCCTTGAAAAACATTGTAGACTCAAATAATTAATCCTTATTATGAAATACAAGCATCAAATCCAAAATCTTTTTCTTCGTAACCATACCCTTACAAAAATACAATATGCACAATAATTCCCAAATATTCAATCTCAATTCCAAACTTAATTTCAAATGGTACAGAATAGTCTCAATGCACGTGCTCAAGAAATCTCAACATGGAAAGTATCTCAACAAATATACCCTTATACATATACATATATAGATATACATATACCCACACCCATACTCAACAGATCATTATCATATACCGGGGGAAACAATCCAACCAGGGATCGTTTGACTAGCTTGTAGGGTGTTTCAACTTTCTACCCTGCGACTAAGGATGAGCTGTCCAACCAGGGGACTACCGCTCCACAGCACACATGTCGGAATCCTACATTGCCCGTGCTGCTAAATCAAACCAAGTTCTAAGCGTACAAATTGCATGTCAAGGCCTACGGCACACCAGATCAAAGGTGCCCGGATCTCAATCCACATGCCGGCATCCTATATCAAACATGTGGGCCCACACACTGGAATCCTACATCGGCCCATGTGGTAAAAAAACTAGTAACCAGGATCCAAGTATCAGGATTCACCCACCTTCGGCATCCTCCATTGTGCGTGTGGGTAAGGTATTAGTATCCAAGTAACAGTATCCTAGTAACAGTATCCGCCCACACGCCGAAATCCTACATCCGCATGTGTGGGTAAAGTAACTAAGGGGAGGTACACATAATGGCCTGTAACCCATAGCCAAAATCTGAAATCCACTTTCATAAACCAATATATATATATATAATATAATACACTTTCAAAATTCAATTTCCAATAATCATATCCAAAATTAAGTTCTCAAATTCACATTAATCATATCCAAAATTCAATTTCCAATAATCATATTCTAAATATTCTATTTTGGAGGAGAGCCGTGCGGCTATACAAAGAAAATATTTTAATATAATTTATTTTAATATTTGAATATATATTATTTGTATTCAATAATACTTGAATTAAGTGTTTTAAATATGTAAAATACGTATGTACATGTTCCATATGAGTATTGTACTATTTCTTTTAAATAATTTAAAAACAACAGAGTATAGCCGTTCGGCTGTACTATTTTTTTTTAAATTTAAAAAACCGCATATAGCCGGGCGGCTATACTATTTAATAAAATAAGAAAATAAAAAAGGGAGTATAGCCATGCGGCGATACTATTTATTTTATAAAAAAAATATGTATGTACATGTTCAATATGAGTATTGTACTATTATTTTTAACAAAATTTAAAAAACCGAGTATAGCCGATTGGCTGTACTATTTCTTACTAAAAACAATTAGAAAAACAAAGTATAGCCGAGCCGCTATACGATTTATTTTTACGAAAAATAAAAAACAAAGTATAGCCGTGCGGCGATACTAGTTCTTTCTTTAAAAAATATGAAAAGAAAAAATGACCCTCCAAGTTGCATTAGTTTATACTTTATAGAAATTGATTATTCGTGAACATTATGGCAAACTACAACTTGAAAGTTTGGGCCCTATATAATATTTTAATATATATTATTTGTATTCATTGATTCGTGAATTTTGTGTGTATTCTTGAAAATTTTGTAAAATATACGTGCATTGAATATGAAAAATATATACGTATATGTTCAATACGAATATTGTACAATTTATTTTTAAAAAAACTGCGTATAGCCGGTGGCGGGACAGGATTACGTCGTCATGGGGTCATAGTGTTAAGTTTCGAAATTTTGTAAATAAGAAAATAACACTAAAAAACATAAAGATAGTACTTTCATTCATAATTTTTGGCAAAACAAACAATAAAAGCTACAATTGTCCACGACGAGTTTTCATGTTTTGAAAACGTTGCATTATAGCTTCGTTATCAATACAAGCAAAAATATCTCTTTCAATGTAAACAACCAAGCTATCGTTCAACCATTGATCTCCCATTCCGTTGCGAAGTGGATTTTTGATAATATTCATGGCCGAAAATGCTCTCTCCACTGAAGCAGTTGCAACAGGTAAAACCAAAGCTAATGTAATAAGCAAATACACATAAGGAAATATTTCATGCATCCCTGTCTCCACCATTTTTTCCGTAAGCATGCCAATCCCTTGCAATTCTGAAAAAGCACTACTCGAACGCATATGATGAACATAAACCCCAAGTTGATCTTCCAAGCATCAATAAAGCTCTATCCGAAAAATCTTGAGGATAAAATTGAGCAAGACGAACTAGCTTTCGTTTGTTAAAAGCTACAAATGAATTGTTCGGACTCAAGCAAGCCAAACAAGTAAGCAACTCAGTATTTACCTTATTGAAACGATCATTTAATTCCACAAGTTGTCCATCAATGACATGAAGAAAGAGCTCCACACGATAATGATGATTGCTTGTCTTGATTGGAGCATTACGCTGTGACCTCCTAGGAATTACATATTCCTCATCCATGTTAGGAACCATAATATGATGTTAGATGCTTGATCAACCAATTCATCAAACTCATTATTCCTCATAAATTGTAGATTTTCGTTGCATGTTTGAACTAAACCCATTGCATTCACAATGTCTTGATCTTTCTTTTGCAATGCTTGAGACAAAGTATTTGTTATTTCCAATATAGCCTTCATAAAAAACAAGTGGAACACAAACTCAAAAGATTGTATTTCCCTCCATAACTTAAAGGCTTCACCCGAACTATCATTGGGATTATCATCAACAATCATTTGAAGCACATTCACCACAGATGGAAACATACAAATGATACTAATCAATGTAGCATAATGTGAGTTCCATCGTGTATCACCTGCATGTTTGAGAGTAGTATCTTGATTCAAGCCTCGCCCAGTTATAAGACAACCTTCATCAAAAGCTTTTACAAGCTCTTCTTGGTATTGTGCTCTAAGTGCATCACGACGCTTGCAAGATGCTCCAACAACATTAACAAAGCTATTAGCCGTTGTGAAAAAAGAAGCAACATCAATATTTTTCTTTGCCACGGCAACAAGAGCTAATTGAAGTTGATGAGCAAAGCAATGAACATAAAATGCACAAGGTTGTTCTCTCAAAATCTTTGTTTTAAGGCCATTGAATTCACCTCTCATATTACTAGCTCCATCATAACCTTGTCCTCGTAGCATTGAAAAGCTCAATCCTTCAAAAGCAAAGAATTCATCAATGGCTCTCTTCAATGCACTTGAAGTGGTGTCGATAACATGTTGGACCCCCACAAACCTTTCTATTATTTGTCCATTGTAGTTCACATAACGAACCACTATCGCCATTTGCTCATTTATTGAAATATCACGTGCTTCATCCACCATTATTGAAAAATACCTATCTTTAAGATCACTCATGATAAGACTAATGCATTCTTTGGCATATGCATTGACAAGATCTTTTTGAATTGACGGAGCTATTAACTTGAGATTGCCCAGGAGCATTTTCCAACACAACTGCCTTAACTTTTTCCAACAAAACTGCCTTAACTTTTTCATCATAATTCCCTTTATTACTTGAAGTGGCACTTTCATCATGACCACGAAAGGAAAGGCCTTGTCGCAACAAAGATCTTGTACACTTGAGTGATGCATTCAAGCAAGTGCGATAAGCCATACGAGCATCATCTGTTTGCTTGATCACAATTGTTTCAATGTGAGCTTGTTGATGCATCAGATTGTAAGCAGCTTCTCTAGCTTGGTTGTGAACACTGCCAACCAGTCCAACATGAATGCTAAACCTTTCTCTCCCCTTCTTCCAATTATTGAAGCATACCCCAGAGAAGGCGTCACCACCCACTTGATCAAAATTAGTTTTAAAGAGATAGCAATGGAGGCAAAATGCAGCATCTTTAGCTATGCTATACTCCAACCAATCAAATTCATCAAACCATTGAGCAATGAAACGTCTATTAATTCCTGACTGATTAGTTTGTGGGAATCTATGACCTTTAGGTTGACAAGGCCCCTTTTGAAGATATGCTCTTCGAATCTCATCTCGATGATTAGGACTATAATATGTCATCGGTGTTCTTAGTCCAGGGTCTGCCCTGAAGATTAGCCAATATCTCATCTAATTCAATAGGTCTTGCTCTTGCACTTGAACTACCCGGATTAAACTCACTATCCATATGCACTTTTCTCTTAAAGTATTGTTCGATGATAATTTTTTCTTCACATAAATTAATTAAATCCATCAATTATAAAGACTAACCTAATCCAAATAATAATATCAATCAATACAAACTCTACTAAAATATCCAAATAATAAAATCAATCAATATCAAATAAATTCTAATTCACAAAGAAAATCAATCAATTAATATAAATTCTAATACAAATAAGAAAATCAATCAATACAAACTCTACTAAAATATCCAAATAATAAAATCAATCAATATCAAATAAATTCTAATTCACAAAGAAAATCAATCAATTAATATAAATTCTAATACAAATAAGAAAATCAATCAATATCATAACATACCACACCAATAAATTATAATTCATGAAAGATATATCAATTTCCTTAAAATTTTCCAAAGCCCAAAATAATATAAGTAAAATTATAACTCACTTGATTTGATGAGAAGCGATGGCAGCAACGGCGTGTAGTAGTTGGTAGTGGAGGTTGGGGGGATTAGTTAGGTTTTTAGAGGAGAGGGGATTTTGAAAAAAAAAAAAAAAAATTAGGTTTTGGGATGAACTGAAATGCTGCGCTGGGAATTAGAATCGGGTAGATAGGGGCTCCTGATGGGCTTTTTTAAATATATTTATTTATAAAACCTGGCTTCAAAATGACGTCGTTTTGAGCCAAGTTTTAAAAAAAAAAATATTTAACGTGCCTAGACCAAAACGGTGTCGTTTTGGCCAGGTGGTTTTTAAAAAAACAAGAACTCGCACGCGTGCAAGGGGCGCGCCGCCGCGCCAGCTTCTTCTTCTTCCTCTCCTGGGTATTTCGTCGAGCACTTGGTGTGCGCCATGGGGTCGCACACCAGCCAGCCATGGGGTCGCACCGGTCCTTCTCCACCTGCGTTTCCCAGCTTCTATGGGGTCGCCTGACCCCATTTGTCCCTCTGTGCGTCCGCCCATGCGTATAGCCTAGCGGCTCTACTATTTCATTTCAAAAGCTGGGAAAAAGGAGTATAGCCTATTTCTTTATAAAACAAAAACAAGAAAAAAGGACCCACCTACCTGCATTAGTTCATACTTTATAGATATCAATTATTCGTTAGAATTTTGGCAAATTACAATTTCAAAGTTCGGCCACTATATAATATTTTAATATAATTTATTTAAATATTTGAATATATATTATTTGTATTTAATAATACTTGAATTTTGTGTGTATTGTTGAAAATTTTGTAATCAATACGTGTATTAAATATGAAAAATATGTACATACATGTTCAATATGCGTATTGTACTATTTATTTATTTTTAAACTGAGTATAGCCGTGTGGCTGTACTATTTCTTACTAAAAAATTAGGAAAAAAGCGGGTATAGCCACGGCTATACAATTTAATTGTACAAAAAATAAAAAATAGAGTATAGCCGTCCGGCTATACTATTTCTTTTAAAAAAAAAAGAAAAAGAAAAAAGGACCCTCGTGATTGCATTAGTTTATACTTTATAAATATTAATTATTTGTCAACATTATGGCAAATTACAACTTAGAAGTTTGAGCATTATATAATATTTTAATATATATATTATTTGTATTCATTGACACATGAATTTTGTTTGTACTATTGAAAATTTTGTAAAATATACGTGTATTAAATTTAAAAAATGCATACGTATATGTTCAATATGAGTATTGTACAATTTATTTTTAAATTTTTTTTAAAAACCGCGTATAGCCGTGCGGCGGTACTATTTATTTTTAAACATTAGGTAAAAGCGAGTCTAGCCATGCGGCTATACTATTTCTTTCTTAAAAAAGGAAGAAAAAAGGACTCTCCTAGTTGCATTAGTTTATACTTAATAGACATTAATTATTCGTCAAAATTTTGGCAAATTACAACTTATAATTTCGGCTACTATATAATATTTTAATATATATATATATATAATTTGTATTCAATAATACATGAATTTTGTGTGCATTAAATATGAAAAAGATCATACGAGTATTGTAATATTTCATTCAAAAAAATTAAACAAACCGGGTATAGCCGGCCGGCCATACTATTTCTTTTTTAAAAAATTAGGGAAAGGCGAGTATAACCGATCGGCTACACTTTTTTTTAATTAGAAAAACCAAGTATAGCCGCCTGGCAATACTAGCTCTTTTCAAAAATTTGGATAAAAACGAAGTATAGCCATGTGGATATACTTTTTCTTTCTAAAAAAAGTAAGTAAAAAGGACCCTCCTAGTCGTATTAGTTTATACTTTATAGATACTAATTTGTTATAGCCGTGTGGCTATACAATGAAAATGCGTATGTGTTTTATGCGGCAAAATTTTGGCAAATTACAACTTAAAAGTTTAACCACTATATAATATTTTAATATCATTTATTTAAATATTTAAATATATATTATTTGTATTCAATAACACTTTAATTTGGTGTGTATTAATGAAATTTTTGTAAAATATACATGTATTAAATATGAAAAGTACGTATGTAAGTGTTCAATACGAGCATTGTACTATTTATTTTAAAAAATTAATTTAAAAAAGAGTATAGCCGGCCGGCTATACGATTCTTTTTAAAAATTAGGAAAAATAGAAGATAGCCGTACGGCTATACTATTTCTTTGACAAAAAATTAAAAAAAAAACATAGTATAGCCAGCTATACTATTTCTTTGTAAAAAAAAAAAAAAGGAAAAAGGACCCTCCTAGTTGCATTTGTTTATACTTTATAAATATTAATTATTCGTCAAAATTTTAGCAAATTACAACTTAAAAGTTCGGCCACTATATAATATTTTAATATATATTATTTGTATTCAATAATACGTGAATTTTATGTGTATTATTGAAAATTTTGTAAAATATACGTGTATTAAATATTCAAAATGTACTTCTATGACAGAGTATTAACAATGTACTTATATGACGTAATAATACTAACAATCTGGGGTCATCTTGTTTTGAGTTGGTCTAGTCTGTTCTTTCTTCATCATTTCTTTGGTGGGCATGTATTAGAAATAGCAACATGACAAGCATTAATCAACATGACAGTAAACTAGCAGTGTTATTACCCTAGACTGGAACATTACATGGGTAGACATGCATTAGAAATAGGATGTCATAGGAAACTAGAAGTGTTATCACCCTAGATTGGAACATTACAAGGGTAGACAGACATTTGAAATAGGATGTCATAGGAAACTAGTACTGTAATTACCCTAGACTGGAACATTAAAGCCATTAAGCAACATGACAGTAAACTAGTAGTGTTATTACCCTGGACCTGGAACATTACAGCCATTAATCAACATGACAGTAAATGAGCAATGTTATTACCCTAGACTGGAACATTACAGGCGTAGACTGTTTCGGTTCATTTTTACACATGATTTTTCATGTTATTCACCTTTTATTTAGAGATAATTCTTGACATTTTATAGCTTTTTACTTCCTTTTTGTGTTTTCTTAGATTTTACCTTGGTTGGGATGAAAATGAGCTAAAAGTGCATTATTGATTATAAATTCTGTTTTTGTTCATTTTCGTAGGTCAACTTCTTGTCCTGGGATCAACATGCTCTGGTGCTCGGATGAGGTGAAGATCTTCATGAAACTTGTTCCAATGGATGTTAAGTACAACATATCCGAATTTGAGCTCCATTGGACAAGTATTGCCTATCCAACCAATTCAGCATGTTACCACAGCTCTGGAAATCCGAATTTGGCCAGCTTTTACCTCCTTTCTGTCATCTTGATTTTCTTGTTACCATAACTCTTGGTAACAAGAAATTACCTTTGTAAATGAGATATTTTCTGAAGCAATTGGCATCTTTGTGAAGACAAGGCTTCATCATTTGTAAGGGGACAAGAAGATAATGGGTGAAGACTTTGGCAATAGAATACTAAAAGTAAAAGCTGGAAAGGAGGAGAGAGGAGTGCAAAAGAGCATCAGCCATTGCAATCAGATTCATTATTGAATTTTGCAGAGATTTGGGAGCTGGAGATGAAGCTTGGAGCTAGGGAGCTCAAGGAGGAAGACAAGGGCAACAAAGCAAGGAGTGGAAGATGACACAAAACATGATTACCTTATTGTTTTGATGCTTGAGGGTATGAATTTCTGGAAATTGTTGATGAATTCCAATTCACCAAATTAATCTATCCTTGATGTGTGTTTTTCCTTGGTTTGCCATCTTTGAAAGCATGCTTCTTGAGATTGTTGAGATTATGTATATCTTCATGTTATCCTAAGCAATAAATGGATGAAGTAAGAATCATCCATGTGAATTGGTTTCTTGAATACCTAATGTAAACACCATGCTATTAGGATTCTTGTGATGTTCATATTCTCTTTGAACTTAATGGGTTTTCCTTGTAATTGAATCAAAGTACGAACCATACCTAGGTTCGGTTATGGGGAGGGCACAAGTATTGTAGCACGAACCATGCACTTTACGTATATTAGAGAGAATCAATGCGTCTTGAGCCACGACCCATGGTCTTGATTGCGAACATCTTCATCAACACGTTTAGAGTTCATTACTTGAGTATTCATGAACATAGGTAGAATTGTTTATGGTGGATTCCGAAACCCTAGTGTTTGTTACATTTTAATTTCACATCTTGATAATTCATCTCTGCCATTCTCATTTAAATTCGAAGTCCATTCACTTTCATACAATAGAAATAGGTCACTTGAAACAAATCAAACCCCCCCTCCCAAAATGTGTGTGTGAGTTGTGTGTTTGACACATTATGTGTCTTTGTTACTGAATTTTATTTATTTCCGTAATTGTTTTGGACTTTTGGTCCCCGTTGTGTTCTTGAATGTTCTGTGCTGAATCCAACCGTATAAAGAACGTGAATTTTGGATGTACGGTTGGAAAGTTATAGGTCAAACATGGGCAGAGGTCGAAACTGAAAAAAGCAGAGAAAACGATTCTGTGCAAAAACGATCGGTCGCTAGGATCTAACAACCGGTCACTCATCACACAATTTTCAATTTTCGATTCTGTTAAAAAATGACCGGTCGTCACTGTTCACGACCGGTCGCGCACTGTGCACTTTCACTGTTCATGGACCTGTTCACATGTGATAAATAGGTGATAAAATGGTGATAGAAAATGCTGTTTTGTTTTTCTCTAATTTTCTTGTGTTGTTTCATTTCTTTTACACTTCTTTACTCATTTTTAGTTTTCATTTTGCATTTGTGCATTTGTGGTGTGTCAATTAAGTTTTCTTTACGTACTCAAACTAAAACTTATAGGAAGTCGACAAGTTCTTCGTGGGATCGAACCCGTACTTACATAATCTGGTACTTCATTAGATTCGTGCACTTGCGGGTATTTTTAATTGGTTGTTTGCACATTAATTGTGTCCTTTTAGGAATGCAACAATTTTTGGCGCCGTTGCCGGGAACTGGCACAGCTGCTTATCTGTTTTGTTTGAGTATGTTTTGAGTATTTAGTTTCATTTTCGTTTCTTGGTTGTTGTTTCTTTTTATCTTAATTTGTTTTTGTTTATTTTTCTTACGGGAATATCTAACCAACTGTGCCTACTCCTTTGCCTATATCTTCTCATCATTTTAGGCAACCCAAGGTGAAGAAAAAGAGTTTGATGTCATCCTAATCGCTTCAAAGTGGAGTTTCTCTATACTCAAACTTTCTTTTATTTTATTTTATTTTATTTTGAGTTAAGGTTACAATTTTCCAACCAAGGTAATTAGGTTTTTCTTGTTGTTTCTCTTTGTTTTTCTTACTCTTTTGCTTTCCTTTACTTGTTTGTGTTTCTAATTTGTTGTTAAGTTTGGGAAGTGTTTTCAATTCATTAATGCACAAACAGGAATTTGGCTCAAATGCTTATTCATTTCATAACATGTGATTACATACACAAATGTGAAAATGCGTACATATAATTCCTAATCACATGTTCATTGTTGCATTCTGAGCCACCTGAGGCTTCTGCTAATTGCCTCTTTCTGCTCGCACTTGTAGAATCTCCAGCAGCTCTACATGGCCCTCAACTTTCCTCTCCAGTGTTTCCACTTGCTGATTGGCGCAGTGGAGCGGCTTCTGCAGGTCCGCCACCTGAGCTTTCAGGGCCGCCACCTCCTCAGTCAGTGCTCTGCACTCTCGGTGTCTTGCCGTTAGGCGCATGCCCAAATTAGTGGCCGAGACCGCGTTGAGCACGGTTAAGTTGTGGGACTCGTCTCACTGCCATCCTGCCAGACCTCTGCGCCACATGCAGGCTGACCCTGACTGTAAGTCTCCTGGCAGTCATGCCTTCCGGCAATCCTGCCCTGCATGGCACTACCTCAGAGAAATTTGAGGCCGAACCATGATGGTATGAGGAGTTTGGGAAGATAGGGTTTGAAGGAGCCCTTATCTGGGAATTTAGTGGTGCAAGCGACAGCTAGGGTTGAGGCCATCAACGTGCATATCTGAGGATGCCATTGATTTTTATGTTTGGACTTTTTGATGGTTTTTCTTGAGTTTGCAAGATGAAATGTAAGGTACTCCTCCTTTCAACCGAGAAGTGGTTTAAATAGACATATGCTCATAAAGGAGCCGACACCACTTTGCATTTCCTGAGCAATTTGCGGTTGCGTCCAGTCAAAAGGGGAAGCATTTCTTCTTTCCTTTTACTTTCTTTTCCTCCCTGTTTTCTGTGCATTGTGTTTTGATTTCTTTTTAGTTTGTCGTTTTTGTTTTATTTCAGTTGGGGAACTGTGATTTGTTTCTTTTTCGTTTGTCTCATTCCCTTTATTTCGTTTGGGAAGTGTGTTTTCCCTTTCGGTTGTCATCTTTGTTTTGTTTGGGAAGTGTGCTACTCTTTCTTTTGCAACTTAATTTCTTTTATTTCTGGAAAAAAAAAAACATAGTGAAACAAAATGAAAATGAAAAATACACGGAAAGGGAAACACAAATAGGCACACCAATAATATATTAGAAATCATTTTGTTCTCTTCCCGCAACGCCTCCAGCTGTGTCGATTCACCTCCACTATCCTTGCCCTTTCCCTTTTTAAACTTTTAATAATACTCTGGCACTCTTCTACCACACTTCGCTCTGCCGCCAACTGACCTCTTAGCACCTCCACCTCATGGGACTTCGCAATTAGGCGATGACCCACACTTGCGACTGTTGCGGTGCTTTGCACACTTAGTGCCAGAGCATCGCTCACGACCCGGTTGTCATCCCTTTCTCCCAGCACCCGTATATCCTTGGAAGTCACTAGATTTCTAGTAACTCCAAGGGCAACATCGTTGTCCAGCAGTATTGAGTCATTCACCTCAGGTGCCCCCGTGCAGAGGCAAAGTAGGGCATCCACACTAGTGCCACTGCTTGACCTCGAGTCTAGAGTCGGTGGAGCTAGGTTGAGATCCAACGAGAATGGGTAGGAAGAGGCCATTAGAACTTTCTTTTCTTTTGTCTTTATTTTCTCTTTTGTGTTTCTGAGTTTGTGTGTTTTTCCCCAACTCTTTCTCTTCTTCTTTTATAGAGTTAGTTTCTACGTAACCCTAGCCACTGCGCTTCTGCGTTTTGCGCGGCCCTTACGGCCTGTCCCCTTAGGTCAGCTCACCCGTTCCCTAACCCATTTAATTGCACGTCTGCCCTTCCGCATTTTCAAGAAACAAAAGTCGTCACACATTCCTACGAAGCCAATAATTCTGGCTTGGGAATGTGCGAGAGACCTCTGCTTGTCGACACGTCCCTCGCTTGGTTGCCCGTGACTCATAAGAGCTGAGACATCAGGGCCCACTTTTTTCTATTTTTCTGAGTTCTCGCTCTTTGTGCTTCTGACTTGGTTTCTTTGTTCTATTTATTTTCACGCTTTTGGGCTTTCGTTTGGGTTGGTCTTTCATTTTGGTTTGTGCGTTTCTTTGGGTTTGATTTCTGCGTGCGTAGGACTATTGTTAGGGCTTACTGTTTTGTTTTGTTTGGTTTTATTTTGTTTTGTTTTGTTTTATAACCGTGTTGTAGTTGTTGTTCATGTTTGTTCTTGTTTTTACTTGCTTTATTCCCTTTATTTCTTGTTATAACGTTGTTGATGCCTAAATTCTTTAACATTGAGGACAATGTTTATTTCTAAGTTTGGGAAGTGTTAGAAAGTCTTTTTCGTTTCACTTAAATTCTTGCTTTCTTTTATTTTGTTTTCTTTTTCAGTTTTGAGTCTTTTTGTTTTCAAGTCACTTTCCGGACATATATGATGAGATTGTGATGAATGTTTACATAACTTGATTGAAAATGCTAAAAAAATAAATAAATAAATAAATAATTTGTTATTCACTAAATGGTATCGTTCTAGCATGATATGTTTGAAACCCTTTATGCACTTGCCACTTGTTTCATAATTCTCTAGTTGAGGGACTTGCATGATCCAAAGAATTGTATCAAGCATGAATTAGACTTGTATAACCATAAATAATGTGAGCTTTGAGCCTTGTGCTTCAATTCATAAGTGTTATACACGTATTCTTTTTTTTCTTGTCATCCGAGTTGTTGTTTGATCTCATTATTCATTGACTTGGTTGAGCACTTAAAAGACATTCATTATTGTGCAATTTGATTACATGACATTTGAGAAATGATATTAAGGCCCTCTTTGGACCGTTTGTGCCTTTCAAGCTAACCCTATGCATGCTTAAGCATGATTTTCCATTGTTAACCACCTTGAGCCTTTATGTAAGCATTTTCTTTCAAGTAACCAATTTTTACTTCTAGCCTTAGCCTAAAAAACAAGAATTTACCTTTCTAAGGAACTCATGAGCTTTAATTTAGATGTGTTTTTCATACTAAGTTGGGGAAGGGTTATTACATATCCAAAAAAAAAAAGTACTTCACTCAAAGGGTGAAAGAAAAGAGAAAAGTTGTGGTTATTTGGCAATGAATTCAATTTCAATTCCATGTTTCTTGGTTGGCCAAATTATAAAAAATAAAAAAAAAAATAAAAATAAAAAATAAAAAAAGAAATTCTCAAGCGTGATGTTACAAAGTCTTTTAGTCAACGATTATATGCTCTTACATTGTGAGTTCCTTGGACTTTGTTGTATCAATTTCCTTCATTTCTCACTGACCTTACACCCTTAGCCCCATTACAACCTATAATAAAGACCTAAATTGATCCTAAATGTCATGTGGTTGAATTGCACACATTCTTCTGCTTTTAAGTGTTTGGCATCCTTCTTGAGATCATAGTTATGCATGTTTTTCATCCTTCTATTTTGAGTTAAGTCCCGTATGGTTTAACTCTATTCTCATATTTACTATTGAGTGTTGCATTGTACCCCTCTTCCGAGTGATTCATTTGTGAGAGGACAACTTTGGTGAGATTTGAAGTTATATTTATGCTTGGTATGATTTTTGAAGTTGTGTGAAAACTGAAATTGGAGAATGAGTTCCATTTGGCCATCACACTACTACACTTGAGCATGTTGTGTTCTGAATTTGCTACCTTGTGAATAATGTGTAAACTGAGTTTTTCTTGTGAAAACTTTTGAGTCGTTTGCATCAGTCGCTCTCTCTTTAGAAAGTGTTCGGAAAATTTTGTTTTAGAGTCTTGTTTTAATTTCTGTTTTGCTCGAGGACTAGCAAAAGATAAGTTTGGGAAGTTTGTTCGGTTCATTTTTACACATGATTTTTCATGTTATTCACCTTTTATTTTGAGTTAGTTCTTGACATTTTATAGCTTTTTACTTCCTTTTTGTGTTTTCTTAGATTTTACCTTGGTTGTGATGAAAATGAGCTAAAAGTGCATTATTGATTATAAATTCTGTTTTTGTTCATTTTTGTAGGTCAACTTTTTGGCCTGGGATCAACATGCTCTGGTACTCGGATGAGGTGAAGATCTTCATGAAACTTGTTCCAATGGATGTTAAGTACAACATATCCGAATTTGAGCTCCATTGGACAAGTATTGCCTATCCAACCAATTCAGCATGTTACCACAGCAATGGAAATCCGAATTTGGCCAGCTTTTACCTCCTTTGTGTCATCTTGATTTTCTTGTTACCATAACTCTTGGTAACAAGAAATTACCTTTGTAAATGAGATATTTTCTGAAGCAATTGGCATCTTTGTGAAGACAAGGCTTCATCATTTGTATGGGGACAAGAAGACAATGGGTGAAGACTTTGGCAATAGAATACTAAAAGTAAAAGCTGGAAAGGAGGAGAGAGGAGTGCAAAAGAGCATCAACCATTGCAATCAGATTCATTATTGAATTTTGCAGAGATTTGGGAGCTGGAGATGAAGCTTGGAGCTAGGGAGCTCAAGGAGGAAGACAAGGGCAATAAAGCAAGGAGTGGAAGAGATTTCCACCATTGAAGACCTTAAGCTCCCATGTTCACAAAATCTGTAACTTCTTTCTACTTTTGTTTTGAGTTTGTATTTGAAATAAGTATGAGCAACTAAACTCCATAGCTAGGGCTTAGATTGAAGCCCTAAACATGATTACCTTATTGTTTTGATGCTTGAGTGTATGAATTTCTGGAAATTGTTGATGAATTCCAATTCACCAAATTAATCTATCCTTGATGTGTGTTTTTCCTTGGTTGGCCATCTTTGAAAGCATGCTTCTTGAGATTGTTGGGATTATGTGTATCTTCATGTTATCCTAAGCAATAAATGAATGAAGTAAGAATCATCCATGTGAATTGGTTTCTTGAATACCTAATGTAAACACCATGCTATTAGGATTCTTGTGATGTTCATATTCTCTTTGAACTTAATGGGTTTTCCTTGTAATTGAATCAAAGTACGAACCATACCTAGGTTCGGTTATGGGGAGGGCACAAGTATTGTAGCACGAACCATGCACTTTACGTATATTAGAGAGAATCAATGCGTCTTGAGCCACGACCCATGGTCTTGATTGCGAACATCTTCATCAACACGTTTAGAGTTCATTACTTGAGTATTCATGAACATAGGTAGAATTGTTTAGGGTGGATTCCGAAACCCTATTGTTTGTTACATTTTAATTTCACATCTTGATAATTCATCTCTGCCATTCTCATTTAAATTCGAAGTCCATTCACTTTCATACAATAGAAATAGGTCAAGTTATAGGTCAAAAACTGGACAGAGGTCGAAACTGAAAAAAAGCAGAGAAAACGATTCTGTGCAAAAACGACCGGTCGCTCATCACACAATTTTCAATTTTCGATTCTGTTCAAAAACGACCGGTCATCACTTTCATTTTCACTGTTCCTGGTACTGTTCACATGTGATAAATAGGTGATAAAATGGTGATAGAAAATGTTGTTTGTGTTTTTCTCTAATTTTCTTGTGTTGTTTCATTTCTTTTACACTTCTTTACTCATTTTTAGTTTTCATTTTGCATTTGTGCATTTGTGGTGTGTCAATTAAGTGTTCTTTACGTACTCAAACTAGAACTTATATGAAGTCGACAAGTTCTTCGTGGGATCGAACCCGTACTTACATAATCTATACTTCATTAGATTCGTGCACTTGCGGGTATTTTTTAATTGGTTGTTTGCACATTAATTTGTGTCCTTTTAGGAATGCAACATAGACATGCATTAGAAATAGGATGTCATAGAAAACTAGCAGTGTTATTACCCTAGACTGGAACATTACAGTCATTAATCAACATGACAGTAAACTAGTAGTGTGATTACCATAGACTGGAACATTACAACAATTAATCAACATGACAGTATAGGTGTGGAACATTATAGTCATTAATCAACATGACACGTAAATGAAGTTATGGTTTTCAAGACGTTTTGTTTGTAATGAATTGTTTGGGTTTTCTTTTTTCTTTTTTATAAAATTGGGCTGGGCTTGTTTTGGGTGCTATTTAAGTCTTTTGTGTTGGGCTTCTTTTTTAATTTAATCAATGGCAGTCATGTAATTTATAGGAACTTAAACACCAATTTCTTATGTAGTAAATGAGTTTTAGGTGTATTTCTAAAGTGCATTCCATGTGCGGTTTTTTATATTATAATTTCAACCCATATTTTGGTTATATTAGTGAAGCTCCGAATTATAATATAATTTATTTAAATATTTAAATATATATTATTTGTATTCAATAATACTTGAATTTGGTGTGTATTATTGAAAATTTTGTAAAATATATGTGTATTAAATATGAAAAATACGTACGTAAATGATCAATACGAGCATTGTACTATTTCTTTTTAAAAAATTAGAAAAAACAGAGGATAGCCGTGCGGCTATACTATTTCTTTGAAAAAAAAATTAAAAAAATAGAGTATAGCCGGCTATACTATTTCTTTGTAAAAGCACAAGAAAAAAGGACCCTCAAGTTCGGCCACTATATAATATTTTAATACATATTATTTGTATTCAATAATACTTGAATTTTGTGTGTATTATTGAAAATTTTGTAAATATACATGTATTAAATATTAAAAATACATACGTACATGTTCAAAATGAGTATTGTACTATTTATTTTGAAAAAACAAAGTATAGCCAGCTATACTATTTCTTTCTAAAAACAGAAAAGAAAAAAGGACCCTCCGAGTTGTATTAGTTTATACTTTATAGATATTAGTTAGTCATCAAATTTTTTACAAATTACAACTTAAAAGTTTGGCCACTATATAATATTTTAAAATAACTTTTTAAAATCTTTTAATATATATTATTTGTATTCAATAATACTTGAATTTTGTGTGTGTTATTGAAAATTTTGTAAACAATAAGTGTATTAAATATGAAAAATACGTACATACATGTTCCATACGGGTATTGTGCTATTTGTTTTTTTTTTAAACAAAGTACTCCGGGCGGCTATACTATTTCTTTCTATTAAAAAAAAGAAAATACGACCGTCCTAGTTGCATTAGTTTATACTTTATATATATTAATTATTCATCAACATTTTGGAAAATTACAAACTTAAAAGTTTGGCCACTATATAATATTTAAATATTTAAATATATATTATTTGTATTCAATAATACGTTGAATTTTGTGTGCCTTATTGAAAATTTTGTAAAAAATACGTGTATTAAATATGGAAAATATATACGTGCATGTTCCATACGAGTATTGTATTATTTCTTTGACAAAAATTAAACAAACCAAGTATAGCCGCCCGATTGTACTATTGGTTTTTACAAATTAAGGAAAGGCGGGTATAGCCGTGCGGCTATAATATTTCTTTTAAAAATTGAGAAAACTGAGTATAGCCGGACGACTGTACGATTTCTTTGTTAAAAAAAATTAGGGAAAGGCAAGTATAGCGCCCGGCTATACTATTTCTATTTTTAAAATGAGCAAAAACAGAGTATAGCCGCGGGGCTATATGATTTCTTTCGAAAAGAAATTAAAAAACAGAGTATAGCCGCGCGGCTACACGCTTTACATAGATAGTGTGATCTTTTTAAAAAAATTATTTTTCTACGTTTTTATTTATCAACAAAGTGTAGTTTAGAGCGTTATCCATTACTATAAGGCCATTACCCAAGTCTCTATTGTCCTATTTTGAGTTTTTACTTTTCCAGAGTTTACTCATATTAAGAATTTAACATTTTCACATTAGTACTTGTATTGTACACGTACATACGTATATTTCATGTTTAATACACTTATTTTATTTTATTTCAAAATTTTCAATAATATACACAAAGTTCCTGTTGTGTCGGATTCACTGCACCAAAATGGATTTCAGCTGCATCCTCAACTTGTGATACTCGCAAGTGCACGAGCCATTCGGTAGTATAACATATGTAAGTGCGAGGTCGATCCCACGAGGATTGGTGATTGAATGATCCAATTCATTTCCCCTACACAAAACAGAAATGAAAAAGAAAATAAATAAAACAAGAAAAAAGGAAATAACTCAAGCAAATAAGTTCCCAAGTTCAATTAGATTAACGGATTGATTCTAGCTAAAGTATGATTAAGCCATGGTGTTTGGTCCTAACCTTGTGTTCCTAATTCCCTAATTTGATCATTTATTGTCTAACCTAAAATTAAGCATTAGAAACCCATTAAGCATGGAAGAACAATTTAAACAACCAAGTATGTATCTAATCCCTGTTGTTGAATGTCCATACATACTCTTCCTATTCATAGTTCAATTCGAATTAAAGCATGGTGTCTACTCTTAATTCAAACCAAGATAGCTAACATGCAAGCCTAAATGGTGATCAATCATTCAAACTAGCATATTAACTTATAAGCATAATGAATAAGAACAAAAACCATAATTGAAACTTGGAAACTAATTAAACTTGAATACTTAAGAAAGAATGTACATTACAAATAAAATTAAAGTAGAACTTGAAAACTTGAAGGAAAATTTAGTAAAATCATTTTGTTACAACAGTTGACAACTTGAAAGGAAACTAAGAGAATTTGAGGGAGAGAAGGGAAGGGAGCTCTAGAGAAGTGTTTGAGAGCTCCCCCCTTGGGGTGTGTTTTGAAGCTTGAAGACTTCTCTATTTATAAGGGTAAGATGGAGGAACATCATGATGAAATCCAACACCATCCTTCATCTTTTGCTACAACCCATAACTCCCACTTCATCTTGTTCATCTTAGTGTGGTTGGAATCAATCTCATCCCATACTTCTTTTGCTGTACTTCCAGCTTTCTTCACATGGGTTATCAAATGTGTTCAATTTGTGACTGCCTTTTGCTGCCAACCCATGTGGTTTACCTTTTGCTTGCTGAAAAAACGATTCTTCTGAACCAGACTTGGTGTAGGAAGGCCTGAGGTTTCAAAACGTATCCAATGGGGCTCAAATTTGGATATGTTATACTAGACACCCATTGGAACAACTTCTATGAAGAAAGTATTCCCATCGGAGCAGTAGAAGTATACGTTTTGGGCCTTACAAATTGGCTGCCGAACAGAGACTGGAATTGACTTCATTTCATTTCATTTCATTCTTTTTGCTATACATGTATGCACATGCTTCTCTTTAATAGCTCAAAACCTGATCTCCAGCTCCAAAGTGATCTGCCAATTCAATTTCCATATTCAAAGGCTGAAGCAAAATGCCTCTCATCATTCATCATTCTTCTCTCTCTCCTTTCCACCATGACACTTTAACCTTTGTCTCTTCCTTGTCCACTTGGCCATGATGTATTTTTGTCTTCACAAATATGCTCTTTTAGACCTTCATAGCTGGAATGCCTCCCAACTTCACTCATTATGTTGGGTACAAAGTCAGTTATAGCTGGGGTGAGGCACATGGCTAAAAGGAGGCACATGGCTAAAAGCTGGCAGCTGCAAATCCTCCTGAGCAGGGTTCAGTGTTGGATGGGCTAAGGACTCCAGATATGTTCAATTGGGCTGAAATTTGGATATGTAATAGTACACACCCATTGGAACAACTTTCATGAAGATCTTCACCTCATCCGAGCCCCAGAGCATGCTGATCCAAGGCCAAGAAGTTGACCTACGAAACTGGGCTGGCAAGGGGTTGTGGCCAAAATTAGTTTGTCTTTAAACTCTTCTTCCATTCACCCAAATCAGGCCTTAACATGCATGGATTGCATCATTTTCTATCCAAAGCCATCATTGTTACCTAAAGCTCAATGAACTGAAAGATAAACACAAAAAGAATTAAAAGCACAAGTTTAACTCAAAAACATAACCAAATCATAAGCTAAAAGGGTACAAAATGATATACAATTATGAACCGATCAGTTCCTGTATCATGTATGTGGAATTTAAGAAATGACAGAATTACAATTTCACCTGTTTGGATAGTGATAAGAGAATTATAATTATTTATGAATGACAAGTATGCAAAATCTTGTATTCAACTACAATTCGATCAACACACCTCAAAAAAGAGGCCAGCAAGTAACCAAACAACAACAAACTCAAAACAACCAAACACATAGCAAGGGTAAGGCACAAGGAGAACAACAGATAATTATTATATAACTAAAAAAATGAGAAATAGATAACTTAAAATTAGCGAGTACAGCCATGGGTAGAGCAGAGAAAGATGAGTCGGGTA
The DNA here is from genome assembly GCA_018703695.1 of Prunus fruticosa. Lineage (NCBI taxonomy): Eukaryota > Viridiplantae > Streptophyta > Magnoliopsida > Rosales > Rosaceae > Prunus > Prunus fruticosa. The sequence continues at coordinate 4,717,133 of CM031918.1, forward strand.
GTTGAGACTCTTACCTTGATTGGAAGAGTGAATACTCTTGTAATAACTCAATCCTAAATAATTTTTTTAATTATTAATTTATTCAAATGAAGGACAATTTTACACCAAAAATATTTTAATGGTTTTAAAGTTGACTTTTTGTTCCGAGAAGAACTTGGGGATTTGAGTGGTGCCGTTGTGTCAGGCTCGTCGATACAATTTCGTAGACAGACGGTACGCTCGATTCCGAGTTGTAACGGACCCGTACAGATCTGAAAACCCAAAGGACGTGTTGGTCATTTTGAAAAATTGTATTTAAAAAAACAAAACCTAAATACCCCACCCTCTCTCTCGCGCGCGTCAGACCCCCTTCCCCTGATTCTTTCTCCTCCCGACGGCGTCATCTCTTCTCCCCCACGATTCACCGCCGCCCAGCCAACTCAGGCCACGGCACCGGTCCCATTAGAACGGCGTTGAGCTCCTCTACCTAGCCCACCTGATTTCCCGGCCGGAAAACGCGAGGATCGGTGGCTGTGTCGACTGGCAGTTGTGCCAGTTTTCCGGCGACGTTTCAGCCCGATCCGGCGACGTTTTGCTTTGAACCAGGTATGAAATCGCATTCTCTCCTTGTGTTTTTGCTGTTTCTATAGGTTATTAAGATCGAATTCTTAGTTTGAAACTCAGTTCAAAACCTAGAAATTTTCAGTTTTTGGATTAATTTTCCGGCCACGGTTTTGACGAACCAAGTGTGACTTACTGGTTTTGATGGATTGTTGTGTTAAATTGGGTCTGCAAAATTTTATATATTTGTTTATTAAAGGCTGTTGTGATTTGATGCTTGCAAAAATCCAAGTAATAACATGTAGTAAATATTTCTTTGTCTCAATCTCTGCGTATTGCTTGCTTCAAGCTTTGGTTTTGTTTGGTCCTACTAGGTTAGGATCTGTTAAGATGATATGAATGATAACTGTTCTCTGTTTTAATATCTGCGTGTTTAAAATAGGATTTTTTTTGTATCTTATTAAATGTTTCTTTTTCACTATGTTATGTTAATTATATTTTTTTGTCACCCATGTTCTTATGAGGGAAATATTTGCCTTCTATTTTTCTCTTGGACGTTTTACATCTGCAGTACAGTTCTTGCAGCAAGAATCATGTAGGTAGGTGTGTGACATAAAATTAGTAGCCTCAGTTACTAGTTTGTAACATTTTAATGAACATGGAGGAATTAGGTGTTTTCCAGATTTGTAGTGATAAGGCTTTACCTTTCTCCTTTTCATCGTAGGTACTTAAAATTCATTACCATGGGCTTAGTTTTTTTCAGTTTGTTATGTTAGGGAGTGGGTCTCCAACTGGCGAAAGATTTAAGATTGACATCAACCGTCAAGAATCGTTGTCATTTAAGATCTCAAATATCCATGTAGAATTCGAAAGCCAAGAGTTAAAGTTATGAGAATTTGATAATAGAGAAGTATAAATTGTGTAGTTAGATTTGGTTTAGTTCCCTCGTTTGATATAATTTGATCACCCAAATGCTACTGTCATTTATTTCAGGAAGCCAGGAAATATTACCGTCATTTACATTGAATCCAATGTAGACCATGAAGTATGTAGCCATTGGTTTTGTTGGAATGTGATAACATTGCTGAAATATTGAAGGAGGATTATCCCTCTCTCTTTTAGCTCTCGACTGGTTTCATTTGGAGGAGGATAACATATTATTCTTTCTCTCTCTCTTCTATAATTAAGTATTAATTTTAACATGTTTTCCATATTCATCGTTGAGCATTTAAATGTCATTTCGCTTATAGTACTTTGCTTCAAAGCTCAAAGACAAAGCATTTGTGCTCATATTTCAAGTTTTATTCTTGCATTTGTTTGGTTAGAATGATTAGAACATGCTATTGTTGGCTCTCTTGCTATTATTATGTTTATATTTTAACCTCCAAGTGGATGTATTAATATGTTCCACTGTAATAGTTATGATTTCATATTAATTTTGATGCTAATAAAAATAGCTTTGAGGAAATGAGATTGTTTGGATTATAATTCCTGAGGGAATCTAGATTTCAATTATGATTGGGAAAACCGAATCGGTTGGTATGTATATATTGATGGGCTATGGTTGTGGGAAATTTAAAGTTGGTGTTCATTACCTAGGAGCCAAAGATCTACTTACCATCATCTTTCTGTCATATATTTGATACGAGAAACTTTAAATTATTAGGAAGAAGACTTGACTATGGGGGCAGGATGCGGCCTTTTCAGATTTTAGCAATGTAGTATGTTTTGGGTTTCGTTAGAAGGGCAATTTAGTCAGGGGTGCTCGGCACCTGCCAAGTGTCGGACACGCACAGGGTTCGGCACAGATTCCAAAGTGGAATTTGGGTCGGGTCCTGTCAACTCTTGTCAAATTGAAAGGCATATAGGAGAAATAAATTAGAAGCAGAGATGAGGCAGATAAGATAAACCCTAGTTCCACAACAATGAATTAGTACAGCTGACAAAACAGAGGCCAACGACAAGGAAAGAAATTGAAAACTCAAGTTTAGATTTTTGTCAACTCACCATCAAAACTCAGCAGAACACCATCAGACGAATAGGGCATGCAGGCTTCTTCTCTTCGAAGAAGACGTGTTATTCTTGAACTTTTATTGACGAGATTTGGCGGCAGAAAATGAAAATGAAAATTCCCTCTCGGTTGAGTTGATTTTGCCAAACGCTCAACTTTCCCTTTTCCACACTCCAAATCCCAACTTTTAATAGTGTCTGGATGTTTGACATATAAATATAGTCATTGTCAATTACATAACAGACCTAACGAGTTGGTACGGTGGTATTTGCCTTGAGTTTGACCTTGGAGGTCTTGGGTTCAAAACCTCCACCCTCCATCTTAAAATATTCTCTCTTTTGTTTTGGGTCTCTCTCTAGACTGACTGTCTGTCTACTCTAGGTCTAGGTAGAGGACTCTCCTCTCTTCTAGAATCCTCTTCAGTCGTTGAAAATTAAAGACATTCTAAAGAGTTCAACCACAAAAACAACCCACTCATCATAACATCAGAAGAGATCCAAGTAAGTCTAGCTTTTATTTTTTCTGTTTGTAGTTTTTTGCTTGTTTGATTCCCGAGAAAACTTGAAAAAAAATACAAGAAAATGAAAATGTTGGGTTTTGGTGTGTTCCCAATAGTGTTGCGTTTTCTTCCTCGAAGAAAATGAAAATGTCAGGTGTTCCATCTCAGCCGACTGTATTTCCTTGTTTGTATCTTTTATTTGGTTTTCTGAACTTTTCTGGACATTTCCTAGTAACCAAACCAGCAAAGAATCTGGTTTAAGTTATATTTGTTGAAATGTACGGAATTTCTTCTTTTCGGAATTTCAATACAATTCCCGTGAAGTTTGCGTGTTTATTGAGGTCTTTCATTTGGGTCTGTGCAGAAATTTGAGAAGACCCATTAGACTGTAAAGATTTTCAAGTAATGGAGGATGTTCTGGACCAGCAAAGTCAACCACTTGGTATGTCTAATCATACTTTGACCTTCATTTTCAGTTAAAGAAATAATTTTACTTTCTACACTCCATTAAATCTTTGAGGTACACTCGGATACTGTAAGACATGTCAAAACTATCTATATTGTTACTGTAAAAGCAAATCCGTTATGTAGTTCTATAACAATCTTAAGAGGCTAACATTACTTGAATGGATGGTGTCCAATAGAAACTGAATTGAAATCTTGTCGGATGCCAGAGGTATTTTTGGTTAATGCTAGGACCGAACTGAGTGTTAAAACTTCATTTATAAGTTCCATAATTTTATAAGTAGAATTTTCTTCAAATCCTGGTTGTGTTTCAACAACTTTCAAATAAGGTGGTTTTGAAGTGATTGAGTTGAAATAAATACATGAAGATCTTTTCTTATCCTTTTCTCTAACATGAAAAAATCTTCAATCTCCAATTCTTGTTGGTCATTATCAAGCCAAACTATTGTTCGGTTAGAACTTGATAGCATTTTGGAAATAATTTATGTTTCGAGAAGGAACACAATGCTTGGACGCAATGACGGGGGCTTTTCTCCTCCCCATACACTGATTCATCATTCCTCATTATTTTTATGTTAGTAACTGACAAATCCCTGTATTCACAAATCATAATAGATATGTGGGGATGTCAGTTATATAGGCCATGTATAATGTGTACAGGTGAAAGAGAAGAATGTTGTTTTCCCCTCTGCTTAGGAGTGGAGCAGATTTTTAAATGACCATATATTATGGTGCACTATGAGTATTCTATTGAAACTCTTGTGAGTTTTGGAAAGAGAGGTCACAACGTAGGCTAGTGACAATTATATTCTTTGTAGGTCAAGATGGTGAAAGTGAAATAGTAACTGAAGATGCTGCATTTGTTCATGGGGAACCTCCTCAAGATGCTAATGGCCTCCCAAAAGTTGATTCTAAGGTGGAAGTCCTTCATGAGAAAGTTACGAAGCAAATCATTAAGGAAGGTCATGGTCCAATACCATCCAAATATTCAACATGCTTCTGTAAGTGCCAAATGCTTGCTTATTCTTGCACTTCTGCCACAATAACGTTTAAATACTAGTAGATATTGTTTCCTTTTTGGTTTTTCTGTGTACATTAGTTGAAAATCCAGGAATTCTTTTGTGCACATGTAATTTCTTAGCATTACTTAACGTTGCATTCTTGGGCTTTGTGATATGATCTGATATAATGCATTTTAGGTGTCTTTTGTTTGGCATAAAACATACAGTTTTAGATGGATCCAATTTCTTGTTGGAAATTTGATGTTATCACATAAACTAGGGTTCTATTGGGTTTTGGGTGAGTGTAACGGGAAGGGTGCGATCAATTAAGTTGAGGGTCCCAATTTGGCATGCAAGGCTTCAAAATCTTTACACTCACTACTCTAGAATACTCACTTGTGCATATTTGTATAACAATAGTTGGTGTATGAGGAGATCATAGCGCATGAATACAGTAAATAGGTGTTTATGTAGAAAAGAAATAAATCAATTCTCCAGTATTTTGGTCTAGAAATCAGCCTTGTATCAAGTTAACAGACAACCTTGAATTAAGCTAGTCTGCAAGCTGTAAGCAGCCATCACTACTGGCATACTTTCCCGCAAGCTGGAGACTGCATATCATTGGTTGAATGTTTTGTTTACACAGTAGTCAGTATGAAGATAACTTTATTTCACGCTCTGTTGATTGCTTTTCATTTCAGGAAAGAGAAAACGCCAAACAATAAAACTTTCATTTTTTTTAACGTATGCCTCATCAACTTTGACTTGTTTCAATATGATTTCAGTTACATTTTTATATACTTCCTCCAATGCAGTTTCAACTACTAGTTACCTGCGCAAGTATTTGTTAGTATACGCAGTAAGGCATATGAATGAGCTTGAGACTTGCAAACAGACACACATGACATTCACGTAGACAGAGGTTTCTGTACACTTAAACAAGCACAGTTTGTTATAATACAATTTGTGTAATAGTATTCTATCATTCCAGGAAAGAAAAAAAAAACAGAAAAACAAAACCTTCATTTTTTTTAACGTATGCCTCATCAACTTGGACTCATTTCTATATGATTTCAGTTACATTTTTTTACACATCCTCCAATGCAAATTCATCTAATAGTTACCTACTTGTTAAGGTAAAATGCATCATCAAATTTTTTATTTATTTTTATTTTTTGCTTGGATAACCACATAGAATTACATTTTTGTACACATCCTTCTCATAGCTGGTTTACGTATAACTTTAGTTAGTCAGGTTCCTTCAATCACTGAGTGACTGCATATATATGACAGTGCACTACAGGGCATGGACTCAAAGCACACGGCATAAGTTTGAAGACACATGGGATGAACAACGACCACTTGAAATGATTTTAGGAAAAGGTATTTGCCTTGCTGAGTCATCAGTTTCTTAAAATATATACAAAATATATGCAAATGGATTCTGACACATTCCTTGTTCAACCTGCGGTTAGTTTTTCGATTTGTTTATTGCATTTATTCTCTCTAATTACTCAGATCATTTGTGTTCATAAAAAATTCAAGCATCCTATATTAGTATTTATTTAGACAAGTGACGAAAATAAATGCATTGGGCTTCTCCTGAGAGAAATATTTTGTTTCTACAACAGAGAAAAAAGAAATGACTGGCTTGGCTATTGGTGTCTCCAGCATGAAATCTGGAGAGCGTGCCCTTTTACATGTAGGCTGGGAGTTAGGGTATGGGAAAGAAGGAAGCTTTTCTTTCCCAAATGTTCCACCCTTGGCAGATATATCATATGAAGTTGAGCTTATTGGGTTTGATGAAACCAAAGAAGTAAGTTGCTTCCAAATGTCTCTTCACAAGTAGTTATCATGGAAGTTTCAAAATCTCTTTGTGAGTGCTTTGCTTCAGTAATATGCTAACATATATCTGTGGACTCTGCCTTTCATAGGGGAAAGCTCGTGGTGACATGACTGTGGAGGAAAGGATTGGAGCAGCAGATAGAAGAAAAATGGATGGAAATGCTTTATTTAAAGAAGAAAAACTAGAGGAGGCTATGCAACAGTATGAAATGGTTATGCACTTTTAATTCTTAGATATTATATTTATGCTTCTAGATGAGCTTCTGAGTTGTACAGTCTCTTTATTTAGATTTCCTTTTTGACAAGATTCTGGTGGGTTTTCTGTTAGGCCATAGCATATATGGGTGACGACTTCATGTTCCAGTTGTTTGGGAAGTACAGGGACATGGCTTTGGCTGTTAAAAATCCATGCCACCTTAACATTGCAGCGTCTCTTATAAAGCTCAAGCGGTATGAAGAAGCCATTGGACAATGCAGTATTGTAAGTATATGCTCAAACAAGAAAATCATATTCATGTCATGTGCTCAGCAATTGTACCATTCATCCTTGGACACTTGAGAGTTGGATTATAGTAGGCTTATTTGGGAAGTGAATAGCATACTGCATCAACAAAATTTGGATTCTTTCTTTAGCTTTGACCTATTATTTCGGATTGTCGTCGAAAACAGAAATGCTCTTTAGTTACCAATACAAACTTTGAAGGCTCACTGGCACCATTCTTCAATCAAAATTTAAAAGGTCCTTGCTTAAAATACTGCACTCTTATGATCTCTGTAGTATGTGCCCATGCGCCATCCTGTTGTTTCAAATTATATGACTCTTATAACTTGAAATTGTAAATGCACTGATGTCTAGTAATTGATTTTTATGCATTGAACGAAGGTAGTGATACTTCAATACCCATCCATATAATATCAAAATGGACCGTGATTAGCACTCCAAAAAAGTCATCATGCACTTCCACCATGTGCAATTTGTCTCTTTTGTTTTTACAAGAGAGGAGTGCAAAATGACTTTTTTGGAGTGCCAATAACAGCTCCCTATCAAAATTCTGTCTTAACTGTAATTGAACAATCGCTCACAGGTACTGGCAGAAGATGAAAACAACGTCAAAGCACTATTTAGGCGAGGAAAAGCCAGAGCAGAGCTTGGGCAGACAGATGCTGCCCGGGAAGACTTTTCGAAGGCACGTAAATTTGCACCTGAAGACAAAGCTATTGCAAGGGAGTTGCGTCTGCTTGCTGAGCATGACAAGGCTGTTTATCAGAAACAAAAAGAGATCTACAAGGGAATTTTTTGGACCAACCCCGGAACCTAAACCCAAGCAAAATAATTGGTTCATCGTCATTTGGCACTGGCTATTATCATTATTCTACCATGTCTTCAGGCGTGAAAGGCTTAAAGCTGATTAGTCAAAGCTTTTGAAGTCTTGAGTTGTACGATAAATGAAGAAATTTATGTATGAAGTCTATTATAATAAACAAGACTAGGAGTTTCATTTGTGGAGGGAGTTTCAGGCCTTTGAGTTAAATCTTAGATGAAACAGTTTTAGCCTGGAAGATACAAAGTGACTGTTCTGAACTGTTCAACAAAAGCTTATTTATCTCATTTTCCCTTTGTTTGATGATAGTTTCAGTTGTGAATTTTTCGTCACTGCCATAATCTTTCAGATTGTTCGTGTGGAACGCGTCAGATTGCTTTTAGTAATGCTTCTTGTTTCTTTAGTTTACCTTTTGCTGGATAATTCTTGTTTCTCAGTTACAAGTCTATTTGAATGGAGGTTTTTTTTGGTTTTTTTGGTCATAGTTTGAACGGAGTATTTGAAAGTAAAGGATTTGGATTTTGACAATATTACTAAACTAGTTTCAGAAAAACTATAAAATAATTATAATAAGTAATAAATAAATAAAAACACTGCATGGAATGTATTTGAAATTAACTATTGGATTTAGGTTTGAAATTATTCATTCCAAATGGAACCCATCTACGACTTTCTTGAGCATATTTGCGAATTTTGTTCTTAAATTCTGGAAATGGAATAGAAAATGTTAACCATTCAATATTCATGAAAAGATCATTTACCCTCTTCTAATTTTCTATGTCCTTTCAGAAGGAGACCGGCACTGAAACTGTGAAAAGTATTGATGCAACTATTATATATATATAATATATACAAATAATATTATACTTAATCTAATCTAAATTACGGAGAATTCTAAATTAAGAAATTTAAACTCAAGTGCATAGTGACGAACAAATCCCTCTAATTAACTTCAAACTCAAGTGCATAGTAACGAGCAAATCCCTCTAATCAACTTGACTAAATCATTTCTGTTGTAACGATTATTCTTTGTACATGCATTAGAGGTGAGTTTTCCTGTCATCAGTCACCAGTATAAAAATAAAATAAAATAAAAAATCATCCCAGAAGTAAACAACATATCTAATACATATTACAAATATAAAATCAGGGTTTGGTTTAGAATTTTACATAAAGCAAGAAACCCAAATATTTTCTTTTTCTTTTTTTACCAAGGATGGTTGGGCATGGACATCCAAGCACAGTAAGCACAGACAATCCTTTGGGAGATGTAAACATACACAGCAAATGATAAGCTCATCAACATCAAGTCCTTCCAGTCACCCTTTTGCTTTGGGCTTAAATTCTCCTTCAAGTTCTTCCCCAGCCTCTCAAAACCAACAAAAAGCCCCAGCAACAACGACTGCTTATCTCCTTGCTTCTGATCTTTCTCTACGGGCTCACGGCCTTGGCAAGATAGAAGAATGGAATCTGTTCTTGGGCTGCTTCTGCTTTTGGGTTCAAATTGAATGGAAATATTTTTTATTTGAAAAGAATGGCAAATTGAAAGAGCAGATGGACATGGAAGAAAGATCAAATTTTGGGTAATTAAGAAGGGTTGTTGGGAGGTGGAGTTGAACAAGATTGGTTTCTCCATGGATGCTTGTGTGGGGAAGTGTCTGGTGTTTGACCATGGAAAAGAAGGAAAAGAAGAAACAAAATTCATTCTCAGTGGCCAATGTATAAGAAAATATCTTTTTGTTTTTCCCTATTACATGTGAGAAAATATCTTTTGTGGGCGTGTACAACTTTTTGTTTTTTGTAGGTTAGCATGTATTTAGTTACCCAAAAAAAAAGGGAGCATGTATTTTTGTGGATTATTTATGTTTTCATAGTTTGAAATGCAAATATAAAGAAGAGTATGAAACTAACAAATTTGGAAAATCCACTATAAACTGGTAATACATCCATAGTATATGAATCATACGCCCACAGGTCTAACCCAACAAAAAAAGGCCTTAATTGCATATTGGTGGTCTCATGTTTAAATCTTTACGATACCTTGATAGTGTGTATGTGAGAGAGAAATCTACATCCCATTTTCTCCACTTACACTTCCTTCTGATTTTTAATAATTTTTAATCAATTTTGTTCTTTTTTGTTCTATCTATTTCCTATTCTACCATTACTCTACAATTCCCTTTAATAAGAAGACATGTACAATCACTTGCTAATATTATGAAAGAATAAAAATATGAGACTATTATGCATACTTTGCTCTCTGCATATATAAGCTCGTAATGAAAGTTTGGTTAGTAGCATTCTTTGGTTCTTCTACCTATAAACATGTTAGTCCAAAAAATTTATTATCTATTAACTACAACAAAGATACATAGTACTTACATACTTGGTAAAAAGACAGAGAATTTGGCTTATAAATACTTCCATTCCTATCCATTTTCAAAATTTATTTTTGTTTTATTTTATGTTAACTTTTCTTAATTTCAGTTATCAAAACCTTAAGCGGAGAATTGGAAAGAGAAAGAACAAAAAAGAACAATATTGATTAAAAAGTATTAAAAAGAAAAAGGGAGTGTAAGTGTAGAAAATGGAGTGGGAAAATCAGTTCCCAAAATATATATTAATAATAATTAATGATGTCAAGGCATGTTGATTTTGAAATTCGAATAATTTTAGCACTGCAAATATCATTTTTCACTCCTTTATCACTGACGCATGAACAATGCGTGAAGTAATTGCAAGATGATTTCAAATGTGAAAAATCATCACCCTTTTGGAATTTTGAGATCCAATTTGGTATGCCGAAGTCATTGAAATCAATCAAATTGGATTGTAATGATCGGTGGCAAGCCTCCTCAAAGGCTCATGCCTCTCTTTCTTCCTCTTCTACACTTATACGAGGTTGGCCTCTCATTGAAGTTTAGGGTTTTCTTTGTTTTTGTTTGGGTTCGGTCTGTTATGTTTTGTTATCTATGTATTGTCTTTTTTGCATCTTAGTTTTTGTGATCTATGTTTTGTTAGCTCTGTATTAGTTTTGTATCAATGAATTTGATGAATTTGGGATTCAATGTTCAGTTTTTTTATTCAACATAACAAATTCTCGTCCATGAAATTTGAACTCAAATTTCCTCTAAAAAAAAGTGGGAACTAAATTATGACCACAAAAAAAAAAAAAAGGTGATTGGCAAAAATATATATTCTTCTATGCGGATGTTTAGACGTTAAAATTGTGCGGACATCATATATTTTCTACTATCCCTCCCTACTTTTCTCCCTATTTACAATGACATCCGCATATGAGAAGAACTGTATATATATAATTTGAATCCAAAATCTTAATAGTTTGTGCCTTGCTTTAGTTATGACTTGTGAGAATGACTGTAGAATATTATGCTGTAAGCTGTTTTCTAACAACTTTCCTTAGATCTTCTTGTAAAGATTTTGGCATTTCTTTTCTAACAATATGCATTTCAAATTGAATATTTTGTAATTTTTCTGACAAGAAGAAAAGGGGAGGTCATGTAAGGAAAGGAAGAGAGAGAAAGTAAGAGGACGAGCACACTACCTTCTTGGATAACTGAGTTGAACACGTGCAATCTAATATTAGAGTTAATTAACTTAAAGTATACATAACACCTGGAAAGTGTAATTTCAAATCTAGGATATCAATACCAAAATCCATAACAATTACTTCATTTGGTACAGCGGACTGTCATTGACTCTACTAAATCCTGGGATTGTCTTGGATTAGTTTGAATTGACATAAGCTGGATTAAGTACTTACCTACGTTTGGCGGTGCGTCAGACTAGAGGTGTCAAACGGGCTGTGCCGGGCCGGCCCGTCCCATTTAAACTCGTGCTTTTAACATTTTCGTGTCGTCCTGGGCCGGTCCATTTAACTTAGCGGGCCGTGCCGTGCCAGCCCATTTAGTAAAATCATAAATCCCAGCCCGGCTCAAAACCCATGTCCAAATTGAAACGGGCCAGGCCGGGCTCGTGCCGTGCCCGTGCTCGTGCTCGTGCCATACTCGAGCCCAAGAACTAACCCATTTAATTTGAATTTTTTTTTCCCTTGATTTTTTTTCCACTACATAATTCATATTATAAACATAAAAAAATATAATTAGAAGCAAGGAATGATAAACTATTTAAAAATATTAATCAATCAAACATCTAAACAATATGAAAGTTTGGAGGGCAAAAAAATAGCCTCATTAAAACCTTGCCTTAAAAAACCCCCAAAGGAGGAAAATCCGATCAAGGAAAAAGTGTATCATTGCCCTCCCAAATTACACAAAATGGAAAACAAAATTAATCTAGGACACCAATGCAGTCAATCAAATACTTGTCCAAAATTAATCTCAACTAACTTTCTTCATTAAGGGAACTTGTGCTGTCATCTTCAAAATATGAGAGATCTTCATCTACAAAACTTTGAGTTCGAAAATCAGCATCTTCCCAATCCTTAAAACACATAAGTGTCTCGCATAGATTGGTCTGGAGTTGAATGCCTCAACCAAAGCACTAGTCACTATGTTGCCAACGCTTTCAAGCAGGTAACTTTTATCGACTTCTGGGTTTTTTTAAAATATATTTAAAAATATGTATAAAGTAGAAATTGCTGTTCTTGGTTTGATTCAACTTCTGGGTTTTTTTAAAATATATTTAAAAATATGTATAAAGTAGAAATTGTTGTTCTTGGTTTGATTAACATTCTTAGCTTAAAAAATATGTGCGATGGGGAGGAAACCACGCATGGTTTGTTATTGAAAAGTACTTCACGCATGGTTTGGCTTTGGTTACTGAAAAGTACTTCACACATTGTTATTCCAACTTTTTTATTTTCTTAAAAAAATGCATGCCCTCATTGTTATTCCAACTTTGTTATTTTCTTAAAACAATGAAGATATTCCACGCATGGCCTCATTGTTATTCCAACTTTTTTATTTTCTTAAAAAAATGCAATAGAGGCTTGAAGCGGGCTCGGGCTCGGGCCGTGCTTGAAGCGGGCTCGGGCTAAGTCCATTTAATTTCGGGCCACGGGCCGGTCCGGTCCATTGGACCTTTTTTTAAATCCCAGCCCGGTCCAAGCTTTCATACCGTGCCGAGCACGGCCCACTAATATTCGTGCTCGTGTTGTGCTGTGCCTCATTTAAATGGGCTGAACTCGTGCCGTGCCTGGGCCGGCCCGTCCTTTGACACCTCTACGTCAGACTAGGAAGCTGGATTGAAAATAGTGAAGACCTATGTTTGGTGCTATGTCGGACTAAAAAATAATTATTTTAATATTTACATTTAATTAGGAGTTTTAATCTAAAAATAAATTAAATAAATAAATAAAATTATGATATTTTTTTGTCTAGCATTTTCTTCTTCTATTCTTTCTCTCATTATTTTATTTAGGGAGTTGATTTTTCCACCCCTATTTTCTCCACTTTAACTCCATTTTGCTTTTTAATACCTTTTAATCAATTTTGTTCTTTTTTATTTTTTCACTTTTATATTATTTCTTTTTCTTTATACTTAATTTTCCAATTTGCACTCTATTTTCAGTTTTTTTTTCCCTTTAATCGAGTAAGAAATAATTAACGTTGTGTATTTGTCTAGGCAAAATTACATGGTCCACTTACAAAAACTCATGCCCCACAAATAAACCTTGCAGCCTTTTTTTTTTTTTTAAGAAAACAAATTTTAAGTGGCCACAAAGAAATATAAATGCATCTAACTACATATTTTTACATTTTTTTTTCCATGTTCGTCTTGCTCTTCTCCGTCATAACCATTCGGAAAACATATATTGAATGAAAAAAAAAATTATGAACTTGTGGACATGAATCGGAAAATGAAATTGAGTTTGAGACTATGAGCTTCAAATTCACATTAATGGAGTTCTCTTTGTTTCATATGAGATCATTTCAAACCTTCATTTTGTTTGAGTACCTTCTAGAAAATACAAACAGCCAAGGATTGAAGAGAAAGAAAAAATAAAATAATGGAAAAGAATTCTTCTTATATAAATATTTTATCATTCCAAGTCTGTAGGGGAGTCCAAAAGCCTAGGTTTTGTTATGTTACAGTGATGATGGTGAAATCCAAAAGCCTGGGTTTTGATTAGGGGTGGGCATCTAAAACCAAAATACCGAAACCGTACCCTAACCGAACCGTACCATACCAATTTTATACCGTTTCATTCGGTACCGATCAAATATCGGTACCGTACCGTACCGTACCAATATAGTATGGTATGGTAGCAGTATCAAGTATTTGGTACCGATCAATACCGTACCGTACCGAATACTATTTAGATATATAATTTTCTATTGAATATGTTGATGGATATTGCATATGTTGATTAGGATTTGGTTGATTTGGATATTGAATATGTTATATTCAATGGATATTGAATATGTTTATTAGGATTTGGTTGATTTGGATATTGAATATGTTGATGGATATTGAATATGTTGATTAGGATTTGGATATTGATAATTGAATATGTTGAATCTTTGAATTTGTAACTTAGGCATCACTTATTTTGGTAAATGAATATGTTGAATATTGAATTGGTTCATTTTTAAGTTGTGTCATTTTGGTACCGAAATGGTACCGATACCGACACGGTATGGTATGGTACGGTACCAATTTAGACAAATGATAATCCCATACCGTACCATACCGATTTAATTTCCGGTATCGGTAGCGGTACGGGCTCAATACCGTACCATACCGTACCGTGCCCACCCCTAGTTTTGATCACTCTCATTGCTTGAGTATCCATATCAAAATATTAATGTGGAGTGATGGTGGAATAGGAAGGAGAAAGAACAAAAAAGAACAAAATTGATTGAAAAGTATTAAAAAGCAAAAGGGTGTAAGCAAATCAGCTCCCTTTATTTATTCTTCTCTCTCTCTCTCTCTCTCTCTCTCTCTCTCTCTCTCTCTCTCTCGTTCTTTCCGTTCACGTTTTCTTCTTTTCTTTTCTTCCTCTTTCTTTCCTTCTTTCTTCTCTCTATTATGTTATGGTGCTTGGTTATTGGTGGTGATGATGGTCGATTAACTGATTAGGTGGTGATGATGGTCTGATTGGGTCTGTGGTGGTGGGGTTTTAATTCAAGCCAAGGATCATCTTCCATTGGCAGAATTTGCCTACAATAACAGCTATCAGGCCAGGTATAAGGATGGTGCCCTATGAAGCACTCTATGGAAGGCCGTGTCGATCACCTTTGTGTTGGGCAGAAGTTGGTGACAATGTCCTGTTGGGCCCTGATTTTATTCAAGAGACCACTAAAAAAGTAAAAATCATCAAGCAACGCTTATTGACAGCGCAGAGTCGACAGAAAAGTTATGCAGATTCGGAGAAGGAGGCCATTGGGATTTAATGTGGGTGGCCATGTTTTTCTAAAAGTCTCCCCACGAAGAGGAGTGAAGAGGTTCAGAAAGACTGGGAAACTAGCACCCCGATTTATTGGACCATTCGAGATCCTAGAACGGATTGGAGAGGTAGCCTATAAGTTGGCCTTACCTCCTCAACTCTCAGATATTCATAATGTTTTCCATGTCTCCATGTTAAGAAAATACGAGCCAGACCCGATGCATGTTTTGGATTGGGGAGATTTGGAAATAGATGAACAATTGATGTTTAAGGATATGCCTGTTCAAATACCTGGATCAAAAAGAGCAAATTTTGCGTACAAGGGTCATTCCGCTAGTCAAGGTTTTATGGCGTCGCGGAAACACCGAAGAGATGACTTGGGAGTTGGAATCCGAAATGCGCACCAAGTATCCAGAGTTATTTATCTTAACTAGGTGTTCTAATCTGCGTACTTTCGAGGACGAAACTGCACAAGATTAAGCTAGCTGGACTTAAGGTAAGGTTTCCTAATTTCCCGATGATTGGGCTATGTCACTTTTAATCTTGGTGGTTATATATAGTACTATAAATGTGAATATTATTATTGATGTTTTTCCATGAATATTATTTGATGTTGTGTGAATATTATTATTAATGTTTTTCCATAGATATTATTTGATATTGGATGAATATTATTATTCATGTGATTAAATCATATATATTATTGTTATTATCTGTGGCATTATTCTCAGAGAGATAAATGATGTTTGTGTTGCACTACATATGCATCAGAAATACAGTAGTGTTTTGGAGTGTGTGTGTGTGTGTGTCGTTTGAGATATATCTAAGGGGTGGGAGAAGGCTTTAGATATATCTGAATAAATGTGGAATATATTCAAGTAACGGGAGCAAAGCTTGAATATATTGAGGTGATGGGAGCAGGGCCTCTAATGATAAGTGAAAGTTGAGAAATTCGTAAACAAAAGAAAAAATGGGATAAGGGATGGATGGGCACTAGTTCATATTTTAGGGTATTCGGAGCAACAATGGTAAAACGTATGGTATGGGACATGCAGACTTGTTGCCTTCGGATATGAATTAGTGAGATTAGAAAGGAGTGAGTTCATGGCATCACCGCATATGCAAATTTATCTATCTGGTATGATTGCATAATTTGTATATCTTGTGTTGTTTGATGCATGACACTTTAATTAACTGTGATAGCTGACTTTGAGGGGTTTGACGGCTACTCTATTGGGCATTAGAATGCTCATACCCTAATAGATTGTGCAGGATTAAAGAATAAGTTTGAGGAAGCGGGTTCAACTAAGCTGTTGGGCTTTTATTGTTGATTTGTGTAATTAATATTTGTAAGTAGTCAACTGTTTGTTAAAGATCTTAGTGTGTAGATAACTACAAGTTACTACGACTCTGATTTTGTGATGTTAAGTAAATTTGTATTATTTTGTGGCTTTATTTCTCATCATATCATGGTTGTAGGATTTTATTCTTATGACTATGATATGACTCATACCATTATGATTAAGGAATATTCTTTATTTTTGAAATCGAGTCGTGACAGTATTAGACAAGCGAGTCCGGTGCTTTTCTCATTGTTAGATTATACAATCCCATTTAAGTTAATCTCATTCCTTACCAAACATGAATTTCAACCATTATTTAATCCAATCTAGTCCAACGAGGCATACCAAACATGTCATAATTCATTACTGTCCATAAAAAATTACATATCTAGAAACAAAAAAACAATGCGTTGACGTTTGTGGTATTTGAAGACCCCTTTCAAACTAGGTCTGGTCCTCTTGTCCCCTGGCTTTTCACCATTTTGACTACTAAGTCTCAGATTTACCTTACACGTGTTGGGCACCTTTCTCAATCTTATCTCGATGTTGGGCCCAACTGTGACCCCACACCTCAAATCTAAAACTTAATCTACACCCTCCGATTATAACCCAACGAACTACTACACCCTAGATTTAAAGGCGACCAACATCAAAGCCAAAGTCAAATAAAGAAATGATATGACGTAAAAAGTATCATTATGGGTCAAAACCCTCCTGAAAACGTTAAAGAAAACGTGCCGTACGAGGCAAGAGATTGAAAACGTGAAGGCCTGCTTTTTCATTCTTATACGACATGACGTTTTTCTGGTCCAGACAGTCTTGTCATCCAACCATCCCTTCCCTATTATATATTCTGCTAAAAAAACACTCGAATTCGACCGAAAAAAAAAAACTACTAAAAAACAGTTTAAGAATAGAACACCAAATTCATTCTGAAATTTGTTTCTGCAACAGTCTTTTGATCTACGGTCATTAAACCCAGGTAGTCTAGTGCTGATCAATCGTTGGAGTCCACTCGACAATGTCATTTTATGATCAAAACCGTTTATTTTTCGTTCAATATTTCAAGCATCGCCCTTACAAAAATTTAGCCAAATCGAAAATCATGTCATCATTTGATTATCATTGTGAACATTATGTTTATAGAAAACGGTTATGTTCTCACATATTTAGACCTTTACATCATTAGGTTGAGCAAAATACCAGAGACCAAAGTTATGAACCTACATTTGCTAAACCAGATTACAAGCAGGTACATTCCAACCATTGAAGTAAATTCCTCTGATAAATCAACAACCAAGCTGCCGTTAACTCCAGATGCTTCCATGAATCATAAATGGGAGATGTTTTATAACATTAAGAGAGATGGGGCAGTCTATGTACAGATTCTGGTTAGTGGTGAAAAAAAAAAGGAAAAAAAGAAGAAATACAACAGAAACTACTTTGGAAATAAACCTAAAGATAGCCATAAAAACTACATTACAACATAAAATTATGGGGGGGCAAGGTTGCAAACACCGGCCACGGTGAAAGTTCTATAGAAACCCCTGTTGATCTGCCAAATCACAAAGAAAGGTTCCTCTTTGTAGCTTCCATTTTTAATAAAAGATCTTTAATATCTGCTTCCATCCTCATCTTCATATTTGAGTACTCACGATGCGCTCGATCTAGAGCCTGTAGTTCTTCAAGTTTCTTGTTCCGCATTTCCTCGGCCTCAACCAAACGCAACTTTGCTATTCTACTCCTATATTCTTCTTCAATTTTTTCATTCTTCGCAATCGCTATGCGTTTCAGCCCCTCAGCTTCTCTTCTTGCATCATCTGCTCGTGTTTGGAACATTTTAGCCTCAGCCTGCTTGATTCTCACAATGCTCTCCAACTCATCGAAGAGAGGTTCTTTCGGGGCGATTGTGTGCAACTCCGTCTCTATAATGCGTTTATCATGCTGGTGATAGTTAAAGCTAGGAAGAATGCTAGCTGCAGTTTCCAACTGAGGTGCCTTTTCTGCATATACAGACTTCAGCCATGCGGGTTCCTGGCTTGGCCCAGCAATCCCATTGCTCACTTTACCTTGATCCTTCCCAGATAAAACGGGTGTTTTGCCTAGCTTCGAATTGTCAGCATCTGAAACCAAAGTTAACAACTTAATTAGCAATCTTAAGGTTTCCATTTTCAACTAACTAAAAACAGGATTACAACAACAAAATGGCACAGCTTTCAGATTCAAAAAAGCCAAAGAGTTGCTGCTACGACATTCTGTACTTGTCCTATATCCTTAGTGATACTAGTACTACCTTTTTCCCTCTTTCCCCTTAACATTTTCCCATGAGCATAAAAAGGAAGTTCAGAATCATTGAAATAGACATTTTTAGTCAAGCCCCCAAAGAACACTAACAAACACACAAGCTGCAAGACGCATAATGTATGTAACACATCTTTTTTTTTTTTAAAAAATAATGTAAAACAAGGACCCAAAAAAAATTATGTATGCAACACATAAAACAAAGTTACAGATCATAGATCCAAAATGACAAATTTGAAATTTGCAACTATGGTTTTAGTAGCTCCTTAATGATTTTGCCTGCATTAAAAACCATCAGCTCTAATGGTTGAAGCAGAAAGAACAAACCTTCCCCAAAATATGTGCATTTTCCAGCTTCAATACATAAACAAAAGGCAAAAAAATTGTTCGATATATCAAAGGGTTTCCATATATCTCAGAACAAGGAAAACAACTGAAAACAATTCACTATTGACATCAATTCGCAAATACCCCCTAAAATCTCCATGTAACATCCGTATCTTGTAGCATTATATGCCAAAGCCACTTTCCAGATGGAAATTCCAAAATATTTGAGGAAAGTCATCTTAGAAAACTATGCATAGTGCTACATGATTGGTCTTTTATACTTCAAGAGAACTAAACAATATATGGCAAATTGAAAATATATTTTAGCCAACTTTTTTACAGACAAAAGGCATGATTTCAAAACTAACATATTATGATCAAGTCTACAGATTATGACCCCAAAAGTTTGGAAGGACAAAACAATAAATCCTTTCTGATAAAACAAATAACTTACCCACAAGGAAAGCCATGATATAACTGTAAACATCTGGAAGGTCAGACTTATGTGCCAATCTTGCCAGGGATTGATCAGCAATTTCATAAAGTCGTCTCCCTCTCATGTCCTTGCTGACAACAAAAATTCTCTTGACATATTCAAGTTCCCTAGCAAGATTTTCAATTGTCCAATCCTTTGCGAAATTCTGAAAAACCTCCTTCACAAAGCCAAACATCTCAGAGGGATGATCGCAGGCAACACAATGGAACTGCATCTCAGTAGTCCCTTGAGATCCAGTAGCACTGCGTCCATTTCTAATATAAGATTCCCGCAATGCACAATCCGCATGGCACCAATGGAGACAAACATCACACCCAATCCAACTACATGTATTTGAGGCCATATCAAATTTTGAGCACACAAGACACATACAAGCACTGCAAAAACCATTCTTTCTCGAACAAACCTTGCAATCACATTCATCCACAGGCACAGGACTCCGACAAGAAGGATTTCTGCATCTTGAGTTCAGAAAAATCTCAGCCAAATCAGAAGATGACGCATCACTCTCTTGCTGGAGGAAATCTGGTAGACCAGTCTTTAGAGCAACCAAGATTTCTAGTTGCGCACGATGGGCTTTTAGTAGCGTCTCCATGGTTATGTCAGACCTGCTTTGCAGTGCCTTCTGAAATGCAACCAGTTGCATGCGCTTATCCATATTTAACATAATCTCGCGAATGGTCTCCTTCACACATGCTGCTGATTGTCCTGTCATTTCATGAAACTTTCTGGCCATTACATGTATTGGATCAGAGACGATCCTGGCAATGATTGCCTCGACAAAATCAGCCCCACCAATGAGAAACTGTTCTTGTTCCTTCTGGCTGCTAGTTCTATATAAACTACCACTACTTTTCTCTCTCATTAGTCGTTTCCTGTCAAAACTATAATTTGATCCCATTTCATGAGATCCAACGCTATGCGAAGGTGATCTAACATCTTCCTGGTGCCTTGATTGTCCACCTGTCAACTGCTTATGGAAGCTCAGCTGCCTTTCCAATCCATTTGCCATTTTAGAGCTTCCTTCAGGATGTCTAAGATGTTGTTGCCCTTGGACGGATTGACCATTTTGAACGCCTTGTGATGATCGAGACTGTTGTTGATGAGACCCATTTCCATTCATCAAGAGTCTTTGATACAAAGGAACTTCTTTACTCTTAGCCTCATTCTGAGACAGTGCCTGCCAAGGAACTTCTTTACCCTTAGCCTCATTCTGAGCCAGTGCCTGCCAATCAATCCCCTGAAAAAGGGGGCGACTTTTAACCGATTGTTCAAAGTCCATCGAGTTCTGGGTTAGCGAACAACTAGGGTTGTGATAAAATGACTGAGAACCTGAAAAAGACACTGACTGAGTAAATCCATCCGAGTTAGTACGAAAAGTGCTTAAAGACTGAACACTCCTTGCTTGATCAGGAGAACCAGGAGCTGCCCCAATAGGTAATAAAACATTAGGCAAGCTAAGCGAAAGATCAAGTGGCTCAAGTGCCAACTTCTCATCCTTCATACTAACACCAGAGTGATCAGCTTTCTCCTGTCTCCTAACAGGAGAGGTAGAAAACAACTCGAAACCCCTAGTGCTTGGTCCTTCCATATCATTGTCCATGCAAGTTAGTAGTTCTCTGGATTCTCTGGCATTCCACCCGCCATCTTCTGCTGAATCCACCACATGGGCCGGTGCCACAGCCACGCTTTTCCCTTTGTCCTTAAAATTCTGACTCAGACCCACACTCGCATCGACCATATCCAGCTTAACCACTTCATTCTCCTCCTCCTCCTCTGTTACTTCCTTATCCGACTCGGTGATTTCATCATCATCATCATCATCATCCTCAGCCTTCACTTCAAGGTCTATTCCCTTGTCTTGCTTTGGTCCCGCTTCCAATTCCATCGACCTCTCCACAACCACGCCCTTGCTCACTTCCTCCTTGCACTCATTAACTTCCCTGAAACTCTCTTTTTCACCATCCCTATCTTCATGACCTTCCATATTCCGAGCTTCATCAATCATATCGTTCTCACTATTTGGCAACCCCTCATCTTTCTTTTCCTCATCTTTCCTTTCACACATATTCTCTTTACTCACATCTTTCACCTCTTCTTCATCCAAAGACTCGCCTTTCTCCTCCCTATTCTCTTCCTCATCCAAAGACTCACCTTTCTCCTCCCTCACCTCGTCTTCATCCAAAGCCTCACCTTTCTTCTCAACCCTATTGGTATCCGTATCAGACCCAGTTCGATCCTGGGCTTCTTCCATTTCAGCTCCACCTTCAGGACCCAATTGGGCTTCACCTTCACCTTCACCTCCTTCACCTCCAGCTCCGGCTACAGCTTCAGCTTCAGCTTCAGGCTCAAGCTCACCTTCCTCCATTTCACTACTAGCCCTACTCCCACTCTCAACCTGAACCTCCTCCGTCTCTCTCTTCCTCACCTCAACACTCTTCGACTGCTCACTCCCCACCGAGTCCTTGGACCAAGTCGGTGACTTGGACTTCGACTCGGATTTCGATCCCTTTCCATCCCTAAATCTCCTCACCGGAGACCTAACCCTAGACTGTTCGCTCCCCGAATCTCTCGAATTCGACCACGTCGGCGACCTCACATCCCTCAACCCCTTCCCTCCTCTGTCTTCAAACTCCTTCCCAAACCTCCGCCACGACAACGCTCCACTCCCTTCGCGCCTCGGCCGGTCCCGCTCCGATCGAAACCCTTTCGGAAACTCCCCCGGCGACCGCCTGGACACGGAGAAGCTCTCCGACCTGTGCATCGAGCTACGATCGTACCCTCCGCCATCTCTATTATACCGATCGAGCCCTTTTCTCCGGTCGAACCCGTCGAACTCTTGCTCTGGCCTCTTCCGGGCGGTCCTGGACCCGCCGCCGGCGCCGGCCGAGTCCCGATCATCGTAGGAGCGAGCCGGCGCCAGAGAAGACGCCGACGAGGAGGAAGAGAGCAAACCCTTGCGTACAGTGTCTGGTTTGTAGTAGAAGCTTCTGTGCGAGGTAGAAGAGGAGGTCCGACTGGGGTTCGGGTTGGGGTTCGGATTCGGATCCTTTCCATACGAATCGAGATCGTCGCTGGATCTCAGCCTCTTCATTTCTCCCCCAAATTAAAGAAACAGAAAAACAAATCTAGAAAAAAAATAAAGAAAGAGCTAGAATATGTTACATGAGCTAAAGAGGCGTGGAATTTTTCCCCGAGGACATGTTGAATTTACGGGGATTGCCACGGGAGCTGTTCGAAAGTGAGCTAGGGGGTTGTAGACAGACCGGCGGAGGAAGGTAGGGGAAAGAGGGGAGGGGTAAAATTGGGAAAACGGTGGTGGTGGTGTTGGTGTTTCAGTTTCGGTGTGTTGGATTCAAAGTTTGGTAATGTTTGAGTCAACGCAGTTTTAACTACTGAGGAGAGAGAAAGCGAGAGAGAGAGAGAGTGAGTTGGATACGCAAAGTGCGTGGAAACGCATTCAAGTGTGAGTCGTTTTGTTGGCAGAGCAAGAGAGAGGTGTACTTTTGTTTGAATGCACAAAGTAGAAAGCTGCGTACTGCACCAGGCGCACGTTAGCTGTTGGTGGTGTTAACTAAAAACTAGGGCACATTGACACATAGTAATAACACTTTGGCAAAATTGCAGGACCAAATTTTACTTTTCATCTATCATATTACTAAATTGTTACGGTGATATTTTAATTATACTTCCATTTTTAAAAATTGTCTTTTTCTTCATCTCAATCAATTTTTTGGTTAAAAATGATGACATGGCATGGACAAGTCCTGTTCAGTATGAACAAAAATGTCTTTTCAATACTTTTTGGGGTTTAATGCTGCTTCAGCTATTTCTGTTCCCTTTTTTTATCTTTTCATCAAACTGTTCTGTTTACTACAATACAAATGGTACCAACTTCTGAGTCTCCAAACCCAGGGATCAACATAAAAGAGATGAAATGTCAGAAATTTTCTGATGGAGATTTGTAAGATGGTGTTGTTCTTGTGGGGGTGGGGAAGGGGCGGGAAGAGAAATCGGGGTTGTGAAGAAATCTGGGTGGATAGGGGGAAAGAAGAAATTGGGGGGAAGAAGAAATCGGGAGCGAAGGATGTCAATCTCTCACTTTTGATATTTTTAATGTAGTGACCCACCAAAAACACTTTCTCCCACCTCTCCTTTTCAACTTGGGAAGCAAGAAGATAGAAATTTCTCTCATTGCTTTGAATTAAAAAATGGTAAAACATTCCAAAATCTTGCCTTAAAGTGCTGGTGGAGGAGAACGACGATGTTTTGGTGTTGCGCGGGGAGCGACGGAGGGAGAAAGAGATCGAGGAGAGTGGGGTGAAATACATGAGGATGGCGAGGAGGATTGGTTGGGGGGCTTTGGCTTCTGGGTTAACGGGGGTGGGTGGTGGTCATGGGGAATGGAGGGAGAAGAAATCTGGGGGGGTTAGATTAGTTAGATTTTTTATTTTTTATTTTTTATAATAATAAATATTTTAATCAATTTAAAATTAATGAAAAGACAAATATGCCTTCATTTTTAATTGAAAAGTTGATTGAGACGACGGGAAAAACGATTTCTGAAAGCGGAGGCATAATTAAAGTACCACTATAACAATTTAGAAATATGAGGGACGAAAAGTAAAGTTTGGTCTTAATCCAAAGACCATTGCTACAATTTTGCCTAACACTTTTATTAATGGCAGACGTAGTTAGATTAGTTGGTCAGGTTAATGAGTCAATGTATTTGTATACAAGTTTGAATTCCCCTTTTATAGATTAAATTAATTTGTAATAATTTAAACTAAAGTTTGTATTATAAAATAAAAGTTTTATTAATAAATTAAAAATAAACATTAAAACTTTTCATGGACGTACATCAATAAATGTTGACGTTGCAATTTTTTTTTTTTAGTACAAATGATAGTCTAAACTAAATGAAAGGGGGAATCCTCACATACACAACTAAGATGTCATGGTGGTGCGTAAGGTCTAAAATATCAATGGTTTCGGAAAATATCGGTGGTCAAAAAACACGGAAATTTCGGATGGAAAAAATAGGAAATTAACGATATCAATAAAAATTGAATAAAAATCATGGGAAGTTGTGAGAACCTAAAAATATATATATAATAATTATTTATTAATATGAATTTTTCTTATTTAAATACTTATTGTGAAGATTTATATGTTATTAAATCTTAAGCCTAGTATGAGATTATCCCTTAAGTTGAAAGATGACACCATTCTTGTTATCCATGTGTAGAGACTTAGAATTGGTTTTAATCAAACCATCATCCTCCCATTCTTCCCTCTTTCCCTCTTACTTTCTCTTCAAAAAAAAATTTGATTTTTATCCCAAATTGGGATGAGTTGTCCATCTATTCGAGGTGAGTCACCTAGTCTAAAGTTGGTGAGTCACCTAGCCTAAAATTCTTTCTTATTCTCTTTCTCTCCATTTATTGTATCATCACTCTATTCTAACTTGATGACTCACATTATTCCCTTCCTCTTATCTTGTCTTTTGATGGTGGTGTTGTGATATCATTGGCCAAAAGGGATGACTCACATTATTCTCTTAATTTTATATCTTATCCTTGGGTGGTTTAAAATATTGTATATATAAATATTATTTGGGTGCATGCATAGCCTCCCTCTATAAATATCATGCTTTCTTACTTCAATCATTCATTCCAATCCTTTAAGATAGATTTCTACCATGAAAAAGAGAGAGAGAGAGAGAGAGAGAGAAGGAAGAAAAAGAAACAAGATGAAGAGCATGTGTGTTTGTCTTGCAATGTTTCATACTTATCATGGTGAGTGGGTTATGTAATGTGTTCTAAAAGTTCTTATTTTGTGATAAATGTGAAAATCATGGGTTTATTCTATTTACAAACCTCTCTCTATTTTCAAGTCAAGCATGTCTAATTTATGCAATATTTCACACAATATATATTATTTGGAGTTTTTGTGAAGTATGTATTATTCATGGAACATAAGAACTTCAATAACGGGGTATCCGAAGGATAAATGTACCAGACGGGGACATATGGCAGTGAGGCCAATAGGGGTCACGTGCTGAGTACAATTTGTGAAGGATAACCAAGATATGAAGTAATGATGTGATATGATTTGGATTTTGTATCTTTTTATTATATATTTTTTTTTTCTAAAGTGTGTAAAATGACATTGTTTGACTGACATATTACATCATCTACTCATTGAGCGGTGGTTTGCTCATTCCTCACCTATTTTATTTTTTTCAGATCAATTAGTGGGGAAGACAAAGCCGAACCAGAGAAGTTGGATTAGTTTAGAATGATAAACTTTTTTGTATATCTTGTACCCTTGTAAGATTATTATTATTTTTAATAAATATAATTGTAATGTATTTTTACCAATTTTTCAGTCATTTTATTTCTTTCTTTCAATTCACGCACCCTGATTCATGAATATTCTTTATTCTCAAATGGGGTCGTGACAAAAGTGTAAGAAAAACTTGGAAATTTTTCGTGAAACTTCGGAGGATGTTTATTTAGTCAATTATCTATTACTTTATCACAAAAATCCTTTTCATTGATTTCTCATCCAAAGATTGATGATTTTATACAAAAATAAAATCTCCAAATGACAAAGTTTGTCGTTAAGATTAGATTGCATATACTTCATTGATGTTAATTTTGTCAGTTGCATAAGTTTTTTTTCAATGGAATTATCAATTTTTGGATAAATAACTAACAAAAAGAGGTTTTGTGATAACAAACTGAAACTTCAAGGGGTGTTCATTTAATTTTTGAGACCTTAGGGGTTTTTGTGAAAACAGAAGAAACCTTATAGGGTGCTAGTGTAAATAACTCTTTAAATTTTTCGTTGTCTTCATCATCTCGATATTATTCGATATTATAGCAATATTTTGACCAAATGTTGCTGAAGTATGAGATATTATCGACGTCGAAATATTTTCTGATATTGTCGATACTTATACAATATGTGTATGGATATGTTCCAAAATATCTAGACCCAAAAAATGATAATATCCTCGATATTTCGTTGATAATAGTGATATTGTAGTCCTTAGTGGTGCAAACCTAGACCTCTGGTCAGCAAGTCAAAACCTTTTTTCATTAAGCTGGATCCTGTTGGTAATAAAATATTCATATTAATGTACAATAAATTTGGTAAAGTAAGCCTATTAATTAGATCAACACTACTTTGAAGAAAAACAATTTGTTCCGTTTAATCTCAATAATTTGTTAAGAATATCGAAAATACTATGAATATTGAATACAACGAGATCATCAAGTTTCGGTTTGTTTTATAGTGCGACAAATAATTTGAATAAAAAAAATAACCTACGTATAATGTGACTTATTTTAGATGCTTGAGATGGGGAGACTATAACATAATGGCCTAAAGTTACATCAACTTGTGATGAATATGGCAAAAGAACGACCATTTTTTTCGAAGGATGGGTTATTTCCTTTTTAATAATTCACTTATTCACTTCACAAATCAATGATTCACAAACACACGGAAGAAAATTTTCGTCATTGTTGGTACCATTCTTCAATCACATTCTAAACACTGCTAATAATAGTAATATATAAAGTAAATATGAGATTTCGAAACGTTATTTACTTATAATGTTTACTTGTCAGAAATGGGTAGTTGAATATTTTTCCACTTATTGCTTCTTGTGTATCTGCTAATTGTGTATCGGTTAACATATGGGTAGTTTAATAATTTCAATTCATGGCATCCCTTACATTTACTAACACATAAAAGAAAAATTAATATATTTTTTTAATTTTTTAACGTTAAAATTTGTAGTCAAATATTCTCGCTTTTTATATTAATTATTTATGTCACATCAAGCAAAAGAAATTAATATGAAATGAAAATTGTTTTAAAAATGATTCTGTAGCCTCGTAATGTCAACATGCCTAATAGTTGAAGGCGGCTTGGGCTATGCAGCTACGTAAAACTTTAAAAAAACCCATAAACAAACAAGAGCCGTCCGTTTTTTTAAGCAATCAAATTGTTTTATTGATTGGAGGAAACCGTTGTTTATTTGATTCGATGGCCGAAAATAAAGAGGGGCCGAATCACTATAAAACTTTGGGAAGAGAAACAGAGAGAGACGTCGAGAGCCCATTAAACTGTTCAAATCGTAGCCCATGACCCTAACAAAGCGCCAAACCATTTGAACCCTTTTCCTTTTCCTCTCTAGGTATAAATCCATTTTCTTTAACCAATAAAAGTTGGGTTGAATGTCCTTCTAATTCCGGTGTTTTGTTTGGATTTTTAATCTAGTTATTTTGGTTTGATGTCTTTTTGTGTGTAATTTGGGCATTAAAGTGAGCACATAGCATACATTTGAGAGGTTATCACATTGAAGTCGATTAACGTCCAGTTAGGCAAAATTGAGAAATTTTCGGTGTAACAATACCCTTATTTGGTGTTTTCAATGCACTCATGTTATAATATGTGTGTTTATTTATTAATATAATGCCATAAAATTGATATGTTGAGATTTTTTATGCAATTGTTACACAATCACGTGTTGTTACCAATCTAAAAAAGAAAGTTAGGAAAAATAGACCGAGATTGTTAACTAAATAAAACACAAGAAACAAATTGTCCAAATACAAAACACAAAAGGCCAAAGTAACAATTTGACAAAGCATATCGACCAAAATGGTATTTCGGCCCTTAAAACTGGGTGGAAACCACACATCATACACCAGCCAGTTCCAGTTCAAAGTCGTTGGGTTCCAAAAACAACCCAATAGCCAAGCGTCCAAAAAGTCGTTGGGTACCACTTGCTTTTACGGTTTTCAGAATGAAAAGAGTTGAGAAACTAGACAAAAGCAGGCCCATAGATACTTTTATCTGGTCATCAACAGTATATAGAAAATGACTTCTTCGCCTATGTTAAGTTTTTATTGATCCAAAAACTGGAGTAAACTTTTGTACGCATCAGCTACCACCAACGTGGGAAAAATTTGTATATCACGGAATAACATTATTTTATTATCTCCAACTAATCACGTTCCGTCATGTATGATAACTTTTTCACTGACATCGCAATTAGTTGGGGATAACAAAATTGTGTTTATCCCTATAACATGCAAGTTCTTCGCATACAAAACTTGATCTCAACATCCAATTGGAACTTGCCACATCAAAATGGGACCAATACATACCAAACCTGAAAGTGAAATCTTCAAACTTGGTTTATCAGCATGATAATAAACTCCTCAATCTTGTTGACCAATTCACAGTTCAATTTGCTAAACTAACACAAATCAAGCTAGATCTTCAACAGATTTACAACACAAATCAAACTTGATAGTAAAATGTTAAAACTTAGCTTATCAGCATGATAATAATAAAAACAACAATTTAAAATACAAGGGGAATAATGAGCTAGAATTCCCACAGCAAGCTTCTTTCTTGCACACTCAATTTTTAGCCTTAAAACATCAACAACAACAAAAAACTAGTCCTAGTCCTCTTCACTTGCATCAAAATCAGAATCCGCACTGACCTCCTTCTCACTCTCCGAGTCACTCAACACATACCTTGTCTGCCTGCGGTTTGCCCTCTGAGGTCTAGCTCTGGCCGCCACTGGAGCGTCACTTCTTTCTTCGGTGGATGGAGTGTCCACCTTCTCTTCACTTTCAGCCATCTCAACCTCCAAACTAACTCTGCCCATCACGGAACCACTTTTCTTGTTGAATGGGGATGCCCTCATCTTCCTCACTTTCGACTCTGGTGAAATCCCAGTAGTTGCAGCAGGCTTTAACATGTCAGTTAAAAGCTTCTGGCCTGATGATGATGAGGCTTGAGATTGCTTGTTAGCTGCGCCTCTCTTCTTTGCCGCCGCAGGGGGTTTTGATGCCTTTGTAGTTCCAGCTGCTTTTCTCCCTCCCTTCTTTCCTGCTGCTGGGGCAGCTGCTATTTCTACCTCAAAATCCCCGTCATCATCTATTTGCATGGCCCTTTTGCTAGGTTCTTTTCTCTGGACTGGTTCTTGTGGCACTTCGGTTTCCTTGCCTGTCGCAGTAAAACTAAGTTAATTCACCACTTACTGATTAGCTGGAAAAGCTTGTAAAAGGAACCATGAAACTCATTATTCATGCTTCTTTTTAAATGAACATTGCAAGTTAATCCTAGTTTTTTTTTCCAATTACTGAGAAAAAGGAAAAGAAAAACTAATGTTCATTAGATAAGCACATAATTAAATTCCTCTGCATGTTCCATTCTCTTTTAATCCAGACATGGCCTCTGTTCGATAAATCATAAATGTTATCCAGCAGCAGTCTCTAGGAACGTAAAACAAAGTTAGAATACACAAAGAAGTATAAATATAGCGCGTACCTGCTGAATTTTCGGGAGATGAATCAAGATTATAGGCAGCTAGTCTGTCTTTCAGCTCAAGCACTTCATCATCATCATCACTCAAAACTACAGCAGATTTTGCCTGCTGCTGTTAAACAAACAGAATAACATAAGTTACAGCTTTCAAAGGTAAAACAAAACAATTAGAAATAAAGCAGCAGCGCAAACCTTCTTGCCAGCAGGAGCTTTCTTTGCAACTGCTCCAACTTTCCGTTTCACTATCTCAGGAGCTTTCTCTGACAAAGCAAGCAGATCATATTAGTTAAATGAGTACATAAACCAAAAATTCCAAGACGAACTAATGTCTGGGATATTTTTAAAAGAAAGCTTTTAACTAATCTAGGCTTACCCATTTCAAACACAAAACTGGAAGATGTTTCCCTGCTTTCAGCTGCCTCTGCATTGTTGGCCTTCTTATTATTCTTGCGTGGGTTTTTGGGTGCTGCTTTAGAAACCTTAGCGGCAGGTGCATTTTTCACTTGGTTTCGTGATTTCTTTTTTGCCTCCTCTGCCAGAGCCTCACTTTTCTCCAGCTCCTGATAGAAATAATAATACATCATACATGAGAAAGGTATAAAGCATAGTGAATAAAGAATGGTGAAACAAAATTAATTTTTAATACATACACCAAGTTCCATTTCAAGAGCATCAAGATCCTTCAACCACAGTGACCTTGGTGTTGAATTTCTCAACTCAGCAACCTCGTTATTGACCTTATCCCTATCAGCACATAGGGCCTGAACCCTCTCAATGGTCAAGGACCCAATTGCCATGGATATGAGATACTCATAATCACTAATACGTGCTCCATTTCCACTGGCAGACTCAGAGTTCTCTTCCGTTTCTTCTGTATCTTCAATTGCCCCAGCAACTTCTGGCTCTTGGGCCTTGGTCTTCTTTGGAAAGGGAGTGAAACCTTTCTGTTGGAGCTCAAGGAATAAATCAGCCCTCCTTCTATTGCTCACAATGATCTCTCCATTTACGACAGCCAGGATAAACCTGACCTTGTTTTCCAATTTTAACAACTCCATCTCAAGGTTATCCAATAGTACTTTCTGCATATATAATAGAAAATCAGTTAACAGTTGTATCCGTATCCAGGTCAACAATTCAAACATTTTTCTCCTGATGAACTCACCTTTCTTTTCTCATAGAATTCAAGTCTTAGGTGAAAAAAGTCCTCAAGAACTGCAGAAAGAAGAAAATAAACAAACAGGAAGTCCAGTTATATGAATTGTACAACAAAGAATTAATCAAACAACCTCGAATTGTGTCACATACTTTGTTCTGGAGTGTCGTATTTCTTTATCACGCCTTTTGGATCAAACAAGTGCATATTACTTGTGCTAATGCTGGTGGTCAGTTTAAATTTCTTCAGCAAACCCTCTTGCCTGGCAGCCATTAAGTTCTCTTCAGGTAAGTGGACTATGATATCTACAGTACTGTGATCACTGTGCTGTGTGAAACCCTGTAGCATGCATAATGCACTTAGAAACTGAAAATGATCTGAAACACATAATGTTGATGAATATTGCAACTGTCAAGAGTTTTAGGTGACCTTACCTCAATGAATGGATCCTTGGCCTTGTCATTTCCTTGAGAGATAGACTCAAGGAATTCCTTATAATCTTGAGTCCACCTACGGATTGGCAACTCCGAAATCCTGACTGTTGTCTCATTGCCCTCCTCTATGATCCCACATACGGTGTAGCTTACACCTGATTCCTTGACAGTTTTCTCGATAGTTCCAGAAAATCCTCTGTACCAGGGATCCATTGGCACCATTGCTTCACCATTAAGCAAGCGCCTTACATTTGCAACAATGTCTCTTGGATTATAATTAGGAATGTAAGAGCTCCACCCTGTCCCAATTCCTTCACTACCATTAACTAAAACTGTTGGTATAATTGGAACATACCTATAAAACAAAAGCCATATGTTAGTTATATTTATCCACCATCAATCTAAATGCAGTGTTCTTACTGTAGAGACAGGAAAAATTATAAATACCAAGTTGGCTCAATAGATTGCCCATCTTCATCCAAGTAGTCAAGAAGTCTGTCATCATCCTTCGGGAAAAGGAATCTTGTAATAGGAGAAAGCCGAGTAAATATATAACGAGCACTTGCATGGTCTTTGCCTCCCTAAGGTAGCAAAATACAAATGTAAATAAAAATATCTTGGAATACAGTTACGCAAGATGACAAGCTTCAATATTCTTAAATAATTGACATGCATGGTTAGTCTCACCAAGTTACGGGTACCAAATTGACCATTTGGTTGAAGAAGATTGATATTATTGCTGCCCACATAATCCTGTGCCATTCCAATGATAGTACTCGCAAGACTCTGCTCACCATGGTGGTAGGCAGAATGCTCAGACACATAACCAGAAAACTGGGCAACTTTTGCTTCCTTCACAAAGTTCCTCTTAAAGGAGCAGAACAGAATCTTCCTTTGACCTGGCTTCAAGCCATCAACCATTGAGGGAATTGACCTTTGCAGATCAGCCATAGAAAACTGTATAAGCTCTTTGTGAACAAAGTCACTGTACTTTATAAGCTTCTCCTTCTGATCAAGATGTACAGAGGGCTGCAAATACAGAGAGTTAAGAGTTTCCATAGAATAATTTCCAAAATAAAAATGTAAATGTAAATTGCCAAAACTTCCCACCTCAAACTGCCGAAGCCAGTTCTTCCTCTCTTCTATTTTCTTCTTACTGAAAGCAAGCTCAATTGCCTCCCCATCACGCTCATCTATCCAAATAAAATCTTTCTTGTGCATAGCTAGATTTTGAAAATAGTCCCTCCCTTCTTTAGACGTGCTTGTTCCCAACCCCTAAAAGGATATTAATGTAAGTAGAAGAATAAGAATATAAAAATGGTACAATTTCAGTAACACTTCACGGACCATACAAAAAGATGGTACAATTTCTGTAAGTATAAGAATTAAGAATATTTCACTTAAAGTGAATACAAACCTTATAATACTTTATGGACCAGCCACTTGCATTGCCCCTCAAACTTTCCTTCCATGCCTCATACTCAGGCATGGAGTAAAATGCAAGTGATTTCCCATTTTTGTGAGTTGCCTGTATAGAAATAATATAAGTTATAGTTGTCTTTCAAGAACAATCTTCCACGTATGTTGAATTTGCTAAGCAAAATAGCTAAATCAAGTAAGCCAACCTTGACAATCGGAGTTATAAACTCAACCAAAAAAGATGGAATTTTAAGCAGTGATGGCCAGAAGGAATGAATGAAGTTGATCAGAAGTCCTTTGATGTGGGAACCATCATGATCCTATACAAACATTAAACTTCTCTTAGTGATCAGAAGAGAAAGAAATGCTGTTAAGGTTTCATAGACAATTTCAAACGAGAATAAAACCAAAAGAAATAGAAGCTCGAGGCATTCAACCTGATCAGTCATAATCATCAGGCTACCATATCTCAAGGACTTAAGACTGGTATACTCTTTATCTTGCTGCAGTCCAAGAATCCTCTTGATATTCTTAATTTCCTCATTATCCCTGACCTGAGTGGCACTAGCTTCTCTTACATTAAGCAGTTTACCTCTCAATGGGAAAACACCGTAATGATCCCTACCTACAACAGCAAGCCCTGCCATCTGTGTAGGATAAGGTATGTTAATCTATTGTAGACAAACAAGTTAAATGAATGTACCGAATTTGTACAATATGAAAACTTACTGCAAGAGCCTTAGCTGAATCCCCTTCTGTCAAAATCAAAGTACACTTTTCAGAGTTCTTCCCTCCAGCTAAGTTAGCATCCTCAAGCTTGTTGATATTATGAACCCTCTCTGTTTTTGTCCCATCAGTTTTCTTCAGGTCTTTGTTCTGCTTAAAATTTGCCCAAGAGAGGAGACTATCCACAATTCCAGACTTTGCCACTGCAAAATAATTAGTACATGAAAAATCAAGTTTGAGTATTTCAGTCTAGTTGTCTACTTGAACAATTGAACTAGTGTTACATACCTTTACTTAAGAACGCTGGTGTAAGTTCACATTTAGATCCAAAACTATTTGGGCGAATCGTCAAAGTTTCCTTTGTTTGGGAATCAAATGCAGGGTTGTCAATAAGAGCATTGACAAAGACCCATAGATAATTCTTCACATTATGGGCTTTGAGGTTGGCATTCTTGTTCTTCTTATTTACAATATTCATCACATGATTCGTGATTTGATTTGTGACGTAATCAACATGAGTTCCACCCTTGATTGTTGCAATTCCATTCACAAAGCTGACCTGGTAAAAAGAAATCCGACAACATGAGACTCACAATTCCAAGTGTACAAAACTTAGTAATTTCTCTATATCAAATTTTTTTTTGTTCAAACCTGTTGAAACTGCCCGTCACTGAGACTAACACAAATCTCCCACCTATCATTAACTTTCTCTGTCATCCTGTCAAATGAGTAGACAGTGAGAAAATTCCTATTATAAAGAACAAGAAAAAAGAATGAAAGATTCAGAACCAATAACTTCATAACAAGAACCTTGGAAGGGGAGTATCTCTAGATTTACAGGCAGATTGTAAGTAGAGGTCAACATAATCAAGAAATGACTTTACAGGGACCCTCTTTCCATTCAGCTCAACCTTCACAGTCTTTCCAAGGCATCCAGCCAAGTCAATCACTCTCTTTTTCATCAATGCAACCACGTCATCTTCCAGATGGGTCATGTTAAACTTCGATAGGTCAGGCTTATATGTAACCCTGGTCCAGTTCTCACTCTCTTTACACTTGGTGATGACTGGCTCAGTTTTCTTCCCCATGTTGTTAGTGAACACCTGAAATCAGCAAGAATCAGATTATTCAAGTGACATAAATGAGCATGATATCTCTGCCAATTGAATAAAACTCATAAATATACTTGGAAGTTGGTGTTCACCATTTCGAACCCATAAAAAGTGAAATCCTAACATTTGAACATTTTGTTTTTCTTCACTATTCATATAATTTCATCAATCAAAAGGATCCCATGATGAAAAGAAGGAGATTATTTTCCTGGAGGGTCCTCGAAACAAAATTAGGCTAACGCCATATGATGGTCTTTTGTGTGTAAAAAGTAAAGTTTTCCGTTCATGTCCACATCAATGTTATCAAACAAACCCCTAAACGACTAACACAAAACTACTACACTAGCACACTATTACTAAAATACAGTCAAATCAAGAATTACATGCAACCCACAAACAATACACACACTCACATAATTTTCAAAAGATAAAGAATAAAACCAGAATTACAATTGGATACTAAATTCAAGATCCTATACCAGGTCCAATCCAAGCACAGCAGGCTTCAAACTGAAAATGAAAAAAACCTAAAAGCATCGGATACTACTCCACAAGAATTGAAAGCCTAGATCCGAATCAATCGGAAACCTACCTAGTCAGGATCCATCATTTTAACAAAAACCATAAAGAATCCCGAATAAATCACAAGTTACAAAAACGAAAATGCATATAAAAAACGAACACTAATTAATCAGAATCCCAGTATATAAAAACAGCAATAACAAACCCTAATTCCTCAATTCCACCATACATTAAAATCCTACAATACGAACCAAGCATCACAAAACTTCTAGAAAACACATATTAATACCTGCTTGTACTTCTTCTGTCGCTTTCCGTCAGCAGTCTCGATGATGAACTCGGTAGAGAAAATGTTCGTAAGCTTGGCACCATAGCCGTTGCGACCACCGGTGGTCTTCTTCTCCGTATCGTCGTAATTGCTACTGGTCAATAGGTGTCCGAAGATCAACTCCGGCACATACACCTTCTCCTCCTGGTGAATCTCCACGGGCACTCCAGCCCCATTGTTGTAGACACTTATACAGTTCTGCTCGACGTCAATGGTGACTTTCACGGCGTCCATGGACGAGTCTCGCTGTTTATTATCGGCGGCGTTGACGAGGATCTCGTCGAAGATCTTGTACAGTCCGGGAACGTAGCTGATAGAACGATTAACCATCTCGTCGTTTTGGTAGACCCATAGGATTTGGGTGTGCTTCTCGATCGACCCGATGTACGTGTCGGGTCGGAGCAAGATGTGCTCGAGCTGGCTCTTCTTCTGGTACATCTCTTCGATCGTCTTCCCTTGGCCATCAGTTGGGGCTGGGGCTATGTTCGCGCTGTTGCTGGTTTGGAGCGGGCGTTTCTTATCGATCGCCATGGCTGTGGCGTTTGGAGAGACGGAGAGACGGAAGGTTCCAGAGAGAGGAAATGAGTGAGTGAGAGAGGGGGGTTAGGGATTTAAAGGAAGGGTGCAACGGTCAATAGGAATTTGAATTCAAATGGAGGAGTTTTGGGCGCGGTGTTTTGAAATTTTGGGATGGGCGATCAGACGGCTGTGGTTTTGAGTTTGGGAATCCCGTGGATATGATGAAGGGAGACTAGGACAGAAGGGAATCAAGGGATTCGGTCCATCTCTGTTACAATGGTGCGTTGCGTTTTTGATGAGTTGGCTGCAGGATATGGTTTCTCATATGATTATCTCATCATGAATATTTGTTTCTTTTTTTCAACATTTATTTTTCTATGTAGAACATTTGTGTTATTTTTATTGATTATGGGTTTTCTTTTCTTTTTTTGAAGAGAAAAAAAAAACTACACTTGAGCTTCGTCTGGCGACTTGGATATAACTCACTAAATTCAAAGTATTTTATAGAGGAAATGAATGTAGAGGTGAATGATTTTATCATTACGTGGAGATTAGAAAGAATAAGTTATAAGGTGTTGACATCTTACCATTTTGGGAATTGAATGAAATTTTCTTCTTAAATAATCCATCTTTCCACCTTCAACTTGGACAACACTTCTTCATTTCTTCCTTCAACATGTCTAAGTTGTTCAGTACAATTCAATCTTAAATACCAAATGAGAATATTGTTTGCATTCATAATGTATGAATCATAAATTAGCATCTATATTGAAAAGTGGCACTATTTCTAACACCATTCCAATTTCTCTCTACTTATTTTAATATTTTTTTTACTACAAATTTTCTCTTATATAAAACGAATAGTGGTGGTGAAAAATACACCACTCATACTGAAAATGGCTTGTTAAAAATACACACACACAAAAATTGGATCACGGTTGTTTGACTGTCATTTATCTGTGTGGAAAAATGGCTCCTTATGCAAGGACCCAAGTTGTGTGTTTAAATCATCCTCCCTTATTATCGTTTGTATAAAAAATAAAATAAAATAATTTAAGATTGTACAAGTATGCGAAAACAACCCGAAAGATAATGCAATTCAAGAAAGTTAAAAACTACAACTCATTTCTCAAAATAAAACTAACTTAAGCGCTCAACTCCCTTTAGGACACCATCCTAAAAGAACTTTTGCTTTGTTTTGAGCATCTTCGAGGGAATATTCAAATGAAGTACACAAAAATGTTCTATAACAACCTATGTTGTATGTTGAAGAAAGAAACCATTATTATATGTGGCAACACTTAACAAACTACATATGTGGCAAATGTATAAACTATTATTATATTATTTATTTTTATCTTCTTCTTTTTTTATATAGATTATTACTTTTTTTTAGGTGAGCGATGTGAGATGATATTGTATTATAAAAAGTAAGTGGAGCCCCAGTATAAATATTCATTTTTAAGTGGGGAACACTGCATATTGGGGAAAGTATGTGTTGGTGTAGTTGGCTCGATACACCCCATTATGTGTAAGTCCCACATTGGAGAATACAACAATAATCTACAACTTAAATATAGGTGGTCCATTCCTTATTGTATCGAGGCCTTTTAAGGGCTCGTTTGGGAGTGATTATGTACAAACGATTTTACTCATTAGTGATTTTAACATAATCACTTTATATTAGTAGCGTTTTTCCGCAAAATCAGTTTATCGTTTGGCTACCAACATAAAAGTGCTTTTAAATTGTAAAAAAGTGATTTTGATGTTATCCGTAGTGTTTGGCTTCCCAAAGAAAAAAGTGATTTTTTTTTGCCTTTTTTTGGTATTTTCATAATCAAACATTTTAAAGTTGATAACTAATCACATGATATTAAATCTTGGGCATTCTTAAACGAAAATTGAAAATCTATAGCTTCAAATCATACTTCTTGAAAAAGAAATGTGAATAAAATATATTGTTAATCGACATAAATATCAAGTAGACATAAGAAGATTTGCAATTCTCTCGCGTTCGTCATCCATCTCTCGTGCACGAGTTTACATTTTCTTGTACAATAGTCTCTTCCGTACTAGTCCTTCCATCATCTGTTTGGGGAAGTAACTCTTCATCATCATCATATGGTTGGAACTCTACATCTGTCATTGAATGAATTCTTATGAAGTTATGGAGAGCCATTGAAGCGACAATGACTTGTACTTGTTTTTCCAAAGGAAAATTATGAATTTTACGTACCATTCTCCATTGGTTTTTCCAAACACCAAATGTTCTTTCAATTGTGCATTTTAGAGATGAATGCTTGTGATTGAAGATTTCTTTTTTCCCTCTTGGTTGGCTTCCTCGTGGGAAATCCGGAAGATGATATCGTTCACCCCTATAAGGGGCCTAAATATCCTTTCATTTGTGGATAGCAGCATCAACCAGATAATATTTACCTATATATACATGTGAATCAGTAAAGGAAAATATTGATATAAGAAACATATCCAAGGTGAAATAGTAAAGGAAAATATTGAACTTGATGACATTTTGATTACTAACCAGTAGGTGGATGTGGAAATTTCAGTGTTGGTATTTGTTCGGTTCATTTTTACACATGATTTATCATGTTATTCACCTAACATTTTGAGTTAGTTCTTGACATTTTGTAGTTTTTTACTTTCTTTTTGTATTTTCATAGATTTTACCTTGGTTAGAATTAAAATGAAATAAAAGTGCTTTATTGGTTATAAATTCTGTTTTTGTTTATTTTCGTAGGTCAACGTCTTGGCCTTGGATCAGCATGCTCTGGTGCTCAGATGAGGTGAAGATCTTCATGAAACTTGTTCCAATTGATGTTGACTAGAACATATCCAAATTTGAACTCCATTGGACAAGTATAGCCTTTCCATCTGATCTAGCATATTACCACAGCTCTGAATTCTATCTTGGGCCAGCTTTCACCTCCACTTGATGACATCTTATTTCTACTTGTTACCATGCCATTTGGTAACAATAAATTACTTTAGTTAAGTGGGATTTTCTGAGACAAAGAGCATATTTGTGAAGACAAATATACATCATGGCAAAGGGGATAAGGAAGAGACAAAGGTTAAAGTGCCATGGTGGAAAGGAGAGAGAGAAAAATGAGGAATGATAAGAGGCATTTTGTTTCAGCCTTTGAACGTGGGAATTGAATTGGCAGATCACTTTGGAGCTGGAGATCAGGTTTTGAGTTAGAGAGAGAGCTTGACAAGGCAAAAGGCTTTGGCAAAAGCATGTGCATGCATGTGAAGTAAAACAAAAGAAAAGAAACGAAATCAATTCCAGTCTCTGTTTGGCAGCCAACTTGCAATGCCCAAAACGTACACTTGTACTACTCCGATGGGAATACTTTCTTCATAGAAGTTGTTACAATGGGTGTCTAGTATAACATATCTAAATTTGAGCCACATTGGATATGTGTTGAAACCTATGGCCTTCCTACACCAAGCCTGGTTCAGAAAACTCGTTTTTGTTCAGCAACCAAAAGAAGACCACATGGGTTGGCAGCAAAAGGCAGCCGCAACTAAACACCTTTGAACCCATGTGAGGAAAGCTTGAGGTGCAGCAGCAAAAGATGAAGGATGGTGTGGGAATTCATCATGATGTTCCTCCCTCTTAGCCCTATAAATAGAGAAGTCTTCAAGCTTCAAAACACACCCCAATGGGGGAGCTCTCAAACACTTCTCTAGAGCTCCCCTCCCTTCTCTCCCTCAAATTCTCTTAGTTTCCTTTCAAGTTGTCAATTGTTGTAACAAAATAATTTTACTAAATTTTCCTTCAAGTTTTCAAGTTCTACTTTAATTTTATTTGTAATGTACATTCTTTCTTAAGTATTCAAGTTTAATTAGTTTCCAAGTTTCAATTATGGTTTTTGTTCTTATTCATTATGCTTATAAGTTAATATGCTAGTTTGAATGATTGATCACCATTTAGGCTTGCATGTTAGCTATCTTGGTTTGAATTAAGAGTAGACACCATGCTTTAATTCGAATTGAACTATGAATAGGAAGAGTATGTATGGACATTCGACAACAGGGATTAGATACATGCTTGGTTGTTTAAATTGTTCTTCTACGCTTAATGGGTTCATAATGCTTAATTTTAGGTTAGACAACAAATGATCAAATTAGGGAATTAGGAACACAAGATTAGAACCAAACACCATGGCTTAATCATACTTTAGCTAGAATCAATCCATTAATCTAATTGAACTTGGGAACTTATTTGCTTGAGTTATTTCTCTTTTTTTCTTATTTTATTTATTTCTTTTTCATTTCTATTTTGTGTAGGGGAAACAAATTGGATCATTCAATCACCAATCCTCGTGGGATCGAACCTCGCACTTACATATACTATACTACCGAACGGCTCGTGCACTTGCGAGTATCACAAGTTGAGGATGCAGTTGAATCCATTTTGGTGCAGCTGAATCAACGCAACAGTATTCTTAAGGCCTCCATGAATATACGTGCATCGTGAGCAGCAACCTCCCATCCAACCCAAGCAAATGTAAAGCACATATTAAAATCACATACAACCATGATATTTTGGGTAGTGATGCCTTTTCTACCAATATAAGGGACTTGCCTTTGTCTAGGCTATGTTCCATCAATTGCCCCAATGTAATCTTTAAAGTATGGCCAGTATCAATTATCATCTTTAATTTTCTTTGGAACTCTCTTGAATTCAAGATC
Source organism: Prunus fruticosa (assembly GCA_018703695.1). Classification (NCBI taxonomy): domain Eukaryota; kingdom Viridiplantae; phylum Streptophyta; class Magnoliopsida; order Rosales; family Rosaceae; genus Prunus; species Prunus fruticosa. Next base: position 4,757,949 of record CM031918.1, read on the forward strand.
ACTAGGACTTATGAGATCAGTAGCCATTCGATATATAGCTTCTAATATTATCCCAAACCACCTTGACACAGTCTCCCCTGAATGCTGGAACCTTTCTTGTACCATTCTATTAGTAAAGCCATGACCTAATGTGATCAAAAACATTGCTAAAGCCTCTAGTAATGGTATTTCTCCACCTTCTTTCAAACCATAAGAACTTGTAAGAGTCTCCAACAATTTCTTAAACACATGTTTTTCCATCCTAAGTTGTTCATTACACCTTACCTCATGGCCATTCAAAACTTCAATTACCCATTTTATACCCAGTATGAGAAGAAGTCCTGAATGGTTCTTTATCAACATATTTAAGCCATTCAGACACAACCACCACACACCCTACAGATATTAAGTCATAAAATTCATCATCACTATCATTTGACAAAGAGTCAGTATTATCACTATCATTGTTGCTTGAACTCACGTCTGTACATTGAAAAAACCAAATAAACAAAACATAAAAGCATCTTTCCAACAAAAGTAATCCATTTAGATAATGTAAACAATTCAATAAATGTTAAACACAATAATATGTCCACCATTTCATATTGTAAAAAATAAAATGATAATAAACTAATAACATTCCAATACTGAATCGATGAAGCTTATAAAAAAAAAGTGTGACACATTAAACTTTCTTGTTTGTAAGCCACATCACTTGTCGGTTTGGTTGTTTTAACGCAATAAACATCTCCCTATTTTTTCTTTCAGTTAAGATATCAGCAGCTTTCATGAAAAGGTCATCATCATTGACAATTTCTGGAATTCCTTCAACCACCTGCATCACTTCCTCAATGCTACAACCAGCCTTGTCTTTGCTTTTAAAAGTGCTACTTCGATTTTCAATTGCATGTAAAATAGAATCTAACCGCTTCGTCACCTTAACCCTAACTCCATGTCTTTTCGAATCTCTTTTCCATTTATTGTCAGTTTCAACATCAACTATATCCTCAAGTCCAGCATTAAGATCAGTATTATACCCAAAGTCATCTTGTTCCTCAACCAGAATCTCTTCCTTAAGTTCTCCTATAGCTGGACCATTGTCAACATCCTCCACCATAAAACCTTGTGAAGGTGCCCAAGCGCCTTCACCCGTGACAACAACATCTTTAAACAAAATACCTAACTGGTCAACATGTTTCAATCCATGTGTTCGAAATCTTGCAAGCTTAGGTTTCTCCTACAATAATAATATGAACTAAAATGTTAAAAAATTGATATAATACTACAAATTAAGTATTAGCTTTAAGAAATAAAATTTTCACCTTTATTTTCTTATCCCACTATTCATCAGTAGCTTTGATTGTTTGTTTCACAGGATCCCATCCTAAGCTAGTCTCTTTTGCAACCAAACTTGTCCATAACTGCCATTCTTTCTTAAGTCCAGTCCATTTGTTCTTCAATTATCTATAGTCGTAGTTCCTTTTAGTAATATCATTAAACTTCTTTATAATATTTTTTCATCCAACCTTATTAAAATGACTACTTGGCCGATTACCACATAACGTCTAAGCAACACAAATCTTGATGAAAACCTCAGTTCCCTTGTCATCCCATTTTGCTTTCTCTTGTTTTTCTTTTTCTTCCCGACTTTCATTTTGGGATGGGTTAACTATATTGTTAGACATTTTCTAATAAACAAATTGGACAAAGAAAAAAAAAATGATGATTGTACAATATAACAAGAAGTTTGGCTTAACATACAAGTATATAAGACAAAGCACAAACAAAAGGAAATAAAAAAACAGCAGCTAGTATCAAAGATGAAATGGGGGCGCACTTTCACACAACATGAAAACGTTTGCATCAGAAAAAGTGCTCAGATAGAACAACAAATTGAAACTAAGCATTAATACATAAACCAACAATTCTGGTAAGTGTACGTGTCTCTATGCATGTATAGGATTTGTGTTATTCAAATCATCATTGAAATCCAACAGTTTTTTCTTAATATCTATGTGTCTGTACGTGTCTCTCTCCCTCTCTTAATTTCTATATGGCAACCACATGACATTGACATCAATGTGGAATGAAGATTGCTTTACACGTTCATCTAGTCATATTCTTATGTCTAATGTGGGGAAGGGAGCTCAAAACACATTTATATAACCCAAAATTGCAAACTAACCCATCTAAACAGATTGCAATATGAAACAACTCTTTCTATATCCTTTTATTATTGCAAAAGAAAGTGTTTATAATAGCATCGACATATTATAACCAACTGCTACGCTAGCTTTGACCCTTCTCTCTCTCTCTCTCTCTCTCTCTCTCATAAATTCAATTTCTGAGTCTAATAATATTTTTACAAATAACTACTAGTGATATAATATATGAATCAAGAAGCATGAGAATTTCATAGTACTATATGCTAAAAAAGAAAAGCTAAAATAAAAAATATCAAGATAAATATAGAAGTACATAAACAAATATACTGAGAACAGAAAGAATTTACCTTGAAGAATGATAGCCTTACTTGCAGAGATTGTAGCGAGAGAGGGGGGTGCAAGAAGCTTTTGCAGAGAAAGAATAGAGGCATGGACAAAGACGTGATAACTAGGGTGGATGAAACATGTGGATTGCTTAAAAATTGTAGTGTTAGGCTTTTTGGCCATATTGTAAAAATAATAGGGATAATATTGGTATTGCAAAACTTTCATTAAAAGGAATCAAGTGATTCCTGGTTTTTTGAAAAAAACCACTTCCAGGGAGAAGCACCTCTCATGTGCTTCTCCCTAAAATCATTTCAAGTGATTCTAATACCTATTTTAAGCGCTTTTAAATTTTTGCCAAACACCCTATTATTTTTTAAGCAAAAGTGATTATACTCAATAGGAAGTGATTTTGGCCCTCTCAGAATCACTCCAAAATGAGCCCTAAGTTAAAAACCCCACACCAAGAGGTCCATTGGGTCTTTTCTCTTTTAGGTGGTTAAGGTGGGGACAATATCGGTGCATAGTTTGGATCGAGAGTGGAATCCTATTGGCCCCGTTGGTACAACAATATGTATATTTTGCTTACTCTCTTGGCATGTCAAACATTGTTTGCATACTCATTTGCCTATACCCTTGGTGATGCTCAGAATATCCTCAATGAAAGTAGCAATTTTTTTCTTTGAAAGTGTCATTTGTTAACCTATATGTGGCACCTTTATACTAAAACTTGCCACTTTAAAACTTTGCGGAAATTCTACAGTGCTCCAGGTGTATTGATGCGCTTATTATGACAGTTGGATGAGTAGTTTGGACATTTGAAGTAATCCACACCGTTGATTGTTGGTTACTGGTTAACTTGTTGTTGCTGTAGGTAAAACAAAAACAATTGTTCTCTCCTTTAGTCAAAGACATTTCACAGCCGCTCCTCTCATTTTTCTTTCCCTCCGAGTTTAATTCCTTCCACAACCGCTCCTTTCCTCCTTATGTGATAACGAGACAGCGCCAACGACCACATCTCCTCTCCTCTCAGGTAAGTTAGTCTCCTTATTCTTATTCTTCTATCTCCTTACATCTCTCTTTGAATAGAACCGCTCTGTCTCCTCTATTCTTAGTCTCTGTCTGATTTTGATTCCTTCCATGGGCGCTCCTCATTCAGTGACGACGCCGACAAGACAAGGTCGGCGACGTCATATCCTTTCCTCAATTCCTCTCTCATATCAGTTTAAGGTAAACATCCTCTTCCTTTGCATTTAGGGTTTTTTATGTTAAATTAGGGCTTCTAAATTGAATTGGGGGTTGAGGTAGATGATTTTTTCTGTTAAATTAAGGTTGTCAAGGTGGTTGAGACTGTGATGGATTGATAGTTTTTTTATTTTCTGGATATTTGGTGGGTCTAATTTATTTGATTTTTCAATCTTTGAATATTGATAAGTTTGGAGCTCGTTTATTGGAATATATTGGACTTCAAAGCTTTTTTTTTTCTTATGCTTTAACTGCCCCGACAAGTTAATTATAATGTGTGGACTTAAATTTCGACCTCCAATCTCTCACACCTTTGTTTGCTCTTATTTTTCTTATATATATATATATATATATATATATATATATATATATATATATATATATATTGGGTTCAGTTCCTTAGTGTGTTTTGTCTTGTGAGGTAAGACTACTTTTTTTATGTATTGGTTGTGTTTGAAAAAACAAAAAGGAATTGGGTTCAATTCCTTAGTGTGTTTTGTTTTTGGTTTCTGGTTTAATTTGTTGGTGGGTAGGCATTATGATTCTGCTTTAGGTTGATTTTTTTTATAAAAAAAATTATGTTTCTCTGCTATCCATTAGTTGATGTGTAGATTTACAACAATAGATATTTATAAAAACACCCAATCCTAGATATGTATTTATAAAAATACCCAAACATTATTTAAACATAGAAACATACCCAAAATCAACCCCACAATCAACAATTGTATATTTTTTGGGTATGTTTATAAATGGGTTTTGAGTGTGTGTAATGATGGGTTTTGGGTATGTTTATAAAGTGTTTTGGGTGTTGGGTATTTTTATAATTTCAGCCCTCATTTTGAGTATTTTTATAAAACTCCCTTACAACAATTGCTTCTTCCGGGTAATCTTCATTGTACATCCCTCCAGATTTATAATTGCTGCTAGATCTTGGTTTTTTTTATTTATACATTTCATTTTTATGCTTTTAGTTGGCATGTCACTAATTTTCAAAAAACTTTAATTATGGTTCTGATTGAGAAAGCTTCTAAGCTGCTTCAAGCCATGGAGTTATGTTCTAAACTAGTATTTGCCAAATTGAAAGTTCGACAATGATTGCAGTGCTATTTTATCATATTTTCTTTTGTATTCTAGGGAATTTTTATTCCTCAGTTCTTTCCATTGAAATACCATTAATCTTTCCCCCTGTATTTTAGGGAATTTTTTTTCCTCTAGCCTCAAAGCAAAGACTAGGTAATTTAGATTTGAAATGTGTGTACTTTGATTTCTGTTCTTAGGTAAATTTTCGTGCTTCATATGATTGCTTTGAGTATTGTTGTTTCTGTCGCATTTAATTTTGTTTATGAAAGTGGAAGTTCAACAACTAATATAAACTTTTAATCATGGTCATAATAGAAAAAATATAGTGGAGGTTGATGTGGTCTCTGAGATAGTTGCAGGCCTTTACAAAGGTAGTTCTAACTTCTATTCTATTGATGTGGTCTCTTGACAGTTTTCATAATGTAGCTGGTTCTTGTTGCTTGTGTAGGGTTGATCTGGAAAAGAGACATGCAGAGAAGGAACGGGCAAAAAAGGGGTACGTGCCTTATGGTTATTTTCTTCCTTTTACTTTCAAAGTTTTAGTAGGTAATTTCTTGCCTTTTTATGAATGATTTTCTTAATGCCTAGTCTTTGCACTATACGACATTTGACTTTAGACAACACCCAATAGTTGAATTGTGGGTAGTTAGCTATAACTATTGTTTTATTTGGCTTGTATGTTTTCCTATTTATAGGACTTCCCAACCCACTGAACACTGCAATCAATGGTAACATGCATATGAAGAGTCCTAATTTACATGACTTCTAAATCTTCTACATGGGAAAAGGACTCACTCTTCTTCTTGTGCTTCTTAATTTGAAATTGGTTTTGATTATGTTTTCCAATTAGGTATTGTTTTGATTTGGTTTTGAATTTGTAGGTATTCCAACTAGTAGCCCATCCACCATTCCCAGCATCTGATATGGGTAAAATTTTGTTTCGTTTTTTTTTTCTTTAGATTTATCTCTCTTTGTCTATGTCTTTCATTTTGGTGAATGGTTGGAGATTTTATTTATTGATTTTAGTGATGCATGAGGAATATATATATATATATTAACTGCATGTTAAAAACTATCATGCTACATTGGAAGTGGTATTATTTGCCTAATCTTAGCATAGTGCTAAGAATAGTTAAGTTTTGAATCACAAAATGAGGACGTAAAGACAAACACCATGCCGTTCTACACGGCCTTGGAGATAATGTTTGAAGTTGGTCCTAGCTTTTGGCTGCTTTCTTTGCACTTTTTTGTTTGATATTCAAAACCTATAAGATTGATGATCGTTATACAATTCAAAAAGTAATTTTTTTTTTAAAAAAAAGAATAAATCTCTACCCCAAATTGACATATTGCTTTATGTTATTCAAGTTAATTATGTTGTAGGTTTGTTGTTTTTTTGTTTACAATGATGACTTTGTAATTGTTTTCATATTAGCTATTGCTTTATGTTTCCCATTCATTTTATTGATGGTTGTGTGATTGTTTTTCAAGCTGGGGTAAAGAATTAGGCCAAGTACAAGACTAATATACTATTTTGGACTCTATTTATTTGGCTACTTGAATTTGTAATATTTTCATTGTATCTGAAGATTGTATTTTTTGTATACATAATGACTTGAGATTTTAGATTTATAATTATTAATTCTATAAAGTGAATGTATTGAACAATACTTTCAATTACATGAATGAAGTTTATGTTGGCTTTAATGAGGATATAGTACCATTGAGAATAAGCTTTTAAAGTAAATTTGATTGTTATATCATAGTTTATATACCAATTGAAACAATCATCCCATTAGCATTGTGAATGGGCCAACATAAAGTTGTGTTTTGAGATAGTAAATACAATATGTGATTTACAATTGACAAACAAGTAGTGTAATTTGCATTTCAATAGTGCAATTGACAATCAAAGTAGTCCCATTTGCATTTCAGTCTCGCAATTATCATTATCTGTGCACAATTATGAAACCTAGAATCTCTCACTAATGATAAATCCTTCATAATTAATTGTATGTTCAAAAGGTTGTAATCCATGTGCAAAAAAAAAACTTAGTAGAATGCATAAAAACATTGCTTAATAGAATGCAATTGCATTTTTCTTTGCAATACGTAACTTCTGTCCTTGCAATGCATTTTATGTGCATTATTCCAAACGTTGTTGCAATCATTTTATACATTTTATTCTTAGAAATGCATGCTTTATATGTTTATCTTGAAAATACAAAATAAAATTGAACTATATGTTTGGATAAGTTTATTTCCAAAAAGAAACATTTGAATTGATTAAGGTTAATTTGTCTCCTGTTAGGCAATTGCCTTTGATACCCCCCAAGGAAAAAAAAAAAAAAAAAAAGGGTCTGACTTACTATCAATTGCCAAATTGATACTCAGAAATTGCCTATTTTGCTTTCACTCAGACTCGTCAAGTTAGCAATCGCAGACAACACGTAATTACCATTCCAATTTGTTTGTCCAATTCACATTGTTTGTTTGTTGCTTTCATTGTCCAATTCAGAATCCTTCATGTATTACCACACACCATACCATGAATGTGCAAAATATATTTATGTTTAATCATTTAAGCATTTTCATTTTAAGTAACTACTTCTAGTTAGTATTACCAATATTCAAGGCAGTTTGAGTAATTGACAATCAGGGAGCACGTAATTGACAACCATGGAGCATCCTATTGTATACCAATATGCAATTGCATTTTAAGTACAATCTTATAACTTACAAGTTTAGGGATCCTGTTTACGACAGTACATTATGTTATTGTTATATCAAAAACATTGTAACATCGGCCCTAACTCTTGTAAACTTTTTGTTTACTAGAATAAGGGCCATTTTTTACATCACAAAAGCCCAACCTTATCAATTCATTGTAATGTGGATCCATATCCATGTAAAATGAAGATTTACAACATTATGGATTGGATAAACCCAAACTTTGTAATCCCAGTCCATAAATTGTAACTTGCAACCAAATTTTGTAATGTACATGTTTATGGATCCTCTTTACAACGTTATGGTACCCTTGTATCCCAAAATTGTAAAATCAACCCTTAATCTTGTGAACCCTCATTTTACTAAAATAAGGACCTAATTTACATCATCATGGTCCGGACTTACCCATTCTTTGTAATATGGATCCATATTCTTGTAAAATAAGGATTTATAACATTAAGGATTATGAGAACCCTAATGTTGTAATCGTGGTGCAAAAACTTGTAAATCACTACCTAAATTGTGTAACTTACATGTTTATGGATCCATTTTACAACGTTTTGGTACCCTCGTATCCCAAAATTGTAAAATCGGCCCTTAATCTTGTAAACCCTCATTTTACTAGAAGAAGGACCCCCAATTTACATCCTCATGGTTTAGACTTACCAATTTTTTGTAATGTGGATCCATATCCATGTAAAATAAGGATTTACAACATTAAGGATTATGAGAACCCTAATGTTGTTATCGTTGTGCAAAAACCTTTAAATCACTATCCAAATCATGTAACCTACATGTTTATGGATTCTATTTACAACGTTGTGGTACCCTTGTATCCCAAAATTGTAAAATCGGCCATTAATCTTGTAAACCCTCATTTTCCTAGAATAAAGACCTAATTTACATCCTTATGGTCCGCACTTACCAATTCCTTGTAATGTGGATCCATATACTTGTAAAATAAGGATTTACAACATTAAAGATTATGATAATCTTAATGTTGTAATCGTGGTGCAAAAACCTGTAGATCACTACCCAAATCGTGTAACTTACATGTTTATGGATCATCCTTACAACGTTCTGGTACCCTTATATCCCAAAATTGTAAAATTGGCCCTTAATCTTGTAGAATAAGGACCCAATTTACATCCTCATGGTCCAGAGTTATCAATTCCCTGTAATGTGGATCCATATCCTGATAACTTGGGGATTACAACATTATGGATTAGGTGAACCCTAATGTTGTAATCCTGGTTCAAAAACTTGTAAATCACTACCCAAATCTTGTAAGTTATAAGTTTTGTGATCCTCTTACAATGTTATGGTACTCTCATATCCAAACTATTGTAATACCGGTCCTTAGTCTTGTAAATCATCGTGTTTACTAGAAAAAAGACCCCATTTTATATCCTTAAGGTCCACACTTACCAATTCCTTGTAATGTTAATCTATGTCCTTATAAAATGGGGATTTACATGAGAAGCTAGGGGATTGGTAACTTTCTTCTCCTTCGTTACCTCATTTAGTATTTTATTATGTTACAATACATATATAAAAAATTTAGTATTTTAGTTGAAATTATACATATTATATGTAAATATTATATTTATGAGTGGATATTCTTATTAAACAATTTTTTTATGGATGGAAAAGGGGAAACCTATATAACAAGGATATGAACCAAAAATGAGAGGAGGATCGTAAGGGAAATTTTTGTGGGAACATGAATATGAGGATGACAATGTATTAAATTATTTGTTTAGGCATAGAAATAAGTTTGTAAAATCATATTTTGAATATGCTATGAGTCATATTCAAGAAATAATATATAGTTTTAGTTTGGGTAATCTGCTGATTTGCCCCTTGAACTTGTACATAATTCTCAATTTACCCCATGACCTTTTTTTTAGCGAATTAAGGGCTCGAATTAAATTTTATTATCAATGTTCCCCCCACCGTCAAAATTCGAACATTTCATCCATTAATCCGTCAATTTGACTCATGTTGACTCTTTTTTAGGGTTATTTTGGTCATTCATCGTAGATTGAATTATACATAAAAAATATAATAAAAAGGGGGCAAGAGATCAATATTGCAAAGATCCCCAATTCACAAGAAAATCGCCATTTATCTCCAAAATTATCTGCAAAAACAACTACCATTTTCACCAAAACATATACTTTGGAACTACACAACAAACAATTCACACCCAAAGAAGAAGACCTAAAATTTGGAGATAAAGCAGATTTAGCTCAAAGAATTACAAAAAAAAACCCAGTTGGAGCTTTTGCCTAAAAACCTGAACCATGATTGGCATCTCAGTCTCCATAGCCCTCTTTGCAAGTTTTCCATATGAACCCATCTCGCCAACCAAACCCAATCCTCACAAATGATCTCCAAAATTATGCTTCAGGATCTTGGTTTGTGGTGGGGGGGTGGGGTGGTGTGTGTGGTAGGCCTCATCATTTGGCCCGCGGGCTCATGGGCCGATGAGGGCCCGCCTGGCCCATTGAAAAAAAACCCGGCCCGGCCCGTTATGGGTTTTGAGATGGTCCGGCCCGCTTTGGGTTGGCTTGGGCTTGGGCTTGGGTGTTTGAAACCCAGCCCGGCCCATAAGCCCGGCCCGATTAAGCCCGATTAAGTCCAGCCCGGCCCGCCCACAAAACCCGGCCCGTTAGGCCCATATATATAGCCGTTATCTAATATATAGCCGTTAGGGGCTGGCTGTGCAGCTGTGCTTGTTTGTGGAAAAAAAAAAACGAAAGGAAAAGGCCCTATAGCCAATTAGGTCAAATAGCCCAATATACAATGCCTCTGTATAAAAGAGGCATTATGAGATTCAGATCAGTCTAAACTCTAAACCTAGCGCCGCATCGCACCCACTTCACTCTTCAGACTCTGTCTTCCTCTTCAGCTCTGTCTTCCACTTCATTTCTCTTTGGCTATCTCGATTCTCAACGTCTTCATTTCTCTTCGGCTCGCTCTCTCCTCATTCGATCTTGTACATCCAAGTCCAAGAGAAAATAAGATTGCAGATCGAAAACAATGAGCCAAGTCCAATAATCCAGGTATCCATCTTGAATTCTTCAAATGGCATTACAGACAGGGTTTGCACATGTTAATATTAACACATGGCTGGTGGTTTTGCCTCAAATAATTGCCAGGATACATTCTAATAACGGTGCCTGAGGGAACTGATACAGTCACTTTTGGTGCGACTTGGACAAAGTCATCCACAGGTATGTTTTTATGATCTATTACTTGTATTGTATGATTATCAAGATTGTGAATTTGGTTTGTTAAATTGTTATTGCTAGACGTTGATGGACTGGTGGAATTTGGTTACCTTTTTATTTATTATGTAGTTTCATTCGTTTTTGTTGTATTTGTGAGTTTTACACTAGTATTTTCAGTTGAACTAGGATGTGCTCCAAAAAAAGACCGATACTTGTGTATCTCCACAATGGTTTGTTATGTGCAAAAGGGTGGGATAGAGTTATCGTCATTATTTGACGCCGTCCCTTCACGACAAATGATTATTCATTTGTTTGGAGTGGTATGGGTTTGCCTCAAAATGTCTATTTGTTGATGTTGTAAAATCATTTTGTATTAGGGCCACCAAAATGGCGATTGCCCTTTGGCTGTGTGCAGTATTATTTTTTTGGTTAGATGATTGTAAGTCTGATGTTGATGAACTTCTTGTCCATCCTTGTAAATTTTATCTTTGATTAAATGAATAGAGCACAAGCATGTGTTTCTACTGATTTCTATCCTTTCTTTCCTTATCTCTCTACATACTTTTTTAGGTGAGAAGAGAGATAGCTAGAATCTTTTCATTTCTGGCCAATTTTGATTTGGGGTGGCGAGCTGTTTCTATATATATGTTTTTTTTTATAGGTTTCACATATTGAGCTTACACAAACTCATTCCAAGGAAGTTTCTATGGGTTTCTTTAATTGTTGATCCAATCTTGAGAGGTTGAACTTTGTTTTGTCTACAGGTGACATTGAAGAACAACCAATATTATAATCTAAAGTTGAACTGTGACTGCCCTTAATAATTTAAGTTTAATTTAAGTCTAATGAGTTAATGTTACTAATGTTACTAATTCTTTTCTTTACAGAGCTTTTCAATTTCCCAGCTCTGTTAAATTTATGTATTATTTGTTTCCTTATGAAATCAATTTCCCAGCTCTGTTAAACTTTGATTATTAATGAGTTCTTGGTTTATTCTGCAAGTGTTAGTGCTGCAAAAGTAAAGCTTGTGCTCTGCTGTTTATCAAGTAACACTTTCCATTTGTCTTTATTTTTCTTAATATCATCAAAATGGATGCTTCTAGTGTGTCACCTTTGCTTGAAAGTACAAATGATTCCAATACCCCTCCAGAGTCATGTAGTACATCTAGATTAACAAGTAAAGTTTGGTCTTTTTTTGAAAAGGTTAACAAAATTGAATGTGGTAAACTAGTAATTAAGGTTAAGTGTGTTATTTGTAATACTTTGTTGTCTGGTAATTCTAGTAATGGTACTAGTCATTTATCTCGTCATTTAAAGAAGCATGAAGATGCACAAGCTAGGGTAAGTCCAGGTTAAATGTTATTACATGCTGATGTTGCTGGAAATTTGACTAATTTTGTTTATGATCATGATGTTGCTCGTAAAGAACTTGTGGATTTTATTATTAGAGCTGAACTGCCATTTAAATTTGTTGATAGCCATGATTTTAAAGGCTTGATTCAGCGTGCGTTCTGTCCTCAATATAAAGGAATTTCAGCCTACATGTAAAAGAGATGTGCTAAAAAAATTTGATCTTGAAAGGATTAATTTGCTTGTTGTTTTTGAAAAACTTGATTCAAAAATCTGTTTAACTTCTGATGTTTGGTCATCACGACAGAAAATGGGTTATATGTCACTTCCTGCACATTTTATCGATAAAGAGTGGTGTTTGAATAAAAGGATAATTTGCTTTAAAATGATTGAGTACCCACACACCGGAGAGTCACTTGCAACTCATATATTTGATGAATTGTTATCTTGGCACATTCACAACAAAATATTTACTCTATCATTAGATAATGCATCAAATAATGATTCAACTGCAAGTATACTTCCATCAACCCTTTTGCTGGATTCTGTGCATGAAAAGTTGTTTCATGTACGATGTTGTTGTCATATATTGAATTTGATTGTGCAAGATGGACTTAAAGTTTTATCTCCGTCTATTGGTAAAATTACTGATATTGTTCGTAGCATGAATTCATCTAACAAGAGACATGAAATTTTGGTGAAATGTTGTAGTGATTTCCATATGGGAAAGAAAAATATAGATATTGATGTGCCTCATAGGTGGAATTCAACGTATGAGCTTTTACATGTTGCTATAAAGTATAAAGCCCCTTTGCATAGGTATGTTCAAAAGGTAAATGAATCACGTTTTTGTAATTTACAAGTACCTAGTGAAGAAGATTGGAGAATAGCACAACTTGTTAGTGGGTTTTTACAAATTTTTTATTCTTCAACTAAGGTATTTTCTGGTGTGTATTATCCCACTTCAAGTCGTGTTATTAATTGTTTAACAGATATTCATGGATCATTTGCTGCATATTCTGAATTTTCTGTTTTTAAGGATGCTTTGATTAAAATGAAAACAAAATTTGATAAATATTGGAAAGAGTTGGTTTTTTGCTTTGCTACTATTATGGACATGATAGGTATTGATCAATTAACCATTGACTCAAAAGTTTTAGCTATAAAGACTTTATTATTTCAGTTATTTGATATCTACAAGAAGAATGTAATTCCTAATGTAGTTCAAAATGTGCAAAATGTTGTTGCAACTTCTACTACCCAAACTCCTGATTCTATATCTGTCCCTATAATGAGAAATTTCTCTATTGAAGGCTTGAAAAGGAAAAAGCTATCTTCTTCTTCTTCTTCTTCTTCTTCTTCTTCCACCAACACCTCTGAATTACAATTTTATCTTGGTTTACCAACAATAGAAGTTGTAGATGACAATCAATTTAGTCTTTTGGGTTGGTGGAAAAACAATCAATCATTATACCCTATTGTTTCCCTCATGGCTCGAGATTTGCTAACTGTTCCAGCTTCTCCTAGCATCAGAATCATGTTTTAGTGCAGGTGGTAGAGTTGTATTGGAGAAAAGGGCCAGTTTGAGTCCGAGTACAATAGAAGCTTTAATTTGCTTGAAAGACTGGGGCTTGGCAGATTCAAGAAAGCAAGATGCATTGGTATATGAGCAACGAGCTGAAGAATTAATGAACATTAGAGCATCAAGACCAGATTGGATGGTAAACAGTGAAGTTGAGATTGTTGGTGAATCTGAAAATGAGACCATTCAAAGTTGAAATATTATGTAATACGACTATATTTTATTTTGCAAGCATTGGATTTTAATTGTAGTAATAGACTTTGGGACATTATCATGCTTTTGAGTAAGCCTTCAATGAAACTTTTGATGAGATCGTGAGTGAATCTAATTTGATTTGCATAACTTGGTTGTATTAGATTGTGATTTTGTAAGACCTTTTGTTTAGAAGGGTATAATTTTAATGGTTGTATAAGATTTGTAAGATATTCACATTCACATTTTCTGAGCTTCATAACAGGAATGATATGAATTTCATAAATTTGACTTTTTATTAGTAAGCCCATTTCGGCCCGGCCCAATTGGGCTTAACCGACCCGGCCCGATAAAGCCCATTAAAGCCCGTCCCACGGATCGGGCTTGGGCTTTGATTTATTGAATAAAACCCAGCCCGGCCCAGTCGATAATATTTATTTACTATTTGAGCCCGGCCCAACTCGGCCCAAGCCCATTAATTTTGGGCCGGGCTTACCCGGCCCGGCCCATTGACGAGCCCTAGTGTGTGATAAGGGTAAGGGGTGGTCATGGGAGAATTGAGGGGAGAAAGAAATCGAGGGGTGGGGGCTAGGCTCTCAGGATCTTTTTTCTTTAGTGTCTTTTTTTTTTTTTCTCTTTTTGTTCAATTTTTTTTTTCCAAAAAGAAGGCGCTGAGTGACCAAAATAACCCTCAAAAGAGAGTCAACGTGAGTCAAATGGACGGATTAATGGATGAAATGTTCGAATTTTGATGGTGGGGGGAACATTGATAATAAAATTTAATTTGAGCCCTTAATCGCTTAAAAAAAAGGTCATGGGGTAAATTGAGAGTTATGTACAAATTCATGAAGCAATTCAGCATATTAACCTTTTAGTTTTAAGACATTTCTCTCAAATTATTTTAGAATTAGCTTGAATTCTAAAATTGCGTACATGAGAAGCGAATGAGATGGCAACTCAATCACTTTCTTCCCCTTCATTACCTCATTTAGTATTTTGTTATGTTACATACTTATATAAAATTTCGAGTATTGTAGTTGAAATTGTATATATTATATGCAAATATCATATTTATGTATTATATATTGATTATAAAGTGCAATATATATTATTTAAGTATTATATTATTATATATTCTTATTTAACATTTTTTTTTATTGATCGGAACATGAACGAAGATATAAACCAAAAAACAGAGAAGGATCATAAGGGAAATTTTTGTTGGAAGATGCTTTGAGTCATCTTTTATTTGAAGTTATTTTTAGAATAAGAACGAATACATATATATTTTTATATAATAATATCTTATCTTGAGAAGTAATTATAGTGTGGCTTCAGAGTATGGTCATATTTATTATAATATAAGTGGATATTTATTGATATTATGTCTTAAAAGTTGAATATCTTATCATTGATATTAAACACGTAAACGAGTTATACTATGTAGTTGTATTTTAGTTCCTTATAATAATTTATTCACATTTAAGAAATAACAAAACAAAAAGAATAGTTTAGATGTTCAAAAATTGTTTTTGGTTACAAGTAAAAAAAAAATTCAATTTGGCTAATTGGATTTATATAAAGTTACCCAAGTTTTAATGTTTTTGGTTACAAGTTATATAAAGCAACCCCTAACTCATGAATCATGAAAACAATCTGCAAGTGTTGTGAAATAATTGAAATAATTATAACAACATTATGGTCCACCCTAATCCATAACACTATAATACCCTAATTTACAAAGAAAATGACACATAGTCCCAAAGTAAGAATGGACTTTGGAGGAGTAAAATTATGTCATTATCCTTGTAAACACAACTGAAAATCTTGTAATCTACGAGAAAACTTGTAAACTTTATACTTTTATACTTGTTTTTCTTGACTTTTAATCCTAACAATGTACTATAAAATCCATGGCCATGTTAGGAAAAGAATATAAATTTATAATACTTCGTGGATGTCTACAAAAGTACAACCATGTAACATAGAGTTTAACAATTAATATAGTTCTTATTTTAGAAATTAATTTCAACCAATTACATAGACAAAACTCGAGGTGAAAATTTTTGATGGATAAAGACTTTCAAGCTCTCAAAGTTGATGCGCATTCACCAATTCTATGAAACAAAAGAAACAAAAAAATCAAAACTATCAACCTCAATTGATTTTTAAAAACTGGGCATAAAATACGAAGGAATTAACCACAACTAGCCATCATAATTCATATAAATAAAACCAGCAACTCATAATGAACTTGAGTAAAGCTACAATGAGATGACATATCGAAATCAGAAGAAAAAAAAGAGTCTAAAACGGTAACTTTAGATTTATAAAAGTAAACAAATGTCATTGCGAAATTTATAAGCATGTCATCGTGAATCATATAGAATAAACTCAATTGAAAAATAACATGTCAAATCATATGCCAATTGCCAAACATGAATGACATAATTGCATGACCCTTGTGCAATTGCATTTGCGTTAAATATTAACAAAAAGTGAAAACTTGACAACTTGTATAACCGGTAACCAATTTTGTTTAAAATTTGGGTGCAATAGACGTTGCCTAAAACTGTCCCTCCAATCCACCCTTCAACCCATCCTTCAAATATGTTAGGATGAATAAATAGACAATACTTTTGATTAAAATATGTTGTGGGACTTAATTTGCTATAGGTAACTCACATGTGCACATGATGTGACACCATAGTGGAAAAGTGGGCCAAACTCTCTCCATCCCCCCTCAAGAGCACCTGGGTTCCATTCACGTAAGAAACAATCTTGAGGTAACCCAATATAATACTCCCCTCTCCCTCCCTAGCGAATGACAAAAAAAAGAAGTTATATTTAAAGGGTTATTTACTTAAATGGTTCTCAAACTAATACCCAAGTTGCATTTTGGTTCATCAACTAAATGATTCGTTCAAATGGTTCACCAACTTTTTATTAATCGACGCATTGGTCCTACTATTACACTCCATCAATATTGCCGTTAATTTGAGGGTTAAAATTGTCAATTTATACTAAAATATTAATTATTTAATTAAAACATAGATAGGGGAGGACGCATAGGGGGTGGGCAGGGGGGGTGGGCGGGGGTGGGCAGTGGGGGTGGGCTGGGGGTGGTGGTGGGGGTGGATCTGCCTTCTTTTCTTTTTCTCATCATGGAGAAAATATAAATTTCTTCATTCTCTTAATGAAGAACATATAAAAAACAAGGGATAAATAAAAACAAGAAATATCCCCTTCATCTCATCCTACATCTATCCTACAGAGCAACAAAAGAGAAATTACTTTTTTCTTTTTTGCAACTCTAGCGAGAGGAATCCAATACCATAAATTGATCAAGGCACCCATGTGCCTTCTCCCTTAATTCTCTGCTCCTATTTCTTATGATTTAGCAGTGCAACAAGCCGGCTCCACCATTGTAACTTGTTGTGGAGCTCAACGCTTGCTGCCACCTTGGCCATCGAAGTCAGAGAAGTCATGTCTAAATGAAGCCGTTGTCGCTGTCATCTCTCCCGTTCCGACTGGTTGTCTTTTGACGCCGTTGTCATTTGGTTGTACAGGGAGGGAGAAGAAGAAGAAAAAAAAAAAGGGAAAAAAAAACTCCACTATGAAAAAGTCGCATTTACCCTTCCTATTTCCCTCACGTGCAATTCACATGACTAAAACTCATAAAAAATATAACGGTGGACTAATCTACCGAATAATAAAGAGTTGGTGAAACATTTGAACGAATAATTTAATTGAGGAATCAAAATACAATTTGTATATAAGTTTGAGGAACATTTAAGTAAATAACCCTATATTGAAATTATTGCGTTTTAAATTTGCTACTTCCATTTGAGGGCCTTTTGTTCTCTGTGGCATATCAAATCAACATTGCTACGCCATGTACTAATTTCATTGGAGATGCTCTAAAATCTCCAATTCTTAAGTGGACTTGTAAATAATGTGGCAACCCAAACAATTTCACAAGAATCACCATAATCTAAGTTTCTATAAGTAGATGCTCTTAGAAATTAAGTTTGAATTCCCTACCTAACCTATGAAATATTCTACTTGGCTAATACCCTTCTTTCCAAAAAAACACAAGTGTGAAATAAAATATTATTTCTTTCTTTACTCATGCGGACGTGGTTTATCCTTTCTTAGATTTCTCGTTTCTTAAATTATTTTCAACATTTGACCCAAAAAGAGAATATATTGAAAAGAGAGTTTATTTTGGATTTTTTTTTTTTTGGGTGAAAAGTTTATTTTGGATTTGAATAGCTCTAGACGACTGAAAATGCTGAAATTAAATGATAAAAGTATGTTTATAAAATAAACGAATAAGTAAATAAACGAAATGAATGAAAAGCCTATCAACTAATTGGGTTGTGTCGAAGACGGTCGCATACTGAAGGAGGGAAAGCAGGTACCCATCAACCGAATTTCTACTGTGTTTTTGTTTTTCCCATCTCTCATCTACTTATTATTACTGGCTCTCTGTTTGGTGGCCGAGAAAGTTCAATGAAACCGCAAAGAAAATAAAATTTCAAAGTTTCTTGATGGTAGATGGGATCTTAAAATTGGATTCATAGTTGGCAGCAGCGAATTATTTCTTGAAATTGAATTTTAATGTATATGAACTTGGGTTCAAAATTATGGGAATTGGGTAGTCAGCTGTTTGCTTGAAATCGAGTTGGATATTGGATTGAAGTTAATGGGTTAGTTCTTGAAATGACATTGCTTTTTTGAAATTTTGATTTTCACAGTTAGGCATGCAGAGTTGTTCTGTATTCAATTAAATTGAAGTTTTGATGATCTGTAATGGACTTTAAGCTTGATGAATTGTTCCTTAGCTTGAGATGAATCATGGACTTTTGTCATAAAGATTATGCTTTGTTAGTTTCATGGGGAAGAAAGGAGTTTGGGCCAGATATCTCCAGCATCTCTTTTCCAAAACGCCAAGAGAAGAGTCCTGGTCTTTTTTTTTATAATAAACCAATTAATATATCTAAAGGAAAAGGCTTTACTGAGAAGTTTTTGTTTTCTTATGAATTTATCTTTTTTCCTCTTGAGGGATAGAAAGAGACGTTTGGCCTGTTTGGCTGGGTTTTAGAAAGCAATATAAATTTAAGTTGGGTTTTCAAAAGTAGTAGAAAACAGTTCTTATCACTTGTTTTCAATATTTTTGTAAGTTTTCAACTGAAAACAGGTTCACGAATACCATTCAGTTCTTTTCTGTTCCCAAGCTTGTTTTCCGAAAACAGTTTTAAAACTCGTTTCGGTACATGTTTTCATATTGTTTTCTGTTTTCACGATTTTTAGTGGCAAGTATTTCTGAATGAAAAATTGAGCATGCCCTTATTGCTTTACTATTTGTGGTAATTATCTATTCATGTAGAATTAGAATAGATATTAACACAGACACCAGAGTTGGAGCCCTACAAATTGGCAGTGTGTATTCAAGAGTCCTAATAGGTTTTATGTGTTAGAAAATCAGTGTTTCATTCAATCTGGATTTCTCTATGTACTCCTCTCTCTGCAACAATGTTCCAAATGTTGCAGTTTCGTGGATTCTGTCTTATTGCTTATCATTTCAATTTGGTTATCAAATAATGGTACAATAATTGTTTAGAAAAGTCATCTCATAATTGTTTTGATGTCAAAAGGTGATGTTTTCTAATATCTTTTGACAGGAAAGTTTGGTTGAAATAGCGTGGGAACTTCACTCATCTTACAGATGGATAATGATAACGATTTCACTTTTTGCCAGGTAATTGTTATATGCACATTTCATTCAAGATCAAGAAAGCTATACCCCTAAAATATGCTCATTGGTTTCAATGCAACATTTACAGTGGACTGTTTTTCCGAAATATGACTCATTGTTGGTTGGGTCCAATTTATACATGTCATAATTTTATTTAAATTTAAGGTTTGTGGTATATTTTAGGTTGGCTCACCTGGCAACCAGGATGGTCTTGAGACAAAGAAGCTCACTTCAGATATAGAAAATATTGCCATAAAAGATGGATTGTCAAATGGCACTAATAGTAATCAGAATAGAGGTTTTCTGTGGCAAAGTGGATTGCCACTAGGTGCCACTTCTGAAAAGCAGGAAACAGTTGGTTCTCTTTCTGTCAGTGTTATTGATGCGTCATCCACGAACCGAAAATCTGAATTACCAAAACAACCATCGTCAGGAGGTGCTGGGAAGTCAGTGAAGCCTGTACCTCGTGCTAAAGTTCCTTTCGAGAAGGGATATAGCCAAATGGATTGGCTCAAGCTTACTCGAACACATCCTGACCTTGCAGGTACATAGTGACATGCGCTTCCGGCTGAAATTGCTTCTCATATTTCATAACTGCATTTTTCTTCCCAGCAATCATTCTTTTGATTATTTTTTTCTTGTCATTTGTGTTCTGGTAGCTATCGCGCATTCATAATTACTGAGTTTTTTCCCTTCTCTGGTTGTAAGCTTTTACATCTCTTATCACGAACTCTGACTAATTTGACTTATCTTTCTTAAAGCCTTTGTACTTTTTGATAAGCCTAAAGGCAATTCTCAAAAGATATAAGGAAAGTTACTTCAAACTTTTCCAAATGAAAAATGTTGGATTGGGAGGTCTTGTATTCTAGCTTCAGGGGTTTATTGAGGTTCCTAATTTGTTCTTTTTGGAAAAAAAAAATTGTTTAACAATATTTAATTGTGTTCTTAAAGCACAAAGCTGTTAATGATATCCTATTTTCAATTTGAGCTTGACAAGGTGCATCTCTTGCTCAAACCTCAGTGCTACGTATTACTTTGTGTGTGGATCTATGACCTCTAACAGACCCAATTGTCCAATGTATCTTCATTTTCAGGCCAACTAAACCAATGTATTCTGGTAATACTATTCCTGGATTATCCATAGGGTTTCTGACTTCTGGTTGACAAAATCTTCATTGCTTGCAGCTAGAAAGTACTGGGTTTTCGTAGCGATTCTCATTTACCTAGTGTGACTGCATTGAACTGCTTAAAGAAGCTAATGAATGTAGCTACTTCAGTGTGTATGTAACATGTATCTGAGATAGGTTATTATAAGTTCAGGAAACAACTTGTGATTTCTCATATTGTTTTAAGTGCAGTCATTGTTAGATCAACGTTAGCTTCTTGATATACAAGTTCTGTCTCAGGTTTAAAGGGACAGTCAAATAAGAGGCTGATTTCAATAAATGAAGTCAAACAACACCAAAAAGGGGATTCAATGTGGACTGTTCTAAAAGGTCGTGTGTACAATTTGTCTCCTTACATGAGATTTCACCCTGGAGGTATGGACATGATCTTATTCTGTTCAAGTTAAAATGTTTACTGGATTTAGTTCTGTCATTCAATGTGTGTATTGCTAATGCAGGCTATTACCTGCATTTTCTTCGTGACACCCAAATTTTTTAAATGTATTTATTTGTCGTAGGCATGTTTTATCGGGTTACTATCACTCTTATTGAAGTTTCCTTGCTCCAGTATGCCAACTTAGCTGACAAAATAAGATAAGTAGGTTGGGACATTTACGAGTACTATACCAAAAATCTGGGCATTCTTTGTTGCTTCTAATGAAGACTAGCTATAAAAAGATGAGGGCTATTGGTTTAAGTTCCTTGATGGATGCATACCCTCATTTTGAGCTCATTAATGACCTAGGAAGAGTGATAATATGGAAAGGCAAAGCGGTTGAATTGATGAACAGTCTGGTGTTAACAAAATCATTTTCTATTAAGCATTTGCAAATGCAATACCACCAATTGATTACGTCCTTAATATTGCAATTGGTATCCATCCCCTAGAAACTTCTTGGTGACGGGGTCATTTGTTCTTACTGCTGCTAAGCATAAATATTTGACTTTGTTGAGAGTTTCTGTATGTCTTAGTTGGTAAGAACTACATGACATACTTTCCTTATTTCTAACGAAACTATTTTTTTCAGGTGTTGATATGCTAAAGAAGGCAGTAGGAAAAGACTCTACATCTTTATTCAGTATCCTTTCTAAAATATACTTGGTTATGCTGATTTCCTGAGTATGTTTGGCCTAGTTACTTCTTGCTGGACCTTTGGTTTTATTGTTTTGTTCTTCAGCTAGACCCCTCCGAGAGAACAAGAGAATAGATTTGCTCACAAGCATTAATTGCTGGTGAGCAAATCTGTTCTCTGAGAACAACTGCCCATAAAACTTGTTCCTGCTAGTGGAAGAGTCGAATTAGGCAGATTTTTTCTTTCTTATTCACCAAAGAAATTTTGAATACTAATATCCAAAACTCAGTTATACTTTAGGGTTGTATTTGTTTCTTGGAATCAAGGCTGGGAAATGGATTTAGTCCTCCCTAAGAATGCCTTTGCTAAGTGCAAATTACTTTGGGTTTGGCCTTTCCATGGACAACCCACAAAGTTAAGGTTTTGCATTTCTAAGGGAAGTGGTGTATCTCCTAAAGCCATTCCCTGGTTTTGACTTTGAACTTGGATCCAATCCTTGGCAATCTTTGGTTCCTTATATAAGTCGTTTATGAAGTTCCCCCAACTTTGTTTAGGGTTCAATAATAAAACTTCAAAATACCTTATAGCCTTTGGAAATAAATGACTTATGCTAGAAACCAAGGATTACCAAGACAAAGAGAAGATCTAAATCCACTTGTAATTATAATGACGACCATACCATATATTTATGCTTTCAAAAACTGAAACTCTGCTAGTATCCTGATAACCTTTGGAATGTTGGATTCTGTTGGTTTCTAATCACTTCATTCCAGGGAATGAGTTGAGGATTCCTAAAATCCGATTCAGCGAAAAAACACAACCAAACAGTTTTCCTAAGCCTGGCCGAACCTTGAGCGAATCTAGTGCCTACAAATCAGCAATGTGTTTGGGACCATCTTCCTTTTTACTTAGCCTATTGTAAATTGCTATTAACTTTTGCAATCCTTATCACAATACTCTAGATAAATACCATGCTTGGGTGAATGCTGAATTTTTACTTGAGAAGTGTCTTGTTGGCACTCTAGACGATGGCGAAGGGCAACATTCCAATCATTAGAAATTTTAGGCCTGCTCATCATACAGGCAGATTGGTACATCAATTTATTTTTCAATTCAAATTTTATCAAGGGAACATTATATTATCATACCAGAAAATAATACATTTTTACGTTAGAACTAGACTCTCATTCATTGTTGTACAGTTGTCAAATTCAGATTCTGTTGTATATTATTATTTTCATAATAAGCATATCAGAAATGTTCTTTCATGCTTTAGGGCTCTATGATTTGTGCTATGAAATAATCAAAATAGTAATTGATGATGTTTAAACAAAGCTCCTGATTTTAAATGCTAAATAGCAGGTTTGGCACAGCATATCACTGATTCATTTCTCCCCTCATAATCTAGCTTAAAATTTTCGACATGTATTTTCTTATGATCACTGCGTGCTCGGCAGTTTAGCTGCTAAACTAGTAAAGGCAACGGGTTCTTAACAAGCTGTGGAATATGATTTTTCACATCATCAGACATCCAAATTTAGTAAAAACCCTTGATATATCTCAATGTGATCAAGAGGAAGGCCTCTTATTTTAGCATAAACTGCCAAAGAAAATGACCTGACTCATTCTTCACTTCATATATTCCTGAAATTCAGTACTTCGCATGGGCAAATTTTCTTAAATTTGAAAAGTACATAGCTCTCTCTGGTCGAAAATAGGTAAAACATCTACCTTCAACAACAGTCAAATTTACAAAAAAAAAAGTAGGAATAATATCCGTGGCACATTCTCTGTAATGATATTGTAGTCTTATGGTGATAATATAACTAAACTAGCATCTAAGCAACAGGGTAAACCCTAACTTGGTCTAGGATAGGGCCACAAAGAGCTCCGTAGTCATCAACCCTGGTGTGGTAGAAAGAGCTGTAGAATGTAATTCTGGTCCTGGGTGAAGCTGCTTTGAACTTGAGACTAGCAGCCTTGAACCCGCCTTTTCCTTGGGAGGTGAAGGGAACTTTTAAGGTGTCCTTGCCGGCGAATGCTTCAACCATCATCGAACCATGGCAGCCGTTCCTTGCATCGCCAACGACGAATGAGAGATTGTAGATCTTGTTGGGCACAGTTCTAAGAACCTGGGCTATGGCACTTTCTCTCCCTGCAACAAGCTCAACGGCGCCTTTTCCAAATGGGACATTGAAGTGTTGGGAGTCGATGAACTTTACGGCTTTGAGGGACTCGATGATCCAGCCAGGAAGTGGGGATGTCACATCTAATTGTTTTGGAGGGAGGAGTACACCATGGGAAGAGTTGAATAACCTATGGGGAGCCTCCTCAAACCCAGGATTTCTGACCAAATTATCTGCAAGAAACATTCAATGTTTTAATAAACAAAACAAACCAAAACAGGGAACAGAGTAAGCTTATAGCACCGAGTTTAGGGTTTAGATCAAATTGAATGCTCAAATTCTCAACCAAGGTATACAATTCATTGGGCCTCAGAAAACAGGGAACGCAGGGTATACAATTTAGCTAGCTAAATGTGTAGCTCAATTGTTGAAAACTCATTGTTCATATGGATGCATATCAATAAAAACCACATCTTGGATATCACTGAGGACAGGGGAACCCAGATCTAGATAACCCAGATAACAATCAAGCAACAAACTTTTGCAAAATCAGCAGAGATCCTACAAGTTTTTGAAGAATAACCCCAAATACAGATTGATCCGAACAGAAATATATTCTTTATACAGAGAATGGCATAAGCATAGTTATAAGTTTTTTTTATAATTACCTCTAGTGGGTAGTGCAGGGAAGAGTTCCTTGATAGCAATTGCATCCAAGAGAGGACCACAAGCAGGGTCCTCTTGAACCCCAGGATTGTGAAAAGTCACTTTTACTACATTGGAAGTGGCTCTGAAACCCCAAGCATAAGTATCACCTCCATTGCTGCTATAGAGAGTCTGCAAAGGAAGGTCCCCTGCCTGAGGAGGCACTGAGACCCTCAAAACCTCTTCTTGTGCACAAGTCCTTGATGCCCCAAATGTTAGAGCATACAAAGACCCTGGTTTCACCTTTATGGTTTGAGAGATGGAGGCCTCATTGCCAAGCCTCACAGCATGAACACCATGAGCTACAGAAAAGTACATTCCACCCGGTTGCGGCCCGCCGGAGATGTACTCCACGAAGCCATTGATTTCCCATTTGGGCAGTGCATATTTGCCTATGAGTACTGTTTTCTTGAGGTTTGTTGGTTTTGGTGGCTCTTCAAAGTTTCCATTGTTCAAGAGCCCTGAAGAAGATAAGCAGATCAAAGATATTATAACTGATAAGAAAGTGACTGACTTTGGGGTACACAACCAAAAACAAGAAGAATGTTCAACAAATCTTTGTGGCTGTCTCAACATATAAAAACCCCAACTTTCGTATAGCATATCAGCTCAGAATCAGAATGTACCTTTTTTTTTTCTTTTACCTACATACACTACATGACTAAGACCAAAGGGGGAGAGAGAGAGCACAAAATTGAGCTAATATAGACTTTAAAACAAACTAGATCAGTTCATAGCTCAACAAAATGCTAAAATAGTTTAAATCAGTAAAGACAGAGCTCAGTAAACAGATCAGAATAAGATATTCACCATAACTACTCAACTGAGGAAGGTTAGATAAGAGAGAGAGAGAGAGAGAGAGAGAGAGATAGATAGATAGATTTACCATCCAGAGGCACATGTACAGCTGCATAAGCAGGATTAGTGAACATAAATGAGAATGCAAGCAGAAGAGAGAGCACAGCTGCCATTTTCACCCCAAAAAAGTAAAGAGAGTGGTGAGAGGTGTTTGGTGAGGGAGGTAGGGAGAGCAGAGCTTGAGGGCTTACATTTATAGTGAAGAGGATAAGATGGGAAATGGGAACAAAGGAAAGTTTTGCAGAAATCACGTTAACAAGAAGCCACCTGGCAACCTGCCTCCTCCTATCAATCAAAGCTGTGAAGCATTCAAGCACACCCCTTGTTGGGTTTTTGTCTGCTTGTTCTGGTTTGTGCAAACCGCCTTTTTCTCCATAATTCATGCCAGTGTTATTCTTGTAATTTTGCTTTCTTTTTGTTTTGGTCGAAAATTTTACTTTCAAATTTTTGGAACTGAATGACCATCATCCAAATTCAAAAGCAACAAGAAGGAAAATGTACAGGTTCTGTTTTGTTAATGATGAACCATGAGCCCGAAACCCCATTATGTTATGATTAACATAAATTATAAGGTCGGATTAGTGTTAAATACAAGTAATCATTGTAGAATAATAAGATTAGTGATATGAATTTTCTCTAGTTCAAAATTAAGTGGAATTTCATTTCCTGGATTTAAGTTTTTAGGTTTTTCTTTTGATATAAGCAATATTGAGAAAATGAACAGAAAACAAAAATAAAACAAAGAAGTTCGAGTGCAAGAGTAAATACCGGTAAATCCTTACCCTGAGTAATAATTAAATTAAGTTAGCAATGTAATTATTTAACATGATTAATCGAACAAGTCAACTTAAATTCGTTGACTAATATCCAACATACGATCCATCTATGAACATGCATTGATTGGTGCACCTATCATTTGGGATTTTTTGCAAGAGCTTTGGAGGAGGGTTTTTGGGTTATGGATGTCTTTTCAACAAGGGATTGCTTGCACGTGGGTTGTTGTGGCTGATTCTGCTTTTGGAAGGTCTGACGAAAATGGCTTAGCAAAGATATGTCAGATTCTGTTTCTGCAAATTAATTATTTATTTGCTTTCGTCTGCTAATTAAACTGATTTCTCTTCTTTCAAAAAAAAAACCGTGTGGGCTCATCATCATTCATTTAGTATAATGCAGGACTTCGCTTTTTCCAGTTTTCACTTTTTTTCCACCACAAATTCCATTTCCACATAAATAATAAAAATAAGTAGCTAGAGAAAGACCACCTATTATCATTTCGTTTTTGGGACCTATATCATCATGGAGTTAAAATTGTAAAATTACGGGCGAGATAGAAAACACAAATATATCAAATATATATAAGTATTCAAAATACATATTAAAACTAAATTTTTCAAAATTTGACATGCGTGTCATATAATATTAACATGTGATTTACTGATATTATAACACTTGTAGCATTTTTACGATCATACCAAAAAATTTCCTTACCTTAATAACTTAAGGACATATCAATGCTAATGAGAATGATTGTTTGTTAGGGATTGAAGGCCTGTCAAATGTTTAAAAAGTACGAACATCTGTCTTTACTATTATTATATCAGGAGCCAAGCGAGCCAAGCATTGTCCTAAGAGAATTATCGTTATCAAGTAAAGATGATTATAATGTATATATTCTTAAAAACCAAAGGTATTATGGTAATTTAACCTTAATTTTAACACTCATTTTATCTCTCACGCTACTTATGTTCTCTCAATTAATTCTCTTGTGCTTTTTTAGTTTCGTGCCCTGCATAAATAAGCGAAGGCATACACACCAAAGTTTTTTCATGTGGTCAAAGTTAGAAAGGAAGGGAGAGAAAAATTGATAAACAACGATGTTATGAGAGCTTGAACTCAGGACCACTTGAGAGTACATTGAATATTTAGACCAATCCAACTAACGCCCTATTAATAGATACACAACATAATTCAGTGAGGCCTTAATGTTAACGAACTCTAGCCGTTTGACTTCAATGACATTTATCAAAGCAAACAATATTTTTTTTATTTATGAAATGATTAAATTAAAAAAAAAAGGACTCAGTGACACTCAATTCTCACGTTCTTGTTGGTTGAGAGAGGTGAATTTCCTTCATGGAAGGCTCAATTGCTCTTTAACTCCAAATGTAGGTGTATGTTCTCTTCAAAAGCAATAAATGCGCTTTAAACAATCAAACCTACCATGCAATATTGACCCTCCCATGCTTATACCGATGTTGCTACATCAGGGTGTTTGTATCCTCCTGATCAGAGACAGTATAACTGTAAGGCCAACAAGGTATCACAACTTATTTTGTAAATTTCAGGTTCTTTTCAGCTTGCTGCGATCTTGTGAGCAAATTTCTCTGAAGTGAGCAAGATGCACTAAAGTTAGTGAGGTTCCCTTGTGGTGTCCTTCTAAGTGTGATAGCCATCACCGTCTTCTGTTTTTTTTATTGTGCTAGCTAGCTGTCCATCTCTCAGTTCTTGTTTTGCTAATTTAAAGTGAATAGTAATTGTCATTTGTTCCTGTGATGAATAGAAACACAACTTGTTTTTTGCAATGATTGTTACTATTCACATAAATAGTAACAATCATTGTCTCTCATCGCCCTTTACCATAACAAATAGGTGAAAATGCTCTTAAATTAGTGGGAAGCGAGAAGAAGCTACAAAAAGACATTGCCAACAAAAATAAGTAAACTAAACACTTCACCTTGTGCAAGCAAACACGTTTGTTCCCTATTTGTTTAAATCTTTCCAGTGCGAACGGAATAACTGAAAAAAAATTGTATAGGTCTTTTTTTATTTTTTAATACAGCCAAACAGACCCTAAATATTCTGAAACCTTCATGGTCTACGTTATGATCCTCGCAGCTTCTGACATGCTCCATTTTTATAGTAGGTTTTGATTAGTACGCCGTATCCCACGTGCATTGTCGGTGTGAAGTGAAGAGGTAAGCCTGTCTCTGTCTCTGTCTCTGTCTCTCCATTGAAATACAATAATGATCAATGTTATTTTATAGGGCTTTCACTTGTCCTTGTGTATATTTGCCATGTTACCAATACTTGTCAAAACTCATTAGGCCCCAGTTCATGTGACCTCAGCCCATCTTGGACAGTTGAGAACTTGGGACCAATTTTCTTCTCATATTTTTGGCCTACATGTGGCTCCGACTCTGATTATTCACAATAAATGTTGCACCCCATGATTCTGTAAGCAATCTCGAGTGCTAGAGTGAGCTCGATTGGCTATGCCAGAAGTCGGTTACTAGGATTTAGAGTTTAGGGTTTAAGGAAGGCTCCATCGCTGGTATTAGAGGGTCTTAAAGCATCCACAATGGGGGGATGTATGTTAAATATACATCCCAAGTCACTGAAATCGTCTTCAATGAGGAGATGTAAATGGATGTAAATATACATCACCACTATGGGGATGTAAAATAAAATGTTTATTTACATTTATTTTTACATCCATTGGAAGGCGGGACCCACTGGAGAAAGAAGAAAAATGAAGAAAAGTCAATATAAAAGGCTGGGACCCACGGCTACATCCCGAATTTACACTGAGCAAAAAACATATTTACACTCCTAGGAGGTATAAAGGGAATGTAAAAGTGACTTTACACCCCCGAATTTACATCCCTCAATTGTGGATGCTTTAGTGCACAACTATTTTGGGTAACAAAGAAAAGTATTATAATTGGCTCCATCATCAAGTACAAAAAAGTAAAATCTGAATAAGTGCAATCATTTGTAAATCACATGGATAGAATAAATTCAAATGTTTTTTGGGTTGGGTTAGTAAGTGGGCCAGAAGATTTTTCAAATTATGGAAACGGAAAAAGAAAAAGGCATTGTGAATGTGAAAAAAGGACATGACTTATGCGGCCTAAATCTTTTGGGCGACTGACCAATTTCTTGGGCCACAGCCACATGCTTGACCAAATCGAGTTCTACTAATTCTTTTTATTTCTAAAAAACTTGAGAAATAAAAATAAAATAAAATAAATCAAATGAATCCTTTGTATGATGGGTCTGGGTCATTATCATTGGAAACATGGCCGAGACTCATTTTGGTTAGCATGACTGGTGTGTTAGGATTTTGTTTCTTTTTCTTTTATTTTCAGTTTTCTATTTTATTTTATTGTTTTTCTCTTTTTCTTTCCTAATTGATTTTCTTAGGATATTTTCTTTATCTTTGATATTCGTCCTCCATTTTCTAGGATTTAGTTGTTTTTGTTCCTGTTTGTGTTTCTTCTGTTTATTTTCCACACCTTGAAGACAATGTGTGATTTAAGTTTGGGGGTGGGAAAGTAAATTTTAGATTTTTAATTTTTTGAGTCTTGTTTAAAATTTTCGTTTTAAAGTTAATATCCATAGATTATTTTAAATGTTAGAACAAATGGACATGGTGAAGATTAATCCCACAGTAGAGTCTTTTCTATTTATCGTTGCTTAGACACTAATTCATGAATTATACTTTGAAATTTGCACATCACACCAACATGGTTTGTGGGGAGTGAGATTGAAATACTTGCTTTTTGTCTAAGCGTGTTTTAATTTTTGTTCTATATAAAATAAAGATAGTATGTGTTATAAAGTAATAATTGTCTCACTCGAGGCTTTGCCTAGTAACTGGGCCAGCCCTCCTAATCAGCAATGATTCTCGAGACAAACAGTAGAGTTTTGGCATGGGGCAGGGTGGTTAGTTGGTTTCGTAGCTCTTTTCAGCTTGAGTTAATAAGTCTTCTACACCTAGTGCCCTAGAGCCCTAGTGGTTTGGGAGACATTGACCTAAAGCTCGCTACACGGGTTGAATCGAAAGCTTAAGGGAGCCGACATTGCACGACCACTACTGTTACTTAAAAAAGAAGAAGAATGATTATATAAGTATGTGACGTATGAATAAAAGGGATGAGAGGTAAGAGTTTTAGTAGAGTCTCTTTAACTATGATGGTTCACTTGACACTGAAGGAAGTTTGTGAATTCTTTTCTAATTGGTTCTAAATAGCTTAGATTCTATGGTGGGATTAGTTGGATCTATTGAAAAGATGTTCTAGTTTTTAAAATTTGCTATGGATAGCAACTTGAATGGAAATTTTGTTTAGCTAGGTTTTATTTAAAGTTTTTAGTTCGTTAGTTTTTGTGTTTGTTTTCAAGATTTGTTTTGCTTGAGGACAAGCAAAAAGCTAAGTTTGGGGGTATTTTGATGGGTATATTTTATATTATATATTTAACCCAATTCTTAGTATATTTTGGTTAATATTTTGGAAGAATTTTGATACTTTAAATTATATTTCCAATATAGGACTTTCGACTTCCTCTGGAGCAAAACATGATCAAATGGACGAATTTTGGAGTAATTCCAATGGGAGGACATTCGTGAGTCACTTAGCTTGATCGTATCAAAATATCATATTCGTCCACCCCAGCGGTTATTTTCTGGCAATAAAATAAAGGAGCAGTGCGCTGTGCTGGAATAGTGACGTTTGGGGCCTTTATTGCGTTTTTGGAGCTCAAGTTGACCTCAGATGGGTTCGTGGCCTTTTGGAGAAGTGTTCAGAACGTTTTTATCTTTAAAATAAGCTATCTTGGGCCAGATTTGGAGGAGATTTGAGGCCAAAACATGGCTGGGCAGATTGTGGGCAGATTCTCCTAATCCAATTTGGACTTTATATCCTAGTATTATTTAGTTTCCTTGTGGGGATTGGGCAGCTGGGTTTTAGGAGGTATTTAAGTTCTTTTTCACAGCAATTTTTGGACTTCTTTTTGGCTCTTGAACGTGACATTGTGGAGAGCAATTGCTAGGGTTTTGGAGTTTTTGCGACTTTAAGGTGTTTTCATTCTTTTTCTTCCTAATAATATTTTCCATGATTTCAGTTATGAATATGCGTAAATAATTTTCTTTTGCTAGAGTGAAGCCTTAAACCTTAGCGTGACTATGTAATTTTTATTTAATTGCTTATGATTAATTGTTCATGATTTTGCATTTTGGTTCCTCACTTATTAATATGTTTATTTTTTCCATACTCTGCATTGTATTTTCTATTTCTATAGAATTAGTTTTTGTTTTTCTTTGCAAATTATGTATTTGTTTGCAGTTGTTTTTGTTTACATCGTTAATATCTAGATTGTTTTGTTATAGAGTAGTTTTTTTTATTGCAGTTTTTGTTTTTACATCATTGATATCTACATTCATTATTATATCAACTTTAAAAACTTATAAATATTTGTAACTTTAAATTGATCTATTTATGTACAACTCTAGACCATGAGGGATTTGGTACAAATGTTGTGGGAATCGGTGTTGAAATGATTTTTTTTTATAAAACTATTGATTGTTTATATAAATATTGTGTAATTGAACAAATATCACAAAAACAAGTTTGTTATAATGGTTTGTGAATGAGGCTTCCTCCTTTGAAGGTCAAGGTTCGAGTCTTCAATCACACAAAATCTTCTTCTTTTGTAAGGTCAATAAAGGGCAAAAGAGTTGGTCACGGGCTGGCCGGAAGGGGGATTGTCGAAGGTGGACATGTGGCATAGTGTGCTTGACTTAGAAGTAGTGGCATTGTGTGTAATTTTGATGTTTTTTAATTACATTATTGTAAAATTAGATACTACTTTTTGGTCTTTGGCCTTATACTAATTAGGTGGAATTGTTTTTCTATCTTCTATATTAATAAACTATATAGTGTTTTAAAATGAAAGCTTTCTTTATTTAACAAAATATTTTACAGAAATTGATAAAGTGACAAATAAAAATAAAAATGAAGTAAGTGTGACAAATTGTCCACCTTTTTATTGAATAATAAATATACACATTCTCTAAACCTCTGTTTGGATGAAGTAATTGAAAATTACATAGAATTCTAAAATGATGGAATTTAGATTTTCATCATTTCAATTTCTGGCAATTAAAGATTTCAGTGTTTGGATTTATGTATGTCGAATTTTGTAAATAATGGAATTTTGTAAATGGCACCATGAGAATTATGAAATGACTCCTATTTTGGTGGAAATTAAACTTGGGAATTTTATGCCCCAATTTCCACTATTTTTTCTACATGTCATTTAATAAATTTCACGCTTAAGTTGCCAAATAAGGGAATTGTCAATTTCTCCTCTTAAATTCCCAACATTTAGCTAAATTCTGAGTTATTTTCCCTCATCCAAAGGGAGGGTAAGGATATTTTTGTTCATGAGAAAATGGACTAGGGAATGAGATGTTTGGTAAGTCCATGTTTGGGCTTAGGGGCTTTTTCGTTCCGGCAACTATTGTGGGCCTGGGCCTGGAGGAATGAGCAAACTGAAGAAAATATCCCCTATGTCTGAGTTCAAAGATCAAACCCCAAAATGTTTTGAAAGGATAGTAAAGCCTTAAGAAACACCTTGGTTACCTTCACCAACAAAAAATAATGGCTGCTTATAGATAAATTCTTAGTGCTTATAGGTAGAATCTTAGCTTGGCATGAGAAGCTTGTGGCATGAGAGCAAAGTTGTCATGGGTTTAGCACTGAAGAGAGAATTTAAGTGTTCCTTAGGGGAAAGATGGGGTATTAAGGTAGGAGAGAAAGGGTTTTGCAGAGAGGTTTAGTTGAGAATGAGGGAAAGAGAGAAAATGGTGGCTTGAGCATTTTTTCGACAGCTGACAGAGGCTCTATCAGTTCTCCCAGAAGAGGAAAAATGGGGGAAAAACATGAATAGAGCACGAATTTGTTGGGTTTTTGCAGGTGAGAGAGGAAGCTTGCTCTCTAGATGTGGATGATTTTCGTTGGGTAGAAGAGGCCCTATTTTATAGCCGCTGGAAACCATATTTTCCCAAGAAACCCTAATGACTTCCATCCTATTTTACCAAGTCTTTCCCTTCATTTCTCCCTTCATCCCTTCAATCATCCTATTTTGGTGAAATCTACTATGCTCCTTCGCACAAAATCAGGGATTTTGGGAGCTCAAGGTCCCTTTCCCGCAGCTGCCCTAGTGAAGAATTCCTATTTTTCAGATATCCCTCTTCCTCTCTTTCCTTCCCTCTTTCATGGTCAGATCTGAAGAAGGAAAGAAATAGGTATACATGCTGGTTCGAATGGTGGCTCCTTTCGCACCAATATCTTTCGGTCCCTTAGATGTTTTGCTTGAAAGCTTGTTCCTTTCCTCCCAGCAGCCCACGTGGTCTTCCAAGCTCCTCCGTGGCTTTGTCTTTCAGCCAAATGCTGGAGCCTTTGCTGTTGCTTACTTCTAATTGTATGGGCTTTCTAAGATGGCAAGTCAACCTACCAAACAAATGGGCTAGTCTCCCCAAATTTTGGGCTATATTGGTTAATTTAGTGGACCATTTGGGTTGCGCCTTTTTGGTTGGGATATTTTCTCTCCTGTGCTTATCTACATTTTTGGGCCTGAGTTCCAAGGCTCCCAAGCAACCCGGAACCTCAATTTCTCGGTCCATCAATGAGCCACATGACAACTTATTACCATCCATACCACAACCCACTCAAGCAAGCCCCGAGCATTCGAGTGGCTTGGGCCCACTTAGGCTTGTAGCATGGTTGGGTGTGTAATAATGATTTCCTGCTTGGCATGCTTTTAATCATTATGCTTGATTAGATAATTAGCATGGATTTGCAGAGCTAATGCACTTGATAATCTTAATCTTGATTCCTAGCATGACGGATTATTTATTTGGCATGGCACTTGGAGTGTGACTCGTGCATGGTGGACTTTTGTGTGCTCCAAGTCGAGTTTTTCCTCAATAAGGTATTGCACTGGGTTGGGAATTCATTTGGGCCAAGCCGTGGATTTTTTGGGTCTCAACAGGGCTCAAGGAAAAATATGAAGGAAAATGAAACTATGCATCCACCTTGGGTTTCATTTTCCGTTCACATAGAACACCAAGGCAAAGCAAGTTTTAGTTACATTTTGTTATGACCAACATGCCCCTATCAAAAATTACAAATACCAAGAAAAGCATTAATTACACTTTTGTGTGTGCATATTTCTAACGTAGAGCATCAACAATGGGCTCCCTAAACTACATCCTTATACCAATTTTATGGAGGAATTGTAAAAAATACAACTCCAATCATGCTCCATATCCACCTCCTAAAATAGGGAGGCCTCTAGGAGCTCCTAAATCTGAGGAGAGGGAAAAGACTCATAGTGGCTCCCTATAATTTAATGTTGTTTTGTTTTTTGCATAGTTTAAACTTTTAATTAATGCTAATTATTTTCTTATATATATATTTTTATAGAGATGGACCAATCATATTGAATTAAAAAATAACTATAGTATTTATGATTCCCTAAACTAGAGAGTATGATTGAAGTTCAAATTTTATAGAGAGCTCCTAAAATAACTTTAGTGTGTTTTTAGCTCAATTCGAACTAAAAAATAGGGAGCATGATTGTAGATGCTCTTAAGAGTATAATTGAAAAAAACTAAACAAAGTTTGTTTCCAATTCTTGCACAAATTAAACCTAAAAAATGAAATAAAATGATATTTTCTAGTTACTTTTTAAACATTACCAAAATGATAAATGAATTTCCATTTTTTATCCAGGAAAAAAAGACATAGGAATTTTTCCATTAATTTATTTTCTCGAATTAAAGGGGCCTAATACCACCTACCATAATTTATCTTTAATAAAAGTTTGTTTTTAAAAAGGGTGTTGATTAAGTAGAGAGGATCGGATCCAAGAGGAAAAATATGTTTTGATTTTGTAGGGATTAGGTATAAGAAAACATATGATATCACACCCCTTTGGAATCTTGGATTTTCCAAATCTTTATATAATATTTTAAATCATTATGATAATAGTCCAGGAGCTGAGGCTGAAGATGCGGGAAGAGAAAGACAGTCTACAATCTTTATTTGCGGTCTATCAAGTTTGTCAAGCCCTTTGACTCACTGACTCATTGACTCCTTGGTAGAGAGTGGAGACGTATATAAAGCCACTCCACATACCACATTAATTTTATTCTTTTTTATTCTTTTTTAATTAATTTTATTCTTTTTCTTTCTTATTCTACATTTACCCTATATTAATTTATTTTTACTTCACTTTTATATTAATTCTTTTTAATTTTCCTTGCATTCCATTTTTTTTTTCCTTTCATTCAGAAAGAAGTAATTAACATTGTATATATTAAGGCAGAATTATATGGTCCAGGTGTTGTAAAAACTCATGCCCTAGGAATACACCTTGCCACCGTAGTTAACATCAAATTCCTCATATACTCAATACCATAGCTCAAATTAAAATCACAACTTCACTAACATATAAAAAAAGGATTTAATTTGACCAAACTGTATCATTCCACATAAAACATCACTTCAAAATACAGCTTTTGTCAAATTAAAGGTTTGGTGAAATAAAGATGAATCTGTCCATCCACTTCAAAATACATACACGAAAGAAGACTAATTAATTAACAAACTAATTGATCTCTCATAATACTATTTACTGTTGCAAAATTTGATGAGAGACAATTCCTTTTAACAAGAAGACATGTACAATTCAGAATAAAAATATGAGACTATTATACATAAGAATTACCTTGCTCTATGCATATCTAAAGCTCCTAATGAGAGTTTGGTTAGTAGCATTCTTTGGTTCTTCTACCTGTTGTTAGAGTTTGAGTGGGAAAAGAGTAGGGATCTTTCACTATAAACACAATTGGGTTTTTCTGAAGTGTTCTTTGGACTTGTTGGCCTTATTTAAATTAAATATATATTTTATATATTTAAATTTTGAACTTCGGATAATTTCAGTTAGTTTGAAATTCAAAGTTCAGACATATCTGTTCAAACAGTTATGTCCAAGGGGTGTCTTAGGCTTATTTAAATAGCCAAACGTACAGAGAAAAAAAAAACCAACTTTTGAAACCCAATACTTCTCACACAACACTGAAATCCATTGAGAGTATCCATACTGTTGTTCGCCAGATACCAAAATTCAAGTGCTAGAATTTTGGTTTTGATAGTTGTATTTTGGTGGACAGTCATCTGCAGAACCACAAGCACAAGAGTGGGGGCGAAATACTGTCTAAGGACATAGCAAATTCAAGTTAGTATTTCTGGTTAACACAAATTCTTGTATCTGTAATTTTCTGTTGTTATATATATTGATTCATTTAAAAGCCTTATATACATATATATATTCAGTTATATTATACGAGTTACTGATTGTTTCCAACACCTGTAAACATGTTAGCCAAAAAATTTATTATCTATTAACTACAATAAAGATAAATAGTACTCACATACTTGATAAAAAGAACAAAAGAATTTGGCGTCCAGATACTTACATTTCTATCCTTCTCCAAAAGGTAGTAATAAGATGCATCCAGATTTACCACATCAACCACTCTTGAATTACAAACAATGCTTGAAGATGAGGCCCTGGGAATACACCTTAAAGCCATAGTTAACATCAAATTCCTCATATACTCAATACCATTACTCAAATTAAAATCACAACTTTACTAACAAATACAAAAGAGAATTCAATTTGACCAAACTGTATCATTCCACATAAAACATCACAATATGAGTTGCCAAAAAAAATGGTTCGTTGCTAAGAAAATTCAACCACTCAAAAGACAAAAGCTATAACAGGTCTGAGCCTAAGCTATTTCTCCAATTCAAGAACGGATAAAAGTTATAACAACAAATAAACCTTGTAGCCATATCAATCAAATCCAAGTAATGCGTTCTGCCCCAAAAAAGATAATTATAGCAACCTGACCAACAATTCTTCTTTGTGTTAAAAACCTTAATTAGACTTTTATTGTAATGGACAAGTACTTTTATTGTAGCCAACATCTTTGCAAACACTATATTAAACTTTTCAACTATCTCAAATTTTGAAGGTTCACACTTTGTAGAGTTAGATTCATTTCTCTTCTTTGACCATATTGGACGTCCTTTATAGCCAATTCTTTGTCGGATATGGCCAATTTTCTGCTTGATATGATCCTCAATGGCTGATTATGAAGTCCCAAAACTTTATTGAACATTTCTAGAGCCCGCACATAATCCTTCTCTTCTTCTTTTTGCATGAAGACAAAACAAGAGTACAATGAAATGTTGAAACTTGAAACTCCTATTATATCTAATAGTGGCATCTTATACTTATAAGTTTTATAAGTGCAATCCATAAAAAAGACATGTGGGTAACTCCTTGTCAATTCAATTGACATAGGATGAGCAGAGAACAAATGAGTCAAATGCCTTTTTTGGTCATACTTGATGTTATAAGAGAAACCATCTTGACCAAGTTCATCCAATAATGCTTGAACAACCGTACACCTTGCTAGGCTCTCATCTAGAATTTTAGCCTTCTTATTATAAATGTTTCGGGAAATTGCTCGAAGATGAGAATTGCTTTGTCGAATTGAAGAGAAATTGGCTTGGTGGTATACCAACCATAGTCATTTCTTTAATTTGCATGATTTCCTCATTTGAAAATCGACGACAAGAGGGATGTCTGTCTAGACATGTTTGTTGAAGGTTCATGGTTCCTTTTCTCTTTGCCCCAAATTTCAAACGGATAGTTTATGAGGCAAGATGTTAATTTCTTTTTTCTTTCCCATGGTGGAACTTTTCTGCTTTTATAATGACCTCCTCTATCACAACCAAGGACAACATATTTCTCAGATTTAGATCTTCTAATAACTAGTGCAGACCCTTGCATAAATGCAATCTTACGAGCATCTTCAATGAGCTCTTTTTCGACTTCGAAATTTTTGGTTTGTGAAAGAGAGCATTTTGTTACTTTCATGAGTCAGTGCTTCACTGCCTATATCACAAACCATCTAATTTATATAAAACATAAACCACACATTGGCTACCTTAAGAAATTACCTTTGGAAAGCTATAGTAGTCACTCATATATGCCTATTACCCACCACTGACCCAAAAACAAAAACCAAACATCATCATAAACTCTCAAGAAATTTCCCATTCTTATACGACAACCCAAAGTTTCACTACTACCTGGAAAAACGTATATTAAGCATAATAGCTTAGTAAGAAACACTACTAATAATTGATAAAGTTATATTTACTAAGACATTAAACGTACCATGCATAATATCTTGAGACTTAGAAGGATTACTATGTTTTGTCATTCCACTTAAATCATTGATGCTCACCATGTCTAAAATCCTTTGCAACTCATACTCTAATGTTTGGTCTTCATCTATAGCTAATCTTTCACCAATAATTAAAGAGTATTTGCTTTGGGTAGGAGAAGAATTGTTCTATTCCATGAATTGCTCTGATCAGTAGTAGTGAAGAGAGTAGCTTTGGATAGAAGAAGTGGGAAGACACGAAGAAGGCGAAGAAGACATTGGGAATTTT
Source organism: Prunus fruticosa (assembly GCA_018703695.1). NCBI lineage: Eukaryota > Viridiplantae > Streptophyta > Magnoliopsida > Rosales > Rosaceae > Prunus > Prunus fruticosa. The sequence continues at coordinate 4,796,903 of CM031918.1, forward strand.
TTTGTTTGTTAATTCTTCTTAATTTCAGTTATCAAAACCTTAATTCAGGGTAAGGGTAGAATAGGAAAGGGAAAGAACAAAATTGATTAAAAATTATTTAAAAACAATAGCACTCTGGACAAAAGAAAAGTGGCAAAATCAACTCCCTTATTTTATGTACATACAACTCAGCTTTGCTTGTCACTACCTAATCTAAGTATGAAAAATAATAAATTTTGCATGTAATATAACCAAAAAAAGTATTGAAAAAGGAAGATAGATAATTCCAAATTTTAATTAGAAAAACTAAATAGATATTACTATAATGGTATGTTTATTTTTATTATAAGAAAATGATGACTTCAGTTCAAATTTTAATTAAAGAATAAAAAATTATTTTAAATAATATACAATTTTGTTTATTTGCAACTCTTGTCATTAGGAGGGAGCTCTCTGGGGACAATAGGGTTTCATGCCATTTCTGATTATTTTTCGAATTTGTTTTTAGGATTGCATCAAGGATAAAACCAAAGTGAAACAAGTACATGTTTAAAGAAAAAGTAGGGTTGACCCCATAATCTTTCACGACTCATTAGCTCTTTCGAAGTGTTCAATAATGATTTAGATACATTTTTATGTTACTGGATGAGTGGCGCTATCTTCACCCTCTTTTCCTATTCTCTCACCCCCTTTTTATAAGAAAATTCAATTACAATTATTCCTTTACAAAATTATACATACATGTAGCTGAAAAAATTACAGCAAATAAATTTAAAAAAAAAGAAAAAGAAAATGAATCAGTGCAACTATTACATAATAAAATGTAAAAAAAATAAAAAAGTTAAAACAATTGTTAAACAATGAATGAAAACCGAGTCTTAAATTTTGAAATTACATGGTTGGAGGAAAAAATCGTCGCCATGGTGGATTAATTGACACATTACATGAGCTAGTACAAACGCAATTTCAAAACCCTAGTCGCTCTTTCCCTCTGTGAATCTTAAGGGAAAACTCCGTAGAGAGAGGAGGAGGAGGAAGAAGCGTCATTGCCCCTCCTCCCCCTCCTCTCTTCTCGTCTTTTCCTTTTAGGTTAGTGAATAAGTCCACTGGGGCATTTTGAATAAAAAGCCCCCTTTGATATTTTTTTTCTTAGCCATGCTTAGATTGAAGTTTTCATTACCCCTTTTAGTTTATGTTCTCAATCAAATCCTTCTCCCAAAATCCGCTCTCTAATACCACTCATGTTCTCTAAATTTGATTATGCATCATCTTTGATGGAGGCTCAATTGTTCTTTGGCAGGGTTGTTGTTTTCATTTATTTGTTGCTCTTATGCACAAGTAGATCGCTGGAAATTATATTTTCCCAGATCTATTACAGATGCGGTGGTGGGTGTGGCTAGGAAGGCGCTTCTTCAAGTGGTGGTGGTATGGTTCGTTTAGGCTCATGGGTTGTTTTAGGGTTGGTTATGTTGGGAAGGCGCTTCTTGTTGATGTTTTTGATTGTATCGTTAAAGTTTATCTAATGAAGTTTCTCTTTGATAAAAATAAAAATAAAAATTGACACATTACATAACAATAATTAGTCAATCAACTACCTTTTTGATTATGTGGATTGAGATGAGATCTTTTCATTATGTAGTTGTCCTATAAAGTTATCTGCACTGACAACCCTGAGGTTTTTTTATATTTTCACTAAATTCCAAAAGTTTTGGAAATTATACTAACACTCTTGAGGTTTCAAATTTTTGTCACACAACCCTTTCACTAAAATTCCATCCAAAAATTGCTACAAAAGCACATGACAAATATGTTTTTTTGTGTGCCAAAGTTAGGAAGGGGGATAGGGAAAACTCACATACACAGGTACAATGGGGCTGGAACCCAGGACCATTTGGGAGAAAACCAAAGATCTGGGCCAATCCAATTAACACCTCATTATCACACAACAAATATGTTGAATAACCCAAATAATCTCATGAAGTTAAGACCAAGGAATGAAATGTTGATATTATCATTATCACACAACAAATATGTTGAATAACCCAAATAATCTCATGAAGTTAAGACCAAGGAATGAAATGTTGATATTATCAATAATGTTGCGATATTTTGACCCAAAAATGCATGAAAAATTCTGAAAATTCTCCCTGTTGCGCATGGAGGGATTCGAACCCCTGCCTCTGTGAGAACAACCCAACGCCTTATCCAACTCAGCTGCGTACGTGTTTGTGATTATATTTTCAGCGTGTAATATTTATAACGTCTTTAAAATGTCTGTAAGCTAATATTTATTATATATGATAAATTTCTATATTAAAAAAGACACTAAGGAGATTCGGAACCCCTCCCATTTTACTCCTTCAACACCTTAACCACCATGGAAAGAATCCGAGACTCAATCTTCAAATGATTTTGCTTATGGACAACGTCAACCAATCTCGAATCCATATGGGTGGCATGTTAACAATTACATGCAAAACTATTTTGGGGATTTATCATTTGATGACTACTCTTCACAATATACTTACTCTACACATAGAGATGATGAAGATAGTGAAAAATTTGAACCTCATAGGAACTCTATGTGGTACTAAGTCACTCATGTATCTTACCATGCAATGTATAAAGTGTAAAATATTGTAGTAATTCATTATATATAAATGATTATGGTGTGTTTAATCTTTTTTCATTAATTACTACATATTTTCTACACTCACAATGTTTGTCAGCTCGCTATATAATCAACTTAAATCAGTTAAATCCATCATGCAATACATTTCTTTCCAATGTTTTATGATAAACTAATAGATAATTGACTAAATAAACATCCTGTAAAAATTTCCAAGTTTTTCTTACAATTTCCGTGGTTTTTATTCAATTTTTATCGAATATGGATAATATCCCGATATTTCCATCAAAATTTCCGTGTTTTTGGCCTCCTGATATTTCCGATATCACCGATATTTTAGACCTTGGTTAAGACAATGTTGTTTAGTTATGGTCAAATGTGGGTGTGTAAAACACAAGGTGTTTTTTTATATATTATTATTTAGGGAGTTGATTTTCCCACTCTCATTTTCTCCACTTACACTCCCTTTTGTTTTTTAAAATATTTTTGAATCAATTTTGTTCTTTTTTGTTCTTCCTCTTTACTATTTTAGCCTTGATGACGTGGCAAATGAGATACTCACTTTGAAGAGGTCGTGTGAAAAATAAAAATGAATTATTTAAAAATAATATTTTTAAACTAAAAAAATATATCCCAAACCCCACCCACTTTCTATCTCTTCTCCCCTATGCATCCACCCTTATGTCTTCACTCTCACCCCCCCCCCCCCCCCCCCCCCCCCCTCTCTTCTTTCTTTCTTCGACAACAACCAAGCCCACACCTCATTCTTCTCTCTCCCTCTTTTTCTCTCTTTCCCCCTCTTTCTTCAACAACCAAATCCATATCCGGCATCCACCCTCACGTCTTCTCTCTCTCCCCCCTCTCTCTTTCTTTCTCTTCGACAACAACCAAGCCCGCACCTCATTCTTCTCTCTCCCTCTTTTACTCTCTTTCCCCCCTCTTTCTTCAACAACCAAATCCATATCCGGGTTTTTTTTTTGGTTTTTTTTATTTAAGAGGTTTAGGGTTTGAGTGTGGCTTGGCTATCGGGCATGGGGGGGCAGTGCAGTGGTGGATGGTGTGGATGGTAGTGGGGTGATGGGGCTGAAGTGCAAAGATGGGATGAGGAGGTTGACAAAGAGAGGGGGAGAATGAGGGGTTGTTTCGAGTGGGGAATTTTTGTTTGTTTTTTATTTTTAAATATTAATTTTAAAGAATTCATCCATCCATTGAAAAAAATATATATATTGAAAATTGAGTTCAACTAGGAAAATTAAGTATAAAGAAAAAGAAATAATATAAAAGTGAAGTAAGGGTAGAATAGGAAAGAGAAAAAACAAAAAAGAACAAAATTGATTTAAAAATATTTAAAAATAAAAGGGAGTGTAAGTGCCCTTTTGGCATTGCTTATTTGGGGGTGATAAGTGATTTTTTAAAAATTTGGGAAGCCCAGCCCGTTGGTAAACTGTGAGAAAATCACTTATTGCTAAAAATTGCTGTGAGAGAAAGCTATAAGGGAAAACAGCTAATAAGATGCTTTCATTTTCTGATTATGCAGGAGTCAATTTCGAAGATGCGGTGAGTTTAATGATTATGCAGCAATCATTTTTTGATTATGCGGGAATTCAGGTACCAACAACACTTTTAACAAAAAGTTTACCAAACGCCAAACTGCTTTCTCTCACAGCAAATTGACATCGATTATTTTTACAGCAGCAATACCAAATTGGCCCTAAGTAGAAAAAAAGGATGTGGGAAAATCAGGTCCCGATTTTTAATATTGCTAATTTTTGAAAGAAAAAAGCAAATAAGTTTTCTTTTAATTAATTGGAAAAACTACATAAAACCCTCCAACCTATAGGGTCATTTACAAGTTCATACTCAACTTTAGGGTCATTTACCAATACATACTCAACGTCATGGAAACCGTACAAATTGCCCCATCCGTTAGCCAAACCGTTAGTGAATCTGTTAAATGCTTACGTGGCAAATGTGAGATCCATTTTTTAATGAGGTGAACTTACAAGTGGAAAAAAAAAGTAATAAAAAAGAGTGCTGCTAAAGAAACCCTAAAATTAACTGAGTACACCCTACGATCTAAGTACACCCTAATATTTTAATTAAAATATAAAATTAACTAAGTACACCCTATTTAACTATCAAAAATACCCCTGATACACCTATACACTCTATCACACAACACCTTAATACCAATCCTAAACCAAATTTCTTTTTTTACATGAATTTGTGCCCTATGTTTATATTTATAAATGTATTGAATTTATAGACACACACATTGAACTTATTATTTGATTTCACAAGTTATATGAAGGAATTTTCATGGGCCCTCAACATATTATTTGGATCTAAACCAGAAAAGCTATAAAGGCATTTCCGATGTTTGTAGCAAGTCTGTAGCATACCCACATGGTCATGGATCTCTTCAAATCATCAATGTTAAACAACCCAGAAATTGCTCCCTTTGAAGAACAAATTAAAACCAATTTCTAGAGGAAGGTTACAAAACATTGTTGGCAGTGAAGAACAAATCAAGACAGTATAACCCATTTGATAACAAAATCAAAATGAGATTTACCAATATCAGAGGACCACAACGCCAGTATAATGGTACAACAACGGCATTGTTGTAACGGTGGATAAGCGAATGCGACGACGGTGTTAGTGTGACGGTGGAGGAGACGGTGTTATGAAGGAGGCGTTGTTATGTCGGTGGAGGAGATGACAACGGTGTTTGGGGTTTAGGGTTCATAATTCAATATATTTTTTTTGGTCATTTTATATTATGGTAAATTAGTAATTTAATAAATAGTTTGGTAGTAGGTGTGTACTCAGTTTAATTTTAGGGTTCATTTAGTAGCAATCATAAAAAATCATATCTTTAAAATAACTTTTTTAAAAAAAATCATATAAAAAACCAACCAAAAAAAAAAATCATCATCCCCGACCCCTCAATCTCGTCGCCCCCAACTCACCATCCCCAATCTTATCGTCCCCGACCTGATTCGAATTCCCCCACCCCCATCTCATCAACCATACCCAGCCATCCAGCTAGCCCCACCGCGATCTCCCCTACCTCCTCTTCCCGACGCACCTACCCCCACCTCCCCCACCCCGAAATACCTCCTCATCCCCCACCTCATTTTCACTTTCGTCGATTTGTCTTCTTTCTTTTCTGAGTAGTTGGAGTTATTTCTGTGAATTTATTTTTGGGAATGAAGGGGGAAATGGAGGGTGATTTTCAGTTTGGGTCTAATTCAAATTCTTTGGATCTTCTCCCTGAGGTTGTAGTTGTTGTCAAAAATTGGGGGGAAGAGGATGTTGAGAAGGCCATGGCCATGGATGTGCTGTTGTAACCCACTTCAGGGATTTGGGTTTAATGGGTATTTGGTTCCTGACAAGGCCATGGTCAAGAAAACGAATAGGGTTTCATCATCATCTATCTACCTACAAGTGAGCATCATCATTTAAGCGCTCATCTTTGTGACTCGATCAAGGAGCTGGTCCTTTCTTGAACGCCCTAGTGTCATGCTTGCCGGTGCCTTCCTTGCGGCATAGTTGGTTAGTACCTTTCACTTTTCACTTACATGTATTCAAAAGTACTTAGTTTTAGTATATCTTTTGTTGCCTGTGATCACCGTAACTTGCCTAACAAAAATTTGGTACTTTGTTCCGTAGGTGGCCACTCTCATTGCTGTGTACAGTAGTTGGGACTTTGCCAGAATTGAAGGCATTGGATGGCGATGGGCAGGTGTCATCTGGGTCTACAGCAATAGCTCCTAAACGTGCTTTCAGACCTCTGCAACCCCTCAACCATATGATGTGATGATCGGTTTGTGAGGTGCTCGATTCTCTCTCTAGAGTGTAGAGGCTTCTATGGAATGAAGGATGGAGGATGGAAGATGGAGCATGAGATTGGAAGATGAAGGATGCAAAATTTGAAGCTGAGGATGGGGTGGGGGAGGTTGGGATGGGGCGGAGCTTCTGGGTTTGGGGATGGGTGGCCTGAATAAGATTGGGTGGTGGTTTGGGTGGGTGGGGCCTAGGAGGAGAGTTGATAGATTTTTATTTTTATTTTTATAAAATTTTAAATAATGATTTTAATATTTTAAAACATATTTTAAAAAGTAGATTATTTTTTATTATTATTTTTTTGTCCACATGTAAGTCCACCTCAATAAAAAATGAAACCCACATTCGCCACATCAGCATTTAACAGATTCACTAACGGAGTGGGCAATTTGTAGGGTTTCCGTGACGTTGAGTATGTCCTGGTAAATGTCTCTCAAATCTGGTATGAACTTGCAAATGACCCTATAGGTTGGGGGGTTTTATGTTGTGAAACCCCGTATTTTTATATTTCAGGAATTAAATATTTTGTTACATATTTAGTTTGTAACTTATATATATATATATTGTCTTGTATACTAATAAATATTTATATTTTATTTTATTACATATATTACTCTATTATATACAAATCTCTCTCTTCCTAGCTTTTAATTATAATTATTTTAACTAGAAAACGTGGCATCAATCTTTATAATGAAATGGATACATTCAACTACATGTGAGAATTAATATGAGTTGGAGTTAGTTGGATGAGGTGTTAGAATATTGGCAAGAGGTGGCTTTAAATGGATGTTGGCGTCAATTTCATATTGAGCTGGAACACATGCATCTATCACTTATCTCTTAGTATTGATGTGTCAAATTTCCAGTTACTTAATCTACTTTTGTGATAAGATTAATATTACTTTATATTATATGTTTTCCATGCATATCTCCTAGAGCCGCCAAACAATTTTCCAATAGAATTATCTTTGTTGTTGCCGACTTATGCTAGTATAAATAGGACCTTTCATATTTGAAACAATAGTAAGAAACAGGGAAGAAATGAATGAGAGAGAGAGAGAGAGAGAGAGTTAAGTGATGAAATTCTTGGAAGAGATATAGGACATAGCTTGTATTTTCTTAACTTGGAGCAATGCCTTGGAATCAAGGTAGGGATTTCTTGGGGTGCCTTTATGAGGATTGATCTGATTAAATTTCGTGAGCATTATAATATGCATGATATTATTATTATTGATATTGGATGTTGAAGTGTTGTTAATGATCTATATTATTTTATTAATATTGACATGATCATATGTTATCGGTGATGGGTAGAATTCTTGGGTTGATAAAGAAAGTATGGAAAAGAGGGTAATGGGAAGGATCTTTTGTGTAGTTGAGTCTAACTCTTGGCAGGTACCAGGTCTAAGGGATCCCACAGTGCACATGGTTTTTATTGGGTGATTCGGGACTAGCGAAAGGGAGTTAGGCAAAATGACTAACAAAATGGGGAATTATGGGACGGTTGAAATGGGTGTTAGTTCATATAAATGGGCATTCGGGACCAAGTGGTATAAGCATGGTATGGGACGTGTAGGTCTGCTGTCCAGTTATATGAATTAACGGGAGTAGATGAAGAGCATTCATTCATGCATTAATATTGTTAATATGATATTTGGGTGTGTGATTGCATGTCACTTAATTTAGTTATATCAATCTACTGTGGTAAGGTCTCATGTCCCTCCTGAGCGGTGGTTTCTCATCCCTCACCCTGTTTAATTTTTTAGATGAATTAGTGGGCAAGACAAAGACTAAACCAGTTGAGGCTGAATTAGATGAGAGTGATAGAGCTTTATTTATTAATTGTAAAGTTGTAAGATTTTGGGAGCTATTTTTATAATAGAAGTTTATTTTAAACCCTTCTTTGTATTTCTTTTTATTTTATTTTACTCACGCACCGGGCGCTGGATTTCCACCTACCCCCGGGTCCGGGGGCGTGACATATGTACTTTTTCCTAATTAATTTATGGAGAGTAACATGTGGGTGAAGGTTATGTCAATGTTTTGTTAAGAAAGTGAAAAACGATTTAGAAAACCACTTTTAAATTAAGAATAATATTTTTTTAATACAAGCGATAGTCTAAATTACAAAGGGAGGGGATTTCTCTCACACACTACCAAAGTGCCATAAGCATTTGAACATGAATCCACTCGTTGCAAACAAAGAAATTTGATCAATCCATTCTTTTTATTGAGAAAATTGTACCTACCTAAAAATTTCATTTACAACAAAATTTATTTCATTTAGCAAATATTTATTTATTCTATTGCCATTATGTTCATCTTTTTATGAAAGGGTTACGTCCAAATTATTGTAAAATTGAGGGGTTATGTTAAAATACGAATAAGTTTAATGAGGTGTAATCTAGTTTAGGGGTGGGTGTGGTTCGGTTCAATTTTCACCTCACATTGGAATCAGAATTAGTACTATTCAACTGGGTGTGGTTTCGGTCCAATTTTGGTAAAAAAAATTATGACATTGGCTGATTTGGTTTAAACCAAATTCCAATGCGGTTTTCAATTTTTCAAGTTTTGGACTCGAATTTTTAAAAAAAAATTCCAACAATTTTTTTATTTTTTGGACTTAAAAATTCACAAATGATCCAATTTCATGCAATGAGAGATGGTTGTGCCTAGAAAAGAAAGGTGCTTTGAAGTTGGGCTTAGGGAAATATTAGTTATGGGATTAGAAATTTAGCATTGGACTTAAAAGAATTTTTTTAAAATAAAAAAATATGTAGCCGATCTGGTCTGATTTTGTAAAGTGTGAAACAAGCACCAAAATTAGTTTGAATCGGTCTGATTCAATTCGGTGTCGGTTTATTGACTTTTTAGTCAACATGGTTTTTTTTTTTTTTGGGTACAAAGTACTTCCATTCAAAACAAAAGAAAAGACGAAGAAGGGAAAAAAGACAGAAACCAAAGAGCAGAAAGGAAAGGAAGGAAAGAGCAGCAACATAAAGTGCAAAAGCTAGAGAAAAAGAAAACTAGAGACCAGTAACTATGACGCCTCCAAAAGAGGAGCTCGTCCGCCTCCAGCATAGATCCACTATCACCGCGGGGGGCAAGGAATTCTGTCAGTTTGCAACACAAAGACCAGAGAGGATGGGGGGCTGGAAGCCCAAACTTCATCGCATATCTTACTACTAACCCAAGAAGCATCAATATTTATTTTGTAAACAGAAGTGGGCGGGGGGGACCATCTAACCACCCTATGGACATCTACAATTTCCTCCTCCAAAACCTCATCCCTAGGAGGACACCGCACAAGATTGAAATCATTGATCAAATTTCAGGCAACCAACAAAGCACGAGGGGCACACACTAGTACCTTCAAAAGCTGCGGAGCAGCGGCTCTTCTAGATACTCCAGCAAGTGTAAACAATTTGAGAAGTTAGCCACTTCTGATGAGATCTCAAACCCTACAAAATCTACAGCATCCATTCACTCATAAAAGTGATATTATGCCTGTTTATCCTGGAGTTCAAGAGGCCTCCAAACCAAACAACCTGCACCCAATTCCAGAGAAGGAAAAGATGCGCAACGGATTCCGGGAACTCCCCACAAATAGGGCATAACGAGGAGGTGCTGAGGTGTCTCATGAACAAATCATCCCTTGTTGGCAAGGAGCCCCTAACCATTCTCAACCAAAAATTCATTAACTTGGGAACTAGCTGAAAGCCCCAAATCAGCTTCCATAGGGCCTTATCTAAAACTCTTGAGCTGGAAGGCTTGACCGAAGCATCAAGGTGACCCATGTGGATCATGTTATAGCCAGATTTGACAGTGTAACTACCCGTCTGGTTTAGAGGCTAGGTAAGCTTGTCCCTCTCCCAACCATCACCCAAAGGCATGGCTTTGATAAATTTTGGGTCATTTGAAGAAAACATACTACCAATAGCTTCCAAATTCCATTCACGTGATTGGCAGACAATAATGGTCTCAACCTTTGCCTCCAAATCCACATGGCTGTGATGGCTTGATTACAAAGCATGCTTAGAACACCCGGGATCCATTTATCAGTCCAAAGATTAACACAGCTACCATCAAGAACCTGCCACCTAGCACTAATCATGATTATATTCCTTCCTACCAGCAAACTAGACTAAGGCCCCTTACCAGCTTGGAGAAAATCGCCATTTGGGAAATATTTACTTTTTAGCAATTGAGCCCAAAAAGCTTGAGGTTCCATTACCATCCTCCACCCTTGTTTAGCCAACAAAGCTACATTAAAATCCTTCAGGTTGCGAAAGCCCATTCCCCCTTCATTGCCTAGTTTGGGATTGCTGTCACTTTTAAAAAATTAGCTGTAAAGTAAAGTAGCTCCATGTTTGGTAAACAATATTTTTAAAGTGTTGTTAGTACAAAAAGCAGTGTCAAAACCGTTTGGTAAATTTTAATATAAAATTGTTGTAACTGTTAATAATGACTAAAATAAACATGATGTTAAAAGTGTTATGTACTAATCGTGAAGGGGTATTGGTAGTGATGGAGTGGAGGTTGTGGTAGTAGTAGTGGCAGCATGGTGGTGGTGGTGGTGTTGGTTGTGGAGGTGGAGGAGGCGGTGGTTGTGGTGGTGATGGCAGAGGATGAGGAGGAGGAGGATGTGGTGGTGGTGGTGGTGGTGGCGGTGGTTGTGGAGGTAGTGAATGTGGTGGTGCAAGTGGTGGAGTTGGATGTGGAAGTGGAGGTGGTGCCATTTTTAAAAATGAATGATGGTATTTTGGGAATTAACAAAATTCATTAAAGGTTCATCTCTGCTTCTTTTGAAATCAGCTTTGAAAAGCAACCCAGAGTTCGCTTTTAAAAGCTGCCTGTCAAAAGGCCACGCTTTTAAAATAATCGGGATATTTTATTTTTACCAAACACCTTAAACTGCTTAACTTTAAAGTGAAGCAGGTTTTTGGCCAAAAAAAGCAAATCCCAAACGGGGACTTAGGTATGCCAAGATTCTTCCAACTAATCCAATGAATTTTGTTTGATTGTTGAGATTGTCCCCACCAGATATTAGCCAAAATACTATCAATCTCTTGACAGAAACCATTCGGGAAGAGCAAAACAGACATAGGGTAGGAAGGGACAGCCTGGGCAACATACTTAATCAAGACCTCCCTGCCAGCTTTGATCTTTCCCATAAAGTTGGAAGCCCAAGATACTTGCCCGAATCCCTAGAGATTGTGACATTAAGAATAGCCCTCAAACTATCCTTCACCTCCAATGGCGTGTTTGGGCTAAAGAACATATTTGATTTCTCAAAGTTAACAAGTTGACCTAAGGCTGTGCAATAGGAGTCCAGGATTCTCTCAATCATCGACAATTATTCTCCATTGCTTTGAGAAACATAAGCAAATCGTCTGCTCTAAAAAAGGTGTGAGAGAATCGGGCCACCGCTACCAAATAACATTCCCTGGAGGAAATCGTAGGCAACAGCTTGATTGATCATGGCAGAGAGCACGTCACTAACAATAATAAACAAGTATGGAGATAAAGGATCCCCTTGTCCGCGCCCTCTAATCGGAGTGAAATAGCTCTCCGCTTTCCTATTGACAATTACAGCAAACTCAACAGAAGATATACACCTCATGACCCATCCTACCCATTTACTAGCAAAGCCCATCTTTAAAAAGAATTGCCTGAACAAAATCCTACTCAATCCGATCGTAAGCCTTACTCATGTCCAGCTTGAGCCCCATCTCAAAAATTTTTGTTTTCCTCCTAATCTTTAATGAGTGGAAAGCTTCATGAGCCACCAAGACATTATCTTGGATCTGTCTCCCTGGAATGAAAGCACATTGTTGAGGCGAGATGAAATTATCCAGGAGAGGCTACAATCGATTTGCCAAAATCTTTGAAATAATTTTATAGGAGTAGTTGCATAGAGAGTTGGGAACCTTAGGAATTAAGGCAATCTCGGTTTTATTTAGCTTTTCCATAGATATGGTGTTTGAGAAGAAGTTGCTGACCAATCTGCAAACATCATGTCCCACAATGCTCCAGGTACTTTTGGTAAAAAATTCAGAGAAACCATCAGGTCCTGGTGATTTCAAGGCCCCCATTTGGAAAACAGTAATTCGAATTTCCTCATCATAGATTGGGGCCAAAAGTGTAGCATTGATGTCGTCCGAAATAACTCCAGGAATGAAAGTGTCGCGCCCGGACCAGGGGGTAGGTGGAAATCCCGCGCCCAATGCGTGAGTAAAATAAAATAAAAAGAAATACAAAGAAGGGTTTAAAATAAACTTCTGTTAAAAAAATAGCTCCCAAAATCTTACAACTTTACAATTAATAAATAAAGCTCTATCACTCTCATCTAATTCAGCCTCAACTGGTTTAGTCCTTGTCTTGCCCACTAATTCATCTAAAAAATTAAACAGGGGTGAGGGATGAGCAACCACCGCTCAGTAGGGACATGAGACCTTACCACAGTAGATTGATATAACTAAATTAAGTGACATGCAATCACCCAATAAAATATCAAATTATTAAGAATAATGCATGAACGAATGCTCTTCATCTAATCCCGTTAATTCATATAACTGGACAACCAGACCTCTACGTCCCATACCATGCTTATACCACTTGGTCCCGAATGCCCATTTATATGAACTAACACCCATTTCAATCATCCCATAATTCCCCTTTTCTTAGTCATCTTGTCTAACTCCCTTTCGCCAGTCCAGGAATCACCCAATAAAAACCATGTGCACTGTGGGAATCCCTAGACCTGGTACCTGCCAAGAGTTAGACTCAACTACACAAAAGATTCTTCTCATTACCCTCTTTTCCATACTTCCTTTATCAACCCAAGAATTCCAACCATCACCAATAACATGATATAATTATGCCTTTCAAATAATAATATCATGCATAATATAGTGCTCATGAAATTTAATTAAATCAATCCCCGTACAGGCCCCCGAGAAATCCCTACCTCGATTCCAAGACATTGCTCCAAGTTAAGAAAATACAAGCTAAGTCCTATATCTCCCGCAAGAAATTCATCACCTCTCTCTCTCTCTCTCTCTCTCTCTCTCTCTTTTTCACGTTGCAAGTTTGTTATCATTGGAAGCAGTAGTAAAACTTGCAAGCTTCCTATTTATACTAGAGTAAAGTCGGCAATTATCCTTCTATCTTTGGTTTTGGCGGCTATAGGAGATATGCATGGAAAACATATAATATAAAGTAATATTAATCTTATCACAAAAGTAGATTAAGTAACTAGAGATTTGACACATCAATCCTAAGAGATAGTGATAGATGCATGTGCTCCAGCTCAATATGAAATTGACGCCAACATCCATTTAAAGCCACCTCTTGCCAATATTCTAACACCTCATCCAACTAACTCCAACTCATATTAATTCTCACATGTAGTTGAATGTATCCATTTCATTATAAAGATTGATGCCACGTTTTCTAGTTAAAATAATTATAATTAAAAGCTAGGAAGAGAGAGATTTGTATATAATAGAGTAATATATGTAATAAAATAAAATATAAATATTTATTAGTATACAAGACAATATATATATAAGTTACAAACTAAATATGTAACAAAATATTTAATTCCTGAAATATAAAAATAAGGGGTTTCACAATCTACCCTCCTTGAAAGAAATTTCGTCCTCGAAATTTACTAGCACTTAATTAAGAAAAATCTACTTCTAAACATCTTTGTCATTAACTTCTTTAAATTCAAACCTATATGCTCACACTAATCTTCTACCACAGTTCCCAAGGGTGTCTAATCCCTATGCTCTGATACCATTTTGTCACGCCCCGGACCCGTGGGTAGGTGGAAATCCCGCGCCTGGTTCGTGAGTAAAATAAAATAAAAAGAAATACAAAGAAGGGTTTAAAATAAACTTCTGTTATAAAAATAGCTCCCAAAATCTTACAACTTTACAATTAATAAATAAAGCTCTATCACTCTCATTTAATTCAGCCTCAACTGGTTTAGTCCTTGTCTTGCCCACTAATTCATCTGAAAAATTAAACAGGGGTGAGGGATGAGCAACCACCGCTCAGGAGGGACATGAGACCTTACCACAGTAGATTGATATAACTAAATTAAGTGACATGCAATCACCCAATAAAATATCAAATTATTAAGAATAATGCATGAACGAATGCTCTTCATCTAATCCCGTTAATTCATATAACTGGACAAGCAGACATGCACGTCTCATACCATGCTTATACCACTTGGTCCCGAATGCCCATTTATATTAACTAACACCCATTTCAATCATCCCATAATTCCCCTTTTCTTAGTCATCTTGTCTAACTCCCTTTCGCCAGTCCCGAATCACCCAATAAAAACCATGTGCACTGTGGGATCCCTTAGACCTGGTACCTGCTAAGAGTTAGACTCAACTACACAAAAGATTCTTCTCATTACCCTCTTTTCCATACTTCCTTTATCAACCCAAGAATTCCAACCATCACCAATAACATGATATAATTATGCCTTTCAAATAATAATATCATGCATAATATAGTGCTCACAAAATTTAATTAAATCAATCCCCGTAAAGGCCCCCGAGAAATCCCTACCTCGATTTCAAGACATTTCTCCAAGTTAAGAAAATACAAGCTAAGTCCTATATCTCCCGCAAGAAATTCATCACCTCTCTCTCTCTCTCTCTCTCTCTCTCTCTCTCTCTCTCTCTCTCTCTCTCTCTCTCTCTCTCTCTCTCTCTCTCTCTCTCTCTCTCTCTCTCTCTCTTTCATGTTGCAAGTTTGTTATCATTGGAAGCAGTAGTAAAGCTTGCAAGCTTCCTATTTATACTAGAGTAAAGTCGGCAATTATCCTTCTATCTTTGGTTTTGGCGGCTATAGGAGATATGCATGGAAAACATATAAATATAATATAAAGTAATATTAATCTTATCACAAAAGTAGATTAAGTAACTGGAAATTTGACACATCAATCCTATGAGATAAGTGATAGATGCATGTGCTCCAGCTCAATATGAAATTGACGCCAACATCCATTTAAAGCCACCTCTTGCAAATATTCTAACACCTCATCCAACTAACTCCAACTCATATTAATTCTCACATGTAGTTGAATGTATCCATTTCATTATAAAGATTGATGCCACGTTTTCTAGTTAAAATAATTATAATTAAAAGCTAGGAAGAGAGAGATTTGTATATAATAGAGTAAAATATGTAATAAAATAAAATATAAATATTTATTAGTATACAAGACAATATATATATGTTACAAACTAAATATGTAACAAAATATTTAATTCATGAAATATAAAAATACGGGGTTTCACAATCTACCCTCCTTGAAAGAAATTTCGTCCTCGAAATTTACTAGCACTTAATTAAGAAAAATCTACTTCTAAACATCTTTGTCGTTAACTTCTTTAAATTCAAACCTATATGCTCACACTAATCTTCTACCACAGTTCCCAAGGGTGTCTAATCCCTATGCTCTGATGCCATTTTGTCACGTCCCAGGACCAGGGGGTAAGTGGAAATTCCGCGCCTGGTGCATTCTGGATCAGATGCCCATAACGCCTCAAATTTAAATGGCTTGAAACCCCTCCTAACATTGGTCTCAGTCAGAATCAGAAACGGGATAGTGGTCAGAGCCCACAACTGGTAAGTGGATGGCATGGGAGTTCGCCCAAGTTTCCTGCCAAAGCACATTTATCAGCCCACGATCAAGTCTTTCCTGCACAACCACTCTGTCAGCCCTAGTCCTGCTCCAAGTGAAAGACGAGCCTTGAGCCCTAGTCAACATGGTTTATGTTCGATTTTTTCCATCCAATGCGGCTTGATGTTCCATTTTTTCAATCTCAATGCCCACTCCTAAACTAATTTGTCATTTAGAGATTTTTTTTATTTTATTATATCAACAATTTTTGAAAGGACAACTAATAGAAAATGTTTTGTGAAAACAATTTGAAACTTCATATGTAATTTCAGAAAGCTCAAGAGTTTTGGAAAAAAAAAAAAAAAAACTTCGAAGAGTGCAAGTGTAAATAACTATTCTTCAACCTATATTTTATCATTATCTGTTAAAAAAACCTTCATTTAAAATAAATTTTTAGTTTTGTTTAACTAAATTACAGCGAAAATTCAGAGATTTGGCGTTGCTTTAGTGTTTGGCCACCTCTCTCTCCGTCATGCCACTAAGTTTTTGATTGAGACTGTCGTCACTCTGTATATAGCCAATTTGCTTTTCTTCAACGAATCTCTCTCTCACATATCTCTTCAGCCTCCCCCGGAAAGTCTCGACTTTATCTCGGGTTCTCTCGGATTCTTCTTTTGATGTAAAAACTCTGATTCTAATCATCCCACATTATATACCCAAAACATGTTTTCATTTTTTTTGTTTTTGCTGAAAAATCAAGAAAAGTTTCTCATTCAAATGCTTGCTTGTATTTTTCATGAAATGGGTTTCTGTTGTGTAGATCTCTGCAACTCTGTTTTTGGGAAATTCAAGAGGAGATGTCGAAAGCTGGAGCATTGGATCTCGCATCGGGTCTTGGTGGAAAGATTGACAAAACCGAAGTTCTCTCTGCTGTTGAAAAGTACTTCCACTCTCTCTCTCTAGAAAATGATCCATTGGGCCTATAACATTTCTCCCTATACAAGCTTTGATTCAATATCTCTCCTTTTATCTATCTAGCATCAGCTTTAATCAATCCATGATACTCATGTTTTTGGTCATTTTTATTTATTTATTTATAATTTTGGTATAAAAAAAAAGATGATAGTGATGTTTTTGGTCTTTGTTTGTCTCGCTTGAATTCTTCTTTAATGCCTTGCTTTCTACCACAAACTTTAGGTTTTGTGTCTTTCTCAGAAATAAATGCTTAATGTTTTGATCTATGTTTCTGTCCATAGATTGATGTTTCACTATTTCTCTCTGTCTACCAATATCTTTTGAAGTCTGTTTCTCTCTCTAGCTTAGGTTTTCCCTTTTTGATTCTTACTAATCTGCAAGCTGCTAGAGCTCTAATCTTTACTTAATATGAAGTTTAGATTGTCTTATCTTTTGGGTTCAATGCTAATTTTGACTTGGGCTAATCTCAATTGTCAGATGTCAGATCATAGAGTTTAGTGAATCAATAGTCAATGAACTAAGGGAATGTCTTAGTGTACGGGAATGTCTCTGTAGGGTCTCGTAATTTTGGGAAAGTCTGACTGACGTGGTGAGGTGTCCCTCCCTAACATGTGGTGGTAGGCTGCACATTATGAATATCTAGCTAACCAAATGGAGTAAAGCTTTTTCTTTGAATATCTTAGATGAAATTTTTTGTAACTTCTATTTACTACTACTACTACTATTTATTTATTTATATTTATATTTGCCTGGGCATTCATGGCAATTAAGTACTTGATGTACTTAGAAATTGAAATCATGGAGACAATACTAATATGTTATATTAGTGGATGTTGTCCTTTAGATGACCAAATAAATAAAAAGTGGACTTTTATGAGTTATGTATGTAATGGGGATGAAAGACTAGGATTTACAATATTGTCAAAGTACTTTACTTGTTATTGAGTTGCATGGCTTGTGAGGTGATGCAACAAGAATTTGAAAGCCATTTTGTTCAATTTTGTTAAACTATTAAACGTAAATTGTAACCGAACTTTTAATCTTTTCATACATGGCATTGTAAAGTTCCTAGAAATATTTTTGGGGTGTAGTGTGAAATCCTTTAACCTGAGTTTTTTTTTACCTGTGTAAATGTTATGGGAAAACAGCTTATATCTCAGTTTATTGAATAATGGTTCAGGTATGAGAAGTATCATGTCTGTTATGGAGGCGAAGAGGAAGCAAGAAAATCTAACTATACTGACATGGTAAGAGAGACTCTTTAAAAAGTTTTCTTTCCACTAGTAAAAAGAAAGATATTATCTGCCATGTATGTCAAATATTCAAGAAATACTGCAAACCTGGGATGAGCTCTAGCTGCTGATACTTGATGTCTCCAGGTTTATCTGATATTCTAGCTGCTGATGCTAGATGTCTGGCTAGACCTAGGATGATCTCTTTGTAGTTTCTTCTTGTTTGGACTTCAAACCCCTTCCTCGCCAAAAAAGAAGAAGAAGAAGAAGAAATACTGCAAACTTGTAAATGCATATATATTCGCTATCTAGTGTGACTTGTCATACTGGATAAGGCATGGGATTGAAAAGATTCTTGATTTGGTAATGGTCATCCATTCGGCCTCAAGGTTTCTGTGATGTCTTATAAAGTCACCTACTTAGTGTGATAAGACCCAAGAGAATGGCAAGCTGTGTTGTTCATGTTGTACTAGCTATTAACTTTTCTGATTATTAAGATACATTGATAATGTTGTATATATGGGAAAGTTAGCCTTTGCATTGTCTCTTTTGATTATAAAGGATTAACGCCTCATTGTTACAAATTTAAACGGATGGCCTTTTGGTTCAAGCTTGGTAGTGGCCTACTTTCACTAAATTGGTTTCGTGTGGATTTCAGGTTAATAAATATTATGATCTTGTTACCAGCTTTTATGAGTATGGCTGGGGAGAGTCTTTCCACTTTGCACCCAGGTTCCTCTTTTTTCTTCTCTTCACATGCAAGCAATGAAATATTGTGTACTGTAGAAGAGTTTCTGATAGATGTCTTTGTTTCTTGAAGATGGAAAGGGGAGTCTCTTCGAGAGAGTATCAAGCGACATGAGCACTTCCTTGCTTTACAACTAGGACTAAAACCTGGACAGAAAGTTAGTCTTATTGAGTAGATTTAGTGGATTATAGATTAGCCAGAGAGAGATCCCTTTTAAATTATTGACTTGGTTTTCCATATTTTTGTGTTAGGTTCTGGATGTAGGTTGTGGAATTGGAGGACCATTGAGAGAAATAGCTCGCTTCAGGTGAATGCCATTTCTTTTATTCAGGCTTCAGTTGTGGTTGCCCTGCCTTCTTGTGGCTGTAATATTTGATTATGAAGTGGCAAATATGCAGACTATGCTACTAGTGAAGATTAATTTTATATAGTTGTTTTCATTCATAAGAATTTTGATTTTGTTGCTGAGTTCTACCGAATAATTATATTTATAATTTTGTATATTTATAGAAATAATATTGATTATTAGAATTTTGTCTTTGTTCTGATTGATTATAACAATACAAAGAGAATGGTGGTTATTAGCTGGGAGAATCACTTTGAAAACGCCTTATTCGCTGACATTTCTTTTATTCAGGCTTCAGGTGGTAGCTCTGCCTTCTTGTGGCTGTAATATTTGATTATGAAGTGGCAAATATGCAGACTATGCTTTCTAGTGAAGATTAATTTTCTATAGTTGTTTTCATTCGTATGAATTTTGATTTTGTTGCTGGGTTCTACCGAATAATTATATTCAAAATTTTATTCAGGTGATTGCCATTTCTTTTATTCAGGCTTCAGTTGTGGTAGCTCTGCCTTCTTGTGGCTGTAATATTTGATTATGAAGTGGCAAATATGCAGACTATGCTACTAGTGAAGATTAATTTTCTATAGTTGTTTTTATTCGTATGAATTTTGATTTTGCTGCCGGGTTCTACCGAATAATTATATTCATAATTTTGTATATTTATACTAATAATATTGACTATTAGATTATTGTCATTGTTCTGATTGATTATAACAATACAAAGCGAATGGTGGTTATTAGCTGGGAGAATCACTTTGAAAACACCTTATTCGCTGACATCCTATTATGCTTATGGTTAAAATATGATTTAATAAGTAAGATGATATCACTGTGATTTGTGTAAAGACTTGTTATGCTGATGTCAGTAGTAACAACGCTTTTATACGGTGGTTTGTGCAGCTTAGCATCAATTACTGGGTTGAACAACAATGAATATCAGATCACAAGAGGAAAGGTAAATATATACTGGCGACGCGTTGTTTTGATTATTAGCCTTGATGGTATCTCAAGATAATTGTTTGTCCAACGGACAATGCTCAATTTAGTTGATGGAAAGAGAAAGTCAAAGATTTATTTTTATATATTAGAAAGGACAACTCTAATGCTTCAGTTTCAAAGTGGCTAAATGCTATATCATGCTTTTGTTTGCTCCACAGGAACTAAACCGTACCGTAGGAGTGGACAAGACTTGCAATTTTGTAAAGGTCGGTAGTATTGTGTATGAGTTTCATGTTCTTTGTAGAAATTACCTTTCGTTTTTTTCTTCCTGCAGTAATGACTTAGCAGAACTTGGAGAGAACAAGTTTGTGTTATAGATTTCATTCTTTGTATGTGTTTCTAAATTTTGCAGGCTGACTTCATGAAACTACCTTTTCCTGAGAATTCATTTGATGCAGTATATGCAATTGAAGCTACCTGCCATGCACCGGATGCAGTAAGTTATTCTTTTATCCTACTCTTTTAGTTAGCTCAATACTTTCTCCCTGTTTCTGTTGGCTTAACTTTTTTTTGTTGTTCTGGGTAGTATGGATGCTACAAGGAGATTTACAGAGTATTAAAACCCGGTCAATGTTTTGCTGCATATGAGTGGTGCATGACTGATGCATTCGATCCCAATAACCAAGAACATCAAAAAATTAAGGTAAGAGAAACCAGAAGCATGAAATGGAGCTGGTGATAGATGCTTAATTTACTTATGAACAGATTCTAGATTGTGAATATACATAAAATAACTTTATTACCACAGGCGGAAATTGAGATTGGTGATGGCCTCCCAGACATCAGATTGACAGGAACGTGTCTTGAAGCTTTGAAACAAGCTGGTTTTGAGGTTGGTAGGAAGTTTTCCTTCTTTATGAAATATACAGAAGAAATATTGGCTTTAATGTTCTGTTTTTTCTTTTCATTGTGACCATAGGTGATATGGGAGAATGATCTTGCAGTGGACTCACCTCAACCTTGGTACTTGCCTTTGGACACAAGTCGGATTTCATTTAGTAGCTTTCGTCTAACAGCTGTTGGGCGTTTTTTTACTAAAAACATGGTAAGAGTTCATGAATATGATGGTCGTTCAATAAATTTGGAGACCCACTTTCTTACGGTGCATGTTGATGTGGAATATTGAATATTCCCGTGCTATCAAAATACTTGATGCAGTTGATCAGTGCTTGAGTTATATTCATTTTTGTAGGTCAAGGCTTTAGAATTTGTTGGACTTGCACCACCAGGAAGCCAAAGGGTTCAAGATTTTCTGGAGAAAGCAGCTGAAGGGCTAGTAGAAGGTGGAAAGTAAGTGTTCTTTTCAGCATGCTTATTCTCTTCTCTTTATAGGCCTGAACCTCCATGCACCTCATATGGGAAAAAGTAATTTTGCTAAGATATGAGGTATCTTGTGTCTGGGATTCAAACAAGAACCAACAGGCCATGACTTCATAATTATAGTTTTAGGCAACTCACAATTGTATGACTGGTGATGTTGGACTGGAAATTTTTTCCCTTTGTTATCATATTGAAAAGCAGAGCCAGTAAATTTTCTCCTTGTAATTGGAGCATAACAATGGTAAATTAGATTACAATTTGCCTTAATAAGTCTAGAAGCTTGCATACGTTGGCTACTGAAATTTATTTTCTTGATGAACGTCTTTCAGGAGAGAGATTTTCACACCGATGTATTTCTTCTTGGCCCGGAAGCCGCTTTCAGAGAGTCAGTAAATTGGTAGTGAAGACTAGTCAACCTGTTATGGTTTTGGACAAGTATGTTAGAATTGGGTGTTGACCATGCTACCTGGATTGAGAGCTCTCTTACTTTGTTTGTGTTCATTTGCTGTGAGTTTATTTTTCATGTTTATTTGCCTGAGGAATACTTGTTAGCCTTGGACCTCCGTTTGGATATGAAGGAATGAAGTTTCCACCCTGCTTCAGCTGGGTTTCTGTTTGTTTCTTTTCTCTATTTAATATGTATATATTATTATTTTTATTATTTTTATTTTTATTTTTATTTTTATTTTTATTTTTTTTGGGCCCTGGGTCATGTGCTACCATGTGGGGATTTGGACTTGTTCACCAGCAACATGTGCCAGAGTAAATCAGATCTATTATCAATAATGGGAACAACTCAAAGGACTTGTTCACCAGCATAAAGTGTCAAAATCTCACACAATAAAAATCAATGTGCAACCTGTGTTTGGGTTATCTTTGTTGACAATATCTACCGACTTATAACTAGCATTAATTTCTATTTATTCTTAACGCAATCTTCAACATCCTTGAAATTTATCTCCATCATTTAAAGCCTCAGTGTGAAATTTATGTATGCTAGTTTTGTGAGCACCAAACTCGCGAATAAGTCCGATGACTATTTGGTTTAGTGACACTTTTCTTCATTTTGTTGGAGAAAATTTGAGCCTAAATCTTATTGAATAAAAAAAAAAGTGTCAACAAGTATATTATGCTGGCTCGTTGAAAAATAAGAATTCACACAAACAAATGAAAGATTAAATAAGAAAATTGTACAAAAATTATTCAGCTGGTACTTGTTAGAAAATTCCGGAGTTAAATAACTCAACCAATTTCAGCTCTTTTTCTCTTGCTAAGCTTGACATCACCAGCCCACTTCTATCCTCAACGAACTCAAATCTATTTCATTATTCTCGGGTTTATAGCTTTATCGGTTAAGAGTATTTATTTATTTTATTTAGAAACAAACGCTCATATTTTAGGATCACTAAAGAAATAGAGAGAGAGAGAGAGAGGGGACAATGAGCGAGAAATAAGTTATTTTATGCCTCGATATAATATGATCAAGAAAAAATGCCATGCATTTTTAAGTCTTTCTAGGTTTGCTATACACATAACGTCTAAATGGGATTAGCTAGTTGAAATCGTGTGTTGTGTCTATGGGTATGTCATCTACTATTTTTATTTGTTTTTGTAGAGTAAGAATACATTGTTTTGCTTCCATAATCATCTTAATTAAGAAAATGAATGAATTCGTTAAATCAAAGCCAATTCCATGTTATTGGTGATTCGAGCATTAAGGGTAACAGTTACTTTTGAATTAAGTCAAAAGAGGTAATATTCTCTTTGTTGAAGAGGTAAAGGAAATACAAATTTATCGGATTCCAGTTAGAAAATGTCAAAAAAAATTACATTAAAAGAAAAAAACAAATCAAGACTTATATTCTTTTATGGAAAAAAAATCATGACTTGTCTAAGGTCATGAAATAAAAAGGCTCATCTAAGAAATATTACTTCAGTATGGGCTGCATTTGGTTGTCATGAAAAGTCTAGGCATGGGAAAATGTATCTTGACTAATGGGGAAATGAAACTTTCCATTCACCTTAAGCTTATTTTTCCCTTCCCATAGAAAACCAAGACAAGCATTAGTTATATATTTTTATGACCAATATGCCCTTATTAAGAATTAAACATACCAAGGCCGTTATGAATTACACTTTTTATTGCATATTTTAAATTTGTGGGTATAATCGGTAAACTAAACCGAATGTTTCCATTTGTCAAAGCCTATGTAACAAGAGTTCTATACTTGCGATATATAAGAGGAAACTATTCTATTTCTAAAATAGAAAAACAAACCTCAAGTGGTTAGAGGCTTGTGCTAATAACATGTTATATAATTATGGGAAAAGTGTAGAGAGAATTGGAAAGTAGAGAAAGACAATAGAATTTGTGTCAATCAACTTGTACACCTCCTGCTTCAATTTATGGTAGAGCCGCATATTTATAGGCTTACAAGATCGGAGATTAAGTACTACAGTTACAACATATGAATAAGTTATAAGCACTAACTACAAATATTTAAGGCATAAGTTACATAAAATTAGAAAGGTTAGAATGCTAAAAGGCATGGTGGTCATCCACCAACTCATGCATTTACAACAATATGTAAATTATTGTCCATAAAAGATAAATTATTTACCTATTATCTCTTATTGATACTTATTTACCTATTATTAATATTTATTTACATATTATTGATAATTATTTACCTATTCTTGTAGGTACATTGCTCATACAAAAAATGATAAGTATGTTAAATTAGATGAAAACACATATTATGTAACATCCCACATAGACCAACGTAAATGGGGTGATGTGCCTTATTTGTACATGTCCGTCTCCATATCTAGCATGAGGCCTTTTGGAAGCTCACTGACTTCGAAATCATGGGAATTCCGAAATTAAGCGAGTTGAGGTTAGAGCAATCCCAAGATTAGTGACTCACTGGGAAGTAGGTAATTAACTATCAGTAGATTAATAACTTTTTAAACAGAGCCAATAAATTCTCTGAACCCTTTCCCTTTGTTATCATATTGAAAAACAGAGCCAATAAATTCTCTCCTTGTAATTGGAGCGTAACAATGGTAAATTAGATTACAATTTGCCTTAATCAGTCTAGAAGCTTGCATACATTGGCTACTGAAATTTATTTTCTCGATGAACGTGTTTCAGGAGAGAGATTTTCACACCGATGTATTTCTTCTTGCTCCGGAAGCCGCTTTCAGAGATTCAGTAATTGGGTTTTGACCATGCTACCCGACTTGAGAGCTCTCTTAGTTGTTTGTTTGTGTTCATTTGCTGTGAGTTTACGCTGGCCCTGGGTCATGTGCTGCCATGTGAGGATTTGGAAGATAATGTTTCCTCTGCCAAGAAATTATTTCCCTTTTACCATTTGTTGAGGAATATTTCAATGAACATGATCAAAGGAAGGCATAAAATGTCTCAGTCTCTTTCACACAATAAAAATCAATGTGCAACTTGTATTTAGGCCATCTTTGTTGACCATATCAACTGACTCATAACTAGCACTAATTTCTCTTCTTCTTTTTTCTTTTTTTTTTTGGGTAAAACGGGGGGCAGAGCCCCGAACAAAAAACTAAACAAAATTAGAACAAATTGCACGGGTTCTAGGCACCCTTAACATATCATCCATCAGACAGGAACCCACCCAAGTAGGCGCCTGATCGAAGGTGTATAAACCCAAATCCACGTTGTAACTCCATTTGGCAAGGCAGTCGGCTACCCCATTCTTAACACAATCTTCAATATCCTAGAAATTTATCTCCATCATTTAAAGCCTCAATGTGAAGTTTCTGCGAGCAACCAAAGTCGTGAATAAGTCCGATGACTATTTGGTTTAGCGACACTTGTCTTCATTTTGTTGGAGAAAATTTGAGTTTAAGTCTTTATTTTTATTTTTTTGCTGATAAGCAATAAAATATTATTGATGTGCTATAACTTGTACAAGTCTGAATTCGTGTTGAGGACAAAGGACAATTCCTTAATCATGAATTACAATTCTCATACAGTACATCAGAAATAAAATCAGGGAATTCCTTAAACTAGTACATAAAAATTCTAATATGAAAGGCAAAATGTGCTATACAATGAGCCACACCATTTGCAGTACAATAAATATGAGTAAAACCTTCCCCAATAACTTCTCTATGGATTTACTTCGAATTGCTGTAACGATATGGAAAGCATCATTTTGAAAGACTAAATCTTGTTGAATAAAAAAGTGTCAACAAGTACATGCTGGCTCATTGAAAAACAATAATTTACATAAACAAATGAAAGATTAAATTTTTAAAAAAATTGTACTAAAATTATTCAGCTGGTCTTCACTTTTTATTGACTTACTGTTGCTTGTTAGAAAATTCCGGAGTTAAACTCAACCACTGTAACAGAAAGATTGGTATTCAATGACCAAGTTGTGATCTTCTAGAATCGAATTTAATGCTTAGCCAACTGTGGGCCAAGTCCTAGAGTCAAAAGAATCTGTTTTCTTGGTCTTTCTCAAATGTAAAGCTTGGGAGCAAGAGAGTATTAGTCCAGATCCAACCAATTTCACCTCTTTTTCTCTAGTTAAGCTTGACATCAGCCCACTTCTATATCCTCAACGAACTCAAGTTTGGTTGGTGCCAAAGTTATAATCAGCTAATTGGTGCTATTAATCTTATTATTTTTGGATAATAACTGTTAAGAGTATTTATCTTTTTATTTAAAAATAAACGCTCTTATTTTAGATTCACTGAAGAAATAGAGAAAGGAGACAGTGAGCCGGAAATAAGTTATTTTATGCCTTAAATTTTGTGTTTGAATTCTCCTTTCTCCTTTTTCCTTTCCCCTTTCCCGATATAATATGATTAAGACACTATGTCATGCATTTCTAAGTCTTACTAGTTTTGGTATATACACAACCTCTAAATGGGATTATCCAATTGAAATCGTGTGTTGTGTGTGTTGGTTTGTCATCTACTATTTTTTCTTGTTTTTGTAGAGTAAGAATAACATTGTGTGTAAATGTTTTGCTTCCATAATCATCTTAATTAAGAAAATGAATTATTTCGTCAAATCAAAGACAATTCCATATTATTGGTGATTTGAGAATTAAGGGAACAAATTACTTTTGAATTAATGGAATGTTTACTAATTCATAATCAAAATTAAAACAAGGAGTTGAATTTCTATTACGGATACTCATGTGTTCACTTTCATATGTATGATCAAAATGCGAGTGGGACCTACACAAAATCAGGAATTCAACTCCTAATTTTGGAGGAATTGGACTCTTGGGTAGGAGGTGGTATTTTAATTCCTAGAAAACTAACACATTAGAAATCCATTTTTTTTACCCATTATATCCTCACACAATTTTAAAATTTTCAAATTTGCCATCTACTTTAACCCAACAACGAGAGCATTTTAGTAATCAATTTAGTTCAATTCCAATTCATGTGAATTTAGTAAAGAACTTGTAAGAGATTAGTACCACTCCTACCCCAATTCCATATGATTTAGTAAACAACTTCAATAGGAACTCGGAATCTAACTCTCCTCAATCCAACTCCTCCTCAATTTCGGATTAATAAACATGTCATAAGTCAAAAAAGGTAATATTCTCGACTAATGTCGAATAGGTGAAGGAATGCAAATGTATTGGCTTTTTTTTAAAAAAAAAGGCTAAATTTTGTACTTTTTTTTACATTAAAAGGAAAAAAAAATAATGACTTATATTCTTTTATGGAAAAAAAATCATGACCTGTCTAAGGTTATGGAAAAAAAAAAAAAGACCCATCAAAGAAATATTACATTAGTATAGGTTGTGTTTGGTTCGTTAGAAAAGGGGCTCGTGAATGATTTCCCACATTTGGTAAGTTTAGAGAGGTAAAAAAGCATTCACAAGCATTAATTATATATATTTTTTATGACCAGTATATTTTTTACTGCATATTTTTAATTTATTGGTATAATTGGAAAACTAAACCAAACGTGTGTTTCATTCATGCACAAACCAAACATGGAAAAGAAAGATATTTCCTACTTACTTTCCTAACATTATCAAACATTGGGATTTCAATCCTGAGGCCTAAAATAAGGCTAACTAATGCGTTTTATACAACTTTTGTGTGTGTTTAAAGTAGCATAAACAGTACAAATTTTTTTAAGTAATAAGTTCATGTCTCCAACAACAAAATAAATAAATAAGTTCATGTCTGTCAATTCATATGCACTTATTATTTCCTTTATATATTTATTTAAAACATTCATGGTACCTCACTAACATTCAAATCATTAGTTTGACCAAAAATATAATTTTAAAAAAAGAAAAAGAAAACTAACAACTTTTGGCTGTGCAAGACTCAATCCACCTGGCTCCTCTTCATTTTCAATTACGTTTAATTATGTTCACAGGTCACAATCATACAATTTGCAAAATGTTTAACAATTCAACGCGTTTCGTTTCTCAACTCTCTCATCCCATGAACAAACACCTCTTCATGTAAATCAATTAGAAAATAATAATAATAATAATAATTTAGAAAAAGTAGTTTGAATTTTGTAACACCATTTCATTTGATAAAGGCGTTGGACAACAACCATCCTTGCCTACCCCAAAAGTCCCAAACCCACCCACCATCAAAATGCACCAAATTTTATTCTATTCCCACTTCAGCCACCCCCCCTTGCTTGGCCCTTAATATTAAATTGGATTGGTTTTACGATTACTATTGGATTAGATTAGATTATTTAAAGCATGTTTGAATAAGAAACGAATTTAGAGTTTAAAAAATTTCATTTTGCGGAGATTAGAAGACATAAGTTATAAGGTGTTAATATCTCATCGTTTTAAAGATAATAAGTTTCTTTCGTGACTACTTCTATATTCAATTTCGACAGAATTTAGAAATTGAACTCCATAATCTTAAAGACCTCGTTGGGATCCCATTGTTACGGTCAATGCCAAGATCCATAAATCATACCAAACACGCATGTCAAGTCGTGATTTATTTGTAAAAAGAAGTGACTTGCCGGTAAATGAATCAAAAAGTTAAGTCCTGTATTAACAATCATTTAGATTGATAGCATAATTTATGTCAGACCAATAACTATTTGAGTATAAATAGTCATTTAATCATGTTAATGACCTCATCCCTAAAATAAATTAAAAAATAACCACAGTTATTAGAGAAGTATAAAAGTTTGCCAATGAATAACCCAAAATCTCAATGTGTATAAGCGTTTTTCCTCAATAACAATACTGAATCAAACAGAGAAAAGAATAATAAACTCATTGGTATCAGCCTTCTTGGGACCAAAACACCGCATCTGGGCCGTCGCAGCATCGCCGCCGCCGGAAGTGGTGGCGCCGCCGCCAAAGTTGTGGAGGTTGTGGTGTTGGTGGTCTTCATGGCTGGGAGGAGGCGGATGGTAGTACATGCGGCTGGTCTGCGGGCAATGAGAATAAGATCTGGCAGCGATTCTCACTCCCTGATCCAAAATCTCCACCAGCTTGATCCCCATCTTGCTTTCTGGTTAATCTCTGTGTGTTGTATATTGTGTATGACTTGTATATATCTCTCTCCTCTCTCTCTCTCTCTCTCTCTCCCTCTTCTCTCTCTAAAATTGTTGGAGAAAGATAGGGCGAGAAAGCGAAAGAAAATGGAGGAAAAGGAGAAGAAGTGGAAGCTGGAATTGGAACTTAGAAGACGTCCCAGGCGTCGGA
Organism: Prunus fruticosa; assembly: GCA_018703695.1. NCBI lineage: Eukaryota > Viridiplantae > Streptophyta > Magnoliopsida > Rosales > Rosaceae > Prunus > Prunus fruticosa. The sequence continues at coordinate 4,826,350 of CM031918.1, forward strand.
GCCCATAAAATGGGAGAGCAGAGCCTCAGAGAGAGAGAGAGAGCGAGGTTTCTGTGACGGCAGAGGGCTCATGTGGCTTTGTTTATATAGCTGCCTGCCTTGGCGTTTTCCCTAGCCTAATGCGTTTTTTTATTTATTTTTATTAATTGTTTTTGTTTTCGTCTATTTGGTGGGGCTTCGTTGGTCTTTCCTTAATATTTTTGCCAATTGGGTTTCTTTTTAGGTGCTTCGTTGGTCCATACTTCTTATTTGCGTGTTGAACCTTTTAAAAAAGGGATTTGCAACCCAATCCTTTCATTTACCATCCTTTTAAATGAGAAAAAATAACTCTGAATTTAGCTAAAAGTTGGGAAATTTAAAAATTAAAAATTTAATAGCTAAAAGTTCAGAATTTATCTTGTTTGGCAATTTAAGTACGAAATTTATTAAATAACACGCGGAAAAAATCATAGAAATTGGGCCATTAAATTCCTGATTTAATAGGTATCATTTTACAAAATTCGACGTATATAAATCCAAGTCCTGAAATTTTTAATTGCCAGAAATTGAAATGATGTAAATTGAAATTTCATTATTTTAGAAGTCTATGCAATTTTCAATTGCTTCATCCAAACGGAGGATTATGGAATTATGATTAAAATCACAAAATTGGTTTATTTGATTGTGTGTTTTAAAACAAAACCAAAACAAAACCACTGAGACTATGTACAAATAGGTAATCTCTTCTTCAAGGCAAGGAAAGGATTCTAATTCTTTTCTTCTTCTTTTTGTTTTTTTGAAAAGGAAAATGACTCTAATTCTAAAAAGGTTAACTTTAGTAACAAGTCAAGTATAGAGGAGTGTATCTTAAAAAATGTAGCTATGTGGGGGTGTGAAACTCTCCATTTACATAGTTGTATCCTTATATCTAGTCTCTTAATTTCTTCTTGCACTTTATAACTTTTGTTTAAAATGATTTCAAATAATATAAGATAATAAACTCATGTAAAAGCATGAATCAATATGAATCCCAAAAACTAGACAATTACAAATAAATTGGACTATAATTAAATCTTATACCGTACCATGCACATAGACATTATTCTTTTAGTGCAGTCCAATCCAATCCAACATAATATTTAATCAAGTCCCATGTTCAAAAGCAAAAGAAAAAAAAAGAGTATATTCAAGTCCCTTGTTCTAAATTGAATTAATAGTCAACTGTCTACATATTTGTAGGAAGAAAAAAAAATTAATTGAGAGGGGGCAACTCGAGAATAAAATAAGTAGACAAGACAGAGATACAAATATAAGAAAATAGAAGGGCTTGGTTGAAAGCGTGTCCAGTTAGGAACCGCAACTTCCGGTATTACTGGGTGGGTGGTTGTGTAGTTCTAAATATGCGTGACATGTTCGCCGCGTTGGACCATCACAATTTCACACCAACTCTGGCTGGCACTTCTAGTTTTTAGGCCCTTATTGCCTCACTACCTTGTTTTACCGGCATTCTCTCTCCAAGTCCAAGTTATGCCTTTTAGTTTTTTTTTTAATTACTTTTAATTGCCACTAATTTCACTTATCATTTGATCATGATGATCAGCAAAGAAAATGGCTGAACTAGTGGAAAAAACTTTTATGTCACTAAGATAGCACTCTTTTGTTGTTACTAACCAATCATGTTTCATCACACATAATTGATCGGGATAGCAAAACATCCCAACAGTACTACCACATTGACGCTCCTTATAAATTCATGCTAAAAGTGAAGTGTAGGTGCAATATCCACTGACGGACCCATAAATTTCATTATAAAAATAATTTGCAAAGGAAATAAAAGAAAAGGTGTATCTGCATTTCTGAGAAAAGTAGCTGAATTGCCGTCTTGAGAAAGAATTCACGAATTGGAAACTATCTTCACCCTCAATTAATTTAAGCCAAACAATTAATTTAAAAAGAAGAAAAAGAGAGCTTGTTAAAAGCCCTTTATCATTTTTTAAGCAGTCCATACACCAGAGCTTGTTAAAGCCCGCGAATTGCTTTCTTTTTTTTTTTTTAAGCCCTGGTCCAAAATGACGTCGTTTTGCCTTGGATTTTTTTTTATATATATAAAAAAAGACGTGCTACGCGCAAGAAACAGCCTAGTGCACAACAACAATCCAGCGCCTTTAAGCCTTGGTTGAGGCAATTCATCGAACACTTGGAGCGCACCACAAAACTTCAACAAATAGACAATATGCAGTTGCACCTCTTGTACCTTAATAGGTCCGCTAGTGGCAATATCTATTGAGTGACAACCATCATTTCCAAGCTGGTATCACAAGTAAAACATTTGAATTTCATACAATGTGCCTTATGTTGAAGTTGGTATTCAATAAGTGAATATGTAATGAAATTTCGATACTCAAAAAGAAGACTCAATTTTGAATTTTAACCTTGTTCTTACGGCAAGATCGATAAATTCCTTGTGCTAAAAAATTAGTATATATCCATGATTTCTTATTCTATGTAAAACAAGAAGATTATGGGCTATTAGGGAATATGTCTACATGCATTGTTATTTTTGTTAATATACAAAAAATAAATAAAAAGGACAACTATGTAATTAAAAGAGTATACAAGACAAAGAGATAAATATGAGGAAATACAGGGGCCTCGTCAACCACAAGGATCGATTTTACCGGGATGGAGACGTGTGTCAGGATTCTGCTTGTAAATATGCGCAAAATGTTCGCCGCGTTGTGAGTTGTGTGACCTACCACCAACTCTGTAACTGGTCATTTTAAAGTCGCTGGCGCACTATATTATTTCCAGTTGTACCCCTTATTTATCAATTTAATTACATACATGCATCTTTCACATTTTTTTTTGACTTTGTTGATTCTTTTTTGACTTGTTCCACGCTCCCATGACTATTCGTTGTCTAGAATATATTGTGCACCTGCCCAACGGACCAATCAAATTTACCATTTTATTGAAAAAGAGACGCTCAAAGAACCGAAAGTCTCTACGGGCGTTTGCTATTCTATTTAAATAAGGAATTCAAAATTTTTGATTTTTTTTTAAATTTATAAACATTTAAATTTATTTTTAATATTGAAAAACTTGTTTGGTATGCAACTTGAAAACTGTTTTTAAATCTAAAAAATTTGAGAACTCGTGGGTTGTTAGAAAAAAACTGAAAAAACATATATTTTTGTTTTTAATAATTGAGGTATTTTTTAGTTGTTCTTGAATTTGAGTTTTTAAAAATAGGGCTACTAAACAGGTTTTCTTTGTTTTGAACTCAAATTATAATTTGAGTTTAAAAAATTGGATTCAAATTGAATACCAAACATGCCATAAATTTTATAGGAGAACAAATAATTCCAAAAAGAATTATTTTCCATTCCTCCTCTATATTCATAGCAAGATGAAATACTTGCAAAACTGTGTAAATGTCATGTAAAAAAGCATGCTGCATGCAGTAGTTGTTCTTTGACACATTTAATTTAAAATATAATTAAGCAAAAAAGTTGGTGTGTGATTTTATTTATTTAATTGAGGAGTAAATAATGTTTTATGGTCGTAACAATAATGTTCAAACAAACAGAAAATCCAAATCCAGGGCATCATATCCAAAATCCACATGCATGCTCCCATAAGAAACAAACAAGACTGCTTTTAAAATTGTACAGTTACAAGTTGCTAGCGAATGACAGAGAAAAGAGAGAGAATGCGATAGCATTTTTGTCGCTGGGTTGGCTGGTTGCTCCTCTCCTCCTCGTACTAAAAGTTGCTCCTCTCCTCCTCGTACAGTTACAGTTACAAGCATACTACAAGTTGCTACCTCTGCTAAAGAATTTGTTCAATTAGAATCACCCTTTACAATTGTTTACCTCGGAAAAGAGAGATGCGGGACCAAGCACACTGAGCAGTGTTCTAGCCTCTCCTGTTACTGGATCAAATTAGCACTTGTGATGGCTTGAGGTCCAAGTAACAGACCTCGAGATGGTCCAATTTGTTGTTTGCGATAGGCGTGCCACTGTTGGAACGTGGATTTAGGGTTATTGTGCTCTAAGTGGAGAATTGGCTCAGATTAGTTCTTTTCTATGCCTTGTATGAACTAAGGACGTTTAAAATTCTACTTTATGCGCTGGTTTCATTCATATCCTAAAGGATTAACCCCTGATCGGGCTAGAAATGCCCATATCAGGCGGAAACCTTTGATACGGCTGGATATTGGCATATCGGACTGGAAATACTTAACCAATTTCTGGCTTTCTCCCAATTCGATGTAAAAGTAAACAAGTATAAAATACTAAATGTGTGCTCTTAAACTTAAATTCAATAGAAAGACATGATTTAGATTGAAAATTTCTCTATTCAATTCTCTGTTACCCGTTTCTGTTTGTTTCCTATGATGGTAGGGTAAAGTTCCCCATTAATTCAAAGATCATTGTTTGGTCAATAAATTAACTTTCTTTATGTGTTGAGCGTGCCACTGCTAGCAATCTTTTAATTCTAACAGACTTGAAAATAAGAGTAACTTGCGCCCCAAGCTATTGACTTTTGAACAAAACGATCGTGAATTTGGGTGAGGAATATCTCCCAAGTAAGTTCTTTTCTATGCCTTAGACAGGTAAGGACTTCACAATTTTTCTCAACATAAAACCGGTAGTTCCTGCCAGAATAAATGATAACAGGTTGAACTAATTTTAGGCAGAACTCCCCTTTACAAAGCTCAAAAGGGAAAACTGACTATACAAAGACAGAGAAAGGGCTGTGCTTCCATTTCTGTCCAGGTAGTTGCCTCTGTTCTAACTGGACTGGATGTGTCTGTGCTAGACTGGACTTCTGGCAGCTTTAACAGCTAAGCTTCAGTCTGCAAATCGATACCAAGTTTGAATTTGGCAGAGCATTAATTCATTTCAAGCCCTAGAAGGCTTTTGGATGGACAGAACTGGGACTTCTCCAGTCTGAAAGGGCAGAAGTGGCTGGACTTAAGCTGGTCCTGTCCTGTAATACCCTGTGCTGCTTGGTCAGGGCTCTCCATAAATTTGTTAAGGTTTTCGTATTTGAGAAAGCTCAAACTCTGCTTGTCTTGGCTTTTTGCTTGAACCAAATTTGTAACGAGAGAAATCTCGTTAATGTTGACTTGTTGAACTGGGATTCAAATTGGAAACAGTGATCTTAACTTGTTCTTGCTGGGAAGGACAATAGGATGATTCTACAAGCTTGTTGAAAAGCTTTTGAAATTGGAATGCTCAGACTTGGGGTCTTTTGAATCTGTTTGAAAATCTTCTTGAGATCAAGTGATCATTTTGAGTGTTTTGTCTTCTGACTGAGTTTTTGGTTGAGTTGGTTGATTGTGTCTCTCTCGTTCACCATCTCTTGTATTTATAAGAAATGTTTTCCTGTGGGTTTTTAGATAAGTGGCAAATAATCTCAAAAGATCTTTTTATTTTAAAAAGAAAAAGTAAAGGAGTTCTATCCTTTTTCTAGCAAGCAAACACTCAATCATCAGTTCCTGAAGTGATCATTTCCCTGTGTTTTGATGGGGTGCCATACCCTTCTCCCAATTTCACCGTTTTTTGCAAGTTCCAGTTTTTTGAACAACTCTCTATTTTTCGCTTATCTTCTTTTCACTGAGGCAGAGTCTCTTATCTCTGGGAATGGTGCTCTCTCTGGAACAGGAAATATCTTTTGAATATTTAAAACATAGTTTGATCTCCTGGCCACTGAATTTTTCTAGAGACGTCCTTCTTTTATACCTGTCCCTATTCAATCTTTACTTTCAGCTCGATTTTGTTGACTTCTCCAAGTTCAGGAATCACGTGGGACTGTTTCATAAAAGACCAGTTGGATTTATTTCGAGCCTAATTTTGAGTTTTTCCGAGGCCCAAGTTTCTTCCTGTTTTTCCACTGTTCCCAGGCCTCTAACGTTTTGGGCCAAGTTCTCTGTTTTGGCCTGTCTATTTGTTAACGGGCTGGGTGTGTTGACAGGCTGAAAGTGTTAGAAACCAGGTGGTCATAAAATGATGTGGGCTTCTGATTGGGCGTACTAAATTTAGGCCCAAACAAATTCGTTATCAATACAAACTTAGAGTAAATGACAAAGAACAACTCTAAATTGAAGATTTCTTGATTCAGTTCACTGTAGTTACATACTTTAAATGAATAGCATAAAGTAAATATGGTCAATTGAAGTACTGGTGCTGAAAATGAACAAAGCCTAGCAACTAGGAAACAATACCAAGTGTTGGCAGACCAATAAACTAAAAAGATAACTCAGGAGTTGTCAACTAGATATCTTGATGCGAGAGAGGTTTGTTGAGTTCAACGAGATCAAGGATTGATTGAGTTTGAAATTTTTTTTTTTGAGAAGAAAAGTTGAGTTAATTGTCAGTCGCTCAATGTCTCTATTTACAGGCTCATTGGTTTTTGAAATTGCACACTTGGTGAAGAGATGGTTGATAAGCCTATATTTTATGTCTCCTTTGCTTATTTATTTCTTAATTTCCTTGAATTAAATTGATTGTTTTAATTGGTTTTGTTAGATTTGTGAAGGAATTGTGAAATAGGAGAAAGTGCGCGAAAAAGGGCAAGAAGATGAAGATTGGAGTTTAATTAAAAAGAAGCCTAGTCATTCCTTTTGTTGCAAGGAATGTTGTCAAATTTCTTAGTTCAAGATGGTTCAAGTCTTATCAAGTCAAACAAGGAGAAATAAAGAAGACCTTATATTAGAAGGAATCCTATTTTTATACCAATTGTAATTATACCTTAGGTAGGATTTCTAAGAGTTTTATAAATAGAGAGTTTAGGTCATTGTTCGAAGGATCCATTACCCATCATCCATCCGCAATCCTCCATCCTCTACCATCAAATTTCTACATATTCAGACTCATAGCCGAAACACTCAAAGGAGAGAGGAGAGTTTAGAGAGACAAAGAAGACGACCTGGAGCTAGAGTTGCTGTTGTGCAAAGATCAAATCTTCAATTGGGTTTTTCCTTTCCTATGACACTGTTTATCATGATTTTTATTAAAGTTGCCATGTACCCAACACTCACACAAGAGAACATCTTCCATCGTTGTCCACATGCCTCTGGCTTCGATGGAAGATGCCATAAGATGGTGAATAAAAATGAAAATTGGAAGTGATGAAAATTTTGTGTAGAAAGTGAAAAGTAATAGAAGGAGAAGAAACTGTATGAGGATTTGGTGTTGAAAGTGAACAACATTGATAGGTATTTATAGAAAAAAGTCCATAATTTTTTTGGTAATTTTTTAAGTAAAAAAAAAAAAAAGGACAGCCGTTGGATTTGAGGAAAAAACTATTGGAGCGACCAAAACAAGCCACATGGCGTGTTATTGTTGGCAGACATCAGGGCTACGCCCGGCTGGCGTTAGCGCACGTAAATTCAAATTTTTTTTTAAATGTTGGCTCGTGCAACCACCCGCCAACGGGGACCCGCAGCTTGGGCTGGTTTCGCCTCCCAGCTCGTCCAGTTACATGGGACCTGCAGCTTGCCCAGGCAAGCTTGGCTCACTGGAAGCACTCGCCTGGGCTTGGGCTCTGGAGGCAATGGCTAGAACTGTACTAATAGGGAAAGATTTTTTTTTTTTTTTTTGGGTGGGGGGAAGAAATTGGGTTGAATCCCTGCACAAACAAAAAAATTAGGTCAAGCTAAGGATGGCGAAAATTCCTGCACAAACAAAAAGTTACATGATAGTTGAGTTGAATTTTATATTTAGATGGCTTTAGTGTGGATAATATGAAGTATTTTTAAATTAAATAGAGATGATTTTCATTAGTTTAGTTGAATTTTATATTTCAATTGAATATAACTAAGTTAATTGATTGTTTAAAGTAAAATTAAAATGTTATAATGTAAGGTAAATATATTTTTTAAACAAAAAGTAGGGATTTAGGGTTGGTTTGGGCGACAACTCCCTAACGGGGACAACAACGGGAAAATTCCCCAAAAATTCTTATCGGAGTTGGTATTGCCATACTCGGCCCCCAAACCGGCCCTGCCATCCTAGATCAATTCAGTATATCAATTTTTTTGACTCCAAAAAAAATTAACTAAACCATTAAATATAGTCCATTAAATTGTTTCTCAGGTGAATAAAACAAAAACAAAAACAAAAACAAAAACAAAAAAAACAAAACAAAAAACCAAGAATGAAGTTCATATACTCTCCCTTTTTTCTGTCTCTTCGTCATGACCTAGTGGCATATAATCTTCACTTTATTAAAAATTTCTCGATTTAAATTATGAACTATAATTGCTAAATGAAAAAGAAAAAAAAACCATTACCAACTTTTAAATCCTAACCAATGTTTTCGGAAGGATGCTAAAATTGTGCATCATATGCATTTCTCAATCTCAATCCTTACCCACACCCAACGTCCCCATTTTTTCCCATTTCCTCCAACATGGCATCTTTGTAGTTTAGACTATTACTTGTACATTTGGTCCAAAAAAAATAAAAGACTATATTGCTTGTATTAAAAATAAAAAACCAGTAACTGGGCTTTGCTTTAGCCCAAGGATAAGGTTATACGCGTGGTCCAGAAACTACGAGGAAAGAAGGGCCATGTGTAATTTCAACTAATATGTATTCCAAACTCAGGCGCATTTTTAATTCAGACGCAAAAAGAAAAACAAAAACTCGGGTGCATTTTATCACAACCCACTTGACCCTTCTAGCTTGCGCTTCTCACCGTCTGCCTCTGAAGTCTGAACTAAACCCCAACCCATCCAGTCACTTCCATATCCACTCGACAGTCTCTGAACTGTCTACGACCACCGGCATAATGGAGCCACACCTCCTTCACCCCACTAACCTGCGCCTTTCAACTTCAACCTCCTTAACCTCTGCCACATATTCGATAACACTCTGCGGTGAACTTGCCCATAAACGAAACCCAACAATCCATTGTCTTCATTTATCGAAACGAAGCTCCGACCCGTCTTTGAAGGCCAAAAAGGAGCTTTCTCGACTTCTGAGAACAGACGCTGCTGTTAGAAACATTGAGAGGAAAGCAAATTCCAACAAGTACAATAACCTTTGGCCCAAGGCTGTTTTGGAGGCTCTGGATGAAGCTATTGCAAACAATCTGTGGGAGAGTGCTCTTAAGGTTTGTGGGTCTTTTTTCTTTTCTTCTGTGTGTTTTGGGCATGAGTTTGTCTTATCAGTATGTTGGATTTTTGGTCGGTTGATTTCTGGGTTTGTGGAGTTATGTTCAGCCTCTGTTTATTTATTTATTTTTACTTATTTATTGTTTTGTTAGAAATAGTGGGGAATTAATAATGAGATTAAAAGTTTGAAAATATTGAGATATTAAGTTGGACAACCTCTCTGAAATGAAAAGTTGACAGCTTTAATTCAGTGGGAATAGGATTAGTTGTGGCCTGAGGCTTTCTGGGTTGGGAGAAGTGAACTCTTTAGGTTTGCGGAAATTTATTGTTTATGAACTAAGGCTTCTGGGTCTGTTACATGTTCAATTTCTCAATTGGTTCCTGCTCATATGTAAGAAAAGTTTGCTTAATTGAAATTGCTGTTGGTAAATAAGCGAATCTTGATGAGAAATAAGCTAATATCTGCAGTTTTTTGTTGCCTTCTAATCTTGATATTCCAGTGCTTTCATGCTTCTGGCATTTAGGACCAGTATTTCTGTTCTATCAAAGAAGCAACAATTTCATTTTGATTAATTGTGCAAATGGTTAGATTCTAAAATCCTTGGTCATTTCAAAGTAATTCTCTACAAAAAATTTAAGTGCTATTTGTAGCATCTTAGTTTGGAATGCCACCCATATGCCACTGGATTTCTTCGAGTCTTCATTTCTTCCCTTTGTTCCGTCTTCAAATTTTTCTGATATAAAACAACTCTTCCTTTCTTTAGATTTTTGGACTACTACGTAAGCAACACTGGTATGAGCCGAGATGCCAAACGTACACTAAACTGCTGATGATGCTTGGCAAGTGCAGGCAACCTGAGCAGGCCAGCTTGCTTTTCGAGCTCATGTTAAGTGATGGGCTAACACCTACTGTTGACGTCTACACTGCTCTTGTTAGTGTTTATGGAAAAAATGGCCTCCTTGACAAGGCGTTCTCTACTGTCGATGATATGAAGTCAGTTTCTGACTGCAAACCAGATGTATATACATATTCTATTCTTATTAATTCCTGCACCAAATTCAATCGTCCTGATCTGATTGAAGAAATTCTGGCTGAGATGTCATATCTGGGGATCGGATGCAACACAGTCATATACAATACTCTAATTGATGGCTATGGTAAGGCTGAAATGTTTGAACTGATGGAGGACTCGTTGACAGACATGATTGAAAGTGGCAGCTGCCTTCCTGATGTTTTCACATTAAATTCTTTTCTTGGGGCTTATGGGAAATGCGGACAGATAGAGAAGATGGAGAAGTGGTATGATGAATTTCAGCTGATGGGAATAAAGCCAGACCCTAAGACATTTAATATCCTGATTAAATCATATGGGAAAGCAACAATGTACGAAAAGATGGGGTCCGTTATGGAGTTTATGAAGAAAAGGTTTTTCTCCCCAACTATTGTTACTTATAATATTGTAATTGAGGTATTTGGGAAAGCTGGAAATGTTGAGAAGATGGACGAATACTTTAGAAAAATGAAGTATCAAGGAATGAAGCCTAACTCCATCACCTATTGTTCTCTTGTTAGTGCGTATAGAAAAGCTGGGAATATGAGTAAAGTTGATTCCATTTTGAGGCAAGTAGAGAATTCGGATGTTATACTGGATACGCCTTTCTTCAACTGTATTATTAGTGCTTATGGTCGGGCTGGTGATGTAAGAAAGGTGAGCGAATTGTTTTTGGCAATGAAAGAAAAAAAATGTTTGCCTGACCATATCACCTTTGCTACCATGATCCAAGCCTACAATGCACGAGGCATGACTGAGGCTGCTGAGGACTTACAGAAAAGGATGATTACCAACACGGAAAATTCAGGTATCTTAAAATGCCTTCCCCATTCTATGAGTTTCTATGTTTTCGCCCTTCTAATTTTGTATTTAACTATTGATGAAGTTACTTTGTTTTCTCTAGTCAATCCTCCCATGAGGAAGGCATAAAAAGAATTCTACTTAGAGTTGCGCTAACTCAGCTCATGTGTTGCATTTTTAGAGGATTCTTCTATACCTATGTTTGTAACTTGAATGGTTGAGGGATTCATCAATTCAGAAGCTAGGATTTTTTATTTTACTTATTATTTGTTTAAATATAATTTTTAAAGATTTTAGCAGCTAGATTCTAAGTTATTGTCATTAACATTCAAAAGTCTAGACGATCAAAATCTGATATGGGTTGGATGACGAGAGGCTCTCATCCATTTCATAAAAATTCCCTAACTCAGTTAAGGCGGGATTCTATTCCAATTCTTGGTACGATGTCAGAGACTTTACTAATATGCTAGCTAGTGTTCTCTGAAAGGACTGACTTTAATTCTGCTTTTACGATGGCTTATTTTTAATGAAATAATTTCTGCTTTTACTATGGCTTATTGATTATGGGATACATCTCATTAAACCATTGCATTTTGCAGGCACAAGGTTGATTGGATGCTAGTATGTTAATTATATAGAAGAATAAACCTTCAAATATAAACAATTCAGACTTCAAAGATGGTCAAAACTCGGACAAATGATGATAGCTTTTGGCCAGCGATATTGTAGGTAATCATAACTTCTTATCCTCCTCTCTCTAATTATCTGGAAAGTTGTGTCTACTTTTATTAGTAATCTCTGCTGAATGTGATTGGGAGAAAAATATAACCATAACGCAAATTCAGACTAAATGTTAATGGTTGTGACTCTGATATTGTGGTTAGAGGCTTGAGTAGATGTCCTTGGAAAGACATCATAGGATATTGATGCAGCGAGATATAGGGGAATAGGGAGATTGAACGATACCCTAAAGTAACAGTGTCGGAATCCACCAAAAAATTGAGTAAAATTCAAAGGTATTTGATTGATAATAAACTGAATTGTCACAAATACAATGCCATGAGTTAGCTTAAATAGAAAACTGTAGGAAACCCTGGGTTCCAGAATATTCATAAACTCGGCTAATAAGAAAATAATAAAAATCCTAGCTAAAATCATATATTAGGAAAATAATATCCTAATAGATAACTTATTCTTAAAAATACAAAATAAAACATTAAAGTAAATATAAATCTTGACAAGAGTCCATAATTGCTTCAAACTTCCTCAATCAATTTGAAAATCTCAACAATACACCTTCCTCTTTTCCTAGCGCCATATTTGACATTTAATCTGAACTTTTCTCTCTTGCACGATTTCCTTCCAACTTGGAGCCACTTTATTTTAATTAATTTTTCACACCATAATTGACCCATATTTTGTCCTACATCAGATATTAATTCTTTTATCCCTAACTTTGGTTAATGTTGGGAAATGGGGTGGACATTAGGTTCTAAGAGGAGTTGTGGATAGGGAAGTTTTCTGTATGTTCCTTTTATCCATGTTTTTCATAAATTTTTCAAGTCACCTATATAACATTCCAATCGCCAATATGTCTGTTGATTCTTCTCTTGCAATAAGTTGGAATTTTAATTTCTGCACAAACTTGAATGATTTGGAGGTTATGGAGCTTTCTTCGTTACAACCACTGAAAAATATGTCCTTAGAATTGAGGAGATTGGTAAAAGTTATAATAACTTGAGTCATCCCATGTGTATTTTGTGTAAACCGTTTTTTAGAAGTTAATTAACGAATCATCTCCTCCCATTTTCGATCCTCTTCAGATGATTTGGAAAGCACAAGTGTCATATAAGGCTCAAGTTTGGGGATAGATTATGCTCATTGTAGAGTCAGTATTGCGACATTATCCTCAGGGGTATGTCTCTATATTGGTGGGCCATGTGCTGAATGGGAGCTGAAAGTATAGATATATCTTTCTTCATTGCCCTATTACTCTAAAGCTTTGTCACAAACTGTTTTCGGAAGCAAATGTGATATGTGTGACTCCCCAATTTTGCATATTCTATGATAGTTGCTTTTGTAGGGGGGGAAGGAGCAGAAGTAATATGTAATAGTTGTCTAATGACTATTGCATGCGTAGTATCTAGTATGGATGGAACAAAACCAGAGGATTTTTGAAAACTTTAATGTGGATGAAGTGAAGGGGTTATGTGATGTAATTTTCTTTTGGGCATCATTGAAGAGAAGAAGAGGGGGGGGGGGGGGGGGGGGGGGTGGTTTACTTGCTTAGTGCTTGAGCTAAGCAAGGCGGTCGAAGAAGGCCGCAAGTGGAAGCAACTGTATACGACCTCCTCTTCCCCTTCCACCAACTGCTACGCTTGCAGAGGACGCCATTGCCATTGCTAAGTCTTGGTTGTTTTTAATCATTGTGGGCTTCAATTTCATCAGAGATGTACCAATTTTTCTTATCGAGGCGCATTATAAGGCGGTTATCTTTTGAGTTTTCTCTTGTTTAGGTTAGTTTCTTTTGCAATGTATTTTTATGTTCATAGTTGCTGGTTGGTTATTTGTATGTGTTCCAAACTCCAGTGGGCTTCTTGAGCACTATGGTTGTACTTTCATGTATAGCATTTTAATAAAATGTTTGTGTTCCTCATTTCTTTCGGTTATCTTCAAAACATGATAGCTTTTCAATTTTTTTTTGTCTTTTGCCCCCCTCAATATGGTTGACTTATAGCCTTACAGATGAAATTAGGTGAACTAATAAATTTCATTTTGGTGGATATGAAGACATGTTTGTTAAAGGGAGAATGTACATGGCACAAAATGGCAATTCTGCATTTTCTATTTGGTTATTTGAATTGGCAATTGGATACAGAGTAAAGAAAATTAAGAACTGGAGATGGCTTCAGCTGCAACAGACCTTTTGATTGGGAAAGTAGTATAATTTCTTGAAAACCAAGTCTCATTGTTAGGAGTTATGATCAAATTGATGAATTCATAGACGAGCAAATGAGTTGGGGTCCATGCACAAGAATTATCGGTCAAGCTATGTGTTTCCCCCAAGAATCTTTGGGAGAGGCATCGAATTTCAACCTGATTGCTGAAGATCATCAAAACAATTGAAGACATTCCATAAAGAAAACAAGGTTATCTTGTTGAACAAGGCATGAAATACTTCCCATTATGATCCGAATGGGTGAAAATCTGCAGGGAGTGTCTCTTGTCCTTGAAGACGATAATCTCGCGGGCATCGTAGATGCCAAAGAGAAGTTAGTTGGATGATTGTTGTCTGCACAGCTTCAAAAAACTATAATTTCAGTGGTTGGAATGGGAGATTTGGGCAAGACGACTTTAGTTGCAGCACTTTGCTAACTGGAAAATTAGAGAAGGTTCAAGTTTGGTTTCAGTCCTTTCAGAGCCTTTACATTCTTGATTTTGCATTGGTCCAGAGGTTAACCCAAGATTGTCTTCCTCACTTCGAAGCACCACCCAATTTGACCAAACTTTGGCTGACAATGCATGTGTTGCTGCTAATGTGCTGTTATGGTGTATACATATCTTGTTGGAGACTTGATGATGATTATTTTTTTGGGTCTGAATAGTAGATTTCATAAAAGGCCAAAGCCAAAAGAGAGGCAAACAGAGACGGGACCATACAGGTCCCAACCTGCATCAATACAGAGCACTCACAGGGAAGCCAAACAAAAAACCCAGGAGGAAAAGAAAAAACGACACCTACAGATACAAAAGATCATAACTAAATACATAGCCTGCACAGTGACCCAGGCTCCACCAAAATTAAGAAATAGGGGAACATCGAAGACCCTCCCTAGCCAAAAGCAAGACCAATGAGGGAGGAGGCTGAGTAGCCCATTGCAGTGATCGCACCTCATTTGACATGGCTGCAGCAGCATGAGCAGCTTGGTTTTCCAGACGAAAGACCCACTACCATTTAATGCCAGAGAAAAGAACCAGGAAGGAAGCAAGTCGTCTGATTTCCAATATATATGTAGGATTCTCCAATTGCTTCTGTGTCGACTATCAGTAAGACAGCTGATCACCTCTTTCTATTAGAATGCTGTGCAATACATGTAATTGGTATTGTTTTATTTCCTCCCTATTTTGTATTCCTGGCTAATGAGGGATCCTTGATTATTGTAGGAGTTAGCCTTGCTGCCCAAGTGTTGTAAACCATATATAGTCGGTCACTGGCTCTTGTTTTAATAATTTTATTTCATTCAATGGTGGTATCAGAGCCCTTGGGTGATACCTAGGGTTTCTGTCATTCTTCTTTTTCTTTAGCTTCATCACACCACCACAACTCCGACAATGGAACAACTTCAATTGATTGGTCCAGGACTGTCAGCTGAACAATATGATCAAATCATGCAAACAGTAGGTCACGATTGCAAACAGTAGGACACAATTGACTAAACCTTTGGATGCTTTTGTGAAAATAAATGATAATTGGTACAATATTGAGTATGAGGGATTGCCTGAAATCTGCTCTCTCTTATGAGAGGTATGGCCACAAAAGGGAAAGGTATGAGATGAAGGGACAACCATGTGGGGTTATGCCTGGTAAAACGAATATGGGGAAGGAAGCTAACCCTATGAAGGATGACAATGGGATGAATAAACAGAATAATGATATTGTTGCTCCTGAAGTGAGTGATAATTCTGGTACTGACTCTCTCAAAGGGCCTTGGATGCATGTTCCCCCTAGAAGAAAACATAGAAATGACGGTAAGGATGCAAATGGGAAAGGTGTTCGCACCACTTTGCAAAATCCAAGGGAGGTGTCGATATAGCAGTGTAGCTCGGAAGTCAGAGTGTCGTATCCACAGAGAGCAGTGTAAAGAAAATAACAGAGATAAAAAAGAACAAGTGTGATTGAGAGGTAGATTTATGCAAGATTTGATTTAGAGAAAATTTAATTGATTAAAACACTAAGGCATTGGGGTTCCACTTTTAATATAAGCATGCAACTCTTATTAATTTGATCCACAAAACATTTTCCATTGTAGTTGTTCAAAATAATTAAAGCTCTTTTTAATTTCCTTTAGAAGTATTCTAAGCATAACTTGTACCATTGGCAACAAACTATCAAAAAATAATCTTAATCAAAATTCTATTAATCTTAAGTAATTCTCTTCTCTTTTAAAAGCATGAAAGTTTTTACTACACAATGGGAAAAACATGATTGAACCCATGAAATAGATTATCAAACATTCATCAATTAATTAAAAAGAAAACTACAAATTCCATTTGAACAAAAACTACAAAATCACATTAAAGCTTAAGTTTAGATCAAACTAATAAAAATTACACACTTATATTAAAAGCTTTCTCCCTAGCCTTAGCTAGGGAGTTAGTTCCCCATAAAATAAAACTAAAACAGAAATTAGAACTTAGAAAAGAAGTGGAGGAAGGAGAGAGCTCATAGAGTTTGAGGAGCTTGGTTGTCTCTTTTGAAGCTGCATTAATGATCTATTTATAGGAATGGCGGCTGCTCATGTTGTAATCCGATTGCAACATCCTTGATTAAACTATTATCCCATCATGCCACTGCGGTAGCCTTCCTCTTCTTTAATTCTTCAATTGATGCTCCACTTTCCTTGTTTATTTCACTCTAGTGCTGGCAGCACCCTCCAAATCTCCATCCTTATTAGTTTGGCTGCTACACTTCAACGAGCATGTGCTTGTAATTGCTTGCTAGTGGCTGGCCATTCTTCATGCTTTTATTTTATTTGTATCAATGCCATCACCACTTCTTCCTTTGATAAATCTTCTTTGCAAGTGCTGCACTCTATGCATTCTTTTTAATTCTTTTCTTGCTGCCATTTGCCTACTAGCTTCCATTTGTTTATTTGTTCTTTCAACAAATGAGTTGCGTATGCCATGACACCATATGCTGAGCAAAACACAAACTTTCTTTCCATTTGCAGCAGCCACCCTTCATTTCCTTTGACTGGTGCATTCATTGCTTCTTGTCATTACCTTTATGTTTTGGTGCGGCACTTCACTCTTCTTTTCAATATCCAATAGTAATTGCTGCACTTATTATTAACTTGCTGCAAATCTCACCAAGAGCCTACAAAGAAAAAGTAGTAATTTTAATTTCCAATACTTTTATTAGTATAATGCCCAAATTTATAAAAACCAATCTTTAGCCTAAATAGCTCAAAATCAAATAAATTACAGCACTAACAAATATATATTTAGGGATAAAATTTGTAATAATTATGTGCTCATCAAATACCCCCAAACCTATAATTTGCTAGTCCTCGAGCAAACTAAAATTAAAAACTAAGCATAAATGAAAACTAACTAAGCCACTTTCGTAGGGATCTCGATTGCATTTAGCGTATGCAATAAGCCTTTAAACCCCTAGGTTACCCTAGTGGAAGATACCCACAAACATCTGAAATTTTAAGTAACTCTCCTGCCAAATTATCTTCAAGAATGTTAAAGCTCAAAAACTAAGATTCTCAATTCATGAACAAATTTAAAAGAGCGAACACAAATCCAAAATTTTAAGTTCTTCCAATCTGAAGTCAAAATCATTTATCACCATTAATAAACTTTTGATTTGCTTTCTTTGGTGTAAAGTGAACTAACACAATTGAGAAGACAAAAATTCAATCATAATCACACCATCCTTGCTATCTTAGATTTTATTTATTTATTTATTTATAAATAATAAATATATACATGCTATTATGTGGACTGTGCAATGTTTAGCTCCCTTAAGCTTTCTAATTAACCCATGTAGCGAGTGTTAGGCCAATGACTCTCAAACACAAAGGCTTTAAGGCATTAGGTGTTGAAACACCCCGATGAGCTTAATAACTCCGAGTTAAAAAGGCTACAAAGCTAAACAAGTCACACATGCATTTTTTTTTCTTTATTTTTAAGAACTTCACGGTTTGACGCGAACACTCACTCCTGATTAGGCAAGAGGCCCGGTTACTAAGTGAAAGTTTTTTTTTTTTTTTTTTTTTTTTTTTTTTCAAGACAACAAAGATAAATACAATCAATCTCAAACTCTATCTTCTCGAGTGCATTAGTGTGAGTGTGAATTTTTCAAAGCCTAGCTTATAAATCATTCATTAAGTAGAAATAAATGAAAAAGACTAAAGACTGGATTAGTTATCATATCGGTCAAGTGTTCTCAATTTTAAATTCATGCATGAATATCAAATCTCAATTTAATGCAAGTCTGTTTTGATGACAACAAGCGCGGAGGTTTTTTTTTTTTTTTTTTTTAGGGTGGAAAATAAAATTTACAAACAAACAAATTGCCAAAAATAAATCCACTTCCCCCCAACTTGAATGAAACATTGTCCTCAATGTTAAAGAATTTAGGCATCAGTAATGTTATAACAAGAAATAAGAGGGTTTAAAGCAATTAAATAAATAAAAAACAAGAATTTAAAATTACAACACAGTTGTAAAAACATAACAAAACCAAACAAAACAGTAAACCCTAACAAACAGTTCTCGCAACTGAAACCCAAACTTCGAAGAAGTCCAACCCATTTGGAACGCCCAAACGAAATGAAAACTCAAACATTTCTTTTATTATTATTAAAAATGAAAGAAAACAAAGAAGCGTTGTCAGAAGCGCAAGGAACGAGCTTTCTGAAAAAGAGAGAAGGGGGGCCGGATGTCTCGTTTCCTGATAGGTCACGGGCCAAAAGAGATGAGAGACGTGTCAGCGCGCAGAGGCCACTTTCACATCCCCAAAGCCAGAATTATTGGTTTCGTAGGAAGGTGCAACGACTTTTTCACGTGAAGGTGGTGAAAGATGAAAATGCAATTAAAGGGGGTTGGGAAACGGGTGCGGCGACATATAGAGATAAGCCATAAGGGCCGCACATAACTCAAAACCGCAGCAGCTAGGGTTTTAGCAGACTAAGTCTATAAAAAGCTAAAAAGAAATGGTGAAAAACACAAACTCAGAAACACACAAAAGAGAAAGAAAAGAAAGAAAGAAAAAAAAAAAAAGAAAAAGAAAAAGAAAAGAAAAGAGTGAGAAATCAAATGGCCTCTTCCTACCCATTTTCCTTGGATCTCAACCTAACTCCACCGACTAGACATGGGGCCAAGCAGCGACACCAGTATGGGTACCCTACTTTGCCTCCGCAAGGGGGCCTGTGACTGTCAATGACTCAATACTCCTGGACAACGATGTTGCCGTTGGAGTTGGTAGAAATTTAGTGACTCCTAAAGATATATGTGTGTTCGGGACAAGGGATGACAACCGGGTCACGAGTGATGCCCTGGCACTGAGCGTGCAGAGTACAACATGTGTCGCAAGTTTGGGACATCGCCTACTTGCGAAGTCCCATGAGGTAGAGGTGCTGAAAGGTCAATTGGCGGCGGAGCGAAGTATGGTTGAAGAGTGTCAGACTGCTATAAAAAGCTTGAAAACGGAGAGGGCAAGGATAGTGGAGGTGAATCGACACCAGCTAGAAGTATTGCGGGATGAGAATAAAAGCCTAACAAAGATGGTAGAGTTGTATTCTCGCGACATGCGAAAGCAGCTGGAGGACCTAGACCGACCGGGTAAACGCAAGCAAGCAGATCGCGAGAGTAGTTATGCTCAAGCTAAGATTGCGATCTTTGGGAGCTCAAGTGGTGAGCCCCAAGAGGCTGTACGTGAAGCCCCGGAAGAGGACAGCCAGAGGGCCAAGCTCAAAACTCCAATGGTCGAGACACCAAGCACCGAGAAGAAATGATTTCTACAACATTATTTGTGTTTTTATTTTATTTTGTTGTTTTTGTTTTTGTTATTTCGTTTCGGAAATAAAAGAGTAAGGTTGCAGAAAGAAAAAGAAAACACATTTCCCAACTAAAATAAAACAAAGACGACAAACGGGAAAAGAAAGCACACTTCCCAAACTGAAATCAGACAAAGATAGCCGAAAGGAAAAATGAAAAACACAAAGCACCAGAAAAACACGGAAGTAAAAAGAAAAGTAAAGTGAAAGTAAAGGTGCTCCCCCTTGAAGCGATTAGGTTGAGACATGCCCGGGAAATCCGAAATGGTGTTGGCACTCTCATCAGCATATGTCTATTTAAACCACACCTCTACAAGCGGATGATACCCAACATTTCTTCCTGCAAACTCAAGGAAAACCATCAAAAAATCCAGAAACAAAACAAAATGGCACCCTCATGCACTCACCTTGATGACCTCAACCTTGAGCTATCCCTTGCACCACCAAATGCCCAGATAAGGGCTCCTCCAACTCCTGTCTTCCCAAACTCCACATATCATCACGGCACGGCCTCAAACTTTGCTGAGGCAATACCGAACTTTTCTGAGGTAATGCCGAACAGATACCAGGTACTCCTGGGTAGCATGATTGGCAGTAAACTCACATCGGCAGATCATATGCATGTGGCACGTAGGTCTAACAAGATGGCGGTGGATGAGTCTCACGATTTAACCGTGCTTCATGCGGTCTCGGCTACCAATTTGGGCATGCGATTACTGGCGAGGACACGGGAGTGCACATCGCTGAGCGAGGAGGTGGCTGCCTTAAAGGCTATGGTGGCGGACTCCAGAAGCGGCTTTATTGTGCAAATCATCATGTGGAAGCACTGGAGAGAAAAAATGATGATCATGTAGAGCTGCTGTAGATTCTGCAAGTGCGAGACAATAGAGGCAATTAGCATGATGCCTCAAGTGGCTCAGAATGCAAAAGGAATCATGTGATTCAGAATTCTACGTACGCATGTTCAAAATTGTGTTTGTAATCACATGGCATGGAATAAAATAAGCATTTGAGCCAAAATTTCTGTTTGAACAATCATGAATCAAATTTCTTATATGAAACACTGTTTATGAATAATGGAGATTTAAGATCAAACAATGTCATAAAGAAAAGTTGAAAGGGAATTAAAAAAAAAACAAAAATTATTAAAAATTTGAAGAAAAAAGAAAAAGAAAATTACACTAACAATAAAAGTTAAAATAAACAAACCAAATAATCTCTTAACTAAAACCACCATAAATAAATAAATAAATAAAAATTCATGCAAGAAATTAAAAGAACATTTGGAATTTTTGCACCAGGTGTTCCAGACGCATCTTTAAGTTCTTATCCACCTTCAAATTCTGGTATCCACTCGTTTTTTTCTTGTACCTATGCAGAATCCAACAAAGAAAAATTATAATTTACTTCAGAGTTTTGTGTAAAATCATAATCTTCATTGACCAAACAAGTTTGCAAAGAATCAGAAAAACAAGAAGAATCAAAACAATCATGAACAATTGTATCAATCATGTCAACTTCTTCGTAATTTTCTTCGCTTTCATGCTGCTTGCGTATGTTGAATATGTTGAGCTCCAATGTCATGTTCCCAAACGATAGTTGCATAAGTCCATTCCTACAGTTAATATGAGCATTAGCTGTAGCAAGGAAAGGTCTTCCAAGAATAATAGGACTTTGAGAACTAGAAATACGCAGCTGGTTGAGTATCCAGAACTATAAAATCAACAGGAAAATAGAATTTGTCTACCTGAACCAGCACATCTTCCACCATACCTCTTGGAATTTTTACTGAACGATCAGCCAATTGCAATGTTACAGAGGTGGGTTTTAATTCACCAAGACCCAATTGCTTATAAACCGAGTAAGGCATCAAATTTACACTAGCACCCAAATCTAATAAAGCATGCTCAACATAAAAATTCCCAATAACACATGAAATTGTGGGACAACCTGGATCTTTATACTTGGGTGGAGTATTAGTTTGAATAATTGCACTTACATTTTCAGTTAAAAATGCGGTCTTTTGAACATTTTGCTTTCTTTTTACAGTGCATAAATCCTTTAAAAATTTTGCATATGAAGGAATTTGTTTGATAGTATCCAAAAGAGGGATATTGATTTTCACTTGTTTAAAAACCTCCAAAATTTCAGAATTTAAGTCTTTCTTAACTGCCCTAAGTGCTTGTGGAAATGGGACAGAAGAAGGATATTTCAACATTCTAGAATTATTCTCATTTTCTTTAATATTATCTTCACTATTCTTTGGTATTTCAAAATTCTTTTCTTTTTCAACATTTTTTGAATTTTCTAGCCCAATTATTTTTCTACTTTGATGAGTAGTGACAACTTTAACTTGATCATGCTTATTATCATGCAAAGAGAATGAAGTTGAAGGAATGTTTACCTCAAATTGTCCAACAAGATTAGGTTGAGTTTGACCAGGAAACTTGCCTTCCTCATCAATTGATAATGCAGAATTTAGTTTCGAAAGAATATTCTTAATCTCACCAATTTCTTGTGCAATTCTTTTGTTAGTAGCATTCTGCCTCTGCATGAATTGCTTCAACATACCTTCCAAACTTTGTAATTGTGAAGATTGTCCTTGCATCTGTGGAGAATAAGAAGAAAAATTAGGGTCCTTTTTTGGGACATTAAAATTATTTTTCCAACTAAAATTTGGATGATTTTTCCATTGTGGGTTATAAGTTTCAGAAAAAGGTGACAGTGAAGATTTTTTGAATTGATTTATGTAGTTTGTGTGATCATGCAACATGTTTCTGAAAACTGGGAGTGTTGGACATTCTTTTGTTGCATGTCCTATCACCTCGCAAACTTCACAAATATTAAATTTTTCTCTGCTTGAAACTGAATTAATTCCATGTAGCAGTTTAGAGTTCAAAGTTTCAACTTCCCTAGCTATTTTCGCAATTTGAGCTTTAAGACCATCTTCCTCTTTAAGCCGATCCATACCGTTACTAGAAGCGTTGGCAGAAACTTTGGTTTTTTGGACAATGATGTGAGAACTTTCGAAAGGTGTCCAATTTTGAAATTTTTCTGTGATTTCATCAATGAAATCAAATGCATCATCAGGATCTTTATTCATGAAATTTCCATTACACATTATCTCAATAAATTGTCTATCTTTAGGCAATAATCCATCATAAAAATAACCAACAATTCTCCATATTTCAAAACCGTGATGTGGGTATGACATTAATAAATCTTTATACCTTTCCCAAGCATGAGGTAGAGACTCGATTGCATTTTGGGCAAATGTGGTCATTCGTCTTTTCAAAGAATTTGTCTTTTGATTTGAAAAAAACTTTTTGAAAAACACAGTTTTCATTTCAAGCCATGTTCCAATTGTTCTTGCCCTTAATGAGTAAAACCAAGTTTTAGCTTTATCTTTTAGTGAGAAAGGAAAAAGTTTAAGTAAAATTGTATCTAGCCTACATCCTTCAGTTGAAAAAGTACCACAAACTTCTTCAAATTCTCTAACATGTGAATATGGATTTCAGACTCCATTCCATGAAAACTTGGTAACAATTGAATCATACCCGGTTTAAAATTAAAATTATTATCATTCGTAGGAAAGATAATGCACGATGGCACACTTCTTCGGGTAGGATGCAAATAATCATGCAATGTTTTAACAGGTGGATTATTATAGTGTATATCCCTAGCTTCATCATTTTCATTATGGACACTATGATTATCTTCAATATTATGAAAAGTTTCATTGTTTTCATTAGTTTCAGCCATTTTTGATGATCCTAAGTCAAAAAGAAAATTTTCAAAAACAAAAACAACTTCAGGTTCTAATTGAGGTGTTTCTATAAATCTACCAATTTTATCATGAGTTCCCATTAATTAAAAAATAAAAAATAAAAAATAAAAAATAAAATAAAAAAATAAAATAAAATTTACATAAAGTAAATAAATAAAGAAACAATAGAAAATAAAAAATAATATTAACAATGAGATGAGTTTGGAGAGTGT
Source organism: Prunus fruticosa (assembly GCA_018703695.1). Classification (NCBI taxonomy): domain Eukaryota; kingdom Viridiplantae; phylum Streptophyta; class Magnoliopsida; order Rosales; family Rosaceae; genus Prunus; species Prunus fruticosa. The sequence continues at coordinate 4,850,097 of CM031918.1, forward strand.
ACCGGATGTGAAGAATTTCACGTAACCAGCAAACCTTTGACAAAAGGGATCTCTGTATTCTTTGACAACCTACTCCCCGGCAACGGCGCCAATTTGTTCGTACCACTTTGCAAAATCCAAGGGAGGTGTCGTATAGCCGTGTAGCTCGGAAGTCCAAGTGTCGTATCCACAGAGAGCAGTGTAAAGAAAATAACAGAGATGAAAAAGAACAAGTGTGATTGAGAGGTAGATTTATGCAAGATTTGATTTAGAGAAAATTTAATTGATTAAAACACTAAGGCATTTGGGTTCCACTTTTAACATAAGCATGCAACTCTTATTAATTTGATCCACAAAATATTTTCCATTGTAGTTGTTCAAAATAATTAAAGCTCTTTTTAATTTCCTTTAGAAGTATTCTAAGCATAACTTGTACCATTGGCAACAAACTATCAAAAAATAATCTTAATCAAAATTCTATTAATCTTAAGTAATTCTCTTCTCTTTTAAAAGCATGAAAGTTTTTACTACACAATGGGAAAAACATGATTGAACCCATGAAATAGATTATCAAACATTCATCAATTAATTAAAAAGAAAACTACAAATTCCATTTGAACAAAAACTACAAAATCACATTAAAGCTTAAGTTTAGATCAAACTAATAAAAATTACACACTTATATTAAAAGCTTTCTCCCTAGCCTTAGCTAGGGAGTTAGTTCCCCATAAAATAAAACTAAAACAGAAATTAGAACTTAGAAAAGAAGTGGAGGAAGGAGAGAGCTCATAGAGTTTGAGGAGCTTGGTTGTCTCTTTTGAAGCTGCATTAATGATCTATTTATAGGAATGGCGGCTGCTCATGTTGTAATCCGATTGCAACATCCTTGATTAAACTATTATCCCATCATGCCACTGCGGTAGCCTTCCTCTTCTTTAATTCTTCAATTGATGCTCCACTTTCCTTGTTTATTTCACTCTAGTGCTGGCAGCACCCTCCAAATCTCCATCCTTATTAGTTTGGCTGCTACACTTCAACGAGCATGTGCTTGTAATTGCTTGCTAGTGGCTGGCCATTCTTCATGCTTTTATTTTATTTGTATCAATGCCATCACCACTTCTTCCTTTGATAAATCTTCTTTGCAAGTGCTGCACTCTATGCATTCTTTTTAATTCTTTTCTTGCTGCCATTTGCCTACTAGCTTCCATTTGTTTATTTGTTCTTTCAACAAATGAGTTGCGTATGCCATGACACCATATGCTGAGCAAAACACAAACTTTCTTTCCATTTGCAGCAGCCACCCTTCATTTCCTTTGACTGGTGCATTCATTGCTTCTTGTCATTACCTTTATGTTTTGGTGCGGCACTTCACTCTTCTTTTCAATATCCAATAGTAATTGCTGCACTTATTATTAACTTGCTGCAAATCTCACCAAGAGCCTACAAAGAAAAAGTAGTAATTTTAATTTCCAATACTTTTATTAGTATAATGCCCAAATTTATAAAAACCAATCTTTAGCCTAAATAGCTCAAAATCAAATAAATTACAGCACTAACAAATATATATTTAGGGATAAAATTTGTAATAATTATGTGCTCATCAAAAGGCTCTACTTCTAAAGCCAACGGTTCTAGATTTGACACTCTGCGGTAAGTTGATGAGAATTTTGGAAGGAATGAAAGGGATGCCAGCATGTGCATAACCATATTCGATCTAGCTTTGTTGCTAATAATGCGAAGGGACTTGAAGGTCTGGAGTGAATCTCATAAGGCTAAGGTTGCTGATAGGACATCTTTACATGATATACTTCAATCCGGATGATTCATATGCAAGATTGGGTTAAGACAACAAGTTCTGGTGAGGCTAAAATAGGTACATTATTTCTCACTATAACAAAAATAGGTATAAAAAAAAATACATAGCTCGGATGAATGAATTTTTTTTGTACCTATTATGTAAAGAAAATAGGTACATTATTTCCATACAAAAATAGGTATGTTACTTTGTAATAGAAACTTATGTACACTTTTTATAAATTAAAAACATATTTACAAAATAATATACCTAGCTCGGATAAATGAGGTACATTTTACTTTGTAATAGAAAATTTGTACACTTTTTTATAAATTATAAACACATTTAAAAAATAAGATACCTATTTTTCATTATTTCTATATTTAAAAAAAAGGTACATTGAATATAAAAACATATGAATATGATCCAAATGTTCTTGTTTTTTGGGGAAATATTTTTGCCAGCATGACCCAAACGGTTAAACCCATAATCAAAACCTATAATAAAACAACACCCATGAATGGGGATTAACCTATAATTGAATTTGAAGGAGATTAGCCAAGTTTACTATTTTTCATTATAAGTACAAAGGCTTATTATCACAAAAGGTCCCTAAGGTTTACGAAAATCTAGATTGCATCCTTAATGTTTTTTTGTGTCATTGGTGGTCCTCAAGGTTAGTATGTGTGATCACAAATGGTCCCCGCCGTTAGGTTTTCAGTCAAAAACTCCGTTAGTTTGCTGATGTGGCAAATATATATATCACAAAACATCCCTAAGGTTTACATGCATATCGCAAATGGTCCCTACAAATTTTTTAAATTTTTTTCATTTAAAATTCATAAAATTTTGGTTTTCTTTTTTAAATCTTATGAATTTTCTTATGAATTTTAAATTATTTTAAAATATATATTGTATTTTAAATACACATGACACTACATTATTTTAGACGTGGGCTCCACATATATGCCACATCAACAAACTAATGGAGTTTTTAAAAAATAATTTAAAATTCTTAAAATTTTAAAAAGAAAAAAACCAAGGGTTTAGGGTTTATAAATGATCCTCAAGGTTAAAATCCTTATAGAAATGGTTTTTTCATTTTAAAATTTTATGAATTTTAAATTATTTTTAAAAACTTCATTAGTTTGTTGGTGTGGCATATATGTGGAGCCCACATCTTCAAAAATATAGTGTCATATGTATTTAAAATACAATATATATTTTTAAATAATATAAAAAAGAAAACTAAAATTTTATGAATTTAAATTAAAAAATTAAAAAAATTCGCAGGGACCATTTGTGATAGATGTGTGAACCTAAGGGATGTTTTGTGATATGTATATATGCCACGTCAGCAAACTAACGGAGTTTTTTCGGAACCTAACGGCAGGGACCATTTGTGATCACACATACTAACCTTGAGGACCACGAGTGACACAAAAAAACATTAAGGATGCAATCTGATATTTTCGTAAACCTCAGGGACCTTTTGTGATAATAAGCCAAGTACAAATCATACAAAGAGGGAAAAAGAAATGGACCAATTTCAGTTTCTTTTGGTGTCCAATTGAAATCATGTTCGATTCAAAGCAGAACTAACTCAAACCATAGTTTGTTTACAGCATAATTTATTTGAATGTTATTTTGTTTTCTCTCTCTTATTGAAAGATTACATAGTTGTTGATGCAAAGAATGTGAGGGAGGGAGAGAGTTGCTGGGAAGAGGATACAGAGGGAGAGGGAGGGGGAGGGGAGGAAAGAAAGAAAAGAAAAGAGAAAAAAAAGGTGTACAAGTTAACTAAGGCTTGTGGGCCCCTTTTTAATTTTTAGTTTTTAATTCTGACATAAAAGCTAACTAAAATTAACCATAGGATAGATGTCACATTTCAAGGGTGGTGGTGAAACATACACCTATGATTAATATGGGTGAGCAAAAATGCTCCCATAATAATAATATGCTAATAACTTGGGGGGATTAGATGTCCTTGTGGGCCTTCCTTCACTTTGCACGGCAGATGCGCCTGCATCACAGACGATATACATAAGCTATCCTTGATTTCCTAGCGCCATTCTAAACGATGTTCATGGCATCTTTTGGATCAGATATAGCCTTCTCTGCAAAACAAGGCAGTTGAAAGGCAGCATTGCATCTGCAAGAGTGAAAACAGAGGAAAGCAGATCCATTAGGGGGGCAATAAAGCATAAAAAACAACAGAGAATAGACTGAAAAAATAGTAATGGAAAGAAGAAATTAGCAGTACTTGTGCGTTGTAGAATTTCGGAGGTCCCTTAGCCACACCGTGGTTCTCCGGGTTTAACGGATTGATGGGATGTTTAAAGTGGACCGGTGGCCCTTCGGTGGCGCACAGCATGAACCCGATTATCCCACTGAAAAAGAGATTCATCATGAACTGCATCAGCAATAGCATAAAATAACCTGCGAAGTTCTAATTGCAAAGGACCTCTTACCTTGCATTTGCAGGAATTGTTGTCCAGGCATAGTTGACAGAGACCTTAAATATTTTGCGGCAGTTTGCTATGGTATCTGCAAAGTGAACAAAGTCTTTATGCCAGAAGCTGTCTGCCGGAGTAGACATAACTCCATTAAGTACACCATTAAATGGACTTTGCATTATGAAATCACTAAAGTAACCACTAATAAGTAACAAATAACAAATAAATATTTTAATATTTTAAATCAAAAAAATATTATACTGTTTGTTTAATATATAATTTATATATTCTTTTATTTTTCATGATTTTGGTATAAATTTATAATTTATTATACTAAATAATTTATTAAAAAAAGGATAGGCACTTGCATAGGCCCAGATTACTCCTCAAGGTGCTAGGCCCTTGCGGGCTGCCCCCTTACTGCATAGTGATTTTTTGAACATTGGGATTAACATGCTGGTAAATCGAGGTGTATCAACACTTCAATTTACAACCCTGCCCTTTTAATTGACTCCAATTCTCTTCTGTTTGTGTTCATAATTAACTAAAAATTAGTTGCATTGCATGGCGTTTAGATTTAGCTTTTCTGGTATAATTTTTCCCAAGACTATAAACAAAGAAGCAATTTCGTCAGTTCTCAATTGATAGTGCAGTGGCTATATGTCTCCGGAGTATGCTATGGGCGGGGTGTTTTCTGAAAAATTTGAGGGCTACAACTTCGGGTCTTGGAATTGGAGATTATTAGTGGCAAAAAGAATACCAGCTTCATACTGCTTAAGCAACCTATATGAAGCTAATGCAACATAGTTTAACAATTATGGCCAACATACATGAAATTTTGTCAGGCATGGCACTCATGGAATGAAGGAAAGGGTTTGGAGTTGGTTGATGAAGTATTGGCATATTCATATTCACCTTCAGAATCTCTTGGATTTCTATTTTTGAAACCCAAAGGCATTGCATTTGCATGGGTCAAGTTTCATATTGGCAAGCACTTGGAATTGCATGCAATTATATTGGATTTTTGCCTCAGTTTAGGTGCACATTGATGTGCCCCTTTTTTTCACAAACATGATCCAATTGGTATTTGGTATAACAAACACAAGCAACATATACAAGTTTTGGCATGCAGCTAGCATACCAAATTCACAAAACGTTTGTGGGGATAAAGGGAACCAAGGTCCCAAGAAGGAGTTGTCCAAAAGATGCAACTCCCCACACAAAACTCTTGTCTGGGGACTTGGGGGATTTCTATTTGTGTGGTAAAATACCTCTTGGTCGAGCTAGGCTAAAGTACAAATGACCGAACTAAGCTCGGGTCCAGGTGGTTGGGTTGAGCTCGATATCAACGGACAAGCTGGGCTTGAGCCTTGGGCGGGATGTCTCCGAATTATGAGTGCATGATAACTTTTTTAGAGTTCCAACTGTTCACTGTTTTTTATAATAAAAATAACAAATTTCAGAGAAATATTTATCACAATGAGTCTAGCATAAGGAACAAGCCAGGAGATTGTATAAATTTCAGTTTGTGTTTAGGTTTAAAGTATTAATAGAACAACATGCCGAGGCAATGTGGAGAATTGGAGAAAATTTCAAACCACACCATTTATAATATGATTCATATTCCTCCTCAAATAAAAATATAGTCTATCATAAAAAATATAATTTTTTCTTTTATTAAAAAAAAATTAACAACATCTGATTGTATATATAGCCAGTCAATGAATTGGTAATTGCGTAGGCAAGAACCTAAGGTTTATAAACCCTAATATCCCCTCAACAAAGAGCCTTGATTAACTGACCGAGGAGAAAAGTATCCTAAACGTGAAGGGAATGGTACAAGTGAAAGTTTATCGTTTTCATTCGACTCGTTGTTTACAGTTGCCTCATAATTGTCTTCCTGTTTTTTAGAATAAGGGAATAAGGAGAATTGTTGATGATCCTGCAAAAACATAAGTCATGTGTAAAGTGCTATGTAAATTGATCAATTATAATTAAATATCTTATGTGTTTTGAAAAAAATCAAATATTTTGTGCCTTAAGAATAAAGAAATAGAAACCATGTTAATCTTAAATTTTTTCTAGGGCTACAATTAAAGGGCAAACTCTAGCTATTGATGCCAATCAATTTGCTCATTATACGGTTAAAAAAAACTGGATCTCCTTTTCATATTTTTTTCCTTTCTTTTCTTCTATTAATTTTTTTTATTTTGGTCAAACAGTAAAAAAAAATTGTTGACCATCAATTATTTAGGCAGGTATAGTGAGCAAATTTATGGTACCAACATCGTTTTCTCTATGAAAATAGATATGATCTTCTTGGCATGTATGGATTTTGTTTATAAAGTACGATTTTGGCACTGTAGTTTGGATGAAGTTCCAATTTGGTAAAAGTTTCCGTTCTCACGATATAACACAGTCCACGTACAAACAAAGACATCTTTACCTGTCACGACGCTTAGCACTGCAAGGAATATCTTCTTGCCATTGGAAGTCCTGAAATAGGTAAAGGAAAAAACTAGTTAGGGAAGATCTATTAAAGAAAAACTAGAGCAAATGTGATTAACATTATTCCTTTTGTGAAGTCTAAAGATCAACTAGTAGTCGTTTCAAAAAAAAAAAAAAATCAACTAGCAGAGACTAAGGACAAGGATGATTTTGCAGGGGCGGGTAAAGGTAGGAAACTGGGGAATTCATTGTAAATTGTTCTCCTTTAACCTTTTTTTATGGCAAACCAAAAATCACATGATATATGAGCAATGCTAAGTATTTCAATACACAAAAATTTGGGTATATATGGTAAATGCTCTTAACTAATTGAGATACATGTCGAAATGAACTACTCATACCTGATCTTATTTTGGAATCTAATAGTGATTTGGGTTTGAGAGGTGGTTTTTGCCTATATGTTTTTCACCTTTCTGCAACAAGACGTTTGACCAATGAGTTTTCACTGGCAAGACGCATAATCGCTTGAGCCTACAATGACAATATCTATGGGAATCAATGTAGTAGGTAATTTTATATAATTATTCCCAATTTGGTAAGATATAACATTATAATAAATTGTTTGAGAAAATTATTTTCAGGAAAAAGAAGTTGAACAGTCAAATATGGCCATCACAACATAGACATCATGGATTTCAAGCTTTGGGCACATTATTATTTCCTAAAAATTAAAAATTTGTGTGCATTTCTTTAATTCACCTTAGCTGGAATATTGTCATAGACATTGTAAGTTGTTCTGAAGTCCTGTTGGATTGATCATCACATAAACAAAAATTGAAGAGGACTAATAACTTCAAAAGGGAAACTAAAGTTATAAGCACAAGAAATAATTAGGGTAACGATTTTGGCAATCCTAATTTAGCTTATAGAAATTCAATTTAATTCTTTTTAAAGACTCTCAGTGGACGTTCCAGAAGCATAAACGGACAGTATCAACATCGCTACCCAAACTTAATAAGCATATATAATGACGAATGTAAGGAAAACATACCGCAATCATGGAAGTAACTGTTGCTCTAGCAAAGATAGCCGATGTCCTGGGAAATTATTACTACCAAGAAATTTAGGTGGTAATAAAGGGCGGGGTTATGGATGCCTTTTGATAATTTCTAATTCAAATTCAGCTTCCATGCTGGTTTTAGCCACATTATTTTGACTTCTTGTAAGAAGATACTTTCTGAAGAACCAAACACTTTGAGACATATTCTCTTCATCCATTGATCTTAAGCTGATGTCTCTTTGTTGGTCCTCTGGGGTCCTTGTAACTTTTTCAAAACCAGAACTATTTTTATTTTCGTCTTCTCCGTACAGTTCTTGGTAAGTCCTTTGGTCTAATTGGAGTGCTACAAGCCATGAATATATATATATATATATATATATATATATATGTTGCTCTCTCCCAACTCATTCCCAAGAAGTGAACAGAAGTCTTCAAACATATGTATATATATACATACTTGAGAAAGAAAAACAAAATTGCTGAACATCGAAACCATATAAAGGAAATGAAAATTTTATATACATAGCCAAATTCCCATCATCACATGACAAGCACAAAACTGAAATGGTATACAAGAAACCCCTCAAACATTACTCTGTGTCGAGGACAAAGATTGGTTGTTTGAAGTAGAACAGGTTCAAGGTGACTTAACCTCCATGGTGCTCATTGACAGTTTGGCAGCATCCATAGGACGTAAGTCCCTGCCAATATCCCCAAGAGTTGAGCATACCATCATTATAATAGACAGAGGAACATCCCCTTGAGCAATTAAGGTCACCTGAAAGGCTATTTCATAAAAAGCATTGAATGGAGTTGAATAAATGGCCTAGGCGGTCTAGGCGGGCACTGGAGAGAGAGAGAGAGAGAGGATGACGATGGTGCTCTGAGAGAGAGAGAGAAACAAGGATGACGATGGTGCTATGAGGCGAGAGAGACGATGGAGTTATGTTTAGGGTTTAGAAAAGGGCCGCCCGACTATACTGTTTATAAAAAATAAAATTTTAAAAAAAGACCCTAGTAAAGCCGATCGGCTATACTATTGTTTTAAAAATCCCGAGTATAGCCACCCGGCTATACTAATTGCTTAAAAAAAAGGAACACATAGCGCCCAATAAAAAGGGTATAGCCGCCCGGCTGTACGAGTTTTTTATAATAAAAACCGTAGTATAGCCGTGCGGCTATACGATTCGATTTAAAAAAAACAATTCTATTTGCATTAGTTTATACTTTATAGATATTAATTTGCTAGTTTCGATATATATACTTTATAGATTTAAATTTTTTAATATATATTATTTTTATAATAACCCAAATCTTAATTAATATTTAATTATTAATTTATTAGAGAAAAAGACAATTTTGCCCCTAGAATATTTTATTACAGGAAGAGTTGATTCTTTGACTGGGCTCAAATCTGAGTCATATTGAAGAAATTACGATCAAATACGTAAAAGGGCAAAATTGTAATTTTCAAAAATTTGATTTTCTCTCTCTCTCCTCACTCTCTCCCCTCACTACCGCAACTATCGCCACGCAGCAACCTAGCCATCGGACCGAACTCAAAACGTCCGGCCAGACCTTACTGACACACCACGGACCTCCGCCGCCTCCACTGACGACCCAAGCATCGAAAAACCGAAGGTTTTGATCGATTTCTCTTCAAATTTCAAACCACTCGATCTCTCTCCTTCGACCACCAAATCGGACGAATTAAGTATGGATTTCTAGCTATTTCCACGCTCTAGTTGAAGGTTGGGTAGGATTTGAGAGATTTCTAGGTTTGGTGGGTTAATTTTTGAGTTAGAGTTTGGCCGATTTTGGGATCACAATTCGGGCCACTTTTTGGGGTAGGCTCAAGAAAAAAAATTGGTTACAAATTAGGTGTTTTACCTAGGGTAGGAGTTTGGACGGGCGGTTTGGAGAATTTCCGGCTGCCGGAATTTTCTATGCACACCCACGCTCTTCCGACGCATGGGCCAGGTATCAGGGACCACTTCTGGTCCTAGAACAATCCTCATGTCCTCATGAGCACGTAGGAACTTAGGGATTTCAATTCGGACGACGTTTGAACCCGAACGGATCTCGCCTATTGTGCGATTTCCGGGTTCGTTGAGTTTGAACCGTTGGATCGTAGTCAATCTCATATATGTTGATCTAGACATTTTCAGGATCGTATAGGATTCGATGGATCGTAAATCAAAGTCCCGGATACTTCGAAAATGCCAACCCTAGGGCTAGGATTAAGGAAACCATCCGACCGTCCAATCGTGATCAATCCAACCGTCCAAATCGAAACCAAACTCTCGGGACATGTGTCCTAGGAATATTGGAACCTCAAGGAACTATCAGATCAGAATTTTGAGGCTGTGGACCCCACGAGGTCCCAGGTTGACTTGTTGGGACTTTATCGCTTTTAAGTCCCGAGTTACTCCTAAATTATTCCAAATGAGAGAAAAGCTAATGTGGGCATAGGAACCACTTGGCTTAATCAAGCATCTTACTAAAGACATTTTTCAATGAAATCATATATGACAGATAAATAACCCAGAAAGAGAAAAAAAATAAGAAGAAGGAAAGACACCCCGCTAAATTAAACTTGTACTTTAAGACAATTATGTTTTGGGACCTTTTGAATCCCACAATTTTAGGTCTCGATAAGAAGGGTGATTGATTTGTGTGAGTAATGTTTTTAATTTCAAATTAATTTGCTCTTCTTGTTGAAAAGAGATGAATTTGAAAAAGAAAATGGGGAACAGTATGGGAGAAGGTTGCAGGTATGCAAAAGATGCAATCACATTTGATCCTTATGCGCATAAGCAACGGCATGTCGACATTCCTCGAACGACCAAAGTGGTGGTTGTGGTGGAGTTGCTGTTAAGGTTTACCATAGTATACCTGTCACTTTTTAAGGGTGATGATGAGAGCATACACCCTTAAAAGGGGGGGGGGGGGGTGGGTAAAGGAGGAAAAATGCGGAGTGTGATGGTCTGTGGGCTTATTTTTTATTTTTTAATTTTCATATGAAATTTAACTAAGGTTTACCATAGTATACGTGTCACTTTTTAAGGGTGATGAGAGCATACACCTATGGTTAATGTGGTGAGCAAAAATGCTCCCAATTTTTTTTAAGTAAAAACCAATAAATAGAATCCTACTCATCAAGTTACCTTATCAAGCTCATGATCTAATTTATTATAATTTTTAGATTCCCAAAATACCCCTATTTAAAATTCAACATAACAATGTGGTAGTGTTTTAATTTTGATTCCCCACAAAGGACCCACTAGTGTAGTAGTTTGGAGTATTTACTCCCTCAGGCAAGGTCCTGGGTTTGAGTCCTAACATCAATGTAGTGTGTGTGAGTTTAGTATGCTATTGCCCCTCTCAATAGGAAATGTTCTAAAAAAATAAAAAATGATTCCCCAATTTATTGTGGTGATTCCCTTCAAAAATTTTGTTTGTAAATCAATCATCATTAATTGTCCATTTGTAATAGGGTTGATTTGCATATTTTTTATTATAGGTTTTGATTATGGGTTTAACCGTTTGGGTTATGCTGGCAAAAATATTTCCCAAAAAAAGAAGAAACGTTTGGATCATATTCAAATGTTCTTATATTCAATGTACCTATTTTTTAATATAGTATTAATGAATGAGGGCAGATCGGTGGCACCATATTTTGTACATAATATTTTACACATCTTTTGAACTATTAGATGACTCCACTTTTAATGGATGAGATTAAACCTTTTGACATAAGAGATTATTTAAAGTATTTTTCTCTCTCATCTATCTATTATCTCGAAAAGGTAAATGTCTCTCACCAAAGTAATGTTTTTCTCTCTCCTTGTTTCATTCCCTTCCCCGTGTCAGCAGCCAGCTGAGAATGAAAAAATATCATCAATGACTATCTTATTTCTATTTCACAATTCATTAGTGGATGCATAATTTATGAAGATTTCTTGAATTTCAGGTACCACTGCCACTTCATGGGCATTTGAATCATGAATTGTCCATTCTCCATGCACTTCATTTGTATTCAGTTTGGTCATTCACTTCCTCTTTTGAGGAATTGAATCCTTTGAGCCTAGTGGCCTGCCATACTTCAGGCGTGAGATAGATGAATCATTTGCTAGAACATTGATTTATCCATCATGGACATCAATCCTTGCATGTGCATTTGCAGCTGGGATATGTGATTTTGTCACTTTTGTTGCATTATTAAATGCATCTGACATTTGATTGGCAATACTTTGAAGGATACTGCTTGCCTCCTTCCATATAAGGAGATACTCCTCCTTCTTGTGAATCAAAGTTTGACACATATGCAAAAATAATTCATCAAAAACACAACAAAAAAAAAATTCTACACACATGTTACACTGAAGACGAAATAGAGACCGACCAATCCTTCACAATTTCACTCTAAGTTTTTGTGAATATTGTGTAGGCTTGTCAATGTGTCTTATAGCACAAAAAAGAGAGGTATTTATAGGCTATCAAAACCTCCAAGGTCTGCAAGTATGAATCCCTCTTCAAATATGATTTGTTTCATTTTCCTTTTTTTTTTTATTTTTAAACTAAGTAATCCTTATTTGAAAAGGAGATTGACTTATTCAACTTTCTAATTCTAACCAAGACACAACCCATCCCATTGGGCTCCTCTAGAATCTTCTAATAAGCCTTATATTCTTCTAGGAATATAGATTAAGACCCAATTAATTGTTGGATTTTTGTGTCTATACAATATGTGGGAATGGCCTAATGGAAGAAGTGTTTAAGGCAGAATGATAATGAGAGGATGAAAAATTTGCTTCAAGGCAAATGTTATCTCAAGGCAAAAGTATTCTTGATGTTTTAATATGGTTTCCTAATCTCAAGAGACAATTCCAAAGACGTTAAACATCTGCAAAAAGTCGCACCTAGTGGCGCGAACGACTGATCGTTTTCCCTGACGACCGGTCACTTTGCACAAAAACTAAAACAAAAGTTTTTCTGTTGTGAACATTATCCTATATATTGAAAATCTCCAGCATTAATTCCCGTGCAGAAATTCCAGCTCTAAACAGCAATCACTCAAAACGTGATGTCATCCTCTTCAGACTTCAGGACCACAAACCATAAAATTCTGTAGAAACTAGACATCTAGAGATTTCCAACAATATAAGGATTGTAACTTGATTCATCCTAAGCAAGTATACACACTTCCGTTCAACCGACTGATCGACACAGGCAGTTTCTGAGAAAATGTGCATAATGCCTCAAAGATTTTAAAAATCTCCAAATTAATTTCTTGGTTGAACTTTACCTACAAAAGAAGAAAACAAGGTAAATAACTAATAAATAAGATAAACTAAGCATCAAAACTAAGAAAAGGAGTATTCAAATAATATATAACTATGAGCTTATCAACAGTAAAGTAACTAAATTAAATGACATATGAATAATTCATTATATATCGAATTTACCACTTCACACACTGGTAGTTAGAGATGCTTAATTGCATCATCCAAGTTGTGTATATCATTGTGGATTTTATATATCTAGTATATAATAATATAATAAACTATTAAAATAAATGAACATAAATGTTAGTAGCAGAAAAGAAATCATATATTTTACTAAGGGTCAACCTTAAGTAATGGTTATTACTAAGGGAATCCCACTAGTAAGAATTATTGACAAATAAATATATATTACCATTAGGAGGGCCGTAGAACCGGCATTGTCCCATTATATAAGTTATTATGTTGTGGGCAATATAATTGCGCTACTATTCAAAATATAATAAGATGGGTTTTTAAATCACACCACCATTTTTATTACAATAATATATGTTACAACGTAATGGGCAATGCATTTACACCACCATAAAATAATAGGATGGGGGATAATGCCGCACCATTCCAAATTACAGTATGAAAAAATAAATGAAAAAAATATTAAAATTGTGATAATACAAAAATATATATATATATGCATGTCGTCATAGTAGTAAAGTGAGAGTAGACATATGACGGAGAAGAGACACAGAAATAACCACATAATGTTTGGCTGACAAAATCTAGAGATAAAAAAGAGAGACTGTCATGTTGATAACATGTTATAAAATAGACAGAATATGAAAATACCACTGAAAATTGAAGTGGAATTTATATTTGCTCGTGTCATTACGCTTGACAGAATTTTCTCTCGGATTTCTCTACTCTCTCTTTTGATTAGTGTGTCTTTCTTTCTTATTGAGACCTCCTTTTATTGGCGGAGGCTTACAACAGATTTCCCTATAAGAGTAAATGTTACAATCACATTTGTTGCACCTATCCGTACACAAGTCTTCACCTTTCATTTACTTTTTTTAATTTCACCTCTTACTTGTGGGCCCCACACTATTTACAACATTTAATCATCTTTAAGATAAAAATTTTAAAAATTTCAATGTTGGGTGTAATGGTCAAATTAATGGGTGCATTCAAGGCCCACTTATATCAACCCTTCAATACATGCAATGGCCCAAATTCTGGTGGATGAAAGGTTTCTCAACAGCCTTGGGCAATCCAGAGGCATTACCCAACTTAAAACCCTTCTCATATTTTGGAGTGGGTGTATTTAATTGCGATTTTAATAAATTCTAATGTAATGAATCTCTTTATCATTTGGTGAGATTCTCAATTGGACTGCATTAATCATGCCCAATTACCAAATTTTTATGTTTTATTATTATTATTATTATTATTTTGATCAAATAAAAACTTTATTAGGTAAACTTCAACAATACAATTAAAGATATCATCATGATATCTAAAGAACTAATCTCAAGACAGTAACAAACTAACATGCTGAAAACAAAACTAAAACGGACAAAAGCTGCACTAAAACTACTAGCTCACATCACCATAATTAAGCATAATTCCAAACAAAGCCTATAAACTCAAAATAGAGGAAACCTTAAACCAACCCAAGAGACTAAATCAACCCTACCACCACAATCTGAAGAAGTGTCGTTATGACCACACCCACTATCGCATAAAAACTTGAAGCGAGAACATCCATAACAAATCAATTTGGGGAAAATATGGTTAGAGCGAAACAATAAACCAAAACCACAAACAACAACTCTGACAAATAACAATTGGGTGACTTCAATGCCCCTATCGAGCTACTCTTTGATCCCAAATCTGCTACTGTTGGATTTTGCTGTTTTTGGACCTACGCCTATCAATTGCTACTCTTTGATAATCTCTGCCATGTGGTCGACATCATCCACTTACTTCTTTCTTAAGATTAGTTCACATTGCATTTTCTTTTGGTCAAATTAAATCCACTCACAAATGGCATGGATTGATATTCTAGGGAGTTTTCATATTAAAATTAGAAAGACCTTCTTGGAAGTCGGTTATTGTTATTAACAATCTTTTTGAGTCTCTAATTATAAAATACCGTAATTAGGTAGAGAAAGCGTGTGTTCTGTGCAAGAAAATCATGAATGCGTATGTGAGAGTGGTGGTCACTTAATTCATGTATATCATATCTTTTTGACAACTTCGTTCTATACCCCACTAGAAATCTAATGTTCTTGACAATGATGTTGTCTTTGATTTCAATGAACAGCGCTTTTATCATTGTCAAGAATAATGTATGAGAAACTGAAAACATGTGTGAATGGAATTATACAAGACATATATAATAGTGGGGGCTGGAGCAAACGGTCCTAAAAGGCATCATTGAAATGGAGTCAATAGATGAAATGACCCGCTCAACTCAACTGCTGTAATAGTCAACACTCAAAATCTTTCCATGAAGATTGCAAGCAACAGAGAGCATGTTGACGCGCAAAGACCTCAAGCAAGAAGCTTCTAGTGGAGACAGTGTGGTGGAGTTATCTGTTAAATTTCAGAGGGTGGACTCACGGCCACTACTAATAACATCGATATTGTTCCCAATTTAACCGTCTATAAAGCCCAATTAGTGTGTAATTTTATCACAAAAGACCTCGATGATATTAGTGTAGTGGAACCATTCATTATATATTGTAATTTATTTAGTTAAGTTTCGACGTGGAATTCAATATTCTTTAAGACTGAAAACAAACCAACACGCTAAATTGGGACTTGAACTTGTTCAAAATGCATTAAATATATTTGTTTTCAAAAAGATCCAATCCCAAACATCATTGCTAATAAGAAAGTAACCCTTTGAAACTCTGACCAATGGAGCCTTCAAACCCAATTATTTATGCAAAAGCGAGTATAAGTAAGTGGGAGGTCGGTTTAAATTCAAGGACTTGGTAAAATGGCATATAGTATAATCATTAGAACCAGCACTTCGAGAGCTGAGGCTGATTTTCAGTCGTTTGAATGCATGAGGCGGAATTTGACAACATATTTATCAGATTTTGTGCCCTTGCGGCTAATGATGAAAGCAACTTGTGGTGCTAGACTTGTAGAAGAGATGTCACATTTGTGTTTGACGATCATGCAGCCAATCCTATAACATTATTGAGATTGGAAACCCATCACAAAAGCATCCTTCCAGTAACAATAATCCTAATTTCTGGACACTTCAATGCATATCTCAACTTTCTAAATTCTCTAATTATGTCAGAATTTCTTTTTTTTTCTTTTTTTTGAACCCATTATGAAATCATTTATTTACAATTAGTAAGCTACATAATGTTATGTAACACATCGGTAGTAAAAAATTTGAATACTTTAATGCCTGTACTAAATAAAGAGAGCTGTTATTGGTACTCGAAATATAATGGGGTTTTGGAGTTTAGTGGAGTCCAATGGTAGCTTCCTTAATAGATATAGTGAATTCTTAACACTTATTGGAGGAATTCTGAACACTTTTTGGAGTTTAATGGTTGTCTAAGTCGACATTGGAACTCTAGGTGTAAGAGGTTTCTCGGTTCGAAACTTTCAACCTCTTCATCAACTGTAGTTAATTATGTCATGATGAAAGGTAAGAACTTGATATATATATATATATATATATGTGCATTTTAAAAGTGTACTTTTTGTGTGTGCGGGTAAATATGTAAATATGTAGCTTACTAATTTGAGAATTTGAGAGCCATCATATTCACACAGAAAATGGAAAAAGGGACTATCAAAACAAAAGCAATCACTTCATGTGGCTTGGAGTTCCTTGTTTGTTGCTGTTGTATTTCTTCTGGATCTGGCTTCTTGGCTGCTTCCCTCTGGAATGAAAGCACTGTTTCTGACCCAAAAAAAAACAAAAGCAATCACTTCATGGTGCAGGTACTATTAATTTAGCTATAGGTTAATCGATTTATGATGGCTATAGACTATGGCCGTTGTTTTATAAGGCTTCAATTGTTTTTTCCCCAGATATATAGTCATTCCAAGCATGCAACAAGGTATCGTTATTAACTGTAAACTATTATAATCCCAAAATGCAGAAATTATTAGAGTTCGAGCATCTAATAAAAAAGAGAGGTCCAAGACCTTTTAAATTATTAGGCAAAACTTTAATTCGTCAATATAGAATGCACACTCTTAACATATCTTTTCATGTACGGTTTCATTTAAATTTAACACGTGGACAACATATGTTGTGTGACGTGAAAGCACGTAAGCGGTTGAGTTCAACACGTGGATAACATGCTCTGATACCATATTAGAATTTGTCAATGGATAAAGAAACTCAAGATTTTTTAAACTATTAAGCAAGGCTTCAACAGAAAATTCATATTTTGCCTGCCAAATCTGGAATGCAATTAATTGGAAGAAATGTGTTTTTTTTAAACCCAACAAAAAAACACCTGCAAATATGGTTCTAATTAAGACAAAGAACAAGGCGGCTTACTATAAATAAGACAGTACCATTGTCTAGTGCTTCATTACGATTTCATTGGCTAAAATAAAGATCGATTGATCTGAAACAATCAACTAATAGGAATTGAATGATTCACTTTTTTTTTTCTGTTTTTTTTTTCATTTTCACTCCATGGATAATGAATGTCATGATGTGATGTATATTGACCCAAAAAAAAGTAGGGGTTCAAATCTCTTTGTGTCGTCCAAATCGAGGATTTTGGGGTCATTGTCGAAAGGTCCACCTTGCAAGACCTATACTATCTATGGAACTATGACAAATGATTCACACTGCCATCACAATGATAAAGGATAGAATTGTAACCGCCCATGCAATCATATGCAAAATAAAGGAGAAAAAGGAATGGGAAAAATTGATAAATAGGCGCTTTAAGAAGTATTATATTCAGAGAATTATAGTGTAAGAAATCTTGAATCTGGATCCCTAAATATAATGATTTTTATGGATTTGATTTTTGTTGAAACTTTATATGAATTTGTTCACATGAAAATAGAAACTGACTAATTGATATCATATACTGTGTTGGATATTTGGCAAAAATATGTGCTTTATTATAAGTAGTAAAGAACCCTACTTTATACTAAACTCACTAATTTTTTTTTTTTTTATACAAGCGATATTTTCTCACACACACTTGTCAAAGTGCCATCATGGGGGTCGAACTTGAGACCACTAATCTACAAGTCAAGAGACCTTTTTTGTGTTCTTTTGTTTTGCAGGTTGGAGCCTCTAGATTTGTTCAGTCTTCTAACTCTTGTGTTGTCCAAAGGACTATGGTTGTTCTCATATGACGTTTTCTTTGACAGTTTTGGGAAGCGTTGGTGTGCTCCTTGAGAGTTTCTCTTCATTTGTCTTCTCTAATTTGCTTGTAATGATTCTTCTACTGCTGAGGTTTTCTTTGGCAGGTTTTGGGATGAGTTAGTGTGCTTTTATGAGGTCCTTCTTTGTTGCCTCCTTTTTGTTCTCTTCCTGGTGTGTTCTCGTGTCTCTGACCATTTGGGTGCTGAACAACTCTTGCGATGTACAAAGGACTATGATTGTTCTCATAGAAGGCCTTCTTTGACAGTTTGGGATGCGTTGGTGTGCTTTCTGCGGGGTTTCTTATGTTGGTTTTTTAGTAATATGGTAGTTGATTCTGTTCATTGTACTGGTCTTTGTTTATGAAATTGGACCTATATCTAAATATATGTAATGATTTTGACCATCACATACCCTTGTGATTCTCATTCACACATGCTTTCCATCTGGAGCCCTTTTGTGATTCTAATCAAATAGATTTGTTTAAGCCAGATCGGATTCATAGCTTAGCCAACACAGTACTTTAGAGGAGTGATCTTTCATTGACGTGACATGTGATAAATACCTACAATGTGTATATTAATATAGACAAATTATACGAAAGTCGTGTGCTTAATATCAAACAAATAGGTAACTCACGGATCCAATAATTTTGGTCTCCAAATGGATGGAGACAATAATTCTAAGAATCACGTTGTATACATTTATTTTGATTTGAGCATTTCACATGGTTTGAATTTGGAGAATATCTTGACCATCTCTTTTTCTTGACAGAAGGTTTAACCATAGATTATAGACAACTTTTGAGAAGGACCATCGACATATATCTAGAAAATCTTGCTAGAAATAGTTTTCACCATTTTGGTGCTAAACAAATCTAACATGGACCGATAAGTACAATTACGAATAACCCTAATTAACATCAATATTGTAATATATATTTGTAGGAGCTTTTAGTTTAAGTGGTACATGAGTAATATCAGAGTTCGTTTCATCTTTCCTTATTCTTAAATCCAAAAATGAAAAATTCCATATTCTATATTTGAATAAAACTTTGCGATGAATTTCATACAATTTAAAGATTACCAATTATAGAGACCAAATTCGAATATTATATTTTTTCCCTTTTCTGAATCGATATCTACAAATAAGTCACGTTGTAGATTTAAGTAAAACTTTGTCATTGTGTAAATGTTCATAATTCTGAACAAAAACAAAGGAAGTAAAAGTCACAATTAACTTATTGAGTGAAAAACATATATACGTTTGAGATAATGTTAGCTATGAATTAACATGAAAACGACTTCCAAAAACAGAGCTGCAGAGGCCAACAATAGTGAGACAAGGAACACATCCCTGTCGATGTCGAGGGAGGAAGAAGGCGGCAAATCTGATCTTCAACAACGACATATATATTTGTCTTTAATGGGGTCCTCATCACCAATATGTCATGCATAGACAACAATATTGACTCTTTTTACAAATTACAACCTCATATATGACATTTTTATTCGATTAGTTCATATGACGTTTTCTTGGGTTAAAAAAAAATTAAGTGCTCATATGACATTTGACTTTATGTAATATTTTTTCCTCCGATATATACAGCACCATAAATAAGTTAAATTGGCATTAGGGCCAAAAAAAAAAATTACATTGATTAAACATTTTTAATATATAATAGGGCTAATATCATTTTACTCCCTCAAGGTTTGGGATCATTCTTGAAATGGGCCACGGGGTTTTAATTTTGTTAATTTACGCTATAATGTTTCAAAATTTGACCAATTTACATGTTCCGTTAGTTTGGCCATTTGGTCTTCTATTATGTAATGATGTGGCAAACATAGGGTCCACTTTTTTAGCTTAGGTGTAATTAAACATTAAAAAAATTTATTAAAAAGTTGACTGATATTAAAATTGAAATTAAACCTATATTCACACTTGTGATTGCGTTTCCTAAAATATGATGAAAACAAAAAAAAAACAAAAAATAAAAGAGAAAATCAAGAATGGATTTTTTTCAAGAACAAAGCAAAAATAGTGTGTTGAAGTTGCAAAGCAAGCGAGTCTCCTCATTCCCTCCCAGTGGCGGTTCCAGGTTTCGAAAAACCGAACTGGGCAAAACTTATATAATAAAGTTGACGAAACGAGTGAATTTTATTAATAAACATAGTGAGGGGAGATGTAATAAGCCTTACCCTCAAATGCATTTATATCTACAAATACAAAAATTAAAGTAGAAAACAAAAGAAAAATTAAAAGAAAAAAAATAGAAAACTAATTTATTTCACATTAAAAAGAAAGATAAAATAGGGACTACATTAATTTAAAAAAAGCAAGGTTTATATCGAAAGAAATGGGAAGGAAGAAAATTGGCGAGAGCTATGTTTTTTTTTTTTTTTTAAACGAGTTGTGACCTCATTTCGCCCCTTGTTTCCTTTTATAAACATCTATTATGACATCCATTTTTGGCTTTCCATCTTGAGCTCCATAGCCGTATCAATCATGTTCCATAATTTCAGAAATAGCTATCTTTGTGCGAGACAAAAAAATTTAATAATCATAAGTAATGTAGGTAAAATTTTTCTAACAAAAAGAGAGAAGGAAAAGGAAGAAATAAGAAAGGGAGAGAAGAAGAGAGAGAGGAGAGAAGATAGACGAAAAAGAACGGAAAAAAATAGAGAGAGGAGAGATGAGAAAAGGAAAAGAAAAAAAAAAAAATAGGGAGAGAAGAGAGAAAGAAAAGAAAAAAAAAAAGGGGAGAGAAGAGAGAAGGAAAAGAACGAAAAAAAAAGAGATAAAGAGGAGAGAAAGAAAAGAAAAAAAAAAGGAGAGAGGAGAGTGTAGGTAATATTTTTTAAAACAAAAATTTGGGCTGGGCAAAAGAGGAGAGAGGAGAGAGAAGAGTGTGGGTAATATTTTTTTAACATAAATTTCGGCCGGGCATGAGCCCAACCTGCCATAGGCTCGAACCGCCACCTGTTCCCTCCCCCCTTATTCTTTCTCACAGTCTCTTGCTTTTCTTCGTCGCCTGGTTTTCAACTCACCACGACGTCGTTTTCTACTTATATTTTAGTCATATTCTCGCCGATTCTTCAATGATTGTTGTCAGGAGGTTTCTCGTAGACAACGTTGAAGAAAGCGCGTTGTCTCCCATTGTCTATAGCCTTACACACGCTATCGTTTGAAGCTTAGAGACTGTTTTCTCTATGCTTCGTCGACAGGATGACGTCGTTTTTTCGCCAGTTGCATATTTGAGAGTTATGGTTAGGGTTTCAAAACTCTCAATTGTGCCAATGTAGAGGAAGCTCGAGGGTGGGATTCTCGAGTCAAGTCATCCGTGAATCTCTGGAAGCTCGAGGGTGGGATTCTCTGTCAAAATTTTTACTTTTTAAATATTATGTCTTAATATTAAATTACACCTAAGCTAAAAAAGTGGACCCCACATTTGCCACATCATCACTTAACAGAAGACTAACCAGTCAAACTGACGAAATGTGTAAATTGATTGAATTTTGAAACGTTATGGCGTAAATTGATGCGTGGCCCATTTCAAGGATAGCCCCAAACCTTCAGGGGGTTAAATGATATTAGCACTATATAATATAGTAAGGGCCAATTGGGTCTAGCCCAGAGAAAAATAGCCTTGACTTGAGACCGGAGGTCTTAGGTTCGAACTTCCATGACACCTTGGTGGTATGTCTTAGAGAAACCTCCTCCCCCCTATAGTTTTTTATTTGGCCAAGAAAGATGATAATTCCATAAAACTGAAAACCTCACCCGAAAAAGGAGACCATAGAATTACAAAATAAAGCAACCCAGGTAAGGAATGAACAACCAAGTTGTAATATCACATGAAGAAGAACAACAAGATTATCCCAGATAGTGATACCGATTGATAAACTAAACTAAAATTACAAAACAAATTGAATTAAAAACAGCATAATACCCAATTGAAAGAAACAGTCGCAAAAAACAACATAAAAATTGGACCACCACAAATCCGCCACCATAACTGATACCACTCAAATCAGTCCAAAACCAAGGGAACCGGATGATGAAATAGGAAGGAGGTGGTGCAAGCACCCAAGCCGTAGTATTTTCATAGCTCTACACACCTTTCAACATTTACACGAGAGGTTGCATTTCGGATTGGTCTTTGTATCCAAGAGATCCAACCAGGTCGAGAGGGAAAAGTGAGGGTATGGGTGATGAACAACATCAACCTGAGAGATCCCAACTCCATTGGATTCGAGATCGCCGACACACCTATAAGATAACAGCAACCAATCGGAGGGCAACCAAAGAACAACTCTGAGAAGAATGGAATGGTGGATATTTGGGGTTGCAAATAAGGAAGGAGGCATGAAACCTCAGAAATGAGCAAGTGAGGCTCGAACACATCACCAAATCTCAAGTGATGGGAGATCTTCAGACCAGAAAGATGGGGATTCCAAATGGTCTGAAAGAAAAACCTCAAAGGACCAGCAAGAAACAGGAGAAAGGGAGAGGGAAGGGGAGGGACCTCCTTTCCCTCACTGAGATGGAGCGACACTAGATGTGGGTTTTTGCCCGGATCATCACATTCCCCCATTTTCAGAGACATAAGGTTTTCCCTATTTGTCTTTGTTTTGTTATGATTTTCATCAATTCATCAGAAGCAGATGCTTCTCGGCATCGGATCTCCATCTGTGTTTCGGTGTTGGATCTCTACAACCATCCTTTTTTCTGTTTCTTCATTTTGGAATAAGTTACAGAGACTCTTGGGTTTTCTGTTTAGTTTTCACCTCTTCTTTTGTGAAAGTTTTTCACCTCTCCTTTGTGAGAGCTTTCTGTTAGCGAGATCCTAGCTTAATTAGGATATTTATTTCCTTGTTTATTAAGATTATATTTCTTTCCTTTTTGTACATATATTGTGTAATTAGGATTTTATCTTTTTTCCTAGTTTGACCATACTAGGGTTACATCCTTGTATTATAAATACCTCATTTTGGAGAATGAAATACAACCTGAAAATATTCTACCCATATTGTTTGACTTGGTATCAGAGCCTGGTTTTCTAGTGACCTGTGTGTTGTGCCCACCCGTGTTCTAGCCCCATTTTTTTTTCTACCTGTGTCGTGTGTGCCATCCTGGGTTTGTGTGTTGTGGTGTAGTGTTCGTGCCATTCCTGTCTTCGTGCATCTGTCGTATTTGTACCTTTGCTGTGTACTCTGCCGTGTTCGTGCCTTTACAGTGTTCGTGCTTGTCTTTGTGCATATGTCGTATTTGTGCCTCTGTTGTGTTTCGTTGTATACTCTGCCGTGATATGTTGAATTTCTACTGTAATCATGGGTGATAACTCCATTGTTGGTGTTGTTGTTGCTTCGTCTGTCAAATTTGTGTGTTTCAGAACTCTATTTCAGGTCCTGGCTCCAATACTTGGATAATTGACACTGGTGCTTCTGATCATATGACTTATGATGCTAAATTTTTTGATGAGTTGTCTAGTAACACCCGTGACCCATACATAACTAGTGTTAATGGCTTGCCCTCTCCAATTACTGGTGAGGGCACAATCTCTCTCACTTCTACTCTGTCCTTGTCTCGTGCGTTATTAGTTCCCAATATCCACTGTAACTTGTTATCTATTGATCAATTACTTGATACACTTAATGCTTCTGCTACTTTCTATCCTACACATTGCTCTTTTCAGGATCTGAAGACTCACGAGACGATTAGGCATGGTAAACGGATATGGGGGTTATATTATTTGACATTGCCTTATACACCAATTCGTGATCGTGTCGTTAATACTGTTAGAAGTTGCAGTGTCAAAGACAAACAGCAAATTTGGTTATGGCATCGTCACTGGGGATACCCATCATTTGGCTACCTTAAGCGTCCGTTTCCATATTTATTCTGCTCATGTGATGAGTCCAGTTTTAAGTGTGAGACATGTATTTTGGCCAAGAGTGATCGCACTGTGTTTCCTTTGAGTGATAGTAAAGCTGCAAAGCCTTTTGATTTAGTGCATTCTGATGTGTGGGGTCCGGCTCGCGTTACTTCGGATTTCTTTGGTTCGTCACATTTATTGATGATTGTACCTGACTCACTTGGATTTTCTTGTTGAAAAATAAACATGATGTTGTTTCCATCCTTCCAAAGTTTTGTACTATGGTGTCTACTCAGTTCGTGCTCGAATCAAAGTATTCTGGACTAATAACGGAGGCGAATATGTGAATAATGCTTTGACGTCTTTCTTCTGTGCTCAAGGTATTATTCACCAAACGACAAGGCCTTTTATCCCTAAACAAAATGGTGTGTCTGAAAGAAAGAATCGACAATTGCTTGAAGTTGCCCGCTCACTCATATTGGATATGTCTTTCCCCATCATCTTTGGGGGCATGCTGTTTTGTTTGCTGCCTATTTGATTAAGCGTACTCCTAACCGGGTTTTTGATTTCAAGACTCCGCATGATGTGTTTGGTGACCATGTTTCCCCTGTCTCCATCTCCAAGTTGCCCCCTGAAGTTTTTGGGTGTGTTGCTTATGTTCATGTTTACTCTCATCAACGAAGTAAATTTGATCATTGTGCTCTGTGATGTATCTTTATTGGTTACTCTTCTACTTAGAAGGGTTATAAGTGCTATCATCCACCTACCCAGAAAGTGCATGTTACTTTGGACGTGACTTTCCACCTTTCCTCTGTGAGAGTTTTATTTGTGTTGTTATAACTTGGTTTTTTGAAGATGTATCTCTTTTTTGTTGTTCTAAGTTTGCACTCTTAGTTGGGATGCTTATACCAGAGTTTCTTCGAATCCTACGTGATCGTTAGTATAGGAGCCTCGAATTGTTTTAATTTGGACGTTAAATCGCTCTACTATTGTAAGGCCCTTTGTGGCTAGTTTGTATTGGCTCTTGATGGCTAGTTTTTTTTTTTTTTTGGCTGAATTATGAATAAAATCCCAGAATTTCTCAACAAAAGAAATATATAGTATGTGAAAGAAAAATATTTAACCATCACATTGTTTGGCCACAAACAAGTTTTTATCATTTATGGTCTTTATCATTTACTATAATTGATAAAAACTCGCCTCAAACACAAGTATTTACTTCATTTCAAAATAACTTTTATTTTAATATACGGGCTTTTAACTAATAAATGGAGGTTGAATGGACACGCGTGAAAATTTGCGTGTAACTATCAAAATCAATTGCACAATGTCATTGCCCAACGAAATTTGAAATTTTGAGTAAAATAATACTCATACAAATGCTATTTTCTCATTTTATTACACACACAAGAAAGGAAGTTCAAGAAAAAAAATTACTTTTAATTCTATGTTTTGATGCGACTGTCAAGCAATCCAAGGCTATAACTTTAGAATAATATAGCTGTAGAAAGACCATCGCTTACCTAAACTAATGGCTGTTTTGTCCTAATTTAAAACGTGGAGTAAATTGTCCACTTTCTTCTACATGATGTTTTTATAAAATGTTGTAGAGAAGTGATACTAAGGAAGGAGGAATTGAATATATGACCTAGGATGCAGTGGTACATGCTCTTAACAACTTTAGTTATGTGCCTCTTTTGAAAAAACACTCTAGAGCCGGTTTCACTTTAGGGGGGAGGAAGCCACTGTTCTTCCTCCCCTCTCCCCTTCTCCCTTCCTCCTTTCTCCTATTTTCCCCCATTTCAGAGAAAGAAGGTTTGCCCTATTTGTCTTCATTTTGTTATGATTTTTCACCACTCATCATAAGCGGATGCGTCTCGATATCGGATCTCTACTTGTGTTTCGGTGTTGGATTTCTACCACCATCATTTTTTAGGGTTCTTCATGTTTGAATAAGTCGTAGAGACTCCTTGGGTTTTATGTGCAGTTTTCACCTCTCGTTTTGTGAGAGTTTTTCACATCTCATTTGTGAGAGTTTTTCACATCTCCTTTGTGAGAGCTTTCCACATTTCTTCTGTGAGAGTTTTCCACCTTTCTTCTGTGAGAGTTTTATTTGTATTGTTATGACTTGATTTTTTCAAGCTTTATCTCTATTTGGTTGTTTAGAGTTTGCATTTTTAGTTGGGATGTATATGCCAGAGTTTCTTTGATCCTACGTGATCGTTAGTAGAGGAGGCCCAGATTTTCTCAATTTTGATGTTAGATCTCTCTATTATTGTAATGGCCATTTGTGGCTAATTTGTATTGGCCATTTGTGGCTAGTAGCTTTTTGGATGAATTATGAATGTGATCACAGAATTTCTATTATTAAAAAAAAAAAATCTAATTTAGTTAAAAGCCCCCCTTGCATATGCGTGATGTTTTTAGCATTAGCTACCCCAAACAAGAATTTTCTAACATTTATTATTTGTATACCATGTGTAGAGTATATGTAATAGTAAGGAAAAATAATAATATAAACACAACTTATTTTTTTCAAGGACCTTTTTTATTGAGATTGACGATAATATACTAAATTCACACACTACACGAATAATAAAACTCAAACCCAAAACCTTTCCTGAGATAACAAATGCTCCAAACCACTACACTACTATGTCCTTTGCAACACAATTTGATCTTTAGCATAAGGGAAAGTTGTAATGATTTAAAGGGAAGTTCATTGGGTTATATAGTCGAAGAGATGGGAATGATGTTTCTTAGGCTCAAACTCTTGAAGGTTTTAAGGACGCTTTTCGGGGAGTGAAAATTCAACTTTACAATCTACATGTTTATATTATTCACTTAATTACTAACTTCTTTTTTCTTTTAAAATACGAATCAAGGATGCCCAATAAGTTGATATTTAACTCCATAATTTTTGGGTTACTTTGATTACCATCTTTATCCTTTAAGCTGCCATGGCTCTCTATGTGGACAAAGTCATAAAGAGTAACACGGAGAAGAGAATATGTTGCTGGTGGGCTAGGCAGCTACCTTTTTTTTTTTTTTTCTGAAAATTTTCGAATGAGCGCCCGCCTAGCCAAAAACTGGCTAGATCCTTCCTTGTCCATAATACTACTAGTTAGTTGTACTCCAAGAAACCAATAGGGAATTAGTTAGATTTGTTCAGGCTTTTGGTGTGCGCCCAAGTGGTCCTGGGTTTAAATCTCTATAGTATCCGTGTGTGTGAGTTTTCCGTCATCCCCCTTCCTAAAAAAATGTTATAGTCCAAGAAAATCAATAAATTATGTAAAACTATAAACTCAGTAAGGCTCAAAAATAGGAATAGTTTCCTTAAAGTTAGAAATACGTAAAATCTAAGGCTATGAGTTGATATTTCGTCACACTCAGACCATTCATGTTCAACTTTCTTCTTTTCTTTTTCTTGGGTCAAATTCAACGACAGCAAATACTTCGCATTGACGTAAAGTATGGTTTTTGAACCAAACCAACCCAAGACTGAGGTTTATAAGTGCCCTAAACACGAACCTAGTTCATTCCCCTAATGAGTGGAACAACTACATTTTCTTCCCAGTATTGACTTTGGGATGTTGCTCAGTAATGTCTTTAGCTTGTAATTCCACAGTTGACATTTGGTAAATTCATAAAAGTGGTTAATAGAAAGAAAAAAAAAAGAAGCTATATTGTAAGGGTTTTTAGGTCTAATGGTCCATGAACTTTGACCCGCATTTTGGTCCTCAATTTTCAAATTCGTTCCCATACTCCTTCAACTTCAGTTTCATTAGGACAATTGGTCCTGCCGTCAATTTTGTTATCTTTTATGTTAAATATAAGGACAAAATGGTCTTTTGTATTATTTTTAATTTCCACCATCGGAATATTCCTTTCACCCAAAAAAATTACAAACTAAAAACTAAAATAACTTCTTGAATATTCCTTTCACCATCTGAATATTTTTAATTTACCCCAGGAGTGAAGCAATTTTTTATTTTGACCCTCAATAGTACACCATGTGCCATGCACATGCTCAAATTTAACAAGAAAAGTTAATAAAATTGATAGCAAAACTATTTGTCATAACAAAACTGAAGTTGAAGGACTATGAGAACGATTTAATTTTTTTTTAAAATATAAATGATAAGGGGTGGGTGGTTTCTCATACACATTACCGAAGTGCCATAGAGTTCTCCACTTGATTTGCTATCAAAGGCTTATTTCAATCACATTCAAATGGTTCCAGATGGCCAACTTTGAATTTTGTTCTTGAATACTTGATTGTATGCAACAATCTTCTTTTTCGTAAGAAACTTGTCACTCTCCACTGGCCAATCTGATCTTTTGTCTTTTCAACTTGGGCATATCCTATGTTTCCTTTCTCTGTGTATTTGCTAGCCATTTTCTCCACTTTCTACACATATAGCACAAATTCCAAATTCTGTGTTCAAAGAAACATTATTAATATTGTACTCCCTTGAAAAATTTGAAACAAAAGAAGGAAGAACAATTTTCTTTTTAAGTTTGAGTGGGGAGGGGCCAAATCCCAATGGAAGAAGAATTTTCCAATTTGCAATGGAACATGAAATGAGATAGAGGTAAAGTTATTAATTAAACAGCATATACCATCACAAAGTTGAGAGAAATAGTGGCAATGGTGGCACAAGAAAGAAAGAAGAATACCAAAATTCGCATATTTTTTGGTATGGTTGTGGAAAACCTAAAAAAAGCTAGAGCCAAGTGGCCTAGATCACATGAAAATGTATAACAAGTTGTGTGATGTTTTTTTAATTTTTAATTTCTTTTTGGTTGTTGGATCCTATCTAGACTGCATTATTCTTATCAGCCCTAGTGCTTCCAATTTCTAACCATAACTATTTTTTAAATCAAATTTGATTAGAAAGAAGGGGAAAAAAACCTTATTTTGAGAGAGATAATGACATTGAGTGTGGAAACTTGATTCTATTAATGGATTTTTTTTGGGTACAAATCTCAAGGATAAGTTGACTCTGCCAAGAGGCAATTTAATGCACCAAAAAGACAAACAAAAGAATTTAATCATTTCCAACATTTTTGTTTTGACCCAAAGTCAAAATAAAAAGAAATAAAACATGATAAACAATAAATGGGAACGTTATCATGTTGACTTTCTATGTACGTCAAGAATTTCTGTATTTAATGTAATTGATTCCCTAATGTAAATCAAGTTGGCTATGTATGGCTTTAAGTGAGGTGTATCATATAAGTTTGATGTTGTAATTAGATCTCTTTATGTTTGTTGTAGACCTCCGGGGTGTTTGTTCTAGTATTTAAGACTTTTGTATTTGTATTGCGCTTTTGGCATAATTTATAAATGCAATTTCACTAACATTTGGCAAAAAAAAATTACAAGAATTGAGGAAGGAAATAAATAAAAAATTTAATACAAAATATAGGATATTTACAAAATACCTTTTATAATGGGTCAAATATGTAATGTTGGAAATATGTCCGAAATTTAATGTCTTCCTAGTGATTTGAAAATATAAAATCCATTATTTCAACATAGTTTAATCTAAAACATTTGACGTAAGTGATTAATCGCATTTATGGAATTGAATTCCGATGTTTTAAAGTCAAATATTCTAGTCCCCTTCCATTGAGGGACACCCTTTAGGGTCCCTTATGAATTTTTTCTCCACGATCCAAATCGTCTATTTTTCAAGTCTTCAACCATAGATTATCCTTGTAAAAAATCAGGATAATTGAAAATTATTTAGGCATCTAATTGAGACCAACAAAAAAGACGACCACGATACTTCAAGAAAAGAGTATAATAACAACAATCTAGGGGTCGCTTTCTTGCCACACGAGGAGAGCAGTGCGTCAATTATTAGGGTTTAGATTCTTTAGTTCCTATGGAATCCGAAGCCAATGAGCTCCTAAAAGGCCTCGTGCTAAATGGAGGTGGGCATGTACATATAAGGCACATCACCCTCTCTCCGTTGGTCAATGTGGGATGTTACACTCTGCCTCTCTTAAGAACTATGTTTTCATAGGAGGTTTCTTTGTCAGTGTTGAGATGATATGACAAGATTGGGGGATTATTTATTTATTTTTTTTCCTAGTCTATTTGTGGTTAGTCTCTACTTTGTGTTGCTCCTTGCAGATTTCTTTTCTTTCAGCGCCAATTGCTATTGGAGGTGGCTGGAGATGGTGTGTTTAGTGGTTGTTTTCTTTTTTCTTGGCTTATTGTGTTCTCTGCGGATGTTCTCACTGTCTTGTGGCTGTGCAAAGGACTATGATTTCATAGTAGGACTCTTTGACAGTTGGATTATGTTGTAGTGTTCTCATCAGAGGTCTTTGAATCGAAGGTCAATGTGTAAGTTTGCTGTTTTATTTTATCTTGCTCTAGCATTGGTCTACATGATTGTTTCAGACTCTCTTGTTAGCTTATGACATGTATGGTACTCTTTTCTACCCTGAGGTTTGTCTTTCGGGAAGGTTTTAATAAGGCCACTATTTCGTGTTGTTCGATGTACGCTACTTTGATTCTATGAATGAATTCCATTTCTATTAAAAACAAAAACAAAAACAAAAACAATCTAATTGAGAGGGCAAATGTTTTCGGATTCAAGCGATTTTTTATAAAAATAATTTTTGAGGGAATATATGAAAACTAGAGAATTCAAATCATTGAAATACAATACATGGAAGGATGTCCTCTCAATTGAAGCTCTCCGACGCTTATTCATCCTAAATTCCGGTTGAACTCATAACATATTTCCTTCTTCTTTTTTAAGTTAGAAATGGAGAGATATGATAAATATGAATGAGGAAAGAGGAAATATATTTATAAAATAAAAAAATATTTTTAAAGCAATATTTTTACAAAATTTGAGTGTTATGTAAACTCTTTAATTTCTTGCTCAAAAAATTTGAAAATCAAAGACAAAAATACTATGGATGGTAGGGCCCTTTTCTTAAAATTTTGATACCCGCATCAATTTCATTAATGAAAGGAAAATACAAGAACATAGCCCCACAAAGGGCTCTTGCTTGCAAACAATAGAAAGATAAAAACAATAAACACAATTATTGCAAGACAATAAGCAAAAATAAATTTATATCGTAAAGCTACTACATTCGGTGAAGTGGAAAATAAACTCCTGCTCAATTTCCAAAAGGACACATGGTCACAGCATTTCCCAAACACCCCTAAACTCAAAACACCAATTGATAATAGATCCACAAAATCAACAGCTCCACCCCTCAACATAGAAATCTAATGAATATCCATCTCATCGACCCCAAAACTGCAAGGTCAACACATAACAGGCCAAAAAAGATAGATTTACACAAATCTGCAAAAGATCCAACCAAAAAGGTTGGTATGAAGACCCTAGAACAACCAGGGGTGAGACAAACCTTGCAACACAAGAGAGACAAAAGGCTAACATGAAATCGGCTAGGAAAAAAATCCCTCCACAAGTATAGGGGTAAATAACCCTGTGTATTCGTACGATAAGATGATTCCAATAGGAGGAAAGAGAGAGAAGATGAGAGTAGAGAGACAAGGAGGAGGAGGAGGAGGAGGAGGAGTGACCTTCCCCACCCAAACACCAAAATTCTGTATGCGGCCAAAATTCACGTTTTTCTTTCAAGGATGAGAGGGCGCTTAAAATTCACGTTTAGAAAATTGTTGATTAGCCCCCACTAAATAAATTAAGAGAAATAATATTATAATTCTACAACATATCATAATTAATTAAATAATTTCCTTCCTCCAAATATTTGTTAAAGTATTGGCTTGTCGTGATAGAATCAACTTATTGATGCTTGACATTAATTTATTGTTCTTGTAACGTTGTCATATCATTCACTAATTCAGTTAAATAATGGTCAACCTAACTTGTGAATTTCATGGGTTGAAAATAGCCGCCCTGCTCAATAATACTCGTACTGAACTCACTTTTTGAGCACCAATTAAGTCATTAAACCGGTTTCAATTCCAATTCAGTAGAATTTAGTAAACAAACTTATGAAGAATCGGTACTATTCCAATCTTGAACCTAGATAGTTTAGTAAACCACTTAAATGGAATCCAGATTCTGACTCATCAATTCAATTTATCCTTAATTCAATTCCTCTTCTTCTGATTACGATCGAATTAATAAACATGTCATTAGTATAGTGGTATTTGTCTTTAATAGGTTGGACGAGGTATTAAGTTCGATTCACATGAATGATGAAAATAATATATATTTATGATGAGTTCGATACCTATATATTCACATGACTAAATATCTATGGATATGACAACGATTTTATATCCTATCATAATTTTCTTTATTTTAAACTCAATTTATTTTATTTTATATTAAACGTAAGGAGATTGCATTCATAAATTACGCCACGACTATTTCTTAATTTATCGAAAGTTGGGAACGACTGTGTTTTCGTTTGCCACACAAGTGCAATAGGGCTGCACACGCCGTTGCATCTTTTGTAGCTAGCAAGAATTAGAGACGGTATCTGGGAATGTTTGAAGATGTTGGTCTTTGGCTTGATATTTTTTTTAATATAGAATATTGTTAATTTATTATATTATCCTCATTTAATAAATATGTTCATTTAAAAATATTTTTCTTTAATTAAGGACATTGTTATAGTATTTTAAATATTTTACATTTTTTGCCTGTCCTTTTCTGTATCTATATCTATACAAAACATTCAAAAATTCAAAAAGTACTCTTGATTAACAAAAGTGCTAAAAGACTGCAAATTAATATAATAAGGGTAAAATGGTAAAACACTAATTTGCTCAATTATAAAATAAAAAATAAATTCCACCTAAGTAATAATTATATGGAGGAAGTTACTCCCACTCCATCCACATTCCTCTTTTTACTACCAACTCCACTTCAACCGTATATATATTTTTTCTTTTCATTTTTATTTATTTATAATTTTAAATATGATGTAAAGAAGAAATGATATTGCATACCCAAAAAAAAAAAATATAAAAAAAAAAAGAACAATTGGCACAAACGTGACAAGAGGCTAGTATAGATGATGTAAACTTATCTATTCGGCTTGAATAAAATTTGTTGTGTTTGGCAAAAAAAAAAGCTACTCAATAATAACTTTGTTTGTTGAAAGACGAAAACACCCTCATAAATTTTACAATTAGAAAGAGTTTTACAGTTAAACATCACGAGTAACGCGTGAGTGATTACCGCGTCGACGCGTCAATGCCCGTCAAGGAGAAATGGAAAAGACAAAAGTACTCACATTTCTTCGTGTACAACTCAAAATCTCTCTCCTCTCTGTCTCTACCTGAAGAATCCCAACCCCGGACCCCTACCCACACAAAAAAAACTATATAAACCGACTCCCGCTATTTCTGCTTCTCTAGCCAACAATACACAAATACACAACACACCCCTCTCTCTCTCTCTCTCTCTCTCTCTCTCTCTCTCTCTCGCTCTCATTCTCATTCTCATGGAGTCCTCTTCTCGCTCCTCCGTCATCATCGTCGGTGCCGGAGTCTCCGGTGAGATTCATCACCACCGTCGATTTTGATTACTCTCATTTCTCTCTCGTCCTTATCATTTTTTCTCTCTTTTTCTGAAGGTTTATCGGCTGCGAAGGTTTTGATCGAGAACGGCGTGGAGGACGTAGTGATTCTGGAAGCTTCGGACCGTATCGGCGGCAGGATCCGAAAACAAGATTTCGGAGGCTTGTCGGTGGAGCTCGGCGCTGGCTGGATAGTCGGCGTCGGAGGCAGAGAGTCGAACCCGGTCTGGGAGCTTGCCCAGAAATCGAATCTCCGCACTTTCTTCTCCGATTACAGCAATGCTCGCTTCAACATCTACGATCAAAGGTCCGTATTCGGTTTCATTCATTTTAGTGAATTCCTTGCTTAAAGTGCACCGTGTGCGCATTGCGCTTACCTAACGGCTTGCTCCTCGCATTTATTTATGCGTCTTGCGCCGTTGGTGAACGAACGAGTTAGCGTTTAAACTCCGCCGCCGCCGTTTTGTTTCGGCATCTTCGTCTTAACAGCGCACTTTAGATTTTTCTGTTTTTGTTGCTATTATGAGCCGGTGTTGAACTGCTTGCTTTGGGCTTTGGCGCTGCATTTTAGCTCCATCAGCGTAAATTAGCACCATTTCATCAATATAAATAACTCGCCGAGTAAAATTTGTTTGTGTACTGCAGTGGGATGATATTTCCGAGTGGAATCGCCGCGGACTCGTACAAGAAGGCCGTGGAGTCGGCGATGCAGAAGCTGAAGAAGTTTGAAGCCGACTCTTGCTATGGCGGTGGCGACGTCACCAAAGCTGCCGAATCGTCTTCGTATGTCTCCTTCTCTCTTTCATTATAATGTCTCGATCGCTTTGTCTTCTTCTTATTACTATTTTATATATAGTTTTATTTCCCTATTTGGTTTTTTTTATTGTTGGGTTTTTTCCTCGAAATTTACCTGAATGTGTTGGTTTTTTCCGCGAAATTATTTAATTTTACTTTTATGGAATTTGGGTTTTGATTCTGTTTTTTTCTTCTAATTATAGTCGCGGTTTGTGTGTTTTTTTCATAAAATTTTTGTTTTCTAGTACGCCGAAAACGCCGATAGAGCTGGCTATTGATTTCATCCTGCACGATTTTGAGATGCCAGGTCAGTTTTCACACCTCATTCCGCGGTCAAATTTCTGTTTGGTTGCTGAGATTTTCTAGTCGTCGTTTGAAAATGCCAGATGAAATTTTGTTCCTAAATTCTGAATGAATTACTTTCTGACTTCGATTATTGTCGAAATGTGTTTTGTGTGCAGAAGGTGAGCCCATATCAACATTCCAAGACTTTGGAGAACGAGAGTTTTTAGTGGCGGATGAAAGAGGGTATGAGCATCTGCTATACAAAATGGCTGGAGATTTTCTTTTCACCTCTGAGGGTAAACTGTTGGACAATCGTCTCAAGTTCAACAAGGTACAAGAATCTGATCCTTCTCGTTTTATGTTATTATCATTTTACTATTATTCTAACAATTTTTCATAGGAAAGGTGTCTTCCTTTTTGCTGTGTTTTAGTTACCCAATCATAGGGACAGAATATGAGTAAAAAATTACAGATAAAAGAACAGAAAGTGTGAGGTGAAAAAGCTGATTTTCTGTTTTGTTTGTTTCTGCGCGCTGATTTCCTTTTTGCTGTTGAGATTGATTGACCCAGCTTTGGAGTTTGCAGATAATGACGTTTCTGAAAGCTGTTTTTCTCTTATGATATAATAACTATCATTATTCTATTGCAAATTACACCTTCTTTCTTAAAGGGTCAACTAATATTTTTGTTTCCAGACCAAAAAAATAAACTAATATTTTTGTTTTGGTTTATACGGAATTGGATCTTGTTATCTTTATTGCATCATTCCGATAGTAAAGTCGAGCAGTTCATAAACACGTCTTAGAAACAAATTTTGAGGTTTCCAAGAAAATATTTGGTGGCGTCTTTTTATTAGGGGCTGATTTTCCCATTTTTTTTTGTCTGAGAAACACTTATTTAAAATAAGAATAACACTCTCATCAAAAAAAAAAAATTAGAAATAACATTATTTTGCTATACTTGATCAATCAGGGCATGCTAAGCACGGTAACTTTTCCACTTCACGATATATGATTGATTGGAGATAACAAAATAGTGCTATTCTCGTTTCATATAAATTTTTCTACTTTTATCCACTTACATTTTCTTTTATTATTAATAGATAGTAAGTGGTAGATAAGTATCTTCGACCCAAAACATAAAAAGGAGAAGAAAAGCTAACAGGCCAATGGAGATGGCCAAGGACTCCATTGGTCTTTTGTTTCAATGTGACATTACTTACCACATTCCTATCAAGTTTTCCAAAGACTTTATTTCTTTAGTTTTGTTACTAACATCAATGATGATATCCAATACTGGGTTTGTTTTTTCTCGTAATGAATGATATTGTGGCTTCTTTGACCTTCGTTACATATTTTGAAGTGTTTATACCAAAGCTGGGACTCAACTTTTCTTTTCTTTCTTTTATCTTGAGTGCCATTCATTTGACTCTGCAACAATAATTACTGATTTCAATCGTACAACCATGAAGAGCCATGATCCCTGTGACCTTTTGAGAGCTCTTTTTATCACTCATAAATTAGTAGGGCCCGAAGTGCGAGTTTCCATTGCGCTGCACAGTGCCCATTATTGAGTTTATGACCCATGAACAATAAACGTTGAGTTGAAATGTCAAGTCGGCTCAAATAAGATCATGAAAATAGGAGGTGTGGTCACTTTTCTCCAGTTAATGGGGCTTGTTGTCTTTACTTTTCCCAAATAAGAAATAAGAATACTGTAGTCGATAAATTCTTCCGTATTTGTTGAGTTGTAGTAATAACTTTTGTGGTTATTGTATTTATATTGTACTCGTAGTGTAATTATGAGTTCAACGTCTCTACCGTTTGAAAAAAAAAAAAAAAGAGGGTCTGTTGTGTTCACCTCCTTTGAGAAACTATAAATTCATTGTGAGATAAAATAGGTCTGAATTTCAGATTGCACAGTTTTTCTTAGTTTGACTGCCCAGGATCTTATGGGGTTGTTGCCTAGGGCTCTTCACAAGTTGATTTAGTTTTATGGCAGATTATTTTATTTTATTTTATTTACTGTTAATACATTTATGAAGATGATTCCACGCTTGATTTGGGGCAGGTTGTTCGGGAATTGCAGCACTCGAGAAACGGCGTTACGGTAATGACGGAGGATGGTTGCGTCTACGAAGCAAATTACGTGATTTTGTCTGTTAGCATTGGCGTTCTCCAAAGCGAGCTCATTGGCTTCAATCCACCCTTGCCCGTACGTCTCTTTTCTTTGTTTATTTCATTTCATTTCATTCATGTCACTAGGCTTCACTATCCAATTGCCATAACAGACAACTTTTCTTGACATAAGATGTGGATGTGTCTTTCAGCTATTGGACCATGAATTTCTGTGTGCATATAATATCTCTCTTTCTTTCATCATGCATTTCACACTGATTTTGATTTGCATTTAGTGGGGGAGAATCTTGCCCATTCACTTTGCTTGGTCCAATATATATAGTGGAATCTGGTGCCTAGCATATGGGTCCCCGTAGATGGGAGTTTACTATTTGTTTATTGGTTTTTATTAAGGTGGAGTTGGTCCACCGTATTAAATGCAATTTAGTTGGAAGAAAGTCAGAATTTATGGATAGCTGGGCTCATTAAATAAGGCTCACGGGTTGATGACGCATGAGGAAGATGGGTGAGCAGCTGTAGCCTGTTTCTTATATGCCAATACCATGGATTATACGATCCATAGAATTTTAACCCACTGGCTTGCCGATAGGTTAAATAAATGTAGGTGGCATTGGCCTTGCTGCTTGGTTTACTAAATGTAGGTGTTGAATGCGGATCAGTTTTTGCCTTACTATATTAGTTGATGCCTTCATTCCTTTCCAAAACAAGAAAAAAAAATTAGCTAGTGCCTTCATTGTGTAAACTATTAGACCCAAAAACGGTGTGTATTTTCATTCTCGAAGCCTGGCTCAATTATGGACTGCATGTTTTTAACGTACATTTTAGCAGCTTCTTTGAAAGGAGTTGGTAGTACAAATTATATGCTGTAAAGTCATCTCATCGTGTAGTTGTGGTCTGTTTATGTTTTGTCGCTGGTGTATAAGACCTACAATTATCTTATGATATAGCTTTGTCTGCTTAGGTAGGCCAATACTCTTGGTGACAACTTGACAAGGATGTAATTTTTGTTTTAACGTAACAAAACTGTTTAACGTTTGCTCTCTATGACTGAAAGCCGTCTCATTCAAAGTCTCTTTTGATATAGTTGTTGTAATTTGCTTGAAATCATCCTAACATGGTGAATTAAATTATGTCTCAGAGGTGGAAAACTGAGGCTATACAGAAATGTGATGTGATAGTGTACACGAAGATCTTTCTCAAGTTCCCCTATAAGTTCTGGCCTTGTGGGCCAGGAAAAGAGTTCTTCATTTATGCCCATGAGCGGAGAGGCTACTACACATTTTGGCAGGTTGGTTAAATATTTGTCATTCTTGACGCCAGCTAACATATATATGAAATTTCCATGTTGCTTCCAGCAGATCAACAGATTCAATCAGTTTATTCGATAAATGACAACATTTTAATTTTCATTTCAAGTGTTGTGGTTCATGCATCTTGGAAAAAACATTTAAAATTTAGGATTGCTCACTACAAGAGCCTTGAACGCAACCTTCAATTTGTAAAATCATAGGTGGGAGGACTTGTAGCTCAAGTAGTTAAATTTACCGATGCACCCGAGGTCCTAGGTTCTATTCCCTCCTCCCCCAATATCGCTTGTATTAAAAATATATATATATATATATCATGTTATGAGGTATAACCAAAGCTGTCATTTTAGTTTTGGTTGATAGGAATCTTGCTGCTTCGCCAGTCTGGGTGCATACAAATTGCTAAATGAGTTAGTACATAAACTCCGCACCTCTTTCTTTTTAGATAACCTCAGTATTTAGTTTTGAAACTTGAAAACGACCTTGTCCATTATATTGCGTGTTTTTCAGAGCTAGGTTGTAACTACCACCATTTAAAATATTATGGTAATAAATATTGATTTCTTTTCTTGTTCTGATCAACAAACAAGAGTCACTTGCAATATTAGTTTGAATGGTTCTTCCTTTCATGCATTGATATCTCTGTCACTTTCTTAGAGCTGGCAATATTGGTTTCGCTTTGAGCTCAATCCGTATCCCAACTATTGTTCATTTGCTTTAGTATTTGAATACTGTACATTATGATCAAATCTCAAACCTCTATTATATTAAAATAATCTTCTTTCGTTTTATTAGGAAAAATCCCGTATATTTTAAGGACAACACGTGGCTAGTTGTGAGATGCACTGTCTTTTTCATTTACAAAACTATTTATTTGACAGATATATGGATACAGATTCTAAACTTATATTATGACAAATAAAAATATGTGAGATTGATACATATAGTATATTTTAAGTTTAGAATTGGATTATCAAGTCATCTTTAACTCATCATATTCTCTCCAAGCTGACTGCTAATCTGTTGCCATGCCATCAGCACATGGAGAATGCATATCCTGGATCCAATATACTGGTCGTGACGTTGACGAATGAGGAATCAAAGCGTGTGGAAGCTCAGTCTGATGAGGAAACATTGAAAGAAGCCATGGGGGCTCTTAGGGACATGTTTGGACCCAACATTCCTGAAGCTACTGATATATT
This sequence comes from Prunus fruticosa, assembly GCA_018703695.1. Classification (NCBI taxonomy): domain Eukaryota; kingdom Viridiplantae; phylum Streptophyta; class Magnoliopsida; order Rosales; family Rosaceae; genus Prunus; species Prunus fruticosa. Next base: position 4,889,651 of record CM031918.1, read on the forward strand.
TGTACCTCGGTGGTGGAACAATAGGTTCCAGCGAGGCAGCTATAGCAACTACCCAGTAATCTCTAATGGCCAAGTTGTTCGTGACATCAAGGTTTGCCTTCTCTCTTTGATCTTCTATTTCACCATTAATAGATCAAATTTTACTTCACATATCTGGTAGCATACGTAAAAGATGATTGATTGAATCGTTACGCTCTAATTACCAATATTCAGCGTCCTTCATCTTTGGTAAGTCCTAAAGTGAGATAATTAAATAGAGTATAGCTGGTTGCGTTGAGGAGAATGATCTCATAGGGTTACAACTTACAAACTGAGCCTTTAGATGTATTTATAGGCATATGATGACCTGTAAGATTCTTAAATGTAAGTGGCAATATGCTAACTTTGACAAAACCTTTTACTCTATGATATCATTGCTTATGTGGCTTGTCACACTTATCATTTTGATCCACATGGTATGTGACATCGTGGAGTAAGAAAACTTTGTACAAAAATATAAGAAAAACGGTAAAAGGAAATTGTAGCGATAGTATTGCTTGCTAAAGTTTATGTATCTCCCCTTAGAAGTTTTTCTATTTGGGTTGCAGCAGATATGGAGAACATGTACCTTTTTCTCTGATCTGCTATCTTTTTAACCGGAGTTCCTTGATCAATGAAACGAAAATAGATTACGGATTAATAAAAAGCTCTGTAACGAACTGACATTACTTTTCTTCGTCTTTTATGTTCATGTCCAGGCCCCATTAGGTTGCATCTTCTTCAGTGGGGAACACACAAGCGAGAGATATAGCGGCTATGTCCATGGCGGATACCTTGCAGGTGAGCAATTATTCTGAGAGTTATTTGGGAGATTAAAGGCCTCCAATTATAAACATAAATTCTAATGTGATCTTGTATGTGTTGTGGCACTGGTGTTTGATGATTTTTATGATCAATAGGTATTGAGACGGGTAAAGCTTTGCTGGAAGAAATAGAAAAGGAAAAAGAAAGGAGTATTGAGAGTGAGAATCAAACATTTTTGTTAGAACCCTTGCTTGCATTGACTGGTTCATTAAGTTTGACGCAAAACGATGCTGTATCGAGTCTCAAATGCGATATTCCTAGACAATTGTATCTAAGTGGCAAAGTTGGCGCCCCGGAGCTATATTATGACTACGTGGACCTATAGAAAAACCTCAGTATGATGATGATGATGTTAAAAACAAGAGCATTGAGAAAGATCTCACACGACGGAGTTGAAATAATTTCTGTTTAAATCCGTGATGCCGTTTACGAAGTTGAATGAAGTGAGAGATACATGAGCGAGCTAGCTGGGAAAGATGTAAGAGTCTGTGTAGTAGTATGATTCATAATGGTATACTTGGGGGATGAAATCAATGAAGTTGCAATGGTTTTGGTTCCAATGGAACTGGTATTTGGGAGAGTATACATAATGTAATAGTCGATTCGTGTAGTCAGTTGTTTAGAGGGAGGGGGGAAGAGGAGAAGGCTGTAGTTTAGGCTCTAATTGTACTGCTAATGAATGTTAAGTTCACAAGAAAGTAGTCTTTCTCATTTTCTTCTAGGTTACTGACCGTAATGGTCCCCAACTTTTGTTTCAGTCTCATTTTGATCCCACCAACTAAAATTTTCATTTCAATAGTCCTCTCTCCTTTTAGTATCAAATTGGTCATACTGTTAAAGTCTGTCAATTTTGCTATTAAATTTAGGGTAAAATCGTCCCTATATGAAATAAACATTAATAAAAATTTAATTACATAAACATTTGAAAATTGAAACGAATACTTCCTTGAAATAAACTGTTTTTTTTTCAAATAACTTTTACAATAAAACCATTAGTACTGAAGGAGTTTTTTTTAAGAAATATTGATAAATCTTTTTCATAATTAATGGACATTCTAAATTCTAATTGATTGAAAAAGTTAAAATGATTATAAAAAAAAAGAAGAAAAAAGAGAGAGATTAAAACCCAACCCGTTACCACCACCCCAGCCGCCAATTCCATCACCAACTACCCCAACCCCACCACGCCTCTTTCGGCAAACCCCTACCCAAATTATCATCATTCCTCTCCAATCCAAAACCCCACCATGCACTATGACCTCTCTCTCTCTCTCTCTCTGAGAGACCAAAACCCCACCACCCTTCCATCACCACCAAAAAAAAAAAAAAAGGTCTGCTGTAAGAAAATTTGGGGTTAAAAATCTGTTTTATTGGTATTTCACTTTTGATAGAAGAAAAATATATATTTTCCTTCCATCACACCTGCAGCCACTCATGAAGCCCACCCCTCCGCATATGGAGCTAGTGTTCAAATTTGAGGGAGGTTCTAGAACGATTTTACACCTGAATTTAATGGCAAAATTGACAGACTTTGATGATAAGATCATTTTGATTAATAAACCAAAAGTTGAGGGACCATTTTTCGGTCCATGACCATTTTCCTTCTAGTATTTGTATTTTGGTTTAATTATTGATGTGTCCTTGTGCTTTACTGAAAATCTCACTTTACCCTTTACATTTTTAAACTGGGTTAATATGCTCTATGTGCTTTATTTCCGTATCCCCAGCGAATGACCTCGAAATGAAGCAACTACATACAAGTATCGTACAAATAGTTATATTGTTTTAATTTGATCTCTCAGCAACCTATTACTCTTCTTGCAAGTCTTGTCAATTCTTCTTTTGAATATTTGATTTCTTGACCGAGAGCCTGAGATTCTCTAAATTGTCGTACTTTGCTGTGTCGGTGGCTTACCCAAAAACGGAAGAAAAATAAAAGATTCTCAGTGACGACGAGAGTAGACTGAAGTATATAGTACAAGTGGCAAAGTAGAGAGCACAGAGACAGCTCAGTATTGAATTGAGCTCTCTGAACACACATAGATCAAACTCTTCAATTCAAACCCATCAATCATCACAGACGTAAAGCCGAGGGATTTGAAACCCTTTTCTAGTTTGATTTTGATTTTAAAGCAGAGCAGTTTTGTATCCAAATGTTGGTCCAAGACCGCTCTACCCCAAAACCCTCCAAACCCCAGCAACCCTTTCTCACAGCAAGTCACTTCCCTCAGTCCAAAATCTTCACTTTCCCCAAATGGGTCTCCTTTAATCTGTTCAAAATCACTACCATTTCATTCCTAACCCTCACCATTGCTGCCCTCTTCTTCCTCTACAATGCCAATGACTGTCCCTCCACCTTCCTCTGCTTCAACAAATCCCACCTCAAGATCCCCAAACCCATTGAATTCCCCAAACTTAGCTTCAAGTCAATCAAACCCATTTCAGATAAGTCCTCCAATTACGCCTCTTTCGGATCAGATAGATGGGTTGTGGTCTCTGTTTCGGATTATCCTTCTGATTCACTTCGAAAACTGGTCAAACTCAAGCGCTGGCAAGTCCTTGCAATTGGAAATTCAAGGACCCCAGTGGATTGGAGCCTCAAGGGAGTGATATATTTGTCAATGGATGACCAGGCCAAACTGGATTTTCGAGTTTTGGACTACCTTCCTTATGATTCTTATGTAAGGAAGACTGTTGGGTACCTTTTCGCTATCCAACACGGTGCAAAAATGATATACGACACTGATGACCGTGGGGATGTGGTTGATGGTGATCTTGGTGAGCACTTTGATCTGAAATTGTCAAATGTGGATGTAATGCAGGAGAAACTTTTGCAGTATAGTAACGAAAATCCGAATAGAACAGTTGTGAATCCATACATTCATTTCGGGCAACGGCCAATTTGGCCTAGGGGATTGCCTTTAGAAAATGTAGGTGAAGTTGGGCATGAGGAGTTCTATAGTGAAGTATTTGGAGGATTGCAATACATTCAGCAAGGTATATCTAATGGCTTACCGGATGTTGATTCAGTTTTTTACTTCACAAGGAGGTCAGGTTCGGAAGCATTTGACATAAGGTTTGATGAACGTGCTCCAAAAGTTGCTTTACCACAAGATATGATGGTGCCACTGAATTCTTTTAATACATTGTTTCATTCTAATGCATTTTGGTCTTTGATGCTTCCTGTTTCGGTTAGTACAATGGCTTCTGATGTATTGAGGGGTTATTGGGCGCAAAGACTACTGTGGGAGATTGGTGGTTATGTTGTTGTTTATCCTCCAACTATTTATAGATATGATAAGATTGAGTCATACCCGTTTGTGGAAGAGAAGGATCTTCACATAAATGTGGGTCGATTAATTAAGTTCTTGGTTACTTGGAGATCTACTAAGATTAATTTATTTGAGAAAATTTTGGAATTGAGTTATTTGATGGCGAAAGAAGGGTTTTGGACTGAGAAGGAGGTGAAGTTCACTGCAGCTTGGCTTCAAGACCTGCTTGCTGTCGGGTATATTCAGCCAAAGCAGAAGGCCATAAAGTTGGATCAGCCGAGAACAGCCATTGGTCTTGCAGACCGGAAGGAATTTATTCCCCGAAAACTGCCTTCTGTGCATCTTGGGGTTAAGGAATCAGAGACAGTAAATTATGAGATAGGGAATTTGATTCGCTGGAGGAAGTTTTTTGGCAATGTTGTTTTGATCATGTTTGTCGGTGGGCCAGTGGAGCGGACTGCGTTGGAGTGGAGATTGCTTTATGGCAGGGTATTTAAAAGTGTGGTGATTTTGTCGGACGGTGCTAAAACAGATTTAGCTGTGGAGCAAGCTACTCTGGACCAAGTATATAAGTAAGTTGTTGATAATGTTCATGGTTTCTTTGTTGTCAATGCCAACTTCCACACACATTCATGGGTTTTTCTTTTGGCAAGGCCAGTTTGGGTTAGATTTTTTCTTTGCGTGAGTACGGATATCTGTGTCTTTATTAGATCTGATGATGCATGTTGGATTTTGGGCTGTCTTCTGCTAAGATTTTGTCTGATTGGCCCTCCATGTTGTCTTGTTTCTTCTGGTTCATTCAATTTAATCTGCATCGGAACATCCAATTGATATAGAACTATAGCTTTTAAGTTAGTTTAGAGGAATCAACATTATACTTAGAAATTGAGGAAAAGAAACCTATTCAAATTCTTAGAATATTTAGTCTCTTTTTAATCATTGACATGGCAATGACTCAAAGTCAAAGTTACATCCTAAGCACCAACTAATTCAGGTTGTAATTATAGGCGATCTTCTAATATGGTAAATCGTTAGCAGAATTTGAACAGTCTTTACTTTGATTTTCATCATTTTTAATGTATATTATGCTGTCCTTACAATTCTGAAATGACATGCAGGCATCTCCCCAAAATATTTGACAGGTTTACCAGTGCGGAAGGGTTCTTGTTCCTGCAGGACAATACCATTCTCAACTACTGGAATTTACTGCAAGCAGACAAGACTAAGCTGTGGATCACTGACAAGGTAATGTAAATTCCCAAGTACAACACCCTGGGTTTTAGACAAACACCGACTGATTCGTTCATTCCCTATCTCTTCCAGGTTCCTCAGTCTTGGACTACAGCCTCAATCTATGGTAAAGACTCGGAATGGTTTTCAAAACAAGCAGACATGGTAAAGAAAGTTGTCAGCACTATGCCAGTTCATTTACAGGTCAGTTACAAGGAGAGTAGCACAAGGGAGCAGGGTCTCAATATCTACAGCTCCGAGGTATTCTATATTCCTCGACAATTTGTTGGGGACTTTGTAGATCTTGTAGGACTTGTGGGAAAATTTGAAATCCATAATAAGGTAGCAGTTCCCCTGTTTTTCATGGCAATGGATTTACCTCATAAATATGACTCTGTGCTCAATACAATGATTTATAAGCCAGAGACATCATCTAGCAACTCTTCAAATATTTATTCTGCTCAAGCCCCAGCCGTACACCCATGGACCGTTTCCAGTGAGTCAGATTTCATCGAACTTATGAGATTCATGGCAACAGGTGACCCTCTACTAATGGAGCTATTTTGAAGTACAGCAAAGTTAAACTTTGTACCATTCCTATTATATACGATGCATCTCCAAAAGAGATTGACACTTGAAGGGTAGAAAAATACTTATACTTTAGTGAACTTGGGTATTTACTTTTTGGCTTTTTATGTTTTGGAAATTTTGAGGTAAGGGGGAAGGATGTCATGCAATTTGTTCAGGTAGGTTTCTTCTGCTTTTACTTTTCTATTCTGTACAGAATTTTCTTTCGTCTGTATGATTCAGTCATTGTATTTGAGCTGTGGATATATCAAATGAGAAGCATTTATTAGAAGAATCATTACTCTACTGCTTCATAGTTTTCCGACACCAGCCTTGGAAGTTGATCAAGTAGCCATTTTATAGTGAAAATTTTCAGTGTCTGTACTCTCCAGTTTATAACACCTGATTGTCTCCTAGAGATTTTGAGATACGTGAAGAGTCATCCCTAGATTATGTAAAGATTCAACAAAACAAAGGGTAAGTCCTGAACACTGTTGGAAACGTGAAATAAGCATTTAGGAATTGAAATATGATGAAGGGGACCAAGTATAGAAAGGGAAACCCCTCTCTCGTAATCAATTCATTTTGGGTGATTCTATGAACATCAATGGACATTCTTGGTTATCCGTAAGCAATTCTTGGGTGTCCAGAAAATAGTTATTGGGTATCCATAGAATCACCTGTCATTTTCTCATGATCCAAATTGTCGAGTTCGGGAGTAAGAATCGCTTTCATTCAGTAAAACTTTATTTACAAAAACATGAGAATGCTTCCTTCCTAGGCAAGCACATAACCCCAAACAGCACTTTTTACATTTCAACCAGCTTTTGGCACTGTAAAAATCGTTCTCAAACACAGCCTTAATTGCTAATAGCTAGCTGCTAATATTAAGGTTTTTCTTCCAGATTTTCCAGTGCTGATTGATGTAAGTGGTTTGATATATTTGCCTCAACTTTTGAGGATCAAAGCTAGCATTCTTCCTCTACTTTCCACTGTTAATATCGTTACACGGTTGCATAACCTCTATTACATCAATGCTCGAGATAAACAATGACCCTAGTTTATTATTGATGTCTACCAAATAAAAGAAGTTTATCGCTGATGCAACATGCAAAGGGAAGGGCTCTTCGGGTAAAGAATACATCTGGGACGGGTTTGGCTACTTTACAATATAACTCCATAAAACCCCATTTTTCTCAGCTGAAATATTTCTTATACAATGCTCTAGAAATGGCAAAAGCATCTCCTTTTGCTTTCACTGGGTAAAGCTCGGTACCTGCTTGCCAACCGTTTGACAACGATATCCATTCTTTTCTCCATTCCTCCACCTCAAAGTCCTTATTGTCCCTCAAGCTTTTTGACAAATAACTAAAATAGGTTGAAGCTCGTGGTAGATAGTAGCTTCCCAATAGCCCACTCCAGAACTTATTTGCTGGTGACAAGGAAAATTTCTTTGTTACACATAAGGGGGGGAGAGAGAGAGGAAAAGAAAAATGTGACAAAGTTTCGAGTTACATCATGTGGCATTGAAATTACGAGTACCATAATCATGAAGCTTGCTCTGGTTGGTTTTTGTGTTGTCAAACCACATCGTCACCTGTGTTCTTGCATTCCACTCATACTGAAAAAGAGAAAAAGAATTTTTATCAGTAATTTTTATATTACTTTATGTCTACATACTTTCCTAATGCGCAACTTGGGCTGAATTCTTGATGTTCAGCAGGGCAATAAAATGTTGACAAACCAAGCAGAAAAGACAAGGTGACCCTTCCCCCTTGGTTAAACAGAAGGCATAAGCCTAAAATAGATTTATTCAAAGTGGGAAAAGGAGCTTAGCAGACTTCAAAATACTTGAAGGTGTTGTTGCACCATGCTGATATGTCAAAATTAATTGGGGTGATATTACCCTCAAGAAAACTCTCATAAGCAAAAAGCAATAGGCCAGAGAAGGACAAGTTTGTTCTCACCTGCCTCCTTTCCGTAGGATTAGCTGCCAGCTTTTTTGCACTTTCGAGCCAGGTACCAAGTAAAAAGTTATCATCCGAAGCAAGAAGTACATCAATATCCTTTATGAGTTTAACAAAATTTTGACTATGGAGACTATATGCTTTCACATCCCTCCCCTGGTAAGCTATCACTGCATCCGCATATACTTGGTTCGCTAGCTTGGACAGTACTTGCCGTGTTAAATCAACCAAGTCATATCTGTCGCAGTGCTAAGAATGGTTAGGAATGATCCAATGCTTTATTTCTTTTGGAAAAATCCAATCATGAACATGATATGTTATATTTGTCAAACGTCTTATTCAGCTAAGTTCCTTTGGCAAAAGATTAGTTGATAAAGAAATTGTATTTAACAAGCTTGAGAAGGAAGGTGAAACTAAATTGGTTACCAATTTAGCATGCATGCTATGAAGTTAAGGAGAACAAAATAAAAACAAATATTTCGACCAGGGAACAAAGGATTCATTCAAAAGAATTAGAGTTATCATGTAATTCATACAGGAAATAAGAGTAGTAGATGCAAAGAAAGCATATCAAAACATAACTATTAGGTTTGCCTTTACCTATATGTTAGGCTTCCAGAAAGATCATTACCACCATCGATGAATAGTCGTAAAGCATTGACCACCTCTTGTGTAGAATACCACAAATGTGCCTGAGGCAAATGAGCGCTGGTTTCTTGGAGTAAAACTCTTCTCTTTCTATCGAGCATTGAGAGCATTTGCATCTGGTTTTGTTTGGTAACGTTAGATATGGGATTTGACGATGGATCCCAATCAGGAAATTTGACTACGAAATCAGTGTTATGGTCCTGCGACAAGTTAAAAGTCCATATCATTCATAGTACTTTTGCTCTCGAGCAACAATCATAACCTTAGGCCATCACCCATATGCAACGTAAAACTGATATGAAAAAGGAAGAATCTCTATCATCAATCCCAAGTTCAAACACATCAGTCATTTAAAACTTTATATAAAACAGTGAAAGATAACAGGGGGACAAAATAGTGTCTATCCAATAACCATATCATAAACCCCCTCTCTCTCGAGCAACAACCTGAGGTAACGTAAAACTGATATAAAAAAGGAAGAATCTCTATCATTTAAACACATCAGTCATTTAAAATTATGTAAAACAGTGAAGGATAACATGGGGACAAAATAGCATCTATCCAATAACTATATCATAAATGGATAAAAGCATGGCTCCCCCCGCTCACCCCCATTCTCAGCCTGTGTGATTCCATAAAAGCATCAGAATACTTGAGATAACCATTCCCAAAGGGCAGCATAATGATGCATCCCTTTCATAGTTTGACCTGTGTTCCAAGATTATGTTCCTAAGGAAATAAAAGTCATATAGGCCCGGGATCAATTTTATTGAAAAACTCACAGCAATTCCATCTGTACAATTGTAAATTGTGTGGTGAAGAATTTCCCAAGCTGCCTCAACTTGATGAACTGTTTTACCATAGCGTCTACGGGAATAGGTTTTTAGCCAATCCTGCAAAGACAAAAGAGTTAATTGCATCTGTACAGAAAATAATTTCAGCAATCATCAATCAGCATAAGGCTGTTTACTCATCCTAATTACATCATGCACTTGCAGCATGCTGATTGTAGGTGAACATGAGTTGTTACCGTGTACACCTACGTCTGGGACTCCAGGTTGTAGTTGCAAATAGCCAATGTGAAACTACTTTATTCTAACTAGCATAGGAAAACTAATATTTAGATTTACCCAATTAAAAGAGGAACTAAAAGCATCCAAAACTAATCGATTTATTGCATAGCATTTAAAAACTCATAATTACCTGAACTTGAACCTTTTCACTGCGAAATGCCATTTCAGATGTCAATTCGTAAATAACTGGATTGTGCTCAATTCCTTCCATGCACATGCCAACACCAACCTATTATAATATCGACAAGTTACTTGAGTGTGCCTCAAAATAAGTAATATTCTATAAGATAAAAATATCAAATATGATTCTCCCTCCCCGTCTTATTTTATAAAAATAAAACTAAAACTAAATAAACATTGGTCAGAGAGTATTATTTATGGAGCGTGGATAGCAAGATACTGGCACTTTGAACTATAATTTTAAAAGAGAAGTCCTTCACGGTAATAGGACATGTGTACAAGGTATCTGACATACCATAGTAGAATTTTCACTAGTTCGGGCATCAACTGGACCTGAAGAAACCGCATCCAATATGCCATACATTTCAATGTTTCCACCAAAATTGTGCAAGAGACACCTAATGTACATTAGTAGTTGAGCAAGTAAGAAACATTTTGACTACAGGTGTTGAAACATAAAGTAAAAGTGGATACTAACAAATGAGTTAAGAGAGATGCATTTTGAGGATTAAACACCTCAATCAAGATGTAAATAACAGTTGACAAATTGAAGAGCCAATTACCAAATATAAGGAGTTCCATAAAACTGAGATGATGTTCTCCATATTGGTTTCACATCCGCAAATAGATCGAGAACTATCATTTTTCCAAACGGCACGGAATGTAGAAGAGCCTGCATTGTTCTTAAGTTGTTAAAGAACAATGGGAATAAACAATGGGGATTTTTGTGTGTATATGGTATGATAAAATCTGTATCTTTATTTACAATCTAAATGCCTACTTTCATTTGAGGTGGTTTCCAAAAAGAGGAGTCCGAATAGAAGAGCCAACCCTACAAAATGGCATAACTGTCAACTTTGAATAATTTTATCCATAACTGAGTAAAATTGCTCATATACGAAGTTTACAAACTCAATACACAGCGAACTGAGAATTGTCAAGGTCTGTAACTAATATATTGGTCATGTTAGAAAAATACACACACACACACACACACGCATATATATATATATGTTAACAAATGGAGATAGTGCTGCTTGCATTTGAATTACAGCTGTGGCTAGTAAATCCTAGAAGGGAATCAAATTTTCAATAAACACTGTATAGCAAATTGACAGGCAAATTTATCAACATGACAAGTACCAGTTGTTGCCAAATTCATACATCATTGAAATCACTCTGGTCTTTCCGTTCAATATAGGGTTATTAAGTATTAATTAAGTAATGAGTGGATAAGATAGAAACTATTAAATTCATTTTAAGTAGGCTGGGAGCGGGAGGAGTGGTTTGAAGTTAGGAACATACTTGCATTAACCACACAGCATCCTTATCACCTTTGGACATTGCTTTATACACAGCAGCTCCAAGTGATGAGATATATGCTGGATCATTTGTAGGTGGAGAATTTTCATTGAAGGTATCACTGCATTAAGCATAGTATAACGTACATACTTAGTATGCAAGATTTGAACAAACTAATAATATGCAAGGAAGACTTGCACTTGTTTGGAAAGATAAATATAAAAGAAGAGCTCTGTTTCAACTGGTTATAAAGATTAAAAAAGAAACAAACGGCCTGCTTAACACAGGACTGAAATTGCAGAACAGTTAGGCAATGTGGTTCAGAAAGCTCAAGGGATATGGCCTAGGCTTGAAGCTAGAACTTGCCCCTGAAAAGCAGATGCATTACCCTTTACCATGAAGCTGTGCCCAAAGGGGCATTACTAAGAAAAATATAATTCATTGAAAACTATCAACAGCACTAGTTTCTTTAAATGAATAAATACTAAATGCAAAAAGGTAAAGTAGTTTGAGTTGGAAAATGAGATGTTTTAATATAACATACTCCAAGATAAATAAATAATAAAAAAAGAGGAGAGAGATTACCAGTTATAGATGTCTGTCACATCCCCATATTCTGTAAAAGATAAATATGAAATGTAAAACACGAAAAATTATAATTATGACCAGGCATTAATCCGACATACTAAAAGCAATGTGCTTTACTTTCACACAAACATAAAATAAAACAAGAAACTGGAGACATCATGTTTAGGTCACGTCTGTCAAATCCTGCATGGGCAACTATCTATCTATGCACAAATGAACTTTAACATTAAAATTTTGATCAAGCATAAAAATAAAAAATAAAAATAAAAGTGCTTTACTTGGAGAACTCAAACAAGTTTGAAAGCAACAGTATGTGTCTTATCCGAAAGGTTGATTGGAAATTATAATAACTCTGAAATTCTAAAAGAAATCCAAGTTTCTCGAATCCTAGATGCCAATAGAGTGCTAAAAATAGAAACAGCAAGATGTGAGTTTTTGTGTTTTTTGGAAGTTGAACAGTTTGCCTTTTAGTGACGATCTACTGAGTCACCAGAGATGTACAAGTTGAAAAGAAAAGAAAATACAAGGATACACCTGCCCTCCCTTTTTGTTAAGCTAAATACATAAGATTAGGGTTTTTGTTTTCCACTGTGATAACTGGGCTGGGGTGAAAAGGCAATAATGCGCCTGCACGCACGCAGCAAACTAACGGAATTAACTAATTGGACTTGATTGCTGACAACTTCAAGTGCGATGACGAAATTGAGAAAATTGAAATTGCAGTGACCAAAATTGTTTTCGGGCCTAAACCTAGTGACCAAAAATGTTTTTACCCTATATTCTATGGCAATATGCATCCGCATGTATACACACTTACACTAACAAGTTTACATAATGTCCATATGTAAGCTGAACATGCATGAACAAGGTTATGTGGAGATCAGATACATGTGTTTTTGCCAATTTTAGTAAACATTTTGATATAGTTCTTTCCTGCTATGAGAAATCCTGCATAACAAGTTAAATATTTAAAGATGCTACAGAAAACGATCCAATATTGGTTGATAATCTAATGGTAAAGAACTGTAGCAATTTTAATTTATAGCTAATGGACATGAAGCACACCTTCAACTTGTCGCCTAATAAAAGCCGTCCCAATTTCAACAAATAAAGTATCAGAAGGATCGAGAAGGTATGTACAGCACCAACGAGGATCGCGGTTAACAGTGTTCCTAATCATAACAAAAAAAAGTGGAAAACCTTAACAGAAACATATAGCATATCTTCTTCCAAAATATAGTACATCAAGAATGGGAAGTTTTTCCAACTTCAAACATGGAAGTCAAAATGAGGGTTTTGTATGAAATGCAGATCCTGATGTTAGTTGTTCCAACTATGTCATGTGATGTGATTCGAAGTAATTGTAGGAATTCAGAGACCTTCAAGTCACACAAAGCTATGCAATATGGGGCCTATATAAAGTGACATCATGATAGCACTTGTGTAAAGAAAAACACCGCATACCAGTCTCCAAGTCTGGTTATATTTGCAGAAGGATATATCTTCTTCAAAGCCGCTGGAACATTTCCGGAGAAAGATGGTAGCACTGAAGCAAAGAAGAGATTACACACGAGTATCCATATTATCTAAATGACATTGTGGTCTGTGTCTACATAGACCTCTTTAAACACAGTACTAGTTTAAAAGAGACATGTAAAATAGTGTGTCACTGGTGTTGAGAGCATCAATTGAAAAAAATTATCTTTGAGGGTGATTTCCTATTTTCGCATAGAGAACTTTCATCACCTGGAGTCATGCCTAGCTCTAGCATCCTAGTTAGTATCTGTTTCTGCAAAACCAATTGTTGATCTAACCAATTCTGTGATAAAGGCCCGCCCCACCTGTGATAAGAATACTGTCAGCTTCTTTTAACCAAGAACACACGATGAGGTGCACAAGCAACATCCACAAGATGAGTAATAGAATCTTATATATATGACAGATTTTAATATCAGCTCCACTTACGCATGTAAATTTCCCATGCGAGCCCACGCAAGGAAGGCAGGTCCACCAAAGAAATCATTCAAATCTTCCTTACTAATATTGAAATCCTACAACAAGAATATTCTAGTCAAAGGTATTTAAGCCTAATGACAAGAATGATGAGCCGACAAAACTGTGTTTATATACTTGGAAAGCATATGTGCATTGTTTAGACAAGGCAAAAACTTTAACAGAAGATAAAATTAATTCTGAGATCACACAAATATACATCTGCCACTATAGCATCTGTCATTACAGAGTTAGAAAACTCTGTCAGATAGGAAATTATATTATAAACATCCAAGGGCTTATACAAGGCTATGTTCAGAAACATAGAACCAGAAATGCTTGTTAGTTTTGGGAGTTCACTTCTGTTTTGTATTCTAGCTGTGATGCAAAAACATCTTGAGCAAAGAACAAAAGGAACATATGTGCAATACATTGTAGCTTAACAGACAAACATAAGCTTTCATGTCTCTTGGGTTGAACATTCAAGGTTTTATGTTACATTTTTTTTATAAATGGAAGCCATGTGCTAATTAAGAAACTCATTTTCCCATAATCAAGCTATAAAACTCGTAAAAAGTAGCAACATGATGCAAGATATAAAATGTAGAGGCCTAGAATTTGATGAACGCCTTTATATATGTAAGATCAATTATCATTTACCATGAAAACTTTCTGCCAAATTGATTCTTGCCCTGTGAATGCTAAAGGCAGGTTAATCCCCTGAAGAGCCATCCAGTCTATTTCTTTCTGCCATCTTTCCCAATCCCACCAAACAAAGGAATCTACAAAAATGTGCAATATCACATAAGGTTATTGATTTGCCAATGCCAAGAACATATCACCTATTTTAGAGTATTACATTTGAAGGCAATTTTTAATGCAAATTAAGTAGACTTTCTTAGTTTCTTAATTCACTTTTCATCACTTTTTTCTTTTTTTGGTTTTATTCTCAAACTCAGTGAGGCTTGAGCCATGAAAACAACCTCTCTGGAAACCAGGGTATGGCTGTGTATGTCCTGCCTGCCTAGACTCTACATTAGCAGGAGCCTCGTGCATCAGCTGCCTTTTTTTTACTCTAAATGACCCAAAACCATAGAACAACAATATATAGACAATCTGATTGAAGTGAAAAAAAGATACAAAGAGTCACTACTCACAGCTGGATGTGACAACATTTTGGTAATAGTTCCATGGGATTGGTCGTTGAATTTTCAATCCCTCATCTCTTACACGAGGCAGTGATCCTGGTTTCGGTATGGAAACTACCTGAACACCGCCAGTCTTGTCCCAAGAAACATGAGCACCACACCAATACTTCAAATACCAATGAAGGCCAGATGCAATTTCAACTGCTGTGGTCCCTTTAATCCTAGAAGGGAATCAAACATTTCATAACAGTTAAAATTTACGATACAATCATGTTCTCTTTTTTTCTCATTCTGTTCTCTTTTATCTTCCTTGATATCTTAAAGTCTTTGAGTTTTAAGCTATCTAGCTCTTGAAATCAATTTATCCTCGTACACTTAATAGGATATAAACAATAGATTCATATTGTCAATGCAACCAATTTAAAATAAGACAGCTAAGGAACCAGTGAAAAATGAAAATGTTTAGTCACAAAATGTTAATCCCATTTGTAATTGGCTCTGATGTATTCTTATGCAAAAGGAAGTAGCGGTTGATAAAATTTTAATTTCATAAGAAATTTAAAATAGATAAGATCAAATCAAATTTCAAGCAATGCTGAATCAATATTGAACAAGTTCAGAACAATGTTGAGAGCCAAGTATAACCTGTCCACAATACTTGCTTGCTATGAATTCAAAGAAAGGAATGACAAGAGTTACATTGTTAAACTTTTCCAAGTTCAAAAGTTTTGTTGGTTACAAGTTTTACAACAAATTGAAGACAAAATATACGCCTAAAATTCATATGCAAGCACATCAGTATAAACCAGAAAATTTTAAGATAAAAATGGGCAAATACTAAGCTTATTTTGTAAAGGAAAATTTGAAGAAACATTATAGAAAATGCGTTGTAGGTAATACTCTTCTAAAAGTTTGTTTTAAAACTGAAAAAGAAGAAAAAAGTTACTATATTTGGCAAGACTAATATTCAACATACTGTATCTCAGGACCCTGTCTGCTTGACAGGTTGTTATTGTGTAACAAAAAGCAACTCTGTCCACCACAAGCCTCCTGATATTCGAATTTCAAACAGTCAGAATGTTTACTTAGATCAAACATTTTACCAAAGTCAATGATGAATAAAAGGAATGAAGAACAAAAAAAAATGTAAGACTGCATTTCCAAGCAGACATTGTGGGCAATCAAGCATCAGAACATAAAGCAGTCTAAAGGAGGGCAAGTAGCTATAGAAGTAAACAACCATCAAACACATTATAAATGATAAAATTATTATATCTACAACAGTCATTTCAACCATGAATGATGAAAACTCTAGTTTATAATTTCATATTTTTCTATCTTTTCTCAACAAGCAAAGATATCGTACCACCATATAGAGATGGATCATAAACTGAACAATGCATACACTGATACCCATACTAACTTCTTGAAGACTATGTTTAGCCCCCTTTAACGAAACATCTAAAGTTAAACGTTCTACTTCTTGTTTTCTTTTGCCGCCTTTTCTCAGCAACCAAACAGAGTATCACAAGGAAAGGCCAGAGAAATGGGAAATGTGATAAAGGAACAACCAACCAGTCTAGAATATTTAAAAAGAAACTGGATAAGCAAACAGAAAATAGAGATAAAACGTCATAATTGAAGAAAATCCAGTCGGAAAGAAGCAGTAATTAAGCAGAAAATGAAGTACAAACCAAATTTCATCAAAAATTAAAACACAGAATATATGACTTACCTTGGTGACAATCTTGAATATAAAGCTGGTAAAATAAATTAAAGAAAAACCCAATTGAAATGAAGCAGTTATAAAACAGCACAGAAAGTCAAAACCAGATTCCAATGTTAAACGATTGAAAAATAAATAAATGAAAGAAAAAAGGATGATACTTTGGTGACAATCTTGAACTCGAAACTGTCTACATGGGTAGGAAGCAATCTTTCGAGAACAGCTTTAGCTGCAGCTTCTTGAACTGAAGCAGACGACCGTTTGGAGTCTAGACGACGCAGCAAAGCCCCAACTGCTTCTGGTTCTGATAGAGCTACTATTGGTACAAGTACAAGAATCAAAATCAGCAACTGGGTTTTGAAATTTGGCATGGTTTGGTTGCTCTGGTTGTGCTTCAGAGGATAGAGTGGGTGATCAACGGCTCAATTTTGTAAAATTTCATTTTGGTTACTAAAACCAGAGTAATTTATCGATGTCCATGAATTTACTGCCTAAAAACTACATTCACTCTTCAGAATCAACTCTACTGATTACATAAGATTTCTTTTAGTCAATATTTTATGCTTCAGCTAACATGGATCATCGTTTATTACAAGGCTCTTTTGTTTTTTCTTTGTTTCCACATGGAGGTTTCATGCTGACAGGACTACATAACTTTTTTCAGTATGTAATTTCTATTCTTTTTTTTTTCTTCCGTCCATTTTTTAAAAGAAATTTTTAGTGTGATGGTTACGTAGTTATGTAGTTTTATGTATAATGACAATAATATATACATGTATTATAACGTAATAGTGTGATTGTCACACTGAAAAAATTGCTCCTCTTTTTTACTTTTATTTTTATTTTCACATTTTCTCATTAAAAACTTCGATTCTTTTTCGACTTAAAGTGACATTAGAGAAGAGCATTCTTTTGGAATTTTAAATATATTTTCAATAATTATGTTCACACCCTTCTAATGGGGCAATCGGAGTTCAAAGCTTGTTAGTGTTGACTTAAAAATCTAATCGCTCCACTGGGTTATTGCCATGTCATCTCGTGGGTCCAAGAGGAAAATTTCACGTATAGACAGTTAGGATTGTTGATCTTGAAAATTTGGGGATTCTTTTTAGTGAAAATTGTCTTCATCTACTTCTAAAGTGTTCAATTCCAAGATGAGAGATAAGAGATAAGAGTTAAGAGATACACACAAGAGAGTAAAGGAAAATGAGAAAGAAGAACAAAAGTTGTGGTCCACAAATTTCAAGGTAACCATTACTAACTAAAACATATTATTCGACAATGAACCAAAGCCGAATCAAGCAAGTTCCTTTCATGAAAATAAAAATTCATTCATATTTAGTACAAGTGCCTTTGTGTTGAAGAAGTGTAATATTCCTATTTATTCTTCATGTGCGCAGTTGTCGTAGCAGGTTGGTACGTAGTCGTTTACTTGAGCTGAAATATTTGTCAAATAAGAATGGCCAAGCTTCTTTATAAAAAAAACAGAGAAACAACCGCCTATAAGGTCTAGCCCAGTGAAAAAGGGCATTGATGGCATCTCCAGATTATAGGGCTAAATGTAATCCATGGCTAAAAATTTAGCCCTTTAAAATATTAATTTTTTAAAGAATAGTGCAGGCTAAATTTTTCCATCTCTAGGCCAAGGGCTATATTTTAGGATCATTCATATTTTATTATTTTGAGAAAAATTATGGTTCAATTCTTATACATTCTACAACTATATATTGTTTAATTAAATTAAACTACTATTTAGAGACAATATTTCATATATGACTAGAGATGGGTTTGTATTATTTATGGCTATATTTGGGATATAGTCCATGGCTAGAGATGGCCTCGGAAACCTCATTCACCCCTTGTAGTTTAAACTATTGTTGTATTTAAAAAGATACAAACAAACCAAATTTGACCCCCTAAGTACTCCATAACAGTACACCACAACATCATAAAGATAGCATTATATTATTGCATTTTCACACAAGTGCTATAAAATATTATTGTCACATAGCCTACTAAGGTAAAGGAAAACAAAAACTAAAAATTAAGTAACAAATGACATGAAAAATGAACATAAACTTTCATTTAAACCAAAATAATTTACATTGTAATTTTACAAGGAAAATAACATAAAAGAAATAACAACACTCTCTTAATTTATTTTTCTATAACAAAACGTCCAAAACTATCTACAACTTGTTCTTCTTATTTCTATGTCACAAACTAAACCTCAATTCCAAAACC
This sequence comes from Prunus fruticosa, assembly GCA_018703695.1. Classification (NCBI taxonomy): domain Eukaryota; kingdom Viridiplantae; phylum Streptophyta; class Magnoliopsida; order Rosales; family Rosaceae; genus Prunus; species Prunus fruticosa. The sequence continues at coordinate 4,908,431 of CM031918.1, forward strand.
TACAATATATTTAATGAGGGGTGAGCGCTAAAAGCTTAGTTGGGGTCCTATGTCTTATGTTTTTAGTAAGATTAATAATATGTTTCTTATCTTATGTAATGCATGAACTTCAATTCTAACTGTGAGGAAAAGCTTTATGGAGGCATAACTATCGAGCAATATGGTAGGTGGAAGACGATGATAAAAAATGTTTTTTGCATTCGAGCGGACAACAATCTGATAGGCAAGCAATTTGGGCTGCTAGGTAATTCGCCTAGGCAACGGGAGATTACGCAACCTTCAACTAAGGTTGTGGGGGTGGTTTGATTGCTCGCAAATGCCTTCGCTGGGCAAGGTGGGCCAAGGGATGACATGGAGGTGGAAGTGGAGTGAGAGGCTGAAAGCCCTTTAGTGAATCTTTTTAAGTGGAGAAGGGTGGATTCCTCACGTGCACCAGGTTTGGGCAATTCCAATATAGAATCGTCATTTCTTGTGATGGGCCCAATTCCCGGGACCCATCATGGATTGGCCAGCCTTGCTCGTTGAATTAACCAAACTCCCCCCAACTCCTTTGTCTGACAGAACCCCTGTCTTAGTACCTTTCCCTTTTTCAGGGCTACTGCTAGGCCGAGTTCTACCCACTCTAAAGTCACGCCCTATCCCTTTAGCTTTTTCCTCAGGGAAACATCCCCATGTAGAACCGACACCTCCTCTAAAGCAACCTGTTTTCCTTTGTTGAATTCGTCATTCCCTCCACTAATGTGGGAAACCTCTGCCCTCAACCTCATAAGATAATAAATAAATATGCATGTCTCATATCATGCATTTTACCGTTATGATTCTGAATGCCCCATATCATATCATGCATTTTACCACTGTAATTCTGAATGCCCCATTACATAAACTAACACCTATCTCAATCATCCCATAATTCCCCTTTTGTTAGTCATCTTGTCCAAGTCATTGATCTCCAAGCCCAAATCACCCAATCGACAATTATACCACTGCTATCCTATTCTACTATGCACACGGGCTCTTTTGAACTTGGTCCTACAACGATAAGACTAACCTATACAAAAGCTATTTTCCTTTTCATAACCCAAGTGTATTAAACTCTATTCCAACAACCAATGATAATAATGCATGGTAATGACAATCTTTATAAGAAGCATAAGATTCAATATTTATAACTTGATTGCATAAGTAAAACATTCCAACAATTTAAAACAAATATCAAAGATTCAATAATAACAAATTAAAACAAGAATATTTACTTTAAATAATTCTAAGCAATGAATCCCTAAAACTCCCCTACCTTGATTTCAAATCTAGCAGAACCTTTCTTTAAGCTTGATTGAACTCTAAAAACACCCTCAAGTCTAAACCCAATCACCAAAATAAATAAAACATAATAGAACATATTTATAATATTTTAATAAAAAATGATTGGTGAAAAACCCTACCAAATACATGCAATATGTCATGATACCCTGCACAGGACTAGTCATCATTCACATGTAGAAAAATTATGTTTTAAAGTATAAAATTGAACAACATTTCGGGCCATCAAATCTTAGTGGAAGTTTTTGTATAAATACTTGATTTAAAGCTCATGAAACACTCTTCAAGGTTGTTTTTGTAATGAAATAAAATTGAGTCGAAATGAAAGGTTATAAATTTGAAATCTGCAATATGAAGTTATAAACACTTCGTAACTGAAACTTTTTTAGTTCTCTTTGAAGGCATATCAAAAGAACACGATTCTGTTTTCAGATTAAAACATAACATAAAGCATTGAAATTCAAATTGAAAACTAAAGAATTTACTAAGGACACCCAAAACCATGAAAGCTCTTATCCCTTAGGCCCCATTTTGTTCACAGAATGGATTTGAGGGGAAATCACTTCCCATGTCATTTCCCAATGGATGAGAAATGGAAGATTCCTTTTCCACGTTTGGTAATGCCAGGAAAGTAACTGGGAGATATCACTTTAGTTCATTTCCCATGTTTGTTTGGAGTAGGAATGGAAAACAAAGTTTGTATAATTTTCCAATTATACCCATATTAAATCAAATAAAAAAATAATGCATTTAATGTTATTGTAATTCTAAATTGTTAATGGGGACAAAATGGTCATGAAAAATGTGCATTTAATGTTGGCTCATTTTCCTAAACTTTCCCATGAGGAGGGAAAACAAAACCCAAGTTGGGAGGAAGGCTTCACTTTCCCCCTATTTTACTATGTGTCAGGCAACCATTTCCCATGCATGGACTTACCAAACACGGGAAAACAATTGATTTCACATCCCCAGGCCTCATTTCCCATGAACTAAAAAAGGCCATAGGCTTTCTTTTTTCCAAAGCTCAAAACTTCTTTCTTTCTTTCTTTTCTCTTTCAAAATTCTTCCTCTCTTTCTCTCTACTTGTAAAGTGAGCTAAAACACTTAAAATATGTGTATTAGGGTAGAATAATTCAAAATAGATTATTCTTCTCTCTATGAGGGTATTTATATGTGTACAAATATACAAAAATTAGGAAAGTAAATAGGAAAGTAATTACAATCCCATCTAATACTGGAATCCTACAATTATACAGGATTACAATTCCTAATTAATCACAATTACATGATTTACGCCAACACTCCCCCTTAAGGTGGTGCATATACATCTGCAATGCCCAACTTGACAAGTGAATCATGGAATGCTTGACTTGATATGACTTTTGTCAGAATATCTACCAGCTACTTTGTAGTCTTCACATATGGAATCTGTATAATATTATCTTCCAATTTTTCTTACATATAATTACGATCATGTTGTACCGGATTCTCTGCAATTTTAACTGATGACTGATTATCACAATAAAGCTTCATAGTCTTTTTAGGCCCGAAGCCGAGTTCTTCCACAAGTCTTTTCAACCACAATAATTTATATATGCCTTTAACCATAGTCTTGTACTCTGCCTCTGCACTAGACAAAGCAACCATTTTCTGTTTTATACCATGCCATGTAATTAGATTTCCTCCTACAAAGGTAAAATAACCAGAAGTGCATCTTCGTCTAAAACCTTTGCCACCCCAATTAGAGTCTGTATATCCTTGCAATCTCAAGGTGTTCATGTTTAGAAAACATAAGACCCTTCCCAGGAGCAAATTTCAAATCACGCAAAATTCTCATCACTTGCACTCATATGAACTGCACTTGGATTATGCATAACTGACTCACAACATTTACTACATATGCAATATCTGGTCCAATGTGTGACAAATAAATCAATCTGCCAACTAACCTTTGATATCTCTCATTATTAGTTGGTGCTTGATCTGGAAGCTCTTCCATACCATGATTTTGCTCAATAGGTGTATCAATAGGTTGACAACCCAACATACCATTTTCCTTCAATAAATCGAAAACATTTTCTTTGGGATAGAACTATACCTTGCTTTGAATGAGTAACTTCTATGTCTAGAAAATATTTTAATCCTCCAACAGCCTTCATATCAAACTCAGAAGCTAAATAAGTCTTCAACTTCCCTACCTCCTCAGCATCATCTCCTGTTACAATCATATCATCTACAAATATAATAAGAGCAGCAATCATAACATCTACAAAGATCATACTAAATAGTTGAGTTTTTTCAAGGACATGACTCTATGGTATGGTTGGGGTTCATGATCAATCTATGGAGGTAGGTGCATGTACAACGAAGGATCTCTACCTTCAATAAAGAGAGAGAATGCTCTAGTGATATGATTTGGAAGTCTTTGACGAAAGCATTGAGTAGGATAGAGAATATAGATTCCGATCATGCTCTTATGAATTATATAAGGAGAAGAGTTCACATTAGAGGCCGAATTACATTGTAAACTCGAAATTACTGTGAATGATAAGGCAAACTCTAAGCCTTAATGCCCACGTACAAGTGTGGGAGAGAAATACCCCTAGAGAAATAAGCATAGAAAGTAAACTCGAAGTCATATAACAAACAACCAAGCCAGACTTGTGCATCTCTACCATGTTCATGAACGAGAAACCTTCCAATCAAACGAGAAGGGAGGAATAGTTACATTTATTTATTTATTTTATCATACCCCATTAATTATTTTCATCAGACTCAATTGTTCCTTTTATAGTCTCTTTTAGTTGATTGCATAAAATCTTCCTAGAATACTTTTATTATCACTTTTGAATTACCCGTTCAGATTACATTCCCATTTAGATTTCTACATTGGAAGAAAAAAAAAATCTGATATAGGATTCTTATTTAATGTCCCCTATTCAATAATGACTTTATTAATTCATCTTGGGCCAAGATGAGTGATCCTCGATCTTTAGTAGACCTTGGGCTATTATATTTCAAATCGGGCCTTGACTAATCATGAAACCTGACTCAATAAGGCGTGCAAAACATGGCTCCAGACAATTACATAGTAAAAGTTTTTCTAATTAAGTAATCAAGAAAAGTTTAATGCAACGTAATCATGAAATGGTTTGTATATCCTAAAGTGATTGAGGTCAAGTCCTTATTAGGTTCAAAATGAAGTGCCACATCTAAGAGAACTGAGTGTTCGTGTATAAGGATGTATAACATATGATGAAATTATGTATACAATCATAGCCAGGGGCGGATCCACATAGGAGCAACAAGGATCAATTGCAACCCCGGAATCCACCATGGGAGGCCAAGAAGTTGACTCCTGTAAATTGCCCAGAACCTACTTGATGAAATGCCCCAAAGAGGGCACAATACAGGAGCCAGGCGTGCGCAACATTTTTTTTTTTTTCCTAATGTCAAAACGAGCAACTTAAGTTTTTTTAACTTCCCAAAATGACGTTGTTTTGGCTCATGTTTATTAAAAATAAAAATAAAAAACTGAGGCATAACTGCTACCCAATAAAAGTAATTTGGGGATGGGTTTTTTTTTTTTACACAATTATCTCATTCAAACCCTAAATCCCCAACCCCAACCCCTAATTCTACCCAACTTTCACCCAATCTAACAGCTTCCCTATGCTAATCACGCTCCGGTGCTGGCAACCTCCTCATTCAATGGCTGCAACAAAGCAGAAAGTTATCCCCAAATTCAATTTGGTTTGAAATTTGCCCTCAGAATTGAAAGTATGTTGTCATATTTCCTAATCTTTTTATGCTTTTATGAGATTGATTAATGTGTTGATTAGTTTAAATAAATTAGAGTTATTGATTAATTAAAATATGTTAGTTTGTATGGTTTAATTAGTTTGTATGTTTTAATATGATGGATTTATCCATCAAATTTGATTATATTTGTATTTGTTAGTTTGTATAAATTGGATTAATTTTTATGTTTGTTAATTAATGACGATTCTTATATATTTTGGTTAGTTAGAATAAATCTTGGCAATTTGGATTATTAATTAGTTTCTATGGTTTTTGAATAGAAAGTTATGAAACGATACTTTAAGAGAAAGTTATCATCAATTACTTTTAGTTTGGATGATTCATTCATAGCTTTTGACAAACAAAAGCTACTTTATTTTGTTGAATTTTATCCTCAATATTTTACTCCCTGAGACCTCTTGGCATTTGAAGATCAATTTGAGATTTATATTCATTATATGTGTACGATGAGAGATTTTTTTCAATTTCGAAGGGATTGATAGCCTTGCAAGAAAAATGGTGGAGAAATGGTTGCATAGAACATTCAATTATGTTTATTTGCATCTCACATTAACCTTAATTTTACTATTTGCAACAACTCTCTGGAGAGAGCATTTTCTGCTATGAATATTGTGAAAGGTTTACTTCACAACTAAATGGGAAATCAATAGTTGAGTGATAGCTTATTTATTTATATTGAGAAAGATGTGTTTGCTTTATTGATTATAAATTATAATATTATCGTTATATTTTTTTTGGGTATATTTTGTATAGATTTTTTCTAACCTTTTAGATGTTGACCCTGAAAGAAAAATTATTGAATCCATCACTTATCATAGTTAATTACAAACACTTAACTCATGTTTGCTCGAAGTGATGTGGTTTGCTAAGAGTAATTTGGGTTGTTTGTTTTGGTTTTTCCCTTGAGTTCATAAAAAGAATAAAATAAAAGAACTCTTCGGTTATGAAGTGGGGTTACAAATTTCCTTTACTTTTTCCTTTTCTTTTGCCTTCAACCATGGACCAGTTCCTCCTTTTGGGTTAAAAAGAACCAATAATTTGAGTCAAGAGGCGCACTATAACTTGCCTTCTACGAAGCAAGAAAAAGACCCGTCTTCGTCAACCAAAGAAAAAGGAAGTTTCCAGACAGGCTCCCTCGCCACGTGGCCTCTCTTTATGGATTAAGAATCTTTGTAATATTGGTAACAAAAACAATAAACTTCCATTAATTAAAAGCTTATTTATTTAATATACTTTCCAAGAAAGGGAACTCAATTCACACACACCCTCATTCATTTCTTAATTCTTGTTACTCTTCTTTTTTCTCATCACGTCTTAATTTTGACCGAAAAAGGTCACGTCTTAATTCTTTGGTCTTCGTCTCCATTTATACGTATCTCTCTCTCTAAATTCTCAGAGAAACCTCTCTCTCTCTCTCCCTAAATTCTCAGAAAATTCTCAGAGAAACCTCTGTGAAACCCTAACATGGCACTGCCCTCGGCTCCAGACGCTGACCATAATTCGGCTAATCTGGATCATGGCGATTTCAAATTCAATGCGGAGTTGGACGGCCTGGCGATCCCTCCTCTCGACCCACAGTTTTTCTCATCGGACGAAGGCATGGCCACCGTGCCGTCCGAGACTTTCATGTCCGATCTCGGATTTGGGTTCGGTTCCGATGACAATTGCGACTTCGAGCTCACCTTCGACGACTTGGACAACCTCTACCTCCCATCGGAAGCCGATGACTTTCTCATCCCCGACGGCTTAGATCCCGGCGGTACTGCGATGAATTCGGGGTCTCCTGAATCGGGTAGCTCCGCAATTTCAATTTCCGGCGATGATAAGGGGGTTTCCGATGTCTCCAGGTTTCTGAATTGTCCCTCATCAAACGAGTCTTCTGAAAATTCCGATGGGCCTGAGAATTCCGGTGGGGCTGTGTCGTCTGAGGGCTCTGGGATTTCGGAGGCAGTTAACTCCACTTGGCATTCTGGAAATTCGGGTAATTCTGTTTCGTCCAATGCCATTTCTGATGCGGATGATGAGAAGGTTAAGATGGAGGACGAAATTGCGAAAAATTGCCTTGTGAAAAGGAAGAAAGAGAGTGACGAAGGCAACGTGGAGTCGAGAAGTGCCAAATATCGGAGGTCAGACAACAACAACGCTTCTGTGAATGCGAATGCGAATGGGAATGATGAGGAAGATAAGAGGAAGGCCAGGTTGATGAGGAACAGAGAGAGTGCTCAGCTTTCTAGGCAGAGGAAGAAGCATTATGTCGAGGAGCTTGAGGATAAGGTGAGGGCAATGCATTCCACTATTGCTGATTTGAATACTAGGATTTCATATGTTATGGCCGAAAATGCCACCTTGAAGCAGCAATTGTGCAGTGGTAGCGGCGCCATGTGCCCGCCACCGCCACATGCAGGGATGCACCCCCATCCGCCCATGCCACCAATGGCTTATCCATGGATGCCCTATTCGCCCTATGTTATGAAGCCACAAGGGTCCCAGGGCCTTTTGGTACCCATTCCTCGATTAAAATCCCAGCAGCCAGTGGCTGCGCCCAAGTCCAAAAAGTCAGAAACTAAGAAGACTGAGGGTAAAACTAAGAAGGTTGCTAGCATTAGTTTTCTGGGTCTGTTGTTTTTTATCTTGCTTTTTGGTGGACTTGTTCCTATGGTGAATGTTTATTTTGGTGGTGTAACGGACAGAGGTCCTGGGGGGTCTGCCCATGTTAGTGATAGGTTCTATGATAAAAACAGAGGGAGGGTTCTAACAGTTCATAGTAATTTGAATGGATCTGAAGAAAATATAGGTTCAGGAATATCTGGGGGGAAATTTGATATCTCTAACAAAATTCATCATGAGAGGGGTCATATGCGGAAAGAAAAGGAATGTGGGCCGAAAGAACAAGGGTCACAACCAATACCGGTTTGTGATGAATTTGTTCATCTGGGCAATACTAGTGGCGAGCCACTTGTTGCTTCTTTGTATGTTCCAAAAAATGATAGGCTTGTAAAGATTGAAGGAAACTTGATTATTCATTCGGTCCTGGCCAGTGAGAAAGCCATGGCATCCCGTGGGCATTCTGAAAGGAAAAATGGTAGGGAGACTGGTTTGGCTGTGGCTAAAGATTTAGTTTCAGCATTAGCTATTCCTGAAGCTGGAAGCAACAGAGGGAGACTTTCTCCCTTATACAGAAATTCTGCTGGACCACACAAGGCTCTTACAGCTGGTTCGACTGATGTTTCGAAGGACCATAAGAAGTCAACTGCAGCTGATGGTAAACTGCAACAGTGGTTCCGTGAAGGTCTTGCAGGTAATAATATTGCGTCTGGTGTCTCTGGTACTTTAGATTGTACTTAGTGCATGCCTAACACATTTATGATTTGTTAGCTTTCTTGACAAGTTTACATTCATCTTTTATTAGATCAAGTAGTTATTATCACTGATGAGGGCTAATAGTTGTGTAGCTAAGTCTGGTGACGGACTTTGAACTCTATAGGTAGTCAGTAGTAAGTGCAATCATGCTAGTAACGGAATATTACTTGGTTTGAGGCTTTGTAAAATGAACCCTTTAGTTCAACCAAAAAAATTGAACCTTTTCTTTTGGTTTTTTTGCAAGGTACATGAACTTTGAAATTAGTAAAATCGACTTTGTTGTGGTATAATTAAAATATTTTGTGAGGCTGTGAGCTAGTTGATATAATCAAGTATATTGTTATAAAGTAGAAGTTGGCCTTTGATGTTTAGCTTCAAGTACAACTCCCAAAGACTACTAAAATACCAAAAAACTTGTGAGAATCTCATTAAAAACTAAAGAAATTAAATAGCACAGCAACATCTCATTGAATAATAAGAGCTGTACCTTCCTAAGGCCCAAATAACTGCTCCTAATAAGACTTGACAAAGAATCTTAGATTGACTCTTAACTTACATGTTTATTTATTTTTATTGACTGACTATCGTGGGCATTTCATTTTAAGATGAATGTGGGCTTATTGTTAGATTTTGGCCAATGGGCTTATTCTTTGGCTTCCAAAATATTTCTTTTCTAACCAAGCTCTAACCAAGCTGTGGCCAGCATCACTTCCGTCAATTAATACATATGTATATCTTTATAATTTGTGAGTATTAATGTTTTGAGGAGCCAATTCCATTTTTAATAATTTTATATTTCTCTAGAATTATTTGGTTTTCCTTCTCTTTAATATTTCACTGATGCGCGTGTTTTCATAATAGGAATTTTGAACTTGCAAATGATTTTGATTTTTCCTGTCAATGGTTAGTGTCGAGTAGTAAGTATATGGAATAAATAAATTCTTAGTTTCGCAGGTTGGAGGATGAATTGTATTTTTTTACAGATAATCTGGAGGATTTATTGGTAAACTGCAGGATGCATTGATATATGACTTTGCATCTGTTACTTACTTCTAGTGCCCTTTTATTTATCATTTTGGTTTGTAGATTTACTGTCCATTGCCCTTCCTTTGTTGTTGCTCATATCAAGCATTTCGTTACAAACTTCATTATTGATTTCATATATATTCTGCAGGACCAATGTTGAGTTCAGGAATGTGCACTGAAGTGTTCCATTTCGATGTCTCTGCCGCTTCCCCTTCAGGAGGTATAATTCCTGCGTCTTCAGTTTCCAATGCTTCTGAACACCGTCAGAATACTACAGAGCTTAACAGGGGAAGGAATAGGAGGATCCTCCGTGGTCTTGCAATTCCCCTTGCTGGATCCAAGCATAATGTTACTGAAGAAAATGTGACAAGAAATCCACCAAACAACAGCCTGCCTGGTAATAGATCTGTATCTTCTTCCATGGTTGTCTCTGTTCTTGTTGATCCTAGAGAGGCTGGTGATATTGACGTGGATGGCATGATCAAACCGAAATCACTTTCCCGCATTTTCGTTGTGGTGCTTTTAGACAGTGTGAAGTATGTCACCTACTCATGCGTGCTCCCTCAATCTGGTCCTCACCTTGTGACTACTTGAACAAGGAAAATTGGTTTCGGAGTTTAAGATGACAACTACATCTAATTTTAGAAGCTCCCAGTTTTGTATATAACAGAAGAATTAACCGCTCCTATGAGATCGTGAACTTCCTTTGGGAGGTTGGGTTGTATGCCTTTGTTGTGGTAGAAAACAATGTTTCAAATAACTGTATCATTAGTGTTAGTGTGTGCGTATGGTTCTGTGCGCCCGAAACCCCTAAACAGACATATTTTAATGACATTTTATGTTCTTTTTCAAACGGCCCGGGATCAGGGAGAGACTATGTTATGTATGCAGCGCAATATTCATGATGGATGGTGATCAAATATATGCTTATTTTATAGCGAGGGGGTGAAAAGTAGTCTAAAATGAAATCCGTGTTTTCCTGCAGTGTTTGTTGCCTGAAACAAATAGTTAGTTTCAAATTGTTTGGCAGTGCCAATTTCATCTGCACTGTGCAAGTGAGGGCTGACACAAACACGCACACGCGCACATTCTTTGTGTATTTTTTGGGTCGAAAACGGAAAAACATTCTCTTATAAACTCAACCATTGTTCTGTTTTGTTTTTTAAACGTTTTTGGATAGATTGTTTGACTTTGAATCTTACACCCTTCAGGCCGTTTTCTTCGATTCCCCTTGGTCTCTGAAAGAGTCTTAAAAAGTGTTAGTTAGAGACCCAATATAGAGACCAGCATTGTAATTTGTATATCTTTAATCCTTGTTTCAAGTTTGAATGGGAAAGGATTTTTGTTCTGAACCACCTCTGAGCTCAAAGTTCGTTTTTTCCCCTTTCTTCTTATTCTTATTTCCTTTTTTTTTTAGAGTGTATGTACAAAAATGTTTGATTTCTTGAATTTTAAAATGGAGATTGCTTCTTTCCTTACCTGGAAGGAGACATTCATACTTTCTGCAAATCACAATTTGATACATGTATAAAAATAATTCATTTAAAACACACCCAAAAAAAAATTCTCTACGCGCATGTCAACAACCACATTGTTGACATAGGTTCTGCCACTGCCACTAATTTATTGCAAAAGCCCACTCTTAGAGAAAGGAATTCTGCTCCAGATACACTTGCTAATTGGAGTTATGACTTAGCTTTGAGAGGTTGCATTCTCGACAAGACCCCTACCTGGATGGGAAATATCCTTCTTGATGATCTGTTGGGGATCGCTAGACCCCGCTTGATTCCTGGTGTTTAGCTTTTCTTGTTGTTTGGGGCGTTCGGCCCCCTCTATCACCAAAAAAGAAAAGAAAAAAACTTTCTACACACATGTCAAATTGTAATTGGCAGGAAAGTAGGAGTTCATACTTCCAAGAAATGAGGCAAGTATTTTCCTTTTAAAATATAAATTAAGGTACATGTTATTGGCACCCTAAAAACAATAATCATTCTCTCCTCCCTTACAAAAACATAAGAGAGAAATTACTCCTAAATGAGTGCAAAATTATTTCTTTTTGGAGTGGCCATAACAGCTTTTTAAATTAAACTGTACAAGTGATATTGGGAGAAAGGAAATTAAACCTAAGACTTCAGGTACATAGTAAATATTCTTAACCACTTGAGCTACAAATCTCTTGCGCTATTCTTTTCAATTAGACACCTCAAATTTTCTACGGTATAGGTCCTGCCATGTTGTTTGTTCGAGATCTGCAAGGTTTTCTAGCGGGTTCTTATTTCCCTCTTTTTGGTTGAGGTGGCCGACGGAAGGAACTTTTGGTCATTCTTCTCTTGGATTGTGTTGGCGTGCCACCACCAAGCCACTGATTGGCTTGAATGGAAAAAGTTGGATTGTTGTGTTCGCACTTCTAACTTCTAACCAACCAATTGATCGGCCAAGCAAAGAACCTCTTCTTGGCCTAGGTTCTTTCACTTCTCCCGGGGTCGAGAATGGTTAGGTTTCGTATGGGTATTTTAGTATTTTTTGAGATTTAATGATAATGATGCAAATTAAATTAAAAGATGCAATTAAACTTAAAGACAAGAATTAAAGTATGGTAAAGTAAATCAAAGCGATAGACAAATGTAAATTGAACAAAGAACAAAATAAGAACAATATGAACGATAAAGACAAAAAAACAAAGCAATATGAAATTAAATTAAACTTAAAGCAAATTCGATAACAATTTAAAAGTAAAGCAATAAACTTGAATCTTAAAACAACGTAATGGAAAATGCAAGAAATTAAACTTACACTAACGAAAGTGAAGAGCTGATCTAGTTTACTTGCTTGGAAAATAAAAACCTAGTATAGGGATAGAAAAGTGAACTACAAAAAGTAGGTTTTTGTGTTGATGTCCAAAGGGGCCTTTGCTCTTTGTCTGATGAGATTTATATAGGGGCATTCGTTAGCCCATGGGCTGGCCATTAAATGGCCAAAAGTCAACTTCGTTCAAAATCTTTCCTTGTGTGGCTTACTAAATCAGCAGAATTGATTAGAATGATAACATCAAATTGCAAATCTGATCACTTGATTCTCTCCTCTTTAGGAATGTTCAAGATTGACATTACTCTCTTTGATTGCTTTCCTTGGATGGATCTCGTCACGTGCATGAAAACAGCTGGGGGTTGTGGGCCTGCTTCCGTGGGTTGGGCTTGGACCTCCGAGGACTTGGCCTGACATACGCGGAGACATCGTGGCTTCCCGAGTCTCTAGTTTTGGTTGAACATAATCTCCGATGTTGGGTGACTTGGAATTCCAATGAGTCCATCCAAGAAACTTGGCCAAGGTCTACATGACTTCTTAGTTTTCAATATTAACACATACACTATATATATACATTGGGACTAGTAGGGCTGGTTGCGGTTACGGGTAACCGCAAATTTTTGTGGAAACTACAAACCGCCCGATAACTTGCGGTATTGCATAATTTGATACCGTAACCGGCCGAATAATTGTAGTTTACCACGACTTAGTGGAACCGCAAATGCTGTCGGTGTTCGCAAAAAAAGTGGTACCTACTGATTGGGTTGTGTCAACCAAAATAATCCAAGCAACCCCAAACAATCCAAGCACCCACAAACAATCCAAGCAACCCCAAAATCCCAAGCCTCCCAACCAAGAACCCCCTGTTAGCCATCAACCCATCAACCATAAACCATCACCCACCATCCATAAACCACCACAAAGAAAAAGCAAAACTGAGAGAGAGAGAGAGAGAGAGAGAGAGAGAGAGAGAGAGAGAGAGGAAGAAGAAGAGAGATTAGAGAGAGAAGAAGGAAGAATCCATGGAGAGAGAAGTTTGAAATCGAGGAAGAGATAGATTGAGGCGGAGAGAGCAAGATAAGATGAGTTGTGTTGATGCTCTTTTTGGGAGAGGATCAACTTAGAGAGAAAGGGGTTGTCTTCAACAGGGAGAATGGCTAGGACATTCGGTAGCTGGGTACCCTACAGAAGACAAAACAGGAGAAGCAGTCGTCAAGCCTCGGACACCGGTGTGGTGCCAGCGGAAGGCTCTCCGATGCTTGAGTCAGCTATAAGTGGTAACTTTGGCAGAGTAATGGTAAAAGTGAGAAATTACCTCCCCCTTCTCTTGAATACTATTCCCTATTTATAGGGAGGTAGAAATGAGAAGTTTGCACACAGTTTCGATGTGGGACTTTGCCAATCGTTGTGGTGGTGACACGTGTCCTTGGAGACTAGTTCGGCGGTCGGGAGCTTCGGCAAATGTTGGTTGCATTGGGAGGGTGTCTTCCTTCGGCAGGGAAGAAGGTGTGTCTGCCTTGGTGCTGGTCGCTTTGGTGCTAGGTATGCTCGGTTGATTATGGTGTAAACAGGTAGTCCCCCAAGTTCGCGGTCAAGAAGTAACTTCTGGGTTGGGAACTTGTAAGATTTGTATAATCGTGACCGGGCATTCCCAATTCAATAGGAATCGTAGGGTAGTCCCTAGTCCCCCAAGTTGGCAAGCTAGAAGTTGTGTCAAGCTTCAAGAGTATGGCCTAGGTGCTAGGCTGGGCAAGTGTTTTGCCTCTTGGTTTAGGTCAACTTTTTTTTTTTTTGGGGTAGGTCAGCCAAGAAGCAGTCCCCAGCTTCTGCATGCCTCTTGCCGTTCGGCAAGGCAAATATATATATATATATATATATTTTTAGGGACTGGGCCTAAGAATGCTTTGTTAAAGACTCAGATCTTGTCGATCTTAGCCTCCTTGCCGAACGGCAAGGGGCGTGGAGGAAAAATAAAGGCCCACATTTGCATCGAAATGGAGAAGACAGGCACGTGTGGGGCTGGACCCAAGTTGGGGATGTGAGCTAGGCTTCGGCAAGGAAGTGGATAACATCAGTTGCTAGGGTTTGGAGTTTTAAGGGGGTGTGAGTCTAGCGCCGTCTATTTAGCTAGGACTAGGATTTGGCTTCAGCAAGGGTGAAGGTGTAAAGTGAGGGAGCTAGGTTCTTGTGCGAGAGCATTTGGTTTGTGGGAGACCTTGGCGTCGGGTCTGGGAGCTAGGCCTTCGGCAAGGCTAGGTTTTGGAGTTGAATCGCCGATTTCGTCAGCTTCATCAGCTAGGCCTTGTTGTGAGTTTGAAGAGAGGCCATATAGATTCCGCATGACCCTTGCCGTTCGGCAAGGGTTTTGTTTAAAAGTTTCGACGGCTGGGCATCGGTGGTGTGACGCCTGAGCCGTGTCTTCCTTTTCTTCAGTCGTGACTCTTTAAATTGTCAGGTATTTGGAGATTCGAATTGGCCATTGAAGCTGGGTTTAGCAAGGGTAGATTCGGCAAGGGGTGGAGACTTGGCTTTTGTTGCGTGGGCTGGGAGCTGGTCTTGCGGTTTGGATCTGCATACGAGGTGGGCGTAGGTACCGACACATTCGGTAAGTTTGGGGCTGGTCCCTTGGGCGGCTGGAGGTGATAGCCGGGGTGTCTGGGGCTTCGGCAAGACACGGAAGAAGCTGGAGCTGGGCCTTCGGTAAGATTTGAAGGTGCGAGATTTTCGTGGGCAAGCTAAAGACCTTGTGAGCTGTTGTTTTGTGAGTCTCCATCCAATTTCGCCAGTTCTTGCCGTTCGGCAAGCTTGGTAAGGTCAGAGGCTAGGTACCGCAAGATCCGTTCTGACCTGGCTGGGTACTTGAGTCCTTGCTGTTTCGGCAAGCCTGGTGGGGGTTTCTTGGGTGGCTTGAGCATGGAGATGGTGGTCTCTCAATGCTCTTGGGTGGCTTGAGCAAATGGGTGTGCCATTTGGTGTTTTGTCTTTTCATCCCATATTTTTGTTGAAGCTCCTATAGGTGGAACGTGGCAATTGGCTTCCAGACAAATGGAGGCTGGTCCTTTTTTTTTCTTTTTTTTTTCTTTAGTGCAGAATGATGTCTTGGGTTGCGGCAGTTGCCCAGAATAATTCATATATATATTGTCACGACCACCGACTTGGAGGTGGTATGTGTAAAGTAATGTTGGAGTGTCTGATGTGAGTGTCCGCTGCGTAGGAGCTGGCGTGGGTGCCTCTCGGCTTGTGGAGCTTTGGCACAAGGGTGATGCACTTGGTGCCCTATCAGACGTTTTTGTGGCTTCAACGGATAATGGAACAAGTCCCTTGAATTTGAGAAAAGAACTGCCGAAAGCAGCTGTGGGTCCTTAGCATATTCCTTGCTGTGTGTGCTGTAGTGCATGGTGATGCATGTAAATATATTCAAAAGAGATGTGGTATGGCTCACTTATCTCTTGGGAGCTTCGTGGGCTTCCCTTGGATTGAAATCAGTTTGCCTCCTTGTACATGCAAGCCATGCAAGCCATGCATTTGGAATATTTGGCCACCCATAAATTGAGACTTTCAACGTGATTGAAAGGTGGTTCCTTAGGCTGAAATGGTGGCTTCCTCTTTTGGCCATGCAAGCCATGCAAGGCGGTTTTTTGTTTTTTGTTTTGTTTTTGTTTTTTTTTTTTTGGGAGCTACGTCATCCTTTGAAGCTAGGTCGGTAAAAAGGAGCTAGGTCAGCAAAAAGGGGCTAGGTTATACTTTGGACCTAGTGCTCCAATCTACTCTTCCTAACCCTTGCCGAACGGCAATGGTGGATCGGAAAGATTTTGAGGCCCTCTTTGGGTTTTGGCAAGATCCAAGAAGGGAGAAGATTTTTTTAGGGGGCTGGGCCCGTGAGTTTGGGCTTTTGGGATTTTGCAAGAGTGAATTAAGGGGCTTAGGGTTTTTAGAAAGGGTTATAAATTCCTTTCTATTTTTGAAAGGACTTGTCATTCAACAAGCCAGGCAAGTGAGGACTAAGGAGGCTGTGGCGCTAGCACATAAAGGTCTAGGTCTTGGCTTTTAGTGCATGTGCTTGGAGCTGGACCATCAGGCAAGGCTGGAGCAGGTATCTTCGTGTGCCTTTCCATTTTTGTTTGTCCATGGCTTTTGTGTGAGTTGTTTTGTTTTGTTTTTTTTTTTTAAGGGCTAGGTCAGCCATAAATGGGAAAGTCCCTCCTTCACCTCCTGCATGCTCCTTGCCGTTCGGCAAGGGAGCTAGGCTCCAATTTTTTTTTTTTTTTGTGACTTGGTCAGTCATTGGGCAGTTCCCAAATTGTTTCTGCACGGGCCTTGCAGTTCGGCAAGTCCAGATTTTTTTTTTTTTTTGTGTGTGACTTGGTCAGTCATTGGGCAGTTCCCAAATTGTTTCTGCACGGGCCTTGCCGTTTAGCAGGTCAAGTTCTTTTCTAGTTTTTTTGCCCACTCAATAATAATAATTGTTTGCCTTTGATTTTGAATTTTGAATTTCAAAATGTGAAGCAGAGGGAGATTGAAAAGGGTGCTAGGGTTCTCTCGTGAATCGAGGCATTGGTACCCTTGGGGCTTTTATAAATAGGAGCTTGGAGTGGAGAAGGTCTCATACTTGAGATTTGAGAAAAGTTTTGAGAAATGGAGGAGGAGAGAAGGTGATTTCCGGTAGGAGACTTGGTGGTGGAGCAGGAATTAGAAAGATTTCCGGCGAGCTCTTCGTAGTGGTTTAAACAAGGTTAGACTTCCTTTCCCTTGGTTTTTCGAATTGGAATGTCTGTTCTTGTATGAACATGTTGAAGGTTAGGATGAACACCTTGAATATGAGCATGAACTGGATGAACACTTTGAATCCTTGCTATGAACTTGTTGAATATATGTTTCGATCCTCCTTGCATGTGCATTAGTTCCTTTTCTTGTTTTTGCAAATTGTAGATGTCTGAAAGTTCTGATAGAGAAAGCCATGACCCCCCCGCATTTGGTGGGGAAGATACCGAAAGTGAGAGTTCCAAGTTCAGAGCCAAGCCTTTATGTTTGTTCTGAACGTGAGAGTTCCCGGGCAGAGGGTATTGTAGAAGGCGTTATAGAGAGTAGGATGGTAGTACATGAGGGTGATAGGGCTGAGCCATCCATAGACTATGGGTTGGCTTCATATAATAGGATGCAAAGAAATTATAGTGAGTTAGAGGCCGTATTTGATCGTGCTCTAGCCTTGCCTTATACAACAGAGGTGGGCTCGAGTAATTAGGCATCCCCATCTGGGTCCGTAGGCGTAGCCTTGGCTTCAGCTTCAGAGGGAGTGGATATACGGGTTGGTGTCCCATTGGCGAAGCGAAATTCTCTTTCAGAAATAAAGTTGGCCGAGCTTCGGGCAGATTATTGTATTCCACCATACGTAGGCTTGAGGTTACCCAATGCAGCTGATGTGGTTAGATATCATTCAGATGGCTCGGTTTTGATTTTTACAGATATGTACTAGCGTGGCTTCAGGACCGCCGTTTCATCCTTGGGTCCAGATGATGTTGGCTAGGCTGGGGTATGCGCCGGGGCAATATAATCCCAACTTTTGGATGATTCTTCATGGGATTTACATTGCCTGGTGGTTGGCTGGGATGGATGAGCCAACCTTTGAGCAGTTCATGTATTTATACTCAATTTCCAAGCAACAGGGAAGTTTTGGCTGGGTACAAGCCAATTGCCGAAAGGCGAGAGAGAGATGTCACTTTATCAGTTGTATGCCTACCACTCAGAAGTCCTGGAGGAACAGGGTGGTGCCTGGCTTATGGGGACTGGGAGTGTCCACCAGGGAAGACCGTTGCCAAACACATTCCTACCCACTTCCAGTCTATAGGTCCTCGGCCCCATCCTATAAGTGTGGTTTTGTTGTGTTTCTCTTGGTGCTTCATTTTTGTTTGTGTAAGTGTAAATGACTGAGTAGTATGTGACTTTTGCTTCAGGTTCGGTGAAGTGGGGGTCTATCTCCAAGGAGCAAGAAGACGAGGTGGAGAAGGTGAGGTTGCTGTTGTCAGAGACCGAGCGTGAGTGCCAAAACTTGGTCACCCAGAAGAATCTGCTTGAGTCCGGACTTCTGCAAGGAAGTAAGTACCTAGGTCACTTTTGTTGTTTATCGTCTGATTCCCTTTAATAATTGTGACTGACTTAGCTTTTGATGTGCAGTGGCAAGTGTTATAAAGGGAAGCACGAAGGTTGTAGTGGATATTGATGAGGCCGAGATGCAGAAGCGGCTGAGGGAGTCTCGGGCCAAGAAGGAGGAGAAGGGGGGGAGCCAGCGGGGAGACTGGGAAGCGGTCCAGGGGTGATGATGAAGGGCTAGTTGCCGACGTGCTGGGGAAGAGGAAGGCGTTGGAGGAAGCTCACCAGAGTGTGATGGGTACAGGGCCTAGGATGCCTCCCTTTAATTTGCAGGCACCGCCGAAGCTGCCCTTCGGTATTGATGATATGTTTGCTTGAGGGGGTGGAGAAGGTGGACTTCTCCAAGCTGCGGAGGCAGAAGAAGGAGGTGAACCTAGCCATGCATCGGCAGGAGGTGCCTCTGGTGAACGTCTTCCTGGAGGGCGTGAAGAGTGATCCTGAGGCTCTAGCCAAGACACAAGCTTCTAACTTTGCGGTCGGGCCCAGAAGACGATTCTCACGTCTGCTTATGTAAGTGATCTGTTTATGAATTTGTGCTTATCTTTCTAGTTGGCTCTGACTAATGATACTTTGTGTTGTAGGCCTTTGGTGAGATGTTTGTCAACATGGCTATGGCAGATAAGGAGATTCAGAGGTGGACCGGTTGGTGGATGGAGAGGCTTCGCCTGGGAGGAGAGATTGGAGAGGTTCAACCCTTCGGTTGAGATCAGGTTTGATACGAGTGGCGAGCCTCCTTCTCCTAGTCCCACTATCGACGCTACTCCTGCTGCACCAGAGTTAGAGTCAACTCCTGCGGATGCCGCATCCACCTAGTCTTGAAGGCATTGCCTTCCTTATGTACCCTAGCTATTTTTGGAACTGGATGTTTATTTATGCTATGTATGACCATTTGCCTTTCTTGGGGCAAGGTTATTTTGATGTGCTATGATATTAGACTTGTTGTCATTTGATATCACTTGTGCTAGCGAAATGATAATCATGTGATTGATAAAAATTAGCCAGGGTTGGCCATTTCATTAGATAAGTGCCGAAAGGCAAAAGGTACAAGAGATGGTCGAGTCATGGCTCCAAACCAAAGTCTAAGAAAACACACGGTCCTAGGGTCTAGGTGTGCTTATTTATAGTAGTACTTAAGGTGATCAACGTTCCATGGATGAGGCAAAGTCTTGCCCTTAGGATCACGAAGTTGATAAGTGCCGGGGCGGCAGACTTTGATGATCTCATAGGGGCCTTCCCATGTTAGGCCCAAGGTACCTTCATTAGGATTTTTAGTGACCAAAGAAACCTTGCGCACGACCCCAGTCCCCCATTTTGAAGGCACGGGGTTTTACTCGGGAGTCATAGTACTTGGCGATGCGCTGCTTGTACGCAACGTTGTGTATGTTGGATTGGTCACGAAGCTCGTCAATGAGGTCGAGGTTCAGGGGCTAACTGCTCGTCATTGGCCTCGGCATCATAAGTGGAGGTTCGGTATGAGGGCTGGCCAATTTCCACTGGGGCCACGGCTTCGGTACCAAATGAAAGAGAGAACGGTGTTTCTCCAGGTGGAGGTACGGAAGGTGGTGCGGTAGGACCAGAGCACCTCTGGGAGTAGTTCCGGCCAATAACCCTTCGCTTTGTCAAGCTTGGTCTTCAGGGTCTTCTTGATGATTTTGTTCACGGCCTCGACCTGGCCATTGGACTGGGGATGGGCTGGGGAGGCGAAGCAAAGACGTATTTTAAGGTTGGAACAAAATTGTCTGAACTTTGCATTGTCAAATTGCCGGCCGTTGTCTGTAACGATGGTTTGGGGGATGCCGAAGCGAAAGTTTCGATGCAGGCTGCCGTGATGGTAGCTAAGGCCTCGGCTTCAGCCCACTTGGTAAAGTAGTCTACGCGACAACTGCGTACTTGACTTGGCCCTTGCCCTCAGGCATAGGTCCGATGAGATCAAGTCCCCATTGGGCAAATGGCCAAGGACTGACCATGGTTGTCAATGGTTCAGTTGGAAGTTGTTGAATGTTGGCAAATCGTTGACACTTCTGAGTGAAGACCCGGGCATCGGTATGAAGTGAGGGCCAGAAGTATCCTTGCCTGATTGCCTTATGAGCCAGCGAGCGAGCGCCTGAATGATTGCCACAGATGCCTTCATGGATCTCCCGAAGAACATAATTTCCTTCTTCTGGAGTAAGACACCGAAGGTAGGGAAGGCTAAAGCCACGCCTATATAAAGAGCCATTGATGATTAGGTATCGAGCGGAGCGATACCGAACACGCCGTGCCTAGGAGGGTGAGGAGGTAGTGTCTGGTTTTGCAAGAATTGAAGGATGAGGTCCATCCAAGTAGGGCTGTGGTCAATGGTACAGATGAGTGGGGTTTGTGTGCTAGGGTGATCCATGAACTCGATGAGGATGTTTCGGCCGCCGTCCTGGTCCAAGGCCGAGGCTAGCCTAGCCAAAGCATCGGCATGGCTGTTTTCCGAACGTGGTACCTGGCTGATGAGATAAGTATCGAAAGTAGTCAACATGTGGCGGCTATGTTGAAGGTATGCTGTCATAGAGATGTCCTTGGCAATGAAGTCCTGGTTAACCTGATGAACAACGAGCTTGGAGTCACTGAATATCCAGATTTGCTTTGCGCCCATCTCCTTGGCTAGCCGACCGCGGCTAGGAGTGCTTCATACTCGGCTGCATTATTTGAGGCATGGAATTTAAAGAGGAGGGCGTACTCAAGGACAACCTTATCTGGGGAGATAAGAACAAGGCCGGCCCCACATCCCTGGGCATTGGAAGAGTCATCCACGTACAATGTCCACAAGGGCTGAGTAAGGTCGATGGTGCCATTGCTAGCCACATGGACCAAGTTCGAGGGAGGAGTGGGTTCAGTAGGTATGACCTGGAGGGAGGCCAAAACTTGGGGTTCTGTGAACTCAGAGATGAAGTCTGCGACCGCCTGGCCTTTGGTAGCCGGGCGGGGCTTGTAGTGGATATCAAATTCACCAAGTTCGATAGCCCACTTGACTAGCCTACCAGAAGTCTCTGGCTTCTGCAATACTTGTCTGAGTGGTTGGTTGGTTAGGACATGAATGGTATGTGCCTGGAAATAAGGTCTCAGGCGTCTGGGCAGACACTACTAAGGAAAAAGCCAGCTTCTCAATGTTGGGGTACCGAACCTCAGCATCCTGTAATGCCTTGCTAACGTAATGCACCGGATGCTCAACACCTTCTTGTGGTCTGATGAGCATCGAGCTAACTGCTGCAGCTGAGATGGACAGGTAAATTGTGAGGATGTCTCCAGGCTCAGGGGTTGACAACAAAGGGGCCCGGCTCATGTACTCTTTGAGCTCGTTGAAAACCTTGTCACACTCTAGGGTCCAGGTGATGGTACGCTTAGTGCCCTTGAGAGCTTTGAAGAAGGGGGTGCAGCGATCAGTAGCCTTGGAGATAAACCTGGTGAGGGCTGCAACGCACCCGGTTAGGCTCTGGATGTCCTTGACCGTTGTTGGTACCTTCATGTCCAAGATAGCTTGGATCTTCTCAGGGTTAGCCTCGATACCCCGCTGGCTGATCATGAAGCCAAGGAATTTGCCCGAAGCCACGCCGAAGGCGCACTTAGTGGGATTGAGCCTCATCCTATATTGCTTCAGGATGTCGAACATGGCGAATAAGTTAGGGATGTGCTGGCCAGCAGTCCGACTCTTGACTAGCATGTCATCGACATAGACCTCCATGGTGTTGCTAATCAATGGGGCGAAGAGGCTGTTCACCAAACGCTCGATAAGTAGCTCCAGTGTTTTTGAGGTCGAAGGGCATTACCTTATAACAATAGAGGCCGCGATTTGTAATGAAGGAGGTGTGGGCTTGGTCATCAGGGTGCATGAAGATCTGGTTGTACCCAGAGTAGGCATCCATGAAGCTAAGAAGGGCGTGGCCTCCTGTGGCATCCACGAGTTGGTCGATTCTAGGTAGAGGGAAGCTATCCTTCGGACATGCCCGATTGAGGTTTGTGTAGTCTACGCACATGCGCCAGCCTTTCTTTGGCTTCCTAACCATGACCACATTGGCTAGCCACGTGGGGTAGTCTACTTCTTTGATAAAGCCGATGCTGCTCAACTTGTTCACCTCCGCCTTCATGGCCTCGTATCTCCTGGGTCATAAGCACGACGCTTCTGCCGAACGGGGTCGGGTCGTAGGATTAATGCTCAGCCGATGGGATATGACGCCTGGGGATATGCCAGGCATGTCATTATAAGACCAGGCGAAGACCTCAGAGTTGAGGCGGAGGAAGGCGACAAGGTCAGAGCAAAGCTCTGGTGAGAGGGAGGTGCCGATTTGGAATTGCCGGTCTGTGATGTTGTCATGTTCGGCCAGCTGGGTGACGGGATTCCTCCCGAGGGTCCTCAGGTCATTCAGTTCCAGCTCGAGGAGGGGCTAGGGCCTTGGTTACTGCTAGGGCCTCACCCTTATGTTGGCGATTGGTGGATTTCACTGCTAAGGCGTAGCAGCTTCGGGCGCCAAGTTGGTCGCCACGCACCGTGCCCGTGCCATGAGGTGTGGGGAACTTCAATAATAACATGTGTGTGGAAATGAAGACCTTGATTTGAGCCAAGGCAGGGCGCCAAGGATAACGTTGTAAGCTGTGGGGCAGTCAACGATGAGGAAGGGAGTGGTGATCGTTGCTCACTGGGTGCCGAACCAATGGAGATAGGGAGGTGGATGCTTCCAATGGGCTGGAGAAGCTCACCAGAGGTGTGATGCTTCGGTCTAGCGAGTGAGTAGGGACCTGGAGTTCGTTGAAAGCATCAGCAAACATCACACTGACCGAGCTGCCAGTGTCCACCAGGATACGCCCAACATCGAAGTTGGAGATGTCCGCCCAGGATAATAAGTGGGTCGTCATGAGGGAGAATGACACCACGCTCCTCCTCCTCCTCGCTGAAGGTAATAGGGGCCCAGCCTGACTTCTGGGTCTTCGGCAAGCGTCCCTACTCGGTGCTGAAGACCTGGTGCGCATAGGTGGAGCGGACATAATGTTTGATGGAGTTATTGGATGTGCCAGCCAACGTAGGGCCACCACTGATGGTAGAAATCATCCTGATTCTGCCGTTGGTGGGGGTTTGGGGGAGCTGGGTGGTTGTGCACGTACTTATCCAGCTTCCCCTCACGGATGAGTCCCTCAATAATGTTGCGCAAGGTGATACAAGATTCAGTGTCATGGCCACTAAACTGATGAAAGCGACAGAAGACACTTGTGTTTGGCATAGGCTTGCTGGTTGGTCTTCCTGGGTGGAGGCTTGGGTATCATTGGTGCCTCGTGCACCAGGACATTCTCATAGGTGGTGTTGAGGGTGGTGAAGACCTTGAACCTAGGCTTGGGTGTGAAGGGGAGTGGGGCCCGATCACTTACCCTGGGGTGGGTGCCTCCGCTGGACTGGGGATGGTTGCCATGTCTGCCACGCTTCCCATCGCTGAAGGTGTGCTGGTAGCTATTCTTCCTCTTGGGGTGCTGGGTACCCTAGTTTGCTTGGGTGGGAGCAGAATCACTGAGGCGGGGCTGGGTTGGGTACCGAAGCAGGTGGGGGATTGACAGGAGCACCACATGCCGGTGGAGCCGAGCCGCGCTTAGAATTAAAGTACTCAGCCTTGGCATGGACAACGGCCTGCTTCATCAGTTCGGCGTAGGTGTTCCATTGGTTGCTGTGGACTAGGTAATGAAAGTTGGACTCGCGGAGGCCACTCTTGAATGCGCCGAAGGCTGCCCGATCATCGGTATCTGGGCAGTGAGAGTATTCATGGCTGAAGTGGGTTGCATACTCCCGGAGGGGCTCGTCCTCACCTTGCCGAAGCGTGTACAAATCATCCGCGGAGTATAGGCGGTCAGTTTGGATCATGAAATGGTCTAGGAAGGTCTGCTTCAGACTATCAAAGGTGTTGATGGTCCGGGGTTTCAACCGATAAAACCAATTCAGAGCTGTGTTGCATTCCTAAGAGTACACAAATTAATGTGCAAACAACCAATTAAAAATACCCGCAAGTGCACGAGTCTATTGAAGTATAGATTATACAAGTACGGGGTTCGATCCCACGAAGAACTTGTCGGTTTCCTATAAGTTCTAATTCGAGTACAAAGAGAACACTTATTTAACACACCACAAATGCAAAATGGAAATTAAAAATGAGTAAAGAAATGTAAAAGAAACAAACAAAACAAAAGAAGAAAATGTGCTGTGAACGGTACCAGAGACCGGTCGTTGGATGTAAAGCGACCGGTCGTTTTTCAGAGAATCGAAATTCAGAAATATATGACGAGCGACCGGTCGTTTGATACTGCGACCGGTCGTGAACACTGACTAGCGACCGGTCGTTGGCTAAAGCGACCGGTCGTTTTTTCACAGAATTGAAAATTGAGAATTGTGTGTTGAGCGACCGGTCGTTGAGACGCTGAGCGACCGGTCGTTTTTTTCCAGAATCGTTTTTTTCTCTGTTTTTCAATTCCGACCTCTGTTCAGTTTTCGACCTATAACTTTCCAACCGTACGTCCAAAATTTACGTTCTTTATACGGTTGGATTCAGCACAGAAAATGCAAAAACACAACGCGGACCAAAAGTCCAAAACAATTACAAAACAAATAAAATTCAGTAACAAAGACACATAACGTGTCGAACACGCAACTCACACACACATTTTGGGGGGGGGGGGGGTTTGATTTGGTTCAAGTGATCTATTTCTATTGCATGTAAGTAAATGGACTTCAAATTTAAATGAGAATGGCAGAGATGAATTATCAAGATGTGAAATCAAAATGTAACAAACACTAGGGTTTCGAATCCACCCTAAACAATTCTACCTATGTTCATAAATACTCAAGTGATGAACTCTAAACATGTTGATGAAGATGTTCGCAATCAAGACCATGGTTCGTGGCTCAAGACGCATTGATTCTCTCTAATGTATGTAAAGTGCATGGTTCGTGCTACAATACTTGTGCCCTCCCCATAACCGAACCTAGGTATGGTTCGTACTTCGATTCAATTACAAGGAGAACCCATTAAGTTCAAAGAGAATATGAACATCACAAGAATCCTAATAGCATGGTGTTTACATTAGGTATTCAAGAAACCAATTCACATGGATGATTCTTACTTCATCCATTTATTGCTTAGGATAACATGAAGATACACATAACCCCAACAATCTCAAGAAGCATGCTTTCAAAGGTGATCAATCAAAGAAAAACACACATCAAGGATAGATTAATTTGGTGAATTGGAATTCATCAACAATATCCAGAAATTCATACACTCAAACATCAAAACAATAAGGTAATCATGTTTAGGGCTTCAACCTAAGCCCTAGCTATGGAGTTTAGTTGCTCATACTTATTCCAAATACAAAATCAAAATGAAAATAGAAAGAGTTTACAGATTTTCAGAAAATGATGAAAGCTTCAAGATCATCAATGGTGGAAGTCTTCTTCTCCACTTTTCTTGGCTGCACCTTGGCTTCCTCCAAGCTCCAAACTCTCTAAAATCTGCTCTCAATCTCTGCAATGATAGAAATGAATGATACGTTGCTTAGCTGCTGCCCTTCCAATCTGCCCAAAGTCAATTGATTCCTCTCTATGCTCCTCTCTCTCCTCCTTTCATCATGGCACACTTTTGCCTTTGTTTTCTTGTCTCCTCTCATGATGAAGTTTTGTCCTCACAAATATACTCTCAGAAAATTCCACTTAACTAAAGTAAATTATTGTTACCAAATGGCATGGTAACAAGTAGAAGTAAGATCACACTAAGTGGAGGTGAAAACTGGCCAAGTCGGATTTCCAGAGCTGTGGTAACATGCTGGATTGGTTGGATAGGCAATACTTATCCAATGGAGCTCAAATTTGGATATGTCGTAGTCAACATCCATTGGAACAAGTTTCATGAAGATCTTCACCTCATCCGAGCACCGGAGCATGCTGATCCGAGGACAAGAAGTTGACCTACGAAAATGACCAAAAACAGAATTTATCACTAATAATGCACTTTTAGCTCATTTTCATTATAACCAAGGTAAAACCTATTAAAACACAAAAAAGAAGTAAAAAGCTATAAAATGTCAAGAACTAACTCAAAATAAGAGGTGAATAACATGAAAAATCATGTGTAAAAATGAACCGAACAAACTTCCCAAACTTATCTTTTGCTAGTCCTCGAGCAAAACAGAAACTAAAACAAGACTCGAAACAAAACTTTCCGAACACTTTCCAAAGAGAGAGTGACTTATGCAACTGACTCAAAAGTTTTCACAAGAAAAACTCAGTTTAGACATCATTCACAAGGCAGCAAAGTTCAGAACACAACATGCTCAAGTGTAGTAGTGTGATGGCCAAATGGAACTCATTCTCCAATTTCAGTTTTCACACAACTTCAAAAATCATACCAAGCACAAATGTAACTTCAAATCTCACCAAAGTTGTCCTCTCACAAATGAATCACTCGGAAGAGGGTTACAATGCATCACTCAATAATAAATATGAGAATAGAGTTAAACCATATGGGACTTAACTCACAATTAGCAAGATGAAAAACATGCATGAATATGATCTCAAGGAGGATGCTAAACACTTAAAAGAAGAATGTGTGCAATTCAACCACATGACATTTAGGATCAATTTAGGTCTTTATTATAGGTTGTAATGGGGCTAAGGGTGTAAGGTGAGTAAGAAATGAAGGATATGGATACAACAAAGTCCAAGGAACTCACAATGTAAGAGCATATAATCGTTGACTCAAAGACTTTGAAACATCACGCATGAGATTTTCACTCATTTATTTTTTTATTTTTTTTATTTTTTAAATGTGATCAAATAGGCCACAAAGCCTTATACCTCCACAATATGATTCACACTCCTTCCTTCCCTTCGAACAACCAAGAAACATGGAATTGAATTTGAAACCGTTGCCACTTAACCACAACTTTTCTCTTTTCTTTCACCCTTTTAGTGAAGTACTTTTTTTTTTTTTTTTTTTTTTTTTTTTTCCGAAATGTAATAACAAACTTCCCAAACTTAGCATGAAAAACACATCTAAATTAAAGCTCACGAGTTCCTTAGAAAGGTAAATTCTTGTTTTTCAGGCTAAGGCTAGAAGCGGTAATTGGTTACTTGAAAGAAAAGGCATACATATAGGCTCAAGGTGGTTAACAATGGAAAATCATGCTTAAGCATGCATAGGGTTAGCTTGAAAGGCACAAACGGTTCAAAGAGGGCCTTAATATCATTTCTCAAATGTCATGTAATCAAATTGCACAATAATGAATGTCTCTTAAGTGCTCAACCAAGTCAATGAATAATGAGATCAAACAACAACTTGGATGACAAGAAAAAAGAATACGTGTATAACACTCATGAATTGAAGCAAAAGGCTCAAAGCTCACATTATTTATGGTTATACAAGAAGTCTAATTCATGCTTGAAACAATTCTTTGGATCATGCAAGTCCCTCAACTAGAGAATTATGAAACAAATGGCATGTGCATAGGAGGTTTCAAACATGTCATGCTAGAACGATGCCATTTAGTGAATAACAAATTATTATTTTTTTTTAGCATTTTCAATCAAGTCATGCAAACATTCATCACAATCTCATCATATATGTCCGGAAAGTGACTTGAAAACAAAAAGACTCAAAACTGAAAAAAAAAAAAAAAAATAAAAGAAAGCAAGAATTTAAGTGAAACGAAAAAGACTTGCTAACACTTCCCAAACTTAGAAATAAACATTGTCCCCAATGTTAAAGAATTTAGGCATAAACAATGTTATAACAAGAAGTAAAGGGAATAAAGCAAGAAATAATTATCAACAAACAAACAAGTAATTAAACTACAACACAGGTGCAAAACAAAACAAAAACGAAATAAAACCAAACAAAACAAAACAGTAAGCCCTAACAATAGTCCTACGCACGCAGAAATCAAACCCAAAGAAACGCACAAACCAAAATGAAAGCCCAACCCAAACGAAAGCCCAAAAATGAAGAAAGTAAATAAAACAAAGAAACTAAGTCAGAAGCACAAAGAGCGAGAACTCAGAAAAATAGCAAAAGTGGGCCCTGATGTCTCGGCTCCTGTCAGTCACGGGAAACCAAGCGAGGGACGTGTCGACAAGCAGAGGTCCCTCGCACATTCCCAAGCCAGAATTATTGGCTTCGTAGGAATGTGTGACGACTTTTGTTTCTTGAAAACGAAGAAAGGCAAAAATGCAATTAAGGGGTTAGTGAACGGGTGAGCTGACCTAAAGGGATAGGCCGTAAGGGCCGCGCAAAACGCAGAAGCGCAGTGGCTAGGGTTACGTAGACTAAGTCTATAAAAGAGAAAAAGAAAGAAGGCGGAAAAACACAAAGACTCAGAAACACACCAAAGAGAAAAGAAAGACAAAAGAAAAGAAAGTTCAAATGGCCTCTTCCTACCCATTCTCGTTGGATCTCAACCTAGCTCCACCGACTCAGACTCGGGGCCAAAGCAGTGGCACCAGTGTGGATGCCCTACTTTGCCTCTGCACGGGGGCACGTGACAGTGAATGACTCGATACTGCTGGACAACGATGTTGCCCTTGGAGTTGCTAGAAATCTAGTGACTCCCAAGGATATACGGGTGCTGGGAGAAAGGGATGACAACCGGGTCGTGAGCGATGCTCTGGCACTAAGCGTGCAAAGCACCGCAACAACCGCAAGCGTGGGTCATCGCCTAATTGCGAAGTCCCATGAGGTGGAGGTGCTAAGAGGTCAGTTGGCGGCAGAGCGAAGTGTGGTCGAAGAGTGCCAGAGTATTATTAAAAGTTTAAAAAGGGAAAGGGCAAGGATAATAGAGGTGAATCGACACCAGCTCGAGGCGTTGCGGGAAGAGAACAAAAATCTCTCGAAGATGGTAAGTGTTTACGCCCATGATATGAGAAAGCAGCTGGAGGACTTAGACCGACCGGGTAAACGCAAGAAAACGGATCGTGAGAGTGGTTACGCTCAAGCTAAGAGTGCCATCTTTGGGAGCTCGAGTGATGAGCCCCAAGAGACCGCACCTGAAGCCCCGGAAGAGGATAGCCATAGGGCTAAACTCAAAGGTCCTATGGTCGAGACACCGAGCACTGTGAAAAAATGATTCTAATGTATTATTGGTGTGCCTGTTTGTGTTGCCCTTTCCGTGTAAGTTTTTTTTTTTTTTTTTTTTTTTTTTTTTTCCAGAAATAAAAGAAATGAAGTTGCAAAAGAAAAAATAGCACACTTTCCAAACAAAACAAAAAGACGACAGCCGAAAGGGAAAACACACTTCCCAAACTTAAAATAAAATAAAATAAAGCACAAAGCACCCAATAAAAAAAAAAAGAAAGTAAAGGGGAAAAAACAAGAAACACCAAAAAACACGGAGGTAAAAAGAAAATTAAAGTGAAAGTAGAAATGCTCCCTGCTAAATGCATGCGACCGCAAAATCCTCGTGAAGCGGAGATATCGAGAGAAAATGGCAACAGCTGGACCACAAATCCCTCATCGACGACGTCTATTTAAACCACGCTTCTGCAAGAAGAGTACCCTGAATTCTTTCTGCAAACTCAAGGAAAACCATCAAAAACATCCAAAAACAAAACAATGGCATCCTCATGCACTCACCTTGATGATATCAACCTTGAGCTGTCGCTAGCACCACCAAATGCCCAAAGAAGGGCTCCTCCAACCCATATCTTCCCAAACTCCACATACCATCATGGTTCGGCCTCAAATTTCTCTGAGGTGGTGCCATGCAGGCCAGGATTGCCGGAAGGCATGTCTGTCAGGAGGACTCCAGCTGCTGGGACCATCCTGCATGTGGCACGGCAAGGGGCAGGATGGCAGTGGATGAGTCCCATAACTTGACCGTGCTCAACGCAGTCTCGGCCACTAATCTGGGTATGCGCCTAACGGCGAGACACGAGAGTGCAGAGCATGGCTGAGGAGGTGGCGGCCCTGAAAGCCCAGGTGGCGGACCTCCAGAAGCGGCTCCACAGTGCTAAGCCAGGAGGTGGAAACACTGGAGAGGAAAGTTGAGGGCCATGTAGAGCTGCTGCAGATTCTACAAGTGCGAGCGGGAAAGAGGCAATTAGCAGAAGCCTCAGCTAGCTCAAAATGCAAAAGAAACAAGTGATTCAAAAATTTATTGTTTTTATTTTTTTTTTTTTTTTTTTTTATTTTTTTATTTTAAGTTTGTGTGTAGAATCACATGTTGGAATGAAATAAGCATTTGAGCCAAAATTCTGAGTGCACAATCATAAAGCAATCTACTTCCCAAACCTATATGAAACAATGTTTATAAATGATGGAGATTTAATATGAAACAATGCCATATAGAAAAATTGGGATTGATAATCACAAAATAAAAGAAAGAGTAAACAAATAAAAGTTGAACTAACAGGAAAAGTTGAAACAAACAAACTAATAACCGTCTCAAAATAAATCCCAGAAACAAAATAAATTAAAAATGCAAAAGGGTACAAAGCTCAAAGTACTACTGATCATCATCAGTCTCATCATCATCATCATCACCATCACCATCATCATCATCAACAGGTGCAGAGGTCCGGGATGACCTGGCATCCTGGAGGTACGTCCAAATGGCATCAATGGAAGTGCTCATATGCTGCATCTGCTGATCCTGGAGCTGCATCTGCTGGTATTGCATCATTTGCATGTCCCAGATGGCTTGATGACTGGGGTCCCAAGCAGAAGTGTCAACACTGGGAGCAGGTGGGAATGGCGGTGGTGAGGCCGGCCTGTATGGTGGTAGTGGTGGCATATGGGGTGGCACCGGAGCAGGTGCAGGTGCATGTGCCTGGCGCGCTGAGAAATGCTCTTGGACACAGAAGTGTCCGAAATGGGACCCATGGGCTCAACAAATATATCATTAGGGCGAGCCCGAACCCCTGAGCGTTCACATAACATGCTAACAAGGCAAGGATAATAGATTATGCTCTTTTTACGTGCACAAGCCTTCAAGCGTTCAAAAATAATGTCACAAATAGGTAGGGAAAAATATCCCTCATGCAAACATTTCAGGATCCTGACCCCCATTGTGGGAATTTCCGACCGTTGGCCGGAAGGGTAGATGTTGTGGCGCACAAAGCTCCACAAGATGGCAAAGTAGGGTGTCAATTTACCCTGAATGAGGACATTCTTTTTGGTTTGAGATGCAAAGGCAGTAGGGTCAGCATAGAAAAGTGTTTCAGCTGCGCTTTGCATCTCAAAATGGCATAACAGAGAATCGTTCCAAGCAGGAGTGTTACCCTCAGGTATGTGAAGGATTTCAGAAATAATAGAGGGGGATAGCACAACATTTTTGCCCCGAACCTTGATGGGCACATTTTGATTAGCTCTAACCTCCTCACTAGGGAAAGCAGCATAGAATTCTCGCACAACAGACTCATTGTATTTTTGATAGATGCGAGCTAAAGGTAATATGTTACGGTCCCTAAGAAGGTCCTGGACTTGAAGAAGTCCAGCGGTTTGGATGGAGGGACTGAGATCGAGGTTACGCTCAGGAACCACAGTGGCTGTGAGCATGGCCTCTTCCTGCGAGGTGCACTTCCCGAAGAAGATGCACCCTTTGTCTTACCGGTTCTAGCTCTAGACATCTAAAGAAAATAAACCAAAATGCACAAAGCGAGACAACAACAAAAATCATGCCACAATTCCCAAACATGCAATATGCCAACAAATTAAACACAATGCCACAAAAGTAATCACAATGCACAATTATGCCAAAATTTCAAAATGCAAGCACAATCCCAACATTCAACCACAAATACAATGAGACAACAGTAAACACAAATAACAACAATAATGATCAAGAAAAAGGGTTAAGAGTGAGAAAACATACCCAATTGAGCAAAATCACACCACACAACCACAAACCACAATAAACAACAAAAACAAAGAAAAATAAGTTAGAAACAATAATAAGCAATAAGAAAAGCAATTAGAGTAAGAAAATCAAAGGAAATTCAAAGAAAAAAAACGAAAATTACCTTGAGTGAATAGTAACCCTAACTGAAAATTCTTCAAAATTGATGAAAACACTTGAAATTTCAAGGAATAGATGCCAAAAATGGATTCTACTCGAAAAATCAAGTGAGAAAAGTGTGATTTGAGGTTAGATTAGGGTGGGATTTGAGTGATTTAGAGGGAGGGAGAAGAGAGAAGTCGAAGGGGAGAGAGAGAGAGGCTGGAGAAATAAGAGGGAAGTGAGGAGGGAGAGAGAGAGAAAAAAAAAAAAAAAAAAAACCCGGGCTTTGACTAAAATCGCGACGAGCGACCGGTCGCTTTACACAGAAACAAAATAACGTGAAAATCGCGACCGCGACCGGTCGCAAATTCGAAGCAACCGGTCGTTTTTACACAGAAACGAAAATTTTTATTTTTGCCAACTCGCGACCGGTCGCGGAACATGTACGACCGGTCGTTCGTGATTTTTTTTTTTTTTTTTTTAAATTTATTTTTATTTATTTATTTATTAAGAACTTACCTTCCCAACTCAGTTTCTCACCACAGCAGGTGCATCAATGAAGTGGAGCACTTCATCCTCTCGATTCAAAGCATTTTCATGGTAGATTTTCAACCTATGCCCATTTACTTTGAATTCCTTTCCTATGCCTATTGGTCGGATTTCAACTGCACCATAGGAAAAGACATTAGTAACTCACAACGGGCCAGCCCAGATGGGAACGAAGCTTACCTGGAAAGAGTTTGAACCTAGAGTTAAAGAGTAATACTCTTTGCCCTACTTCAAACGACTTTCTAATGATATGCTTATCATGAAACGCCTTTGCTTTTTCTTTGTAAATTTTTGCGTTCTCATAAGCATCATTGCGAAGCTCATCCAGTTCGCTCAGTTGTAACCTTCTGTGATCTCCTGCTTCCTTCATGTCGAAGTTGTACTTCTTGATTGCCCAAAGGGCCCTGTGTTCAAGCTCGCAGGTAGATGACAAGGTTTTCCAAAAATTAAGCGAAAAGGAGACATACCGATTGGAGTTTTGTAAGCAGTTCGGTATGCCCATAGAGCATCGTCAAGTCGCATAGACCAATCCTTTCTAGTAGGACCAACAGTTTTCTCCAATATATGCTTCACCTCTCTATTGGAAATCTCTACTTGCCCACTAGTTTGAGGGTGATAGGGGGTGGACACCTTGTGGGTTATGCCATACTTCTTGAGTAGGGTCTCAAATGATCGATTGCAAAAATGGGATCCTCCATCACTAATGATGGCCCTTGGTGTTCCAAACCTACAAAAGATATTAGCTCGAAGAAAGCTAAGAACAACTTTCGAATCATTAGATTTGGTTGGAATTGCTTCCACCCATTTTGAAACATAATCAACCGCAAGTAGAATAAAAAGATTTCCAAAAGATGAGGGAAATGGTCCCATGAAATCTATGCCCCAAACATCAAATATTTCAACAATTAGAATTGGGTTTAAAGGCATTTGATTTCGAGATGAAATGTTACCCATTCGTTGACACCTATCACAAGATAGACAGAATTGTGAGGCATCTTTGAACAAGCTTGGCCAAAAGAATCCACTTTGTAAAACTTTTAATGCTGTCTTTTTGGCTCCAAAGTGGCCACCACATGCATTCGAGTGACAGAATGTGAGTATAGACTGAAATTCGTTCTCGGGAACACATCGTCTAATCACGGAGTCCGAACAATACTTCCACAAATATGGGTCATCCCACACATAGGACTTGGTGGTTTTCAGTAATTTGTCCTTTTGACCTCTTGACAAGTCCCTTGGTATATTTCCTGTTGCAAGAAAATTGATAATGTCAGCATACCATGGGTCAAAAACTTGTAATGCAAAAAGTTGCTCATCAGGAAAGGATTCACGAAGAGGAAGAGTGTCTTCTTCGGTATTGGTGTTGGTGATCAATCGGCTAAGGTGGTCAGCTACCACATTCTCCGATCCCTTCTTATCCTTGATTTCTATATCAAATTCTTGGAGTAACAAAACCCATCGTATCAATCTTGGTTTTGCTTCCTTCTTTGCCAAGAGATATTTCAAAGCTGCATGATCAGTAAAAACAATTACTTTAGAGCCTATCAAATACGAACGAAACTTCTCTAAAGCAAAAATTACAGCTAGAAGCTCTTTCTCAGGAGTTGAATAGTTCAACTGAGCATCATTAAGGGTACGGCTTGCATAATATATGGCATGCAATCTCTTCTCAACTCTTTGTCCCAAAACAGCTCCAACTGCAAAATCAGATGCATCGCACATTAATTCAAAAGGTAAATTCCAATTTGGAGGCATAATGATAGGTGCAGTTGTGAGAAGAGTTTTGAGCCTTTGAAAAGCTGCCAAACATTCATCATTAAAATCAAAATTTGCATCTTTGGCAAGCAAGCTACACAATGGTCGAGAGATCTTAGAAAAATCTTTTATGAATCTTCTGTAGAACCCGGCATGTCCTAAGAAGGATCGGATCTCTTTCACTGATGTGGGAGGTGGCAAACCGCTTATTACGTCTACTTTGGCTTTGTCGACCTCAATGCCTTGACTGGAAATCACATGACCTAAAACAATTCCCTGTTGTACCATGAAATGACATTTTTCCCAATTGAGAATTAAGTTGCATTCCCGGCATCTTTGCAAAACTAAAGACAAGTTGTTAAGGCATGAATCAAATGAATGACCAAACACACTAAAATCATCCATGAATACTTCAATAAATTTTTCTACCATATCGGAGAAAATACTCATCATGCATCGTTGGAAGGTGGCCGGGGCATTACACAATCCAAATGGCATACGCCGGTAGGCGAAGGTGCCATAGGGACATGTGAATGTCGTCTTGTGTTGGTCTTCAGGAGCGATGGCAATTTGGTTGTATCCTGAATAGCCATCCAAAAAGCAGGTAGTAACTGTGACCTGCAAGTCTTTCAAGCATTTGGTCAATAAATGGTAATGGAAAATGATCTTTACGGGTGGCGGTATTTAATTTTCTATAATCTTTCCAAACCCACATTCTGTCCCGTTTTGACACGAGACGGAATAAGTTCATTTTCCTCATTTCTTACAACCGTTATTCCTGACTTTTTAGGAACCACTTGGACCGGGCTTACCCACTTGCTATCGGAAATAGGATAAATTATACCCACATCCAATAGTTTCAGGATTTCTTTTCGGACTACCTCTGTCATAATTGGATTTAGCCTACGTTGAGCATCTTTTGTGGGTTTGGAATCATCTTCCAATAAAATTCTGTGCATGCATCTTGTTGGGCTTATTCCCTTAATGTCCGCAATACTCCAACCAATTGCTCCCTTGTGTTCTACTAACACTCGCATCAACTTTTGTTCATTTTCCTCATTGAGATTGCTAGCAATAATCACGGGCAATGTCTCAGTTTCACCTAAATAAACATACTTCAAGTGGGATGGCAATGGTTTGAGCTCTAACTCAGGTGCCCTGTCAAGAGAAGGAACAAGCTTTTCAGTATTGACTGGCAAAGATATAAAATTAGGAGTGTACTTACGTGGTATGGCTGGACATGCATCAAGGAATTGCACAGCCTCAAGTAATTCATCGTCATCAATTTCAGCAACTTGAGGATTTTGTGTCAACACCTTTTCTAGTGAATCGGTACCATGAGTACTATTGAAAGTATTTTGCACCATTTGACACAATGTATCAATACGAAAACATTCATGTTCATCACTAGGGAGTTTGAAGGCATCAAATACATTGAACATTATCGTTTCCCCTTGAACTGTCATTGTCAATGTTCCTTTTCGAACACTGATCGTAGTATCTCCAGTGGCCATGAAAGGGCGGCCAAGAATCAATGGAAGATCCGCACCCGGAGTAGGAGCTTCTTCCATTTCTAGCACCAAAAAGTCAGCTGGTAAAATGAGATCATTTACTTTCACAAGTACATCTTCCAAGATTCCTCTTGGATATCTCACTGATCGGTCTGCCAATTGAATGCTGACAGAAGTTGGTTTAAGATCACCTAAATTAAGGGCTTCAAAAACAGAATAAGGCATTAGATTAATTGAAGCACCTAAATCAAGTAAAGCTTTTTCAAATAATTTATCACCAATAGTGCAAGGAATTGTAAAACTTCCTGGATCTTTTAATTTGGGAGGGAGCTTCCTTTGCAAAATAGCAGAAGCTCCTTCCGTTAGGGCAACTGTTTCATGATCTTGGAATCTCCTCTTGTTGGTACAAAGGTCCTTCAAGAACTTTGCATAACTTGGAATTTGCTTGATTGCATCCAAGAGAGGAATGTTGACTTGCACTTTTCTGAAGGTTTCCAATATTTCCTTGGCATGTTGAATTTTTTTGTAACTCATCAACCTGTGAGGAAAAGGAGCACGTGAGATATCTTCATTCAGTAGGTTCACGACTTACCTTCTCCTTTCTTGCCCTTCTTGCAAGTTCATGCTTTGGGATCCATTCGGATGAAGAAGCTGCATGTTTATCTTTCTCCTTGTTGGTTTCATCCTTTTTCTAGGCTCAGTCACTTGTTCAACCTGCATCTCATCATCATTTTGAATCACATTTTCAGAATTATCAACCTTACCAATTACCTTACCAGTTCTCAAGGTAACTGCTTGAACATGCTCACGCCCACTTGGATTAATCACTGGTTGGCTAGGCATCATACCAGGTTCCCTTTGACTCAAAGCTGTAGCAATTTGCCCCACTTGATTTTCTAGATTGGCAATGGCCTTATCCGTTTTCTGCATGTGGGTGTCATTCCTCTGCATATAGCCTTTTGTCTCAAGTGATGAAACTATCTGTGTTTCTAGCCATTGAAGCAACAAGTTCTTCCAAAGATTTTCCTGTAGATTGTGGGTGAGATGGATTTGAACTTGGTTGGTTCGGTGGTGGTTGTGGTGGATTGTAATAGTGCATTTGACCATGAGGTGGACGAGTATGTTGTTGGCCTTGAGGTGGTTGGGATGGCCCTTGTTGAACATTCGAATTGTCACTCCACCTGAAATTCGGATGATTTCTCCACCCGGATTGTATGTTTGTGAGAAAGGATCATTCTTAGGCCACTGATTTTTTCTGAAACGACCCCACTGCATTTGCTTCCTCATGTGCCAAGGGACAATCCTCAGTGTCATGACCAATTGTGGAGCAAAATGCACAAACCTTGGATGATCCTGGTGCCAATTTCTTCACCATATTGGTTAGGTTTGCAATCTGAGCTTCCATACTAGAAAGGGTACTTACATCATGGGACTCCCCTTTTCTGACTGGTTTTTGCCTTGAATTATATTGGCGAGCATTTGCAGCAATAAGCTCAAATATTGCTCGCACTTCTGTTGGAGTCTTGGTCATTATAGTTCCACCTGCAGCTGCATTCACATTACCTTGTTCCGCTTCAAAGAGTCCTTCATAGAAGTGTTGCATTAAAAGCCAAGCTTGTATGTTATGATGCGGACAAGTGATTAGGAGTTTCTTGAAACGGTCCAAATAATCCTGGAAGCTTTCTCCCGGCCTTTGCAGAATTCCTGTAATTTGACTTCGAATTTCATTTGTCCTTTGGGCTGGGAAGAAATGTTGCAAGAACTTTGAAGCAAGATCCGCCCATGTGGTGATGGAATTTGGAGGTAGATAGTGAAGCCATTCCTTTGCTGTATCTTTCAAACTAAATGAGAAAAGTCTCACTCTTACTTCGTCACTACTCATGCCTCTGATCTTTATTGTGGAACACACTTCCTCGAAGTCTAGGATATGTGCATTAGGATTTTCTCCAGGATTTCCCAAGAACTTAGGCAATATGTGTATCGTGCCCGGTTTCAACTCAAAGTTTTCCAAAGTGGTTGCGGGATATACTATGCAAGATGGTTGTCCAGTTGTTGGTGGTGAAGAGTATTCTTGCATAGTAAGTTCCGCATTAGCAGCTTCGGCTGCCATTGGTGAAGGTGGAGGTGACTCGACTTTTGGTGAGCTTGGTGATGATGAAAATGGTGAGAATGTGAGAGGCAATGGAGTAGACACAGCTATTCGGATGTTCCTTTCTCTCAAAGCTTGAGCTTGGATATCTT
The DNA here is from genome assembly GCA_018703695.1 of Prunus fruticosa. Taxonomy (NCBI): domain Eukaryota; kingdom Viridiplantae; phylum Streptophyta; class Magnoliopsida; order Rosales; family Rosaceae; genus Prunus; species Prunus fruticosa. The sequence continues at coordinate 4,946,953 of CM031918.1, forward strand.
CTATTGTGGAATCTAATGAAATATCAAAATTCAAAAAGGACATAAACAAAGTGTTCCTGCAATAAGAAGAAACAAAATCAAACTCAAATAAAATGAAACGACAAACAAAGAAAAAATGAAAATAAAATTAAGTACTCTAAATATACTCAAACAAAACATATAAGCAACCGTGCCAGTTCCCGGCAACGGCGCCAAAAATTGTTGCATTCCTAAGAGTACACAAATTAATGTGCAAACAACCAATTAAAAATACCCGCAAGTGCACGAGTCTATTGAAGTATAGATTATACAAGTACGGGTTCGATCCCACGAAGAACTTGTCGGTTTCCTATAAGTTCTAATTCGAGTACAAAGAGAACACTTATTTAACACACCACAAATGCAAAATGGAAATTAAAAATGAGTAAAGAAATGTAAAAGAAACAAACAAAACAAAAGAAGAAAATGTGCTGTGAACAGTACCAGAGACCGGTCGTTGGATGTAAAGCGACCGGTCGTTTTTCAGAGAATCGAAATTCAGAAATATATGACGAGCGACCGGTCGTTTGATACTTGCGACCGGTCGTGAACACTGACTAGCGACCGGTCGTTGGCTGAAAGCGACCGGTCGTTTTTTCACAGAATTGAAAATTGAGAATTGTGTGTTGAGCGACCGGTCGTTGAGACGCTCAGCGACCGGTCGTTTTTTTCCAGAATCGTTTTTTTCTCTTTTTTTCAATTCCGACCTCTGTTCAGTTTTCGACCTATAACTTTCCAACCGTACGTCCAAAATTTACGTTCTTTATATGGTTGGATTCAGCACAGAAAATGCAAAAACACAACGCGGACCAAAAGTCCAAAACAATTACAAAAAAAATAAAATTCAGTAACAAAGACACATAACGTGTCGAACACGCAACTCACACACACATTTTGGGGGGGGGGGTTTTGATTTGGTTCAAGTGATCTATTTCTATTGCATGTAAGTAAATGGACTTCAAATTTAAAGGAGAATGGCAGAGATGAATTATTAAGATGTGAAATCAAAATGTAACAAACACTAGGGTTTCGAATCCACCCTAAACAATTCTACCTATGTTCATAAATACTCAAGTGATGAACTCTAAACATGTTGATGAAGATGTTCGCAATCAAGACCATGGTTCGTGGCTCAAGACGCATTGATTCTCTCTAATGTATGTAAAGTGCATGGTTCGTGCTACAATACTTGTGCCCTCCCCATAACCGAACCTAGGTATGGTTCGTACTTCGATTCAATTACAAGGAGAACCCATTAAGTTCAAAGAGAATATGAACATCACAAGAATCCTAATAGCATGGTGTTTACATTAGGTATTCAAGAAACCAATTCACATGGATGATTCTTACTTCATCCATTTATTGCTTAGGATAACATGAAGATACACATAACCCCAACAATCTCAAGAAGCATGCTTTCAAAGGTGATCAATCAAAGAAAAACACACATCAAGGATAGATTAATTTGGTGAATTGGAATTCATCAACAATATCCAGAAATTCATACACTCAAACATCAAAACAATAAGGTAATCATGTTTAGGGCTTCAACCTAAGCCCTAGCTATGGAGTTTAGTTGCTCATACTTATTCCAAATACAAAATCAAAATGAAAATAGAAAGAGTTTACAGATTTTCAGAAAATGATGAAAGCTTCAAGATCATCAATGGTGGAAGTCTTCTTCTCCACTTTTCTTGGCTGCACCTTGGCTTCCTCCAAGCTCCAAACTCTCTAAAATCTGCTCTCAATCTCTGCAATGATAGAAATGAATGATACGTTGCTTAGCTGCTGCCCTTCCAATCTGCCCAAAGTCAATTGATTCCTCTCTATGCTCCTCTCTCTCCTCCTTTCATCATGGCACACTTTTGCCTTTGTTTTCTTGTCTCCTCTCATGATGAAGTTTTGTCCTCACAAATATACTCTCAGAAAATTCCACTTAACTAAAGTAAATTATTGTTACCAAATGGCATGGTAACAAGTAGAAGTAAGATCACACTAAGTGGAGGTGAAAACTGGCCAAGTCGGATTTCCAGAGCTGTGGTAACATGCTGGATTGGTTGGATAGGCAATACTTATCCAATGGAGCTCAAATTTGGATATGTCGTAGTCAACATCCATTGGAACAAGTTTCATGAAGATCTTCACCTCATCCGAGCACCGGAGCATGCTGATCCGAGGCCAAGAAGTTGACCTACGAAAATGACCAAAAACAGAATTTATCACTAATAATGCACTTTTAGCTCATTTTCATTATAACCAAGGTAAAACCTATTAAAACACAAAAAAGAAGTAAAAAGCTATAAAATGTCAAGAACTAACTCAAAATAAGAGGTGAATAACATGAAAAATCATGTGTAAAAATGAACCGAACAAGCTGCTTCACTAAGGGTGGAAGGGAAGAGGAGGCACATGCCTTCGTCACTGAGGCCTTTGCATCCAAGGGTGGACTGGAAGGAGTGGATATGGGTGAGGGGATCCTCCGTGCCAGTATAGAAGGCAATACGAAGTGGTTGAATATCCTTCTCCTGATGGTAGTCGAGGATACGCTGAGTGAAGGATCCGGGGCGTGGTTTCGCCCAGGAGGGGCTGGTGGCTGCGATGCTGTTCGCTCTCCAGGCGTCGAACCTTCTCAAAGAGGAGGCGCATGGCTGGGTCAGCATGCAGAAGGGCGTTGGGTGCCGAAGACCTGTAGGGTTGGGTAGGTGGGGTTGGGTGGTCTTCCCAGCCCTCGAAATCTTCGAAGTCATGGATCTCCCAGTCGTCATGGTTGTAAGGTTCCCAATCGTCCGAGTCCCCGACCTCTTCCGTGGTGGTTATACGGGTAGGCTTCGGCAAGGGCCCAAGTTGAGTTGCCTTTGGGTGGTGAAGGTCTACATTAATTTGGATTGGGTCTGGTCGACGCTCCGAGATTCGGTGTCTACAATCCCTATAGACTTTAGCTCGGGCGTTGGGTTGGCCTTTTGGTGGGGGAACATGGAGAAATTTTGACTTTGTGGTCTCTGGGTGGAGAGGACCCTTGCCTTTGTCAGGCCTATCTTGAATGGGAGCGCTATGACGGGAGGTAAGTGGATGGTTCAGTTGGGTGTGCCCAATGTCCTGGGTGTGGTCTTCCTGGGCGACCTGGTGGCCTTTGCCCTCCATGCTGTGTTTCAGGGCCCGGCAATCATGTTCCAGTTCCACATTTTGGCGCGAAGGTGTTCGTAGTTCTCGGACATCTTCGCGACGCGGCACGGAGGCGCTCCACCTCGGCCTGGAGATTTCCTTCTGCCGAAGGTTTCCTTCGGGAGGACTCCCCATGAGGGGTGTGGCGCTGGGTATCGATGCTTTCCTCACTCGGCATACCAGAATGTGGGGTGAAGAAGAGGCGGCGAGGCTTGATGGGAGAAGGAGCCAGCGGAGCTGGTAGAGGGAGTTGGGATTCAAAAGTCGATTCCCACGGACGGCGCCAAACCGCCGATGCTCTTTTTAGGAGAGGATCAACTTAGAGAGAAAGGGGTTGTCTTCAACAGGGAGAATGGCTAGGACCTTCGGTAGCTGGGTACCCTGCAGAAGACAAAACAGGAGAAGCAGTCGTCAAGTCTCGGACACCGGTGTGGTGCCAGCCGAAGGCTCTCCGATGCTTGAGTCAGCTATAAGTGGTAACTTTGGGAGGAGTAACGGTAAAAGTGAGAAATTACCTTCCCCTTCTCTTGAATACTATTCCCTATTTATAGGGAGGTAGAAATGAGAAGTTTGCACACAGTTCTGATGTGGGACTTTGCCAATCGTTGTGGTGGTGACACGTGTCCTTGGAGACTAGTTCGGGTCGGGAGCTTCGGCAAGTGTTGGTTGCATTGGGAGGGTGTCTTTCTTCGGCAGGGAAGAAGGTGTGTCTGCCTTGGTGCTGGTCGCTTTGGTGCTAGGTATGCTCGGTTGATTATGGTGTAAACAAGTTGTTGAGAAGAAAGTGAGGCACTTTATTTTGATAAGGAGAGAGTGAAACACTGAGCTAAAGAGGAAGGAGTTTTTGAAAATATTAATGTCAAAATATAGTTTTTTATATAATATTTTAATGTTTTTTGGACTTGTATTGTAGGCAAGTCCACGTAATGCCTTTGTTTGACAAAGCCATGTGAAAGAATGGTTGGCTTCGATTGGCACAACGAGAAAGAAGAGGAGAGAGACGCATAATAAATAAATTCGGTCGGTATTCAAAACTGCATGTTTTAAATAATTCAAACCGCAACTGCATACCGCATCTTGCGGTTGGTACAAAACCGCAAATTGCGGTTGGTATTTCGCAATTAGCAATTCACTTTCAGTATATTTACGGTTGGTTTTTGCAATTTTGCGGTATTTTGGTGCAAAATACCACCCCTAGGGACCAGTGTGATCCCGGGCCCCCACATGTATATGTATATTATTTCAAATACTTTACGTTTTAATATGTACCCACATGTGTTGTGGTGGACCTATTAAGGCACAAGGAGGCGCTTCAAATTGCCTCTTTGCTCAGTTGGTGATGGTGCACTCCACGTGTATAGATTACCTTATTTCCATTTTCAGCATTGAAGTAAATATCTTTATCCTTTTACTTTCATTTATTTTTATATTACTCCATTTACTTAAGTTTACAATGTAAATAAGGAAGTACCCCTTATTTGGATTCAAATAAAAATACTAGAAAATCTCCACCAAATCAAAATATGAAAAATCAGTTTTAGTGCAAAATACGATTTAGGCTAAAAATGATGGCTCATTAAGTCAATATATACTTCATACTAAAATCCCATAAAATCAAGTTTTCTTATTTGATGTGTAAGGAATAAAAGCCGCAAAAAATTATCTTGAGAAAATGATTATTCCAAAAAACCATTTTTCATACTTTGTCAGTATTTTTACATAAAACATTTTTTCATGTAAGATATGAATGCATGAAGGGACCTAAGGTCAATCTAGGTAAAAAACCTTAGATGTTCAATCCACAAAGAGTTTTTAGCCTTTCAAAATTGCACTTCGGCTAAAAAATTCATGGGTTAGCTAGTGCATGTGGCCCTACCTAGTGAAAACCCACATCTCCTTCGATACTTGCAAATCCATTACCAAAAAGTTTAATATAACTACTAAAATTATCTTACATTTTTTTTTACACAAACCTTAAAAATAGTCTTTTTCACCCTCCTTTATTAGTGAAATCCTCCAGAATTTACCCCTCCTCTTAGAACTAGGTTTTTGAGTTTTTCTCTTAAACTCCATATGATATTTCTCTCCACTTATCGTTTTTTTTAGTTTGTGAAATTTTGATTTTTTTCTTTCTATTGGGTTTAATGGGGGGAAAAGCTTTATAGATTTGCTAAATCGCTACTCTTTGTCTATCTCTTGCAATTTTTCTTGCTTAGAATGTATTTGTCTATCCCTTTATCGAGGACAATTATGATTGCAACCAATAAGCAATATAATTCTTGACATATGTGATATATATGTGATACATATATACTATTTTTCATATGTATTGTGAGTTCGAATTTTTTATTCTTTATAATTTGTAAGAGGCCCTTACGCATATGAAATTCTGGCTTTGCCAATGTATATATATATATATGAAAAAATAATTATACGTTAAGATGCAAATATTGCCATAATTATATATATATTTACACATTTATATATTTAGAGAGAGAGAGAGAGAGAGAGAGTTCGTAAGCTACTTTGTTGGCCTTTAATTCTTGTCTCCAACTTCCCAAGCCATAGGCCTTTAATTTATTATATAATTACATACATACATAGAGTATAATATGCAATATATATTGCTCACAGCCATTTTATCATTCATATCCAATTTGGCCCAAGTTTGAGAATACCAAGGTAAACCCACGTGGGTCCTCTCATGCCCAAAACAAACTCTTCAGCCAAGACTTTCATTCTCTAGCCAACCCAAAACCTCAACCAACTCAAAACCCCAGTCACGCTGAAACTTCAGCCTTGCCAGAATTCCAACCGTGCTAGAACTCCAGCCGTGAGTCGTTGAGAGGAGATCCCGGCCAACTTGCGAGGCAACAGCCCATCCTGGAAAAACTTTGGCCGCCTTGTAGGATAAGGTCTGGTTGGGATTTTGCGGAGAAGGTGCTCGGGTTTGCAAGGTAAAGATCCAGGCAGACCACCCTGGCCATTTTTTGAGGTTAGCTAGAAACCCAGCCCGGCTGTGCAAAGAGGAAAACCCCCAGCCGCCTGGCCTTGCTTTGGCTAGAAGGTTCGGTCGGCTGTTGCGAGGAGAAGGCCCAGATTGCGAGAGTCAATTGGAAACCCAGTCGTTTGCAAGAGTTGGCTGGAAACCCAGCCCAGATTTTGTGAGGAGTTGGCTAGCAAAAAGGTTTCACAAGTGGCTGGTGAGACAACTCCAAATCTTGAATTTACTTAACTGATCATTCATCCCAAACCCAACTAGTTGGATTTTATTTATTTATTGCTATTTGTTTATTAGCTAGGCCCCTTGGAATTAGAGACCACTTGACTTGGTTGGAATTGGAGCCACTTGACTTGGCTAGAATTGAGAACACTTGACTTGGTTGGAATTGGAGACCTCATCCAAACATTGCCCCCTTGATTCCTTGATCTTCGATTGGTGAAACGGTAAGTAAATCAAAATTCTTACTACTTTTTAGTTTTATCCAAATGTTTCAACTTCATGCTTTACTGTAGCAATTTATGGTGTTTGAATTAAATTGATGTTTAGGGAGATACCCTGATCAGTTTTTGAGAGACCTTTGAACTTCATAACCGTTAGAAAACCTAGGCATTATAAATACCAATTTGCCTCCAAATATTTCTCCATAATCAAAACTCCATTGCCATTGCTCTTAGAAAACTCTCTCCCACCAAACCTAAATTTTGCTTCCTAGATTCATCATTTGATAGGCCAAAAACCATTCAAATCATCACCAAATTCGTTATTTTGTGAATTTTCAAGTATGTTGAACTCTTTTCTGGTTGATATTGTTGTGATTTTGATGAATGGTGACCATTGGAAGCCTATTTTTTAAAATTTTGAAAGTTTGAATGTTCTTCATGTTCTGGGCAAATTTTGCTTTTTGCCACTATATTTTCCTTGATTCAAATAATACATATGTTTGTAGGATGGATCTAAAGCAGAAGTCCATCATCTCTCACTTGGCCAAATTGAGGAAGGCCATGGCTGAAAGTGAACAAAAACCCGAAGAAGCATACACCATCAAATTCCAAGGTGATGTCCTAAGATACGTTCTTGGCCCTTTGTACCCGCTTCAACCTTCAAATGAAGTGGTTAAGATTTGGGCCGAGCAAAGTGATAATCCTCCACCTTTCACCATGGAGTTTGATTGGAAATCAACTTGGGAAGCTCTTCGACCTTTCAAAGGTTGGCCATGCAAAACTTCTAAAGTTGACCATGTGGCTAGGAAGAAGTCCAAAGTCAAGAAACCCAACCCAATGGCTGACGTTGATCTGAAGAAAAGTTGGTATGATTGGTATAGAGCTTTGGAACCAAAACTGAAGACTTCTTGGCAAAAAAGTGGGATCTAAGATGTCTTGGCTCTTTGGGCCTCCAAGGACTTTCCTTGTGATCGTTCACTCATCATCGCATGCCTATGCTTTTGGTCATCCTCCGCCAACTGCATGAGGTTACGGTTTGGGATGATGAACCCCACTCTACTTGATCTGGCCGTTATCGCCGGCCTTCGTCCAAACTGTGTGGTTTATTCAGCAACTGACCTCCGGAAACCCCTTTTGAAGCCGGACTATGACAAGCCTAACAAGAATTTCATCAACTAGATCAAGACCCGCTTTGGCTATACCAGGTCATCCTTCGGAGCTCCGATAGGTTCAACAAATGGTGTATTTTACACAGAGCATGTAGCCTTTCTTTAGATGTGGCTATACAAATTCTTGACTTGCTCAAATTCTAGCCAAGTCACCAAATAAGTCCAACCTTTGGCTGAAGCTCTTGCAGATGGCCAAGCAGTGGCCTTGGGTCCCATCTTTTTTGCCTACCTTTACAGATGCCTTCATGATATTATTTTGCCTAAACCCATGTCATGCAATGCTTTAGGCTCGATTTGGCTTTCCCAATAGTGCCTCCAAGTTTACTTCCCAGAGTTGGGTCCAACCAACGTCACATTTCACTTCTAGGAAAATCGATTGCTAGCCTCCCCTTGCCCAAGCACCATGTTAAGGATTGCTTCCGATTTTTCTACGGTTACTTGTAGAAGTCACCTAGTGACTTATCCATGTGCTTAGATCGTCGTTACCCGGGTTATTTGGCTTTGGACCTTGCCAGCGTTCCTACATTGGAGATCAAAGAAGAATGATGAGAATTTTGGGCAAGTATCTTAATCAGTTCGAGATCTTTCTTGTGGCCTTGCATTAAACAAAGGGAACCATTACCCTTGCGACTCCGAGGTTTACTATCCTGCCGCCTTTGGTTGTCAGAATGAGTTTTATTTAGGGTGTTCTATCTCCCATGGTTGACTCTCACAACCATTTTTCCTCATGAAGAGTATATCTTAGGGAAGTAAGCAAGGTGAATTCTGTGGTAAACTTTAATTGTGAGTTGGTCAAAGTTGTCAACTTCCAAACCCTTTACCTCAAATTCAGCTTCACCGAACTCTGCAAGGCTTGGTGGGGGAAAATGTTAGACACTTGGTTTTCCGAACCTTCTGAAGTCCATATGGAAAGGATCTTCTGGGGTTGTGCTTGCTTTCCCACCTAGCGTGCCAAATTATGTTACCCTATTTTTGGCCGAGGTGGTCGACAGGATGAACTTTTGGTCCTTCTTCTCTTGGATTGCGTAGGCGTGCCACCACCAAGCCACTGATTGGCTTGAATGGAAAAAGTTGGATTGTTGTATTCGTGCTTCTGACTTCTAACCAGCCGATTGATCGACCAAGCAAGGAACCTTATCTTGGCCTAGGTTTTTTCACTTCCTCAGGGTTGAGGATGGTTAGGTTTCGTATAGGTATTTTAGTATTTTTTTAGATTTAATGATAATGATGCAAATTAAATTAAAAGATGCGATTAAACTTAAAGACAAGAATTAAAGTGCGGTAAAGTAAATCAAAGCGATGAACAAACGTAAATTAAATGAAAGAACGAAATAAGAACGATATAAACGTTAAAGGCAATAAAATAAAGCAATCTGAAATTAAATTAAACTTAAAGAAAATTCGATAACAGTTAAAAGGAAATCGATAAAATTGAATCTTAAAACAATGTAATGGAAAATGCAAGAAATTAAACTTACACTAACAAAAGTGAAGAACTGATTTAATCTACTTGCTTGGAAAATAAAAACCTAGTCTAGAGATAGAAAAGTGAAAGACAAATAGTAGGTATTTGTGTCTGATGTCCGGGGTCATTTGCTCTTTGTCTAATATAGTTTATATAGGGGCATTCGTCAACCCATTGGCTGGCCATTAAATGGCCCAAGGTCAACTTCGTTCAAAATCTTTCCTTGTGTGGCTTCCTAAATTTGCTGAATTGATTCGAATGAGATCATTGGATTGCAAATATGATCACTTGATTCTCTCCTCCTTAGGAATGTTCCAAATTGACATCACTCTCTTTGATCGCTTCCTTTAGATGGATCTTGTCAAGTGTATGAAAATATCCGGAGGTTTTGGGCCTACTTCCGCGAGTCAGGCTTAGACCTCTGAGGACTTGGGCTTGACATCTGGTGAGACATTGTAGCTTCCAAAGTCTCTAGTCGTGACTAAAAGAAATTAACCGATGTTGGGGTGGCATGAGAGGCCAATGAATTGCGTGAGTTGTATGACCAACTTGTGACGTCCCACAAAATCTTTGAATTTAGAAAACACTTAATATACCAATTTTGATAAAACTACATATATAATAATTAATAATTATATATGTAAGCCATGAAAAGCTTATTAATAACGCCCATGCCATAATATTTCTTGTGTATATGTATATATTCTTGATCTGATAATCATCTAACTTGGCCATCCAATTTGGCCATTGTTTTTGGCTGGGGCAAGTTACTAGGCTACAAAGAACTTTTGAATTACTTTCATAAGGTGCGTTCTAGACACCACTTCTATCATTTTGAATTTAGAGCATTCTCAAGTCACAAAACCATTGCCCAAAACCAAGGACCATCTTTGGCTTCCAAACTCTTGCCCGCCTTGGAATTGTCAAAGTGACCTACATGGGTCTTACTTGACAACTCTCCCAATCAAGTCTTTGACTTGGTTTCAGCCAACTATTTGGCCATCCTTACAGCCAACTCATTGGCCATCCTTACAGCCAACTCATTGGCCATCCTCACAACCAGTGTCTAAAAAATCGATATTATCGCGAAATATCGGACGATAATATCGTTTTTTTTGCAAGCCGATATTCTGGGAACAACCCAAGTATATTTCGTCCAAATATCGAAATTGTCGCCGAAAATATCGCCGATATATCGCTCCAGATATTATCGAGCAACATCAACACACAAACGGTGATAATATCGAGATCTCGCGGCTAGCAATTCGATCGGAGACTTGCTACTAGCCTTTGTGTCACCGAGAACCCATACCCACCAAAGCTTGACATCAAGGGTCTGATTTGCATTTTCCACTTCAAGGATATGGAGATAGAGAGTTATCCAAAAAAACAAAAACAAAAAAGATGAAAGGAGATGGAGTCGGGCAGATTTGGGTAGTAGAGTGGATCTAATCTGATTTGGAGAAAGAAGGCTTGAATAGAAGCAAGGATGGGTTAGAGAGGAAAGAAGAAGAAGAAAAAAGGATAAGAGAGTGTCGGCACAAAGAAGAGAGGCAAGAAGGAAAAAAAAGAAAAGAAAAAAAGAGAGGTAAAGGAAAGATGGGAGTGGCGGCTGAGTTAAGAAAGTAGGGTTAGGTTTTTCTTTTGGGGTTCTTTAACCCCCTTCTCTCATAAAAAAAGAAAAAGAAAGTAGGGTTATTATTATTAATTGGATTTGGGTTATTAATTAGGTTATTTGGCATTTGAGATGCTGGCATATTAAGTCTTTTGTTTTTCTGTTTTTGTTAGAAATGTTATATAAATAGTATTTTATGATTTTTTATGTAACTTTTATTTATTAAATCTTATTTCATCTTTAAAAAAAAATTATGAACATTTTAAAGGAAATAGTAGTATAGTAGATAAAAGAATCTTGAGAAGAAAATAAAATGTGTCCAGTCACAATTGATATGTAGTTTATAATCACAAATAACCATTCCTTTTGTTGTGAATTTCTTTTGTTTGGGGCCTAGATGTGGGGTGTACAGAAACAAATCACCATTCCTTTTGTTGTGAATTTCTTTTGATTATGGTGTGTTTAATCTTTTTTCATTAATTACTATATATTTTCTACACTCACAGTGTTTGCCAGCTCGCTATATAATCAACTTAAATCAGTTAAATCCATCATGTAATGCATTTCCTTCCAACTTTTTATGATAAACTAATAGATAATTGCCTAAATAAACATCCTACAAAGTTTCAATAAAAATTTCCAAGTTTTTTTTACAATTTCCGTGATTTTTATTCAATTTTTATGGATATCGATAATATCCCGATATTTCCATCAAAATTTCCGTGTTTTTGGCCTACCGATATTTTCGATACAACCGATATTTAAGACCTTGCTCACAACCAACTCATCGACATGTTCTTCCAGCTAGCTTTTATAAAGCCATTCTTTCAACCAAGTTCAAAACGTCATTTTGGTTTATATATATATAATAGAAATAAGCAAATCTTTACTTCTATTTAATACTTTTATTGGGTCTTCAAATCTCCTTCAACAAACTTCTCTCACTCTTTCAACAGCCTCAGCCGTCATGCCACTCTAATCTACCCACAAGATTTGCGTAATTTCTATATCTAAGAGATGGGTTGTGTCACAACCACAACATATTGAAGGTGAAGTTCAACAATGACTTTCTCTACCTTAACCCCAATCTTCTCCTCTTTCTTTATTCCACTCTTCTCTTTGTCATTTATTTATATGTCATTTCTTGCAGAAGACCTTGATTCTTGACAAGAATGTAGAAATCCAAGAAGACCAAAAGACTTGGCTGCTTTTCTCCATAAAGTAGCTGGTGAGAATCCTACATCCCTTTGACCCCTTAATTGACCCCAAGCCATGTTTGTGGGTTTTATCATTCAATTAATTTATTATTTGGTTATTACTATTATAAATAACAATATCTTTGTTTTGGCTAGGCCTTTGGGTTTCTTCTTGACTTAGTTTGAGATTGGTTCTCCTTGACTTGGTTTGAGATTGGAGACCACTTGACTTGGTTTGAGATTGGGTCTTCTCAACTTGGGTTGGAATTGAAGACCACACCCAAACATTCCTCCTTGATTCCTTGGCCTTCTATTGGTGGAAGGTAAGTAAATCAAAAGTTTTCTTCGGATGTTTCAACTTCATGCTTTACTGTAGTAATTTATGGTGTTTGAACTAAATTGAATTTTAGGGAGATACCCTAATCAATTTTTGAGAGACCTTTGAATTTCTTAACCGTTAGAAAACCTAGGCATTATAAATACCATTTTGCCTCCAAATGTTTCTCCATAATAAAAAAACTCAATTGCCATTGCTCTTAGAAAATGCTCTCTCACCAAACCTAAACTTTGCTTCCTAGATTCACCATTTGATATGCCAAAAACCATTCAAATCATCACCAAATCCTTTATTTTGCTAGTTTTCAAGTATGTTGTACTCTATTCCGGTTGATATTGTTGTGATTTTAATGAATGGTGGCCATTGGAAGCTTATTTTTTAAACTTTTGAAAGTTTGAATGTTCTTCATGTTCTTGGCAAATTTTGCCTTTTTTGCTACTATATTTTTCTTGATTCAAATAATACTTGTGTTTGTAAGATGGATACAAAGCTGAAGTCCATCATCTCTCACTTGGCCAAGTTAAGGAAGGCCATGGCTGAAAGTGAACAAAAACCCGAAGAAGCCTATGCCATCAAATTCCAAGGTGATGTCCACAGATATGTTCTTGGCCCTTTGTACCCACTTCAACCTCTAGATGAAGTGGTGATGATTTGGGTCAAGCAAAGTGATAATCCTCTGCCTTTCACCATGGAGTTGGGTCCAGGCAACGACACATTCCGGGGTGACTCGCTTCTAGGAAAATTGATTGCTAGCCTACCCTTGCCCAAGCACCATATTGAGGATTTCTCCCGATTTTTCTACGGATGCTTGCAGAGGTCACCTAGTGACTTATCCATGTGCTTAGATCACGTTACCCGAATTATTTGGCTTTGGACCTTGCCAGCATCCCCACATTGGAGACCAAAGAAGAACGACGAGAACTTTGGGCAAGTATCTTAATCAGTTCGAGATCTTCCTTATGGCCTTGCATTGAACAAAGGGAACCATATTACACTCTATGTATGTATGTAATTATATAATAAATTAAAGCCATTTTATCATTCATATCCAATTTGGCCCAAGTTTGAGAATACCAAGGTAAACCCACGTGGGTCCTCACATGCCCAAAACCAACTCTTCAACCAAGACTTTCATTCTCTAGCCAATTCTAAACCTCAACCAACTCAAAACCCCAACCACACCCAAACTTCAGCCATGCCAGGAATTCTAGTCGTGCTAGAACTCCAGTCGTGGGTCCTTGAGAGGAGATCTCCACCAACTTGCGAGGCAGGAGCCTATACTAGAAAAACTTTGGCCGCCTGGTAGGAGAAGGTTCGGTTGGGATTTTGGGGAGAAGGCGCTCGAGTTTGCAAGGTAAAGATTCGGCAGTCCACCCTGGCCATTTTTTGAGGTTAGCTAGAAACCCAGCCCGGTTGTGCAAGGAGGAAAACCCCTAGCCGCTTGTCCTTGCTTTGGCTGGAAGGTCCAATCGGCTGTTGCGAGGAGAATGCCCGGATTTTGAGAGTCAACTGGAAACCCAATCGTTCCAGGAGTTGGCTGGAAACCCAACCTGAATTTTGTGAGGAGTTGGCTGGAAAAAAGGTTTTGCAAGGGGCTAGTGAGACAACTCCAAATCTTGAATTTACTTAACTGATCATTTATTTCAAACCCAACTAGTTTGATTTTATTTATTTATTGGTATTTGTTTATTGGCTTGGCCCCTTGGAATTGGAGACCACTTGACTTGGTTTGAGATTGGAACCACTTGACTTGGTTGGAATTGGAGATCTCATCCAAACAATTCCATTTGGTGTTTGAGTTTCTTTTCATCTTTGACCATTTGGAATTTTCAATCTTTCACGTGTGCAGGCTTGATATTGATAAAATCTTGTTTTGCATTACCATGCTTCAAGAAAACAAATCATCTTTCGAGCATAAGATGAGATGATATTTGATTCCAACTATTAATAATTAAAGGGTATTTTATGAATAATGGTGGGTGGAAAGATAGGATTGTGATTTTTCAAATTTATATGGTAGGTGGGTAAATAGGACAACAAGTGTAAATAGCAACTCTCAATTTTTTAATAACTAAATTACTAAAATACCCATGTCACATTAGCAATTTAACGATGTTACTGAGAAAATTGACAGAATGGGTGAACACGGGACACAAATGAAAACACATGAAGCACATTGATCCAATCAAAGATATAAAGGGAAAATTAAGATTTTCGGCAAAGCATATAGGGCATATCAATAAATAACCCAATTATTTTTGCTCATTTGTGAGAGGGACAGCGAATGGCATTATTAATATTATCTTTAAGCCGGTTAAGTTTCTTTTTTGGCAAAAGGTCACTTTCGGTCCCTGTGAGTTTCCCGTTTTTAACACTTTGGTCCCTGTAGTTTCAATTTGGTCAATTTTACCCCTGGTACTTTCAATTTCGAGCAATTTAAGGACAATCGATATTTTCTGTCAAATTTCTTTAACGTCCGTCATCTTTTGGTCACGTGCCCCTCACGTGGAGGGGCAATTTCGTCAAAATCGTGCCACCTAAAAGCTGCCCTCTCTCTTTCTTCTTCAGGACCCCCAAAAAAAAAAAAACTGCGGGTTTCTCTATTACACTGAAGTTGCGACTTTGGGCAGAGTACAGTTTAGGGTTTGGATATCAATTTCGAAACAAGACGCTATTTTGCTGGATTTAGACTTTCACACCATCAACAATGAAGAAGAGAGGTGAAGGAAGTGGATGCTGGAATAAACAAGGTGAGAGCTCGATTTTAAAATTAGGTTCAAGTTGGTTTGGGATCTTTATTCAATTGTTTGGGGCTTTCAATATTCCAAGTTGTTTAGGCTTTCAATGCATTCTTTATTGAATTGTTTTGGTGAGTTAGTGCTAGCGTTGTGGTGGCGTTGTCATATTCTGATTTTTTTGCTTTGTCAGATTCTAGTTTTGAAAAGGCGTAGTGTACTGGGTTAGGACTTGTCTCTTAGTGGAATGGTTGCTGGAAAAAGTTAAGACTTTAGGAAGTAAATGAATAAATATGGTATTTGTATTTGTCGTGGTCCCCCCTTATTTGCATAAAGTTCCTCCTGTTTGCATTAAGTGTACGAGATACATGCATTTCAATTATATAAACGTTGTTTCTGTCAAATTTTTCAGACATTGGGCTACCCCAATTTCCTTATATTGGAGCATTTGATGAGGTCCCAGATGAGTTTTTTGATGAGCTTTTTAGTCAACAATCACAGGTTACTCAAGTCAATGTACAAGTGGGGAATGAAAATGTAGGAACTGTGGAGGTCCCTGTGCATTCTCAAATTGCTGAGAATGTTGTTCATGAAGAGGATAGAGAAAAGGAGAGTAGTGAAGAAGAGGGTATTGAAGAAGAGGGTAGTGAAGAAGAGGACAGTGAAGAAGACACTTATGTTGAGGGTAGGAGGTGGAGAATAGAGGACAGTGGTGATGAGTCAGATAAGGAAATCTATGAAACTGACAATGACGCTGCCCTAGATGACAATGACTTGTTTGATGCAAATATACAGTCCAAATTTGGAGGAGTAGGAAATACTTATCTGCCTAAGGATTTTGTGGCTTTTGAGGATGAAGAAGACAGTGATGGTAACAACTAGAGAAAGGATTTCACTCTCCTAACAATTCTTCAAGTGAGGAAGGTGAAAGGAGGAGGAAATATCCAGAGTTTTGCAAGTCTGACTTGAATAACCCTAAGTTTGAAAAGGGAATGTTATTTGGAAGCAAGGAAGACTTGAAAACAGCTTTGAAGAATTATTCAGTGATGGGCAACTATGCAATTAAATTTGTGAAAAATGATAAGAGGAGGCTCACTGCGAAGTGTAAAAACTGCACTTGGATGTTGCATGCTTCAGTTATGCAACTAGGGCAAACCCTGCAGATCAAGAGCTTTAATGATAAGCATACTTGCTTGCGAACTCCTACTAACCCACATGTCAACTGTGTGTATATTGCTAAAAAATATTTAGGTCGTATCATGGATGAGCCTGAGATAAAGTTAAAGAATTTAAGGAAGGCGGTGAAGAGGGATTTAGGGTATAATGTATCACAAAGTCAGTGAAATGGAGAAGATATTGAAATGGAGAAGGGAGTTTATGCAAATGGTACCAAGCTCAAGAGGTTTGGGACTGTGACTTGCAGCAAGTGTTGGAAAAAAGGTCACAACAAGAGGAATTGCTCCAATCAACCACAAGACCCTCCATTTGGTACTTACATTGATAAAAGATGGGGTCTTCCCACCTCTTTGAAGAAAAGGAGACCTAATACCTCCACAAATGTGCAATATGGTTTTCCAATAAATGTAGCTGTTGATGTGCAATCTCGTTCAACTATTGTGGCATCTCCTGCAATCAATGTAGCTGTTAACGTGCAATCAAGGCAAGTGGTTGCACCTGCTAATGCACAAAGAAAAAAACTCCCTGTATGTATTTTTTTCATAATTAATGTCATTATTAATTTTACAAGTTTATTCCTTCAACAATGATTCCACAAGTTTATTCCTATGCAGAGTAAAGAGAAGGTCAACTGTTAATCCACCAAACTCATTCAATCCACCAAGGACAAGCTGCTCCAAGAAGTGAATGGTTGATCCAGACTCATTTTGTTGTGAAAGCAAACACTAAAGTTGGGTTGGAATGAAGTTGTGAATGAAGACAATATGATTTTGGAGATGAATATTTTGTTTAGAAACTGTGTTTGCATTCAAAACATGATGAATATTTTGTTAATTTGAGATGAATATTTTGTTATGAAGTTGTGAATGTAGACAATGAATTTGGATATGAATATTCCGTTATGAAGTTGGAGATAAATATTCTGTATGTAGCAGCTTTCAATTTTTGTATGTAACAGCTTTCAATTTCTGCATGAATATTTGGTCATGAATCGCAGATTTTTTTCCTTCAGTTTGTTTATTTGTACTTTCTTCCAAAACAAGGATATGATGATTGATTATTACAAATGAAAATCATATGTAAAATGGGTAGGTAAATCATATTTATTTATCAATCACAGATTTCATGGGAACACTGCACCCATCCACTAATTCTTTATTTTTCTACACTCTCCGTCCCCTGTCTTTATATTTTTTCTGCCTCTTTTTGTCTCTTTCTTGACTTTCACGTTATGTGTTTGTGGGTATTTTGAGGATGATGGAGTGGGAGAAGCTGCTACAGACCAAAACTAAAACTGAAATACAGGAGTTTTGTATGTGAAGGTGATGACTGATGAGCAATTGGAGACTCTTCGCAAGCAAATTGCACTCTTGCACTTTCAAAAACTAAAAGGAAATACATAATTTCAACAAGCAATGCCTAAAACAACTGACCAAAACTAAAACTGAAACTAACCCAAATTCACAACACAGTACATTGCCTAAAACTGAAACTGATTATGAGTTTCAATTTCAAATCAAGTTCATTACCAAATTCATAACCAACATAACAGAAATTAAAAGTAAAAATCCACAAATGACAAGCAACAGATCCCTAATTCCATTTTCGAAATTGACATTAGCTCCTTGCAATCTCTTGGGCTTTTTCACTTCATCTTCTTCAGCTCCTCTAGTTGGTTCATTCTCTTTCATCAAATGCCCATTGTTGATCTCATCATCCCATAGAAATCCAGCACAGTAAAGTGTTCCCTGTTCAAACATGCAAAAACAAAACACTAAAACACACATACCTCATTTACATCCAAAAAAAATCACAGAAAAAGAAACTTTTGACCTTACATATGATGTATTGCACTTCCAAAATCGTCTTCCACGACTCCTATCAGTCTTTGAAGTTGCTATTCTCATTTCACCATTGCAAAATGGGCATTTTGGAGCTTGGTTGGTAGAAGATTTTGACATTTTCGAAGAACCCACAAGTCTGAAATTTTTTGAAGAACCCTAACTCACAATCCCAAAGTTGCATCTGAAGAAGAAAGAGAGAGGGCAGCTTTTAGGTGGGCACGATTTATCAAAATTGCCCCTCCTTGTGAGGGGCACGTGACCAAAAGATGATGGGCGTTAAAGAAATTTGACAGAAAATCTCAATTGTCCTTAAATTGCTCGAAATTGAAAGTCCAGGGGTAAAATTGATCAAATTGAAACTACAGGGACCAAAGTTGTAAAAACAGGAAACTACAGGGACCGAAAGTGACCTTTTGCCATATTTATATACATGGTATTTGTGAAAACCATTTATTCTTTCAACACCTTAACCACCATATCATTTATGTTTTTGTGAAAATACTAAAATATTTATATATATATATATATATACATGGTTTTGTTTTGAATTCTTTTTGCAAGAAACAAATTTTCACATGAGATGAGTAGTAACTATGGTTATACTCATAACCAACCATTTCCCTACCCTTCATATTCCATTCCTGTTGGGATGGAATCAAGCGGCTCATGGAAAGAATCCGAGACTCAATCTTCAAATGATTTTGCTTATGGACAACGTCAACCAATCTCGGATCCATTTGGGTGGCATGTTAACAATTACATGCAAAACTATTTTGGGGATTTATCATTTGATGACTACTCTTCAAAATATACTTACTCTACACATAAGAGATGATGAAGATAGTGAAATTTTTGAACCTCATAGGAACTCTATGTGGTACTAAGTCACTCATATATCTTACCATGCAATATATTAAGTGTAAAATATTGTAGTAATTCATTATATATAAATGATTATGGTGTATTTAATCTTCTTTCATTAATTACTATATATTTCTACACTTACGGTGTTTGCCAGCTCGCTATATAATCAACTTAAATCAGTTAAATTCATCATGCAATGCATTTCCTTCCAATTTTTTGTGATAAACTAATAGATAATTGACTAAATAAACATCCTGCAAAGTTTCAATAAAAATTTCCAAGTTTTTCTTACAATTTCCGTGGTTTTTATTAAATTTTTTCCGATACCGATAATATCCCGATATTTCTTGCGATATTTCCGTGTTTTTTGACTTCTGATATTTCCGATATCTCAAATATTCAAGACTAGGGCTGGGCATCTATACCGTATATACCGAAACCGTACCAATACCATGTCATACCATATCATTTAATACCGTACCGTATACCTACCGAATTAATACGGTATCATACCGTACCGTACCAATCTTGTATGACACGGGTGCGGTACCATATATCAGCCACCGAATGCCACCGTACCGTACCGAATAGTAACCCTAAACAAAAAAATACGCGAGTTTTTTTCACTCTCTCGTCGACTCGATCTCTCACTCACCCAACAAACCCAAACTCTCGAACTCTCCTCCCACTCCCAGCCAGCTCTCTCTTTCTCTCAAACTCTCGATCTTTCTCAGTCACCCACCCTCGATTCAATCGAACCAGGCCAAACCCTTGGGTCTCTGTCTCTTTCTCACTCTCTCACTCTCACGATCTCTGTCTCAGTCACTCAATCTCTCGAATTTGATCGATCTCTCGATTTATGTCTCACTCTCGATTCAATCTCTGTCTCTCTCTCTCGACTCGAATCTCTGTCTCTCTCTCGATCTCTCACCGTCTCAAGTCTCTATGTCTCACTCTAGGGAGTTGCCGAGCTCATGCGAGCAGGAGAGCAAATGGATTTACAATACTCACCGTGTTATGGAGCTCTCAAACAATAAGCTCCCCCTTGCAGACGGGGAAGAACTCACATTGAGGAAGGCATGCAAGCTATCAGATGCCGTTCTAGGAGGCATGCAAGCTATGGTTGATTAGGATTTGGATGTTGAATTTGTTGATGGATATTGATTTGGATGTTGAATTTGTTGAATCTTTGAATCTTTGGTGAATGAATAGGTTGAATATTCAATTGGTTCATTTCTGAGTTTTGTCATTTTGAATACCGAAATGGTACCATACCATACCGATACCGATTCGGTTAACGGATGGTACGGTACCAACTTTGGCAAACCATAATCCCATACCGAACCATACCGGTTTTAATATCCGGTATCGGTAGCGGTACGAGCCCAATACCGTACCGTACACCGAACCGTGCCCACCCCTATTCAAGACCTTGGTGGGAACATTGTAAAATTTTCCAAAAATAATAAGACCTCTCCATCACTTTATACGTTTTCAAGAACAGAGGCAACTAATTTTCGAAGACAGAAAATGTGAAAATATGACCCATTATCGCATTAGTAGACTACTTCATGATTTATCTTTCACACTAAACCTTAAAAGAATACAGATGTAATTGCTTACTATAAGTTCAACTCTGTTACAAAACCTCATAAATGGGTACCAAAATCTTTTAATTTACAAATATCAAGATCCTCTTTACATGGTAATGGAACCATAGTGTCGAAAACAACGTATGTAAAATGCAATTGCCAAGCCAGAAGATATAAATTGCATATTTTCCTCTGTGATTACTAACTCCTTATCTGATAATTGCAAGATACTTAGAAGAGTTTAGTCACTAATATATGCTGGAATGATTAATATTGTTTGATGATAGTGTTGATGCTTTAGAAACATAATATTATCCAAAAGAAAAAAAAAAGATATTTAAATATTATGATTCATAGTTGGTCATGAACCTCCACAATGGGATTCTTCCATGGACACCATGTTTTTGCATGATATATGGTTTGTAAGATGAACGTTTATTTATCATTCTCGAAACATAACATTTTAATTTTTTAAGCCATATAACATTTCAATACAATGTGGTATGTATACGATTTTACGCATAACAATTTCTCAATGAAAGGGAGTATTTTATTATTATCTATATCCATATATACAAAGCAAAATGCAGAAAATGATAAAACATTTAAAATACCAAAAACTGCCATTGATTAATATTAAAAAATAAAATTATTAATTAATTGAGGATAATATGGTAAATTCACACTTTTTCATATTAAAAAAATTAAAATTAAAAGAAAAATTAGATAATGGATTCTATTTTTATAGAACACAACTACCCATTATTTTTTTTTAAATTCTAAAATAAATTTAATTTTTTTGAAAAAAAAAGCCTCTCATAGGTGCAGAAGCGGAGGCTAATGGATATTTAAATTAAAAATAACCTAACAAAAAGTAGTACAAAATACTATAGATCAACTCATGTGCCAATATCCTATTTGTTGTTAAAAAATAAAAATCAAAGTAGGCCTAGAATGATTATTATATAATAATAAAAAACTAGATTATTGTTTGTACAAAAAAAAAATCACCACTATATATTTTCTAAAATTTTCCCCATCTTTTTATTTCATACATAATATTCTTCCATTTACTAAAGTTTCTCTGTAATTTATTAGATTACTTATTCCTTTTGCCTTTGGAAAGATAAATGATATTATTATTAGAGTAATGCTATTTGGACACACAACATTGACACACTTAGTTGACACCTGCGATGTGTCAATGTATTCATTCCCTAACAGAAAACGAGGAGAAAATAAAAGTAAATGATACATTGATACATCAGCGGGTGTCACTAGGTGTGTCAATGTTGTGTGTCCAAATAGAATTACTCTTATTATTATATGGCAAAAGGTCACTTTCGGTCCCTGTAGTTTCCCGTTTTTACCACCTTGGTCCCTGTAGTTTCAATTTGGTCAATTTTACCCCTGTACTTTCAATTTCGAGCAATTTAAGGACAATTGAGATTTTCTGTCAAATTTCTTTAACGCCCATCATCTTTTGGTCACGTGCCCCTCACATGGAGGGGCAATTTTGTAAAAATCGTGCCCACCTAAAAGTTGCCCTCTCTCTTTCTTCTTCAGATGCAACTTTGGGATTGTGGGTTAGGGTTCTTCAAAAAATTTCAGACCTGTGGGTTCTTCGAAAATTTCAAAATCTTCTACCAACCAAGCTCCAAAATACCCATTTTGCAATGGTGAAATGAGAATAGCAACTTCAAAGACTTATAGGAGTCGTGGAAGACGATTTTGGAAGTGCAATACATCATATGTAAGGTCAAAAGTTTCTTTTTCTGTGATTTTTTTTTGGATGTAAATGAGGTATGTGTGTTTCAAGTGTTTTGTTTTTGCATGTTTGAACAAGGAACACTTTACTGTGCTGGATTTCTATGGGATGATGAGATCAACAATGGGCATTTGATGAAAGAGAATGAACCAACTAGAGGAGCTGAAGAAGATGAAGTGAAAAAGCCCAAGAGATTGCAAGGAGCTAATGTCAATTTCGAAAATGGAATTAGGGATCTGTTGCTTGTCATTTGTGGAATTAGGGATCTGTTGCTACATACAGAATATTTATCTCCAACTTCATAACGGAATATTCATATCCAAATTCATTGTCTACATTCACAACTTCATAACAAAATATTCATCTCAAATTAACAAAATATTCATCATGTTTTGAATGCAAACACAGTTTCTAAACAAAATATTCATCTCCAAAATCATATTGTCTTCATTCACAACTTCATTCCAACCCAACTTTAGTGTTTGCATTCACAACAAAATGAGTCTGGATCAACCATTCACTTCTTGGAGCAGCTTGTCCTTGGTGGATTGAATGAGTTTGGTGGATTAATAGTTGACCTTCTCTTTATCTGCATGGGAATAAACTTGTGGAATCATTGTTGAAGGAATAAACTTGTAAAATTAATAATGACATTAATTATGAAAAAAATACTTACAGGGAGTTTTTTTCTTTGTGCATTAGCAGGTGCAACCACTTGCCTTGATTGCACGTTAACAGCTACATTGATTGCAGGAGATGCCACAATAGTTGAACGAGATTGCACATCAACAGCTACATTTATTGGAAAACCAGATTGCACATTTGTAGAGGTATTAGGTCTCCTTTTCTTCAAAGAGGTGGGAAGACCCCATCTTTTATCAATGTAAGTACCAAATGGAGGGTCTTGTGGCTAATTGGAGCAATTCCTCTTGTTGTGACCTTTTTTCCAACACTTGCTGCAAGTCACAGTCCCAAACCTCTTGAGCTTGGTACCATTTGCATCAACTCCCTTCTCCATTTCAATATCTTCTCCATTTCACTGACTCTGTGATACATTATACCCTAAATCCCTCTTCACCGCCTTCCTTAAATTCTTTAACTTTATCTCAGGCTCATCCATGATACGACCTAAATATTTTTTAGCAATATACACACAGTTGACATGTGGGTTAGTAGGAGTTCGCAAGCAAGTATGCTTATCATTAAAGCTCTTGATCTCCAGGGTTTGCTGTAGTTGCATAACTGAAGCATGCAACATCCAAGTGCAGTTTTTACACTTCGCAGTGAACCTCCTCTTATCATTTTTCAGAAATTTAATTGCATAGTTGCCCATCACTGAATAATTCTTCAAAGCTGTTTTCAAGTCTTCCTTGCTTCCAAATAACATTCCCTTTTCAAACTTAGGGTTATTCAAGTCAGACTTGCAAAACTCTTGATATTTCCTCCTCCTTTCACCTTCCTCACTTGAAGAATTGTTAGGAGAGTTCCTCCTCCTTTCACCTTTCTCTGAGTTGTTACCATCATTGTCTTCTTCATCCTCAAAAGCCACAAAATCCTTAGGCAGATAAGTATTTCCTACTCCTCCAAATTTGGACTGTATATTTGCATCAAACAAGTCATTGTCATCTAGGGCATCGTCATTGTCAGTTTCATAGATTTCCTTATCTGACTCATCACCACTGTCCTCTATTCTCCACCTCCTACCCTCAACATAAGTGTCTTCTTCACTGTCCTCTTCTTCACTACCCTCTTCTTCAATACCCTCTTCTTCACTACTCTCCTTTTCTCTATCCTCTTCATGAACAACATTCTCAGCAATTTGAGAATGCACAGGGACCTCCACAGTTCCTACATTTTCATTCCCCACTTGTACATTGACTTGAGTAACCTGTGATTGTTGACTAAAAAGCTCATCAAAAAACTCATCTGGGACCTCATCAAATGCTCCAGTATAAGGAAATTGGGGTAGCCAATGTCTGAAAAAATTTGACAGAAACAACGTTTATATAATTGAAATGCATGTATCTCGTACACTTAATGCAAACAGGAGGAACTTTATGCAAATAAGGGGGGACCACGACAAATACAAATACCATATTTATTCATTTACTTCCTAAAGTCTTAACTTTTTCCAGACAAGTCCTAACCCAGTACACTACGCCTTTTCAAAACTAGAATCTGACAAAGCAAAAAAATCAGAATATGACAACGCCACCACAACGCTAGCACTAACTCACCAAAACAATTCAATAAAGAATGCATTGAAAGCCTAAACAACTTGGAATATTGAAAGCCCCAAATAATTGAATAAAGATCCCAAACCAACTTGAACCTAATTTTAAAATCGAGCTCTCACCTTGTTTATTCCAGCATCCACTTCCTTCACCTATCTTCTTCATTGTTGATGGTGTGAAAGTCTAAATCCAGCAAAATAACGTCTTGTTTCGAAATTGATATCCAAACCCTAACTATACTCTGCCCAAAGTCGCGACTTCAGTGTAATAGAGAAACCCGCAGCTTTTTTTTCTTTTTCTTTTTTTGTGGGGGTCTGAAGAAGATAGAGAGAGGGCAGCTTTTAGGTGGCACGATTTGACGAAATTGCCCCTCCATGTGAGGGGCACGTGACCAAAAGATGACGGACGTTAAAGAAATTTGACAGAAAATATCGATTGTCCTTAAATTGCTCGAAATTGAAAGTCCAGGGGTAAAATTGACCAAATTGAAACTACAGGGCACCAAAAATGGTAAAAACGGGAAACTACATAGACCGAAAGTGACCTTTTGCCTTCTTTTTTTAATCTGAGCCGCAAAATTCATCCAACGGCTACTAAGGTAAGGCCCTCCCCGCATCTATCCCTCCTCAACTTAGCATCCCGCGCGTTCGAGAAAATCAGTACGACTAAAACCCTAACAAACCCATTTTGTAACATAAACCCTAAAACCCTCGTCCCCAATTTACTCGCGGAGCCCAAACCAAAATACTAACCCCTGAAATCTCAATTGTATAGGAGATTAAGTTTTGAACTTGAGAGTTTAGAAACAATGACCATGGAGGTGGAACCAGAGGGGAAGAATGTGATGTGCCTTCTGACGGACCCAGAAGGGACGCCATTGGGAAATTCTGTGTACCTTCCCCAAAACACCGGCCCGCAACACCTTCAACAAATCGTCAATCAGCTTCTCAACAACGTATGCTCATTTTCAGCTCTTCTTTGTAAAATTTTGTCTCTTTAACTGCTTTTTTTGGTTGCTGAAAAATTCGGCTATATTGAATTGAATTTTATCATTTAGTTAAAGTTTCTGTATTACACCTTAGGTTCCATTTGAAGAAAACACTTCTCCTCAAACCTTAAAAAAAGAAGAAAAAAAAGAGAACTACGACTTTTTTCTTCTTCTTCTTATTGTGAAGTTTTCGAATTCACCTGACTAAAGCTGTAGAATGTCAGTTAGTAATATAAATTACTAAGACAAATTGAAGACAAATTTTTTTTTTTTTTTGAACTGATAGGATTGTAGCAGTTTTTGTTGCTGTTGTTGTTGTAATGAACTTTTCTTTTAGAAGAAAATGTGACATAGACACATGCGTCATTTATAAGTGATGCAAGCATCCTCAAGAATTACAGTTTTATGGGTTCGTTTCGTATAATACAAAATATATTAGCAAGCAATGATTTATGGCCATTGTTGTGGATCCTGCTTCTTAGTGCGGTGGTTTTACATGCTCACATAAGTAGTGACGTCTGCATTTTGTGTTTGTTCAGGAGGACAAGCTGCCTTATGCTTTCTATATATCAGATCAGGAACTTCTTGAGTCACTTGGAAAATATTCGGAGAAGAATAAAAGTTAGTTAAATCATGACAGAAGTATCAGTTAACATTTCATCTTCCATAATTATGTATATCTTAAACAATTTTGACAACTAAAGATTTTGGGCAGCTTTTTCATTTCATACACTTTTCTGGTGAAAAACCTTGGCAGTTTCTGTTGAGAAGGTACTGAAAATAGTTTATCAACCACAAGCTATTTTCCGAATTCGTCCTGTTCATCGGTGCTCGGCAACAATTGCTGGTATGGGTGTTTCTCTCCTATCCATGTCACACTAAGGACGTATTTATTGCTAAATAGCATGGATTTTTCTTTTTAAATACACTCCCTCTTACCCCCCCGTCACCCAATTTTAGTTTGTAATATTTGAACATATTGGTTTCATTTTTTTGTCTTTCTTTTTCAAAAAATTTCTTTGGACAAGTGTTTGTGATATATGTTATTCTAATGTTCAGAGCTCTCTGAACCAAATCATTTTTTAGGCTTCATAATGGACCTGCTTAATTGTTTTTTTGTGGTCAACCTTTCTCCGGATTGACTCACTAAATGCCAATTTTTGTTACTAATGTGCAGCTTGAATTTTATTTTGTTTATTATTGAATCAAAGCTATTGTTTTGTCATTGCAGGTCACAATGAAGCTGTACTTTCAGTTGCTTTTAGTCCTGATGGCCGACAGTTGGCAAGTGGTTCTGGTGATACCACTGTCCAACTATGGGACCTTGGTACTCAGACACCGTTGTACACATGTACAGGTTTGGAGTCTGAGTTTCATATCACATTCCTAGTTTTGTACCTTTTGAACTTTTGTACACTATGAAAACTAATATAAGACAGCAGAAAAAATTTGTGTATCAAAATAAGAAAAAAGAAAAGGAAATTACATATAACTTGGAGATTTGAGAAAATATTTTCCTGGATTACTGTAGTGACTAGAGATTGATAATGATTTTTTTTTAGCAGGATGGATAATTAAATTAATTATTTTTATTTTAAGGTTTTGTCACTTAGACCATATTAGATGGGGAATTTTATATCCTGTGGGTTCTTAGGGCGAAAGCACACTTATGCTTGCTGTGGTGTGCTGCATAATAAGCGAGAATAAAGTTATTTAATCTTTTTGTCATTTTAAACTTTTTTCTTTGATGATTCACATTTAAAAATACTTTATTATAATGTAGAAGTCATCTTCATATGTCACTCCTTGGTGAAATTTTAACCTTATTATACCTTTTTTTCCCAAATAAATTTATAAGTTAAGAGGATTGTCACCCCTTCATCATTATTACCTTTCTATTATTTGCACAATGACAGTACACCTTATTTTATTCAGGACATAAGAATTGGGTCCTTTGTATTGCGTGGTCACCTGATGGTAAACATCTTGTTAGTGGGAGTAAAGCCGGGGAACTCCAATGTTGGGATCCACAGACGGGGAAGCCATCAGGCAATCCACTTATAGTAAAGTTTCTATACTTCAATCACTGATCATTTTAAATTTCTCAGTTGATTGCTACATATTGTAATTTGTTGTTTCTGACACATATGAGGACACACCTCTTCTATTTTGTTGTTGTCGTGGATATTTGGTTGATGAAATATTATTCCATTAATTTTTTAGGGCCATAAGAAATGGATTACTGGAATCTCTTGGGAACCAGTCCACCTGAACTCTCCCTGTCGACGCTTTGTAAGTGCTAGCAAAGATGGTGATGCACGCATATGGGACGTTACATTGAGGAAATCTGTTATATGTCTTAGTGGCCACACACTTGCAGTGACGTGTGTAAAATGGGGGGGAGATGGTGTTATATATACAGGGTATGCTTTTTTCTTAGTTATTGCAACGATAATGAAACAATTTTTTTTTTAATGAAAAAAGGAAATTGTTATTAGCACTCACTAATCATTTCGACTTACGTTGAAATCTATTTACACCATGTTCCCTTGTGTTGTAAGAAAACCCTCTCATTGGTTTTAATTCATGATCTAGTTACTTAGAAATGAAAGAGAAATAATCGGATGAGTCGATTGAACAGATTATTGAATTTGTTCATTTGAAATGGATTCTCGGGTCAAGATTTCTGAGATAACAATACTACTAGCTCGTGTAGTTTTGAACACATTATTGAGCTGAAATTCTCTACAGATTTATAACAAATATCTCCATCTTAACTGTCACAGGTCCCAGGATTGTACTATCAAAGTCTGGGAGACTACACAGGGGAAGCTAATTCGTGAACTTAAGGTAAGTAAGACACAGCTTTTGGTTCATGGATAGTTCAGTTACTATGATTTATGCTTCATTACTTGGTCGCTTATGTAAATATGCAATTTTGTTATTGTGAATACCTAATTTATTTTCCTCTCCTGGCAGTGGTTTGGTGTAGTCTCATGTCAATAGAATTCTTTCCATACCCTTTAAATTATTTCTCTATGCTTTATGTTGATCTCGAGATTTGTTGATTTGATTTGGTTCTTGTATTAGATATTGGTGAGTGCTTAACTGAATTCTAGTGGTTTTCTTGAGGATTTCAACAATAATATACTTCCCTCTCTTCTTTCAGACCTTGTTTCATGAATTTCTTATATAATGAACTGTTGTTTGTGTCCTGTCTGTATTAGCCATTGTCTATCTTTTTATTTATTAATATTCAAATTTCGAATACTAAATCATGATTTTGTAATTTAGTTATTCTGTTATTTGTTTGTTTCCTATTGTTTTTAATCAATATGATCAGAAATATGCTTATCTCGTGTAATTTAGTATGGCATGTCTATGGTTTGTTGGTTGTGTTAGATAAGTGCTTCTTGATTGAAGTCTAGTGATTTTTTTTTGAGGATTTCAATTATAATCTTTTCCCTCCCGTCTTTCAGACCTTATTTTATGATGGTTTATAGGCTGTTATTCATGATGTTTCCTTTAAAGGTTTTCAGATTTCTTAATAATAATTCAAGCTTTGAATTCTAGATCATGATTTTGTAATTCAATTGTTCTGTTGTTTTTCTTTTTAATCAGTTATGGTCAGAGATATGCTTATCTTGTCTAATTTAATACTCCTTGTCAATGGCGCTTGTTGAAATTAATTTGTTGATGCTCATGTATCTTGTTTATCAATATTTTACATTACATGATCTTGATATCTTGATATTATACGGTTTAGGGTCATGGTCATTGGGTTAACTCTCTTGCATTGAGTACTGAATATGTTCTTCGTACTGGAGCCTTTGATCACACCTGCAAGCAATATTCATCTCCAGAGGAAATGAAGAAGGTATGAATTCCTTCACAAACATTACATTTTGTTTTGAAATTGTATTTCGTTTTATGTTCATCAATGCCATCCAATTTTTGTTGTGCTTACTGTAGTTCCTTTTTGGGGGGGGGGAAGGCTTCAGGTTTGGTTGTCTAGATCATATCTGTTCGATTTTGTAATGCAGATAGTGTATTGTTGTATCTGGTGGTGTTTGGTTTCTTCGAGTCTTATCTTAAGGTATAGTTTTTTAAAAATGTTTTCTTTTGATCTCCATTGTTGCATTCTTCTTTAATTGGGAACTGCAAATTCTTGACCTTCGATTGAAGAGTTGTTAAGCTGGAATAGCAGTGTTGAAGGTCAACTTCTTGAAGTGTGTATTGTGGATATTTAGGATGCTGATTCTTTCAGAACTCACTAAGCTTGAATAAAGTTTTATTTTTATGCTTTTATTTTGCATGCTTGTAATTACTTTGGGTGCCACACATCCGTGTTGTGATTAAGTTACAGTTAGCTGGCTAAGAGGAAAATGTCTCCTGATATGATTATCTATCTATCTATCTATCTATCTATCTCTCTCCCTCTCTCTCTCTCCACTACTTTACCCAACTGTTTGTATTGTTCTGTGACAATAGTTTAGTGGCTATTTCTGGGAAGATTTACCTGCATAACATTTTTCCTCTTTTTCCCCTCCAAGGAACTAATTATATTTTCATTTACTGACATATAGGTAGCCTTGGAAAGGTATAACAAAATGAAAGGCAATGCCCCTGAAAGATTGGTTTCTGGATCTGATGATTTTACGATGTTTCTATGGGAACCTTTTGTCAGCAAACACCCGAAAACTCGCATGACAGGTCATCAACAGGTAAAATAATTTTTGTAACGCCATGTTCTGTTTTGAATTGCAGTCCAAGTTGTTGATCATTGTATTTGAATCTTAGTTTTCCAACTTGTGTTCTTCTGTATCAGTGTGTACTTATGAGTTATGGCTTAAAATAACAATTGCAACTAAAATTTCCTACGTTGCTCTCTTTCTGTTTCTTTCTTTATCTCTTTCTCTCTCTCTCTCTCTCTCTCTCTCTATATATATATATATATATATATATATGTCTGTGTATCTATCGTTGTGAGTGAATGCAATGTTTATAAATAAATAAAAACATTTGGCTGACTTCACACAAAAAAATATTTCTATTTTTCAGAAAAAAGGTAGTTACCCTTTTGCGTTGTGCAGTGTAATTGTTTGGTTGGAAGATTAATTGGTCAAGTCTTGATGAGATGGAGGAAGCAAATTTTCTTTTGGGGCAAGTACATGTTTAGCTTCTGTTTGGGTGTTCTCGTCACAGAATTTTAGTGATATTTTATTTATAATAAAAGCTAGTTTTCTGAAAATAATTGTGGGAGCTTGTTTGGTTACTTTGGTAGCATGTTTTCACACAGTTTTCTGTTTTCCATGATTTTAGAACACAAAACTGTTTTCAAAATGAGGAGCCAAAAGGCCCTTTTTTAATTTCTCACTGCTTTTCGCTGCCACTTATACTATGTCATGCCAATCAGCAGAAGGTGTTGATTCCATCTGTTATACTGAGTCTAATCTTAGCCTAATCTTTTATTTCACAGTAGATGAACTGATCTCCAATTTTCAGATGGCAGCTTGTTTTAATAATATGCATGATTTATCTTCATGGCAGTACCAGTTTTGAACTTAGAACTCTGATTAGTGCTTGCCCTTTATGGTTACCGATTACTCATTTACAAAGGAGGATGTATATAAATAGAGTTCTGGTGTTGTTTGTTCTTTATGTGCTCTCATGTTCATGTTTATGATAAGATGATAGTTGAAGCCAACATATGAAGTTCCAATTTTTATCATTTAAGCTTTATAATGGATGTTTGAAAATGTTTTTTGCCAACAGCTTGTAAACCACGTTTACTTTTCACCTGATGGGCAATGGATAGCAAGTGCCTCATTTGATAGGTCTGTCAAGTTATGGAATGGTACTACAGGAAAATTTGTTGCAGCTTTCCGGGGCCATGTTGGCCCTGTCTACCAGATCAGGTCTGAATTGGAATTATTATTTTTTGGATGATTGCTTATGTTGTGTGGCTAATTATTACATTGCATGTTACCTCACAGCTGGTCCGCAGACAGCAGGCTACTTTTAAGTGGCAGCAAAGATTCCACTCTGAAGGTAAAACATTTACTCAAAATGAACTTTTTTATTTTATTTTATAGTGGTGATAAGGGATCTTTACCGAAGGAGTGAGGTTGTTAGATTTCACATTGCAAATGGGGAAAATAATTGAAATGCCATTTCTTTGCAATTTTGTATATGTCACCAAAAGAATCGTCTCAAATCTTACTAGTGGTTTAAATCTCAGTTTGTATGTAAGCTATATGAGTTTTCATCTGCATGACATCTGAGTAATTTAAGCTTGTATATCAAGCATAATATTGTTTCATACACCAGACAAATAACGTATTGTTTTTTTAATTTCCCTAGTCACTTTGCCATTCTAAGGCGGATTTCTTAGCTTTGACCAGGTATTTTGTGGTTATGTACATGGTCATGACGTAAACATTATTGGCAACCTTGATCTTTATTTTCAATTCCCCGATTATTGAATTTTTCATGAAAATATGAACTCCCAGCTTTTGGGAAACTATATTCAGATTCCTTTTTTTTTTTTTCGTTATATTGTGTACTTTGGTTGGGGCACTATGCGCTTTTGCTAATGGTAGAATTTCTCGTGGTTACATCCCTGACCTGTGAATGAAATTTATTTGATCATCTAGGTTTGGGATATCAGGACACGGAAATTAAAACAGGACCTTCCAGGACATGCAGATGAGGTATGTTTTCCCTTCACCTCAAAGGCAGTTGATCTATAGTTTTACATTTATTGAAGAATGCTTGGGGGAGAATTGTGACATAGACATATAAGAAGATACCAAAACAGATACCAGTTACAAACTACAGGGAGATGTCAACTAAATCAATTGACGTATTCCTCACATAAAGCAAATGCTAAAGGACTTACGCAAGTCTTCTATTTCTACTCAAATGCTCTTTAGATATTGCATGAATTAGATTACCCCGTGCATACCTGAAAGGCCTGCACTTGTAAACCAGTCTTGCTTTACCTGTCTTGAATATTCACAAAACTCAATAGAAGTAGACACAAGTTCGGCTACTTTGAGGGAACCTAAGTCCTCCAGGTTTCTGTCTGATGACCCTTACTATTCATTCAACTTCTTATATAAGGGCATAACAGTTAATTCCACAAATTTAGGAAGACAAACAAAATAGATATCCATATCCAAATTTTAGACTATTACTAAATCAATAGACCTTCACTCTAGGCAACGGTTGTACAATTTTTGGATTCTTCAAAATTTTCTTGGATATTGCATGAAATAAACTACCCCATGCACAAGTGACAAGCTTTACACACATAGTGATCGTGCCCTCTTTGTATTGGCATATTGTAACCTATTTTTGAAATGTGAATTGTTTTTGAAAGGTTTATGCTGTTGATTGGAGTCCAGATGGTGAGAAGGTAGTTTCTGGTGGCAAGGATAGAGTTTTGAAGTTATGGATGGGCTAGACTAATCATGGTAGGCCGAAATGCGGGCAACTACATAATGGAAATGTTACATGATGGTGATAATTGAGCAATTGAAGTGTTTGGTATGATATAAATGCAAGTATACTGCACAACTAAAGGGATATGAACAAGAATTGGGAATTCAAGTATTGGTCACAAGGGTGGTTGAAAGAAAAAGCTCCTGAATCAGCATAAAAGTTTTTTATCCATTGGGTTGTAAGCTTTTCTGTGAGCTGTCTGAGGTGGAATAGCGAGGCAGCCAATTGATGAGTGTGGGTTACTTTTTTCTTATTTAGAGTCACGCCGTGAAGTTTTGTTTTATTCTTTTTTACTTTTATTCATTTTCCTGGTCAAATATCTTATGTCAATTTTTAGTTGGTAATCAGGAAATGTATCCCTGCAACAGATTTCCGCATTTCTTAGCTAAAATAATCTGATTGATGATTGTCATGCAAATGAATACATGAATGGTTTTGCACGTTGGCTTGGGTTTCAGAACATGGACCAAACCCTGTAAAACAGAAATGGAAGTATCATCTCCATCTTGTATGAATTGAACAGGTCAGTCGTTGTCCCTTGTGTTGCAATGCTCGTCGTAAATTTTAGATTTTCTGTTGGAAATTGGAGCTGTTTTTTGTCATCTCCATTATGGAGCTCTTATGCCTTCTAAAATGAGTAGCGATGACAATGTAAAGCTATTATAGGATAATAAAAGTGCTGGGATACTTGCTACTTCGGCCCCAAAGGGAAAGACAATAAAAGTATGATGTAGTTTCGGGTTTTAATTCATATATATTTTGTTTATTCAACAATGTCGTTCAAATAAGGCCGGAAGCTACTACCGAAAGGGCCATTGGAGAGCTTAATTCACATGTGGAAGCAAACAAAGGTTAAATAAAGAAACCATACCATGCCAATGGGGTTTACTGTAAGATCCCACATCGACCAACGGAGAGGGGTGATGTGCCTTATATGTACATACCTGCATCCATCTAGCATGAGGCCTTTTGGGAGCTCGCTGGTTTCGGAGTCATAGAAACTCCGAAGTTAAGCGAGTTGGGGGCTAGAGCAATCCTAGGATGGGTGACCCACTGGGAAGTTGGGGGCTAGAGCAATCCGAGGGGGGCCAAAGCGGACAATATCGTGCTATAGCGGAGCCGATCCGGGATGTGGCATTTACCCCAGGAGAAAATGACATTGAATTGCAGGTTAGTAGTCTCACGTTCGAACTCTCATGACACCTTGATAGTGTGTTTATGAGAAACCCTCTTCCACATCTAGTTTAGACTATCATCATTTTGGACACATCGACAACATTGACACCAAATAAAAACTAATGACATAGAACCTTGTTTCTTCAAATTAAAGGAAAAGGAACAAAGGCAAACATGGAAAGAGGAAAAAAGGAAATACACGTTTGGACCACCTCCTTTTTCTTCATGACATGTGTCTCTTTTCTTACACTTAAAACAATGTAACTAATGCATCAAATAAGCTAACATTTGTTTTCCAAGTTTACCCTTATTAAATGTATTCTCCTTCAATTTGTTCAAAAAAACATTTACAACTTTTGAGACCCAAAAATCCAGGGGGTTGGGCCCGAGTTTATTCCTAGCCAAAGACAAAGATTGGATTGCAAGAGGAGCCCAATTTGGACATAAGGGAACGAGTAAGACGCACTTGCGCGAGCCATGAGCCATGTGTCACATCAAGCAAATATGCATGCCCGCCACGCAAAGGGGACCAAAACGCACCGGCTCTATAAATTCACACCTACTAACTTATCCAATACTACATGACCCGATCATAGCTTATTGTGGCATGATGGAACCCAAGCACAAGCATGATGAATAAACACGTAATGCCATGTAAAGGACAGTTAATCTAATACCATGTCGTGCTACAAGCTTAAGTGGGCCCAAGCCACATAATCACCCGGGGCTTGCTGAGAAGGTTGTGGTATGGACGGGCACGAGGACTCACATGGCCCACTGAGGGTCCAAGGAATGAAGGTTGTAGGCCACTTGGGAGCACTAAAACTCAAGTCCATTCCTTGGGCCTAAACATATGGGTTAGCATGAGAGAGGGAAAAAGGTAATCCAATGCCTTAGGAGAACATCTTATAGTCTGCTGTAGCACTTAGACAATCTCACGTTAGTTGAAATACCCAAAGACAAAGCAAATAGGCCACTTCCAGGCGCTTGGCAAAAACATGCAGGCCACTGGAAAGAGAAGACTAATAACCCTATACTGTAAATAAAGCCCAGCCCAGAGCCTGGTTAAAAAATCTAGCATCGTATTCCACCCTTATCAAAGCTTCATAACGGTCAAACAAAAAGCCATCGCAAGAACCAAAGGGAATTCATACGTGCAGAAGGAATACCCATTGGACATACAACTCTATATGTTCCTTTTTCCTCTGCGAGCTCTAATTTGAAAACCAAGGAAGAAAGCAGGTGGCGCCTCACCCCCATGAGGAGGTTCAGCCGCATAAAAACCTTGGAACACGAAAGAACATTGGACCAATGCGCTCTGGTGGAAGAAAATTCACCAAAAAGGAGTAATTGGAAAGAATAAAAGGAAAAGTAGGAATGGAAGATCGATGTAATTAGGGTTCTAAGTGCCTATAAAAGGGAGCTTTCTCTACCCAGAAAAATCATCATCCAGACCTGACCAAGCTTTGTCAAGCAACTCTAAATTTACTTTAGACACCTTACCTTCTGCCTCCATTGTTTTTTCTGAGATAGCAATACTCCTTATCTTCCGCCTTCCCCATTCTAAATCTTTTCTCTCTACAAGAATTTCACGCTCTTTGTCCGTCCGTCCGTCCGCTCTCTCTCTCTCTCTCTCAAATTGCTAAACATGTGAAGAATTAGCTCCCATGCCACAAGCTCCTCAAGCCAAGCCATTCCCTTGCTAATATGTCACGTTTGTTTGGTCGATTGGTGAAAGAATCCAAGGTGTTTTCTAAGGTTCTCACTACTCCTTTCAAAACTCTCTTGGAAGTCCGGTCTTTGAATTTAAAAACAGGGGCAATCTCCTCCGCTCATCCTTTACAATAGCCCAAGCCCATTCGTCCGGTTGCTGGAAGAAAAAGGGCCCTACAACAACTCTCTTACAACATATAAAAAATTAAATAATAAAAAATGTCAGTTTTTAAAAAAGAAAATATCCATATTTTATAGAGATAAAACGTCTATTTTTTTAAGAGTGCTGGTAAATGAACCATAAAATTAACTGAGTACATCATACTACCAAACTATTTATTGAATTACTAATTTACCCTAATATAAAATGACCAAAAATGATATATTGAATTATGAACCCTAAACCCTAAACCCTAAACCCCAAACACCGTTGTCATCTCCTCCACCGACATAACAACGCCTCCTTCATAACATCGTCTCCTCCACTGTCACACTAACACCATCGTCGCATTCGCTTCTCCACCATTATAACAATGCCGTCGTCGTACCATTATACTGGCGTTGTGGTCCTCTGATATTGGTAAATCTCATTTTGATTTTGTTATCAAATGGGTTATACTGTCTTGATTTGTTCTTCACTGCCCACAATGTTTTGTAACCTTCCTCTGGAAATTGGTTTTAATTTGTTCTTCAAAGGGAGCAATATCTGGGTTGTTTAATATTGATGATTTGAAGAGATCCATGACCATGTGGGTATGCTACAGACTTGCTACAAACATCGGAAATGCCTTTATTGCTTTTCTGGTTTTGATCCAAATAATATGTTGAGGGCCCATGAAAATTCCTTCATATAACTTGTGAAATCAAATAATAAGTTCAATGTGTGTGTCTATAAATTCAATACATTTATAAATATAAACGTAGGGCACAAATTCATGTAAAAAGAGAAATTTGGTTTAGGATTGGTATTAAGGTGTTGTGTGATAGAGTGTAGGTGTATCAGGGGTATTTTTGATAGTTAAATAGGGTGTACTTAGTTAATTTTATATTTTAATTAAAATATTAGGGTGTACTTAGATCATAGAGTGTACTAAGTTAATTTTAGGGTTCTTTTAACAACACTTTTTTTTAAACACAAAAGAATGACCTTAAAAAAAACACTCAATAAAAAGATCACTTTTTTATACAGAAAAAAGGCATCATTCAAAAGATAAGGAAGTTCATTAATTGCATTTTTTTATACTACTAAATAAAGTTAAAGAGCATTTTCAGTAACAACTAAAAATATTTAAAAAACCCCAATAATCATATTCCAAAGGAAGTTCATAGTTTTATTTATATTTATTTATAACCCTTACTGCCTTTGGAGTTTGATTATTTGAAAAAAATAAAAAATAAAAACCTAAAATTCTGGCATACCAAATTTTCGATTTAAACCAGTCTCTCCTTACTTCCTTTGGAGTTTTTTAGAAAACAAAAAATAAAACTAACGGAGTTTTTCTTATTTAATTTTTACATCTTATTTGAATGTCTCGTTGCCTTTAGAGTCTTGGAAAAAAAACGTTTTTTCTTAATTAATTTTTAACAAGGTGGTAAGTTCGTAATATTTTTTTGATAAATTAAAGGAAATATTAAAATCAATATATTTAATAAGGGTAAATTTGGAAAACAAATGTTAGCTTGTTTGATGCATTAATTACATTGTTTTAAATGTAAAGAAAGAGACACATATCATGAGAAAAAGAGCGAAAGTCAAAAGAGAAACATATCATGAGAAAAAGTTGCGAGCATTCCTCTTCCTTCTAACCCTATCAACAGAAAAGCAGTCTTCACTCCCAAACAAAAGCAAAGGGTTTAAACGTAATCCAAAGGGGAGGGTTTTAGAAACAGCCAACGGTTTCTTGTCTACCCCAAAACCCTAGCCATTGAATGTAGTTTGTTGAAGCTCAATGCTTCTTCATCACCAATAAAGGGTCATGGCTGCTCTGGCTCACGCCCTGCTCGGCATTCCATCTCGGTGTGGTCTTTGCCGAACCATTAATCGCAAGGAAGATTTCAAGGTCTGCGTTTTGGGGTTTTCCAGAGCAGCAAGTAGCTCTGGAATCTGTATTTCTAGGGTTCCAAGGAGGAAGAATGGTAATCTCACCGGCCCTTGGACGCTGAATGCAGCTCAAACCCTCATCGTCCACAATGCTCCAGCTCAGGCCACTGTTGAAATCCCCGTCACCTATTACCAGGTCACTGCTTTATTTATCTATTATCTTTACTCAGTCTCTGTTTAGTGTGGCAATTTGGTTAATTGGGTACTGAATTAGTTGCTATTTGGTGGGTTTTGTTATGTGCTGTTAAGCATGCTTGTAATGTGATTCTGTTTTCGAAGCTAAGCTAAGCAATGCAAGAAGGGTGAGCTTGTGTTTGGACTAAATCATTCACTCTTTCCATTTGTTTTGAATTTACTTGTGGCTATTCAGCCCAGTTGATGAATTACAGTAAAGCTTTGGTGTGAACTGTGTTTTTTTATTTCTACTTGCCCATATGGGGCAATTCCATGTCTTTGGTCATGTGTCACAAAAATTCATATATGCAAAAAGGTTATTATGTTGTAATTGTATAGTGAAATAGGGATTTGGATGCCATTAGCTAATACTAAGAGCTTTGATTTCTTTTACAATTGTGTCATTGCATTTACAGATTGGATGTCTAATTCTGTAGCCAATAAATAATGAAATTATTTAGAGTTTTGAGATTCAGTGTGCTCCTATCATAGGTTTGTAAATTGATGTTTTGTCTGGCTAAGTTTATAATTTCGTTAATTCCTTTTCCCCCATTTCCCATATTCTATGTTCCTCTGCAGTTATGTGTGCAACAGAGTGAGCTTGAATTGTTGAGCGCGCTCTGCCATCCTTATAGTAGTTCTCAGAGTCTATATAGCATATGAAATTTGTGTAATGTTTACTGGTGGGAACATGATTATGAAATGCATCGTTGTGATAACATATCCATATTTTCAAAACTTTCTTATTATTCAGCATTTAGTAACTTAATGCCAACAGAATCAACTTGCAGCTTATTGGTGTTCCCGATCAAGCTGAGAAAGATGAGGTTATAAAATCAGTAATGGATTTGAAGACTGCTCAAATGGATGATGGTTACACCATGGATGCTGTTAAATCTCGCCAGGTAGAGTAGAATAGGGACTTGACAGCTATTTTGTTGTAAATTTTGTTAAATCCTAAAATTTAATTTTCTTCCTTACATCTTAATTTCTTTTAATTTGTTCTCCTCTTTTCGGTTTCTTTCCAGGATCTCTTAATGGATGTGAGAGAAAAGCTTATTTTTGGACCAGAATATTCTGGTAATTATAAGGGAAAGATTCCACCTAAATATTCCCTTCGAATCCCTTGGGCATGGTTGCCAGCTGTTCTTTGCCTGCTTCAAGAGGTACAGCTATGTTTCATACAATGTACTTGGTTTAGTGCAGGCTTAGTTTTCAGCTTTCAGTTCTTGGTTTGAATATATATAATTATTTAACTAATTTTTCATTTGAGTTAAAGAAATATTCTTAAACACTTGTTGAATAGTGATTAAATTCTATTCGGAACTTGATTTAGTGTAGTTTGTAGTGAAACTCATCTTGAAACCTTGAATTTGAGTGTGAAATATATCCTCCCATTTCTAATGTTACAGAAATTTTGCATCCTGTTTTTACTAAAAAAACATTTATGGTTTTGTAAGATTGACACCACTAGATTTCTCCAATCCAGGTTGGTGAAGTAAAGCTTGTGCAAGATTTTGGTCGGGCAGCTGTTCGGCATCCAGATGCTAAGCCATATATTCATGATCTTCTTCTTTCTATGGCACTAGCTGAGGTAAGGAGTTTCAGAAAGAGGTCAGGATCTTGTACCATCCTTTTTGCTGCAGAATCCTTTTCTTATCTTAGGTGCTTTTTTGAAGTGTGCAACTGCAAAGATTGGTTTTGAAAATAACAAGGTGTCCCAAGGATTTGAAGCTCTTGCTCGTGCTCAGTGTCTTCTAAGGAGTAAAAAGTCTCTTGAGAAAATATCATTGTTATCTCAGGTAATGGTCACAACTTCATTGTGCTTTTCCATGTGTTTTTTTCAGTATCTAACTATTTAACAAGGCATTTGTCAGTTCAGTCTACTCTATGCTGGTCCATTGCTCAAAAACAAGAGAAAAGAGAGTCGTGTAGCTTGTTTTATTTTGTTAACTTCAGTGCTTGTAATACTGTTGTGCAGATTGACAAAGCTAAAGCTATATGTGAGTGTCTTATTGCATCAGAAGGTAATGATCTGAAAATTGCAGAAGCTTTTTGCTTGTTTCTTCTTGGTCAGGTATGTTTCTCACTTTCCTCCAAATGTTATATTTTTCGCTGTTTCATTGCATTATTTTTGGTATCATGCAGAAGCTATGAATTTCCTTTTGTTTTTTAAAATTCTCCCTTGTGCTTTCTCAATTGAATATTCAGTGATATATTGGCTTCCAGGGTAATGAGGCTGAAATTGTTGAAAAGCTTCAGAAGCTTGATGTGAACAAAAATAAGTTAATACAGTCTCTATGTAAACAAGGAAACCTCAAAGAAGCCCTGCAATTCCTCCCACACGAGCCCAACCCGTCCCAACAGACCTATGAGATCTTAATACTCTCTTGCACCCGCCATAAATCTCTCTCTGATGGGCTTGACGTGCATCGCCATCTTGTAGATGGTGGGTGGGACCAAGACCCTTTTCTGGCTACCAAACTCATCGAGATGTACTCAGAATTGGACTCTATTGACAATGCACGTAAGGTGTTTGATAAAACTCGTAAAAGAACTATTTATATGTGGAATGCACTCTTCAGAGCACTTACGTTGGCAGGTCATGGAACTGAGGTGCTAGATTTGTATCGACGAATGAATACACTTGGGGCTTCATCTGATCGTTTTACTTATACGTATGTAATCAAAGCTTGTGTTGTCTCAGAGTGTTTGAGTTCGCTCCTCCAGAAGGGGAAGGAGATTCATGGACATATTTTGCGGCATGGATATGGGGCACATGTTCATGTTATGACCACTTTGTTGGATATGTATGCGAGGTTCGGGTGTGTTTCTTATGCCAGTAGTGTATTTGATCAGATGCAGATTAGAAATGTAGTTTCATGGAGTGCTATGATTGCGTGCTATGCAAAGAATGGGAGGCCTTATGAAGCCTTGGAACTGTTTCGGGAAATGATACTTGAGGCCCATGATTTGTTACCCAATTCTGTGACAATGGTTAGTGTGCTTCAAGCTTGTGCAGCTCTTACTGCTCTGGAGCAGGGGAGGTTCCTTCATGGATATATCCTCAGAAGAGGTCTTGATTCAATCCTTCCAGTTATGAGTACCCTTATCACAATGTATGCAAGATGTGGTAAGCTTGACTTGGGCGAACGAGTTTTCAGCATGATGAATAAGAAGGATGTTGTTTCCTGGAATTCTTTGATTTCAAGTTATGGCGTTCATGGATATGGAAAGAAGGCAATTCAGATTTTTGGAGACATGGTCTATCATGGATTATCACCGAGTCACATTTCATTTGTTAGTGTCTTGGGTGCGTGTAGTCACGCTGGTCTTGTTGAAGAGGGGAAGATTTGTTTAATTCTATGGTAAAAGAACATGGTATATATCCCAGCGTTGAGCACTATGCTTGTATGGTGGATCTGCTTGGTCGTGCCAATCGGTTCGATGAAGCAGCCAAAGTCATAGAAGATATGCGGATTGAACCAGGTGCTAAGGTTTGGGGTGCTCTTCTTGGATCATGTAGAATACATTGCAATGTTGAGCTGGCGGAGAGAGCAAGTAAAAGGCTATTTGAGCTTGAGCCTAGGAATGCTGGGAATTATGTACTACTAGCTGATATTTATGCTGAAGCCAAGATGTGGGATGAGGTAAAAAGAGTGAAGAAGCTTTTAGAAGCTCGAGAACTACAAAAGGTCCCAGGTCGGAGTTGGATTGAGGTTAAAAGGAAGATATACTCATTCATTTCGGTTGATGAGTTTAACCCACAGATGGAGCAGCTCCA
Source organism: Prunus fruticosa (assembly GCA_018703695.1). Taxonomy (NCBI): domain Eukaryota; kingdom Viridiplantae; phylum Streptophyta; class Magnoliopsida; order Rosales; family Rosaceae; genus Prunus; species Prunus fruticosa. Next base: position 4,989,014 of record CM031918.1, read on the forward strand.
TGCATTGTTGGCTGAATTGTCAACAGAGATGAAGGACAGAGGGTATAAGCCGCAAACTAAAGTTGTCCTATATGATCTTGATGAGGAAGAGAAGGAACGAATAGTATTAGGCCATAGTGAAAAATTAGCAGTTGCATTCGGACTCATAAATACCAAAAGGGGGGAAACTATTCGGATTTCTAAGAACTTGAGACTATGCGAGGATTGTCACTATGTTACGAAGTTCATTTCCAAGTTTGCCGATAGAGAGATTCTGGTTCGAGATGTGAATCGCTTTCACCATTTCCGTGATGGGGTTTGTTCATGTGGGGATTATTGGTAGTTGCAGGCGATTATTCGTTTCTTTCATTATTTTTCCCCTAATAACTAAAGGACAGAGGTTTTTGAGGTTATAGAGATCTTAAAGGTGTATACTGTATAATAGGAACACTCTTAAAAATTATACATGTTCTTTGAAATCCTCATCAATAAATGATTTTTCTAATTTTATGATTCATATGGTGGTTGTTGTAATTTTCTAACTCTATACTCTTTTTTGTACCACTGATTTAACCCAGATTGTGGATTAATAAAGACTTTAATTTAATTTCATTGAATTCAAGCAGGCCATAAGTTATTAGGATTAAACTCAATGAAGAAAAAGTTAATAGAAATTGTTATTATAAAACAGATAATTAAAGACACTTTTGGTTCGTACACCAGAGATTGAAAAGTTACTTCATTTTAATTCATTTTCAATCGAGCTGAACACTGGGGGCAAATAAAGATAAATATAGAAAGACTGGACATGAACAATGTTACTTTCACAATCTCTTTGGATAAACTTGTGTAATGAACAAGTTGCCTTCAGTTGCATAATTCAAACCTTGAGGAAGCCCTTCTCCTTGAGGCTTTCAACAGTGTCCCTAAGACTTACTTCAAGTGGAAGGAAATTAACTCCCAAACTTTTTGCTTTTTCCTGTGATACTTGATATGTGGGTTCAGAAGGATTGGCCTCCTCATATCTGCCAACAATGAAACAAATAAATCTTTCCTTCCCTTAGAAATTTGTCATATTCAAAAAAGAAAATTGCCAACTTGTGGCATTTTGCAAATTATAATTTACTTTTCAGGTGGGCACAGAGAGGGATGAAGTTCATGTAAAATCTTCAGAACCTTGGCCATGAGTGTAATATGTCCAACTAAACAATATCTTCCATTAGCTGAAGGAACCTCAAATGCTTGAACATGAGCTGAGGCAACATCTCTAACATCACTACATGAATAAATTGAACTGTTTACATCTTCTATATCTGCATGCATAGAAAAGAAACAAACTTGCATCACAAGAATCATCTAACATCAAAGGACTAACTTTAAATGTTATTTTGTTACCCGAACCACATTTCGTTACCTTAACGTTCGATAAACATACCTACTACTCTAAGAAAATGTTTTGACACTCAACAATCATTGTGCTAGCTGCCTCAACTAAGTTAATTCTGACTCTCCATATAGTCTGCTCTAACCAAGCAAAGACTGAAAAAGAAAAATCATATATTTGCTGAAGTGTACCGTTTTTGAGGTTGAGAATCATCTCCACAGTGAGATTAAGGCTTGGTTGTAAGACTGGACCAATCACATAGGATGGATTTATGGTAACCAGTGGCGGTTCTAGCCTGTGGCAGGCTGGGCTCATGCCCGGCCCAAATTTAAGATAAATAAATATTACCCACACTGAGCCCGGCCCAAATTTAAGTTAAATAAATATTACCCACAATTTTCTCTCTCATCTCTTCTCTTTTGCCCGCCCAAATTTTTGTTAAAAAAAATATTACTTACACTCTCATCTCTCTCATCTCTCTATTTGTTTTTTTTATTCTTTTCCTTACACTATCCTCTCTCATCTCTCTCCATTTTTTATTCTTTTCCTTACACTCTACTCTCTCCTCTCTCCTCTCTCCTTTTTTTTTTATTCTTTTCCTTCTCTCCTCTCTATCTCTCTTTTTTTTCTGTTGTTTTCCTTCTCTCATACCTCCTATCTTTTTTTTACTTTCTTTTTCTTCCATCTTCTCTCTCTCTCTCTCTCTCTCTCTCTCTCTCTCTCTCTCTCTCTCTCTCTCTCTCTCTCTCTCTCTCTCTTATTTCTTCCTTTTCCTTCTCTCCTTTTGTTAGAAAAATATTACTTACATTACTTATGAAAAATTTGTCTTGCACAAAGATAACTATTTCAGAAATTACAAAACATGATTGATAGGGCTATAGAGCTCGAGGTGGAAAGCTAAAAACGGATGTCATAATAAACGTTTATAAAAGGAAATAAGGGGAGAAATGAGGTCACAACTGGTTTTAAAAAAAAAAACCTAGCTTCGCCAATTTTCTCATCTAGTTTTAAAAAAATTAATGTAGTCCCCTATCCCCTATTTTTATCTTTCTTTTAAATGTAAAATATTTTTTTTCTATTTTTTTCTTTCAAATTTTCTTTTGATTTGTATTTTAGTTTTTGTATTTGTAGATATAAATGCATTTGAGGGTAAGGCTTATTACGTCTCCTCTCACTATGTAATTTTTTTTTTAATGTTTATTAATGAAATTCACTCGTTTCGTCAAGTTTATTATATAAGTTTTGCCCGATCGGCTTTTCGAATCCTGGAACCGCCACTGATGGTAACCAAGTCAATCCCATTTCCTTCAGCAAATTTCCAAGCTGCTTCCTCAGCTAAAGTTTTTGAAAGAACATACCATTGCTGGACATAGAGAAGAGAAAGAAGTTTGTACTAAACCAAGATATACTTCCTGCCTTGTTTTATGTTAAGCATACCTCAATGCAACGAATCACATGAACAACTGATTTATTATTTTTAATGGGAAAAAAAAAAAAAACACAACTGAGATCGTTTAATGCAAATACTTAGACATTTGCAGAACAAAAACTTGGAAGCTACTTCTGTAGAACAAATGAAGAACAATGGAGAATAAAAGGAAAGACGAAAGATAGGATAATTATTCATCTCCTACATAATTGGATGCAGATACTTGTAAAGGTGACAAATTCATTCTAGTTAATGTCATGTAAATACAACAAATGAATATGAATTTCATGAATAAAAGGTGTAACTTGGAAGAAGATAATAAGCATGGGAACCTACACACTTACCTTCAAATTCTCACAAACGAAAGGATCTGAAAACCATGTTTCATCAACCACCACATCAGGGGTCAATGGTCTTCCATTGAATATGACTGCAGCCGTAGAAGACGTTAAAACTACCCTCTTGACAGTAGCGAATTTTACGCACGATTTTAGAACATTAAGGGTTCCCTTCACTGCAGGGTCAATTAATTCTGCCTGAGATTGTAGAGACAAAGAACCATTTCAGTTTCTGCGTAAAAAAAAGTACGTTGATTCTGCAAAGAGGGAAATGTAATTTGTATCACAAGACACTTCTAGTCCCTGTAATTTTCAAACGGTTTCTAATTTGGTCAAGTAGCTCACATTAGGTTGCAATCAATCACAGTTTCGCTTGTTCATGTTTTTCTAAGGGATTGTACTCGAAATTTGGCATTGTTGTAACCTTAAGGTGATCATCGTTAAGGGGCTTGTAGCTCAGTGGTTAAGAACATTTACCCTGCACCTAAGGTCTTATGTTCGATTCCCCCCTTCCCCAATATTGCTTGTATTTTTTATTTTAAAAAGGTGATCATTGTTATATTTAAAAATGTCCAATGGCTAGTCCAATCCCTTATCAAGAAGACAAAAAATAGTCAATTAGGTTTGAAGTATTTATGAAAGTAAAGGGATGAATGCTAGAACCTGTGGGTCAGTGCATGAAAGCATTACAGGGGATGCTGTATGAAAAACACCCTCACATCCATCAACTACAGCATCAAAAGATCCTTCTTCTAACAAATCTGCTTTGAACAAATGGAGCCTTTCTTTTGCCCCCTCAAGTGCCAATAAGTGTTCTGTTTTCTTCGGGTCATCTGTGGCATATGCATAATTACAAAAGTAATTAGTTCATAAAAAAAGGTCTCACCGTACAAGATTAGTCACTAATTGTATTGTTATAGAATACAGTTAGAGAGTTAGTTATATGTTATGGAGATATAACTCTCATTCAATCTAGTTTGACCCAATTGTTTTCTTCTTTAATATTCACTCTTTCTTCTCCTCTCTCCTCACAGTGTTGGGTCCAAAATCTAGTTTGACATATTTTTAGCACATGATGATAAGGCTGGATCTGAAGAAAAGTGTTATTTCGATATGATTATGGATGAGAACAATAATCGAAATCCAGAAGTTTCTGTTGATGTCATCAAAACCAAGAAGTTGAAAATGAAAATCATCCAAAGAAAAACCGTTTTTCGGGGGAGAGAGAAAAGGGAGAAGAGATTAAATAGTAGTGGCATATCTATATATATATACACTGACTTGGATCACGGACGGTTGCTTTGACAATATAAGCTCGTTCCAGTAAGAGCTTCACCAGCCAGGATGCTATGAAACCAGATGCTCCTGTTACGCACACCACCTTCCCTGCCTCGTTCATCCTCCTGATCAGAAGAAGCTTTATAGTTGGAAGTTTTCGCTCCAGCTTTTTATTTACTTGAGAAGTGAGCTGAATATTTTAGTTCGTGACTAGAGGTTTGGGGAGAGGGGGGCATATAAGTTAGGTGAGCTAGCTTTTACTCTCTAAAAATTGTGTACACAATGTTAGCTTGTAACAATTAGTTAGTTGGAAGCCTCTTACCTTGTCATCTTGTGTGTGAAACACGAAGTCCTTATTTTATGGTTACCTTGTTTTAGGGAACTTTGTTTTCTTGTCTTAGGGAAACTTCTTGACTTCTTGGCTTGTAGTTATAAATGTGTTGTAAGTAATACAAAGTAAAATAAGTTGAAATATGAAAATATGTTGCAGCTCCAATTCTCTCTACATTCTCCACTTTCTCTACTTAATCTTCTCTATATTTGACATGGTATCAGAGCAGAGATGTTGCTGACTCTAGTCTCAAATTGTTGCTGCTATCATGGGAGAAAACGATTTCTTCCCCACTGAAAGTAGCACCACCGATCCGGCTACTCCTTCTCAACCTACCTTCACAGAATTTGCTGCTCAAGTGGCTGAGTTGATGAAGACACAAGCATCAACATCAACTACGACCCCGACTCCAACGATTACCTATGAAACCTCTTCTGCACAAATTGGCATTAAATTGGATGGCTCCAACTATGCCTTGTGGTCTCAAGTTATTGAGATGCATGTTGCTGGCAAAGACAAACTGGGATATCTCACTGGTGAACTCCCAGCACCTTCTCAGAGAGACTCGACATTCAACCGATGACGAACAGAAAATGCAATTGTGAAAGGGTGGCTAATCAACTCCATGGAGCCAAGGTTAATTGGCAACTTCATTAGATTCCCGACGGCCAAAGGAGTTTGGGATGCAATAGCCACAACTTACTTTGATGGCACTGACACCTCCCAGGTGTATGATCTTAAAAGGCGAATCTCCCGTATGCGACAAGGGGGAGGTTCGATTGAAGCTTACTACAATGATCTCCAAGGCTTATGGCGAGAAATCGATTTTTGTCGTCCAAACGAGATGAAGTGTGAGCTAGATATCAAGAAATACTATGATATCATCCAAGAAGATCGAGTTTATATTTTCTTGGATGGTTTGGATGATCGACTTGACAAAGCCCGAAGTGACGTGCTCCAAATGAGTCCATTTCCTACAGGAGAGCGAGCCTATGCTCATGTTCGACGAGAACATATCCGACAAGCTGTGATGTTAGGAGCTCCAACACCAACCGGAGTAGAACTGGCAACAAAAGGAACATACCGACCCTCTCGCTCAATTCCAACTCCAAATTCCACAGTTCCTGCTTCTCTCCAGCTACAGACCATTACCAACAAGACTACTCCACATTCTCGACCCAAGGCTCCCACAGATGGGAATGGTTGCACTCACTGCCCGGAATCCAAAGCACACTCGAGAAATCTGTTTTAAATTACATGGCTATCCAGATTGGTGGGAGGGTCTCAAGGCTCGTAAACTTGCTGCTGGAGGAACGGGTCGTGCTGCCCTTGTCACCATGGATCCTCCAGATAACGTTAATTCCTCATGAAGAATCTACCTCAGCACCAAAAAGAACTCTTCATCTTTCAGTGACTCAGGTCACTGTGGATATGTATTTCATACATCATATACAAGTGACTCCACATGTTGGATTATTGATTCAGGAGCCACATATCATATGACATTTGATCCAACCGATTTTCTAAGTACAACCACACCACAACGAACAAGTATTGCCAACGCAAATGGTGTTACTTCTCCTGTGGTCAGTGCTGGAACCATTGGCCTCTCTCCATCCCTTACTCTTCAAAATACTTTGCTTGTCCCATCATTGTCTAATAAATTGATGTCTGTTGGCCAATCTACTGAGCAACTAAATTGTTGTGTACTCATGTATCCCGACTTCTGTTTTTTCAGGATATTCTTACCAAGGAGATCATTGGTCGTGGTACTAAGAGAGGGGGGTTGTACTATGTGGATGATTTCAGTATGGGAAAGGCACATAGTGTGAAGCACTCATCGACTTGGAAGGATCGACAACTTTGGCTATGGCACTGGCGTTTGGGGCATCCGTCTTTTGGCTATATGAGACATCTATTTCCAGATTTGTTTTCAAGTTTCTGTAACATCTGATTTCCAATGTGATACTTGTATCTTAGCCAAGAGCCATAGAGTCTCTTATCCATTAAGTACAAATACAAGTGTTACTCCATTTGCCTTGATACATTCTGATGTTTGGGGTCCTTCACCTATCTCTACAACTTCTGGCTTCCGGTGGTTTATCACATTTGTAGATGATTGTACCCGCATGACTTGGCTCTTCATGATGAAAAATAAAACTGATGTGTTCCCTATATTTCAGTCATTTCACAAGCAAATTGTAACTCAATTCTCTACCAAGATTCAAGTCATTTGTTCTGACAATGGGGGTGAATATATCAACCATGAATTTCAGACTTACTTCCAAATGCATGGCATCATCCATGAGACCACTTGTCCTCAAACTCCCCAACAAAATGGTGTTGCGGAACAAAAAAACAGACACCTCCTTGAAACAGCACGAGCCCTTCTGATTGGAGCTCATGTTCCTCGCCACCATTGGGATGATGCTATAGTCACCGCAGTCTACCTCATCAACCGAATGTCTTCCAAAGTTTTAGACTTCCGGACTCCATTACAAGGACTTGCCCAACATGGACCCGTACCCTCCGTTCAGATGCTTTCGCCCCGAGTCTTTGGTTGTGTGGCATTCGTCCACCTCCATAAGAATCAACATGGCAAACTTGATCCATGTGCTCTTAGATGTGTTTTCGTAGGCTATGCTGCTGCTCATTAGAAAGGATACCGGTGTTATCACCCCTCCAGCCGTCGTATGTATGTCACTTTGGATGTCACATTTATGGAGTCTGAGATGTTCTTCCATGATCCGATGTCCAACTCTCTGCCTCAAATAGGCATACAAACAGTAACAATGAACAAGGAGGCTTTGGAAATTCAAGGACCTAAAGATTGGAGCAAAACAAACCGAAGCAATGAAGTTGAATTTCGAAACAGGAGCCAAGCGACTGGTCGCTAGAAAATCCTGAAGCAGAATTTCCAACCTGCCCAAAAACGACCGGTCGCAGGAGTCTGAAGCTGAATTTCGAACCTGTCCAAAAGCGACCAGTCGCCATCAAGGCCTGAAGCTAAATTTCGACTCTGCCCAAAAGCAACCGATCGTCAGGAGCCCAGCGACCGGTCGTTAGAAAATTCTGAAGTTGGAGTTCGAACATGCCCAAAAGCGACCGGTCGCAAGAACCCAGCGACCGGTCGCTAGCCCGCCAAGAACCCAGCGACCGGTCGCTAGCCCGCCAAGAACACAATATTTCTTCATATTTCACCAACGAGACTGATGAAGACCCCCTCACATCTCAGGACCCTATGATCAATCTCCTGAGAATACTCATGAGGTAAGTGATTCTATTACATCTACTACTTTAGCCGATGAAACTGTTAAATATCAATTACCTGTTAGACTATTCAGTGGAAAACCACCAGTTCGGTACTAACGGATAGTGGCAAACATCAAAATATCCAATTGCAAACTATGTTTCTACTGGAAAATTATCTAAACCTCTCCGGGGCTTTGTACATCAGTTATCCACAATTCATATTCCAACAAAAGTAAGTGAAGCACTGAAGGATCCAAAATGGGTTCAAGCAATGAAGGAGGAGATGCCAGCTCTGGAGAAAAATCACACATGGACATTGGAGACCTTACCTCAAGGAAAGAGTACTGTGAGATGCAGATGAGTTTACACCTTGAAATATAATGCTGATGGGTCAATCGAACGTTACAAAGCAAGGCTTGTGGCAAAGGGATACACACAAACTTATGGTATTGACTATGAAGAAACATTTGCCCATGTTGCAAAACTTAACACTGTTCGGGTGCTATTGTCCATTGCAGCAAATATTGATTGGCCTCTCCACCAATTTGATGTGAAGAATGCTTTCTTGCATGGAGAACTCTCAGAAGAAGTATATATGGATATCCCACTAGGATATGTTACATCTACTCATGCTAATGTGGTGTGTAGATTACGAAAGGCATTATACGGATTGAAGCAGTCTCCCGGGCATGGTTGGGGCGTTTTACCTTGGCAATGAAGACTTATGGTTTTACGCAGAGTAACTTTGACCATACTCTGTTCTTAAAACACCAAGGAGGGTAGGTAACGGCTCTAATCATTTATGTTGATGATATGATTATTACTGGGAATGATACGCAGGAAATTACTCAACTACAAAAATGTTTGGCAAAGGAATTTGACATGAAGAACCTTGGTGGACTCAAGTACTTCTCGGGCATTGAAGTTGCTCGATCACAACAAGGCATATTTCTCTCCCAAAGAAAGTATGTTCTAGATTTATTGGCAGAAATAGGGATGCTAGATTGCAAACCTGGATACTCCAATCATTCAGAATCACTGCCTTGGGGAATATCCCAATCAAATACCCACTAACAAAGAAAGATATCAAAGGTTAGTAGGGTGATTAATCTACTTGTCCCATACTCGAACCGACATCGCATATGCTGTGAGTGTTGCTAGTCAGTTTATGCATTGTCCAAGTGAAGATCATATGGATGCAGTTCTACGGATTCTTAAATATTTGAAGTCAGCACCAGGAAAAGGACTTATGTTCTCTAGAAATGGTCATATGAATATCAGTGGCTATACAGATGCGGATTGGGCGGGAAATGTCACTAATAGACGATCAACATCAGGTTACTTCACATTTGTGGGAGGTAACTTGGTTACTTGGAGAAGCAAGAAACATAAAGTAGTTGCCTTGTCTAGTGCAGAAGCTAAATTTAGAGGAATGACCAAAGGAATTTGCGAACTCCTTTGGTTAAAGAAATTGTTTACAAAGATTGGATTTACACCTACATTAGGAATGCATCTACTGTGTGATAACAAGGCTGCCATATCCATTGCCCATAATCCAGTTCAGCATGATTGCACTAAACATGTTGAAGTGGATCGACACTTCATTAAACAGAAACTTGAAAACAAATAAATTCAGCTTCCGTTTGTCAAGTCCGAACACCAGCTGGCTGATATATTGACAAAAGCAGTTTTAGCAGAGTATTCCACAACTCACTGGTCAAGTTGAGCATTGACGACATCTACGCACCAACTTGAGGGGGAGTGTTAGCTTGTAACAGATTAGTTAGTTGGAAGCCTCTTACCTTGTCATCTTGTGTGTGAAACACAAAGTCCTTATTTTATGGTTACCTTGTTTTAGGGAACTTTGTTTTCTTGTCTTAGGGAAACTTTGTTTTCTTGTCTTCTTGACTTCTTGGCTTGTAGTTATAAACGTGTTGTAAGTAATACAAAGTAAAATAAGTTGAAATCTGAAAATATGTTGCAGCTCCAATTCTCTCACTTCTCCACTTTCTCTACTTAATCTACTCTATATTTGACACACAATTGCAAGTAGTTTTTTAAACTTATAATGGGGCTTTCGGGGCCACGGCAAGTTGAGGTCAAAGTGGGATGGATGTGGAATCTCATGACCACTTGTTTTTTAAGTGCCAATTTTGTGAAGGGATTTGGAGGCTGGTTCTTCGTCGCTGTGGGGTTTCGTCGTTAAATCCTCCTTGGCCATCATTTTTGGTTATGTATTATTCACTTACCAAAACAAAAAAAACAAAAAAAAACTTGAAGTCAAAGTGCATTAAACTTTTAAAATGAAAAAACGGATGAAGTTTATCCTAGGTACACACATCGTAACAAAATTTTAATTGAGATGACAAATCGATTCAAATTTTTAGATGATAAAGTGCAATAAAGCCTATAATGGAGAGAATTTTTGTGACAGGATTAACCCTTGACTATATATATTTCTTGGTTTTTCTTTTGTGCGAGGGGTTTTGATAATTATTTATCCGTGTTGTGGTATTTTAATGTTGAACCCTTAATTATTATTCTCTTGGATGGTTGAGTTGGATTTTTGGGCTTTCACTTGGTTGAGTTTTTCCCTTGGCAGGCAGCAACTTTAAAAAGTTGGAATTAATATATTGAGACCTAGTACAAATGATTAAATGAGATGGGATCACACTGGTTAGTGTGGGTAGGTAAGTTTCTCTCTACGCGTGACGGATGTAGAGTTTGATGGGGCCATTATATTATATGATTTTTTTCTGCAATTTATGCTTATACTCCATATATAATAAAGAAGGTGTGGAAAAATGTCTTAACTTGACAAGAGATCTCATGTTCGAATTCCCATAACATCTTAGTTGTGTGCATGTGAGAAATTCCATTATCCTGTAGTTTAGACTATCACTTGTACTAAAAATAATAAAGAAGGTGAAAAGATGCACGTGAACTCTGTCGAGATCTATACATGTTATTGTGATTTTCAAACTCTATAGTCTTGTCTGCACTCTTGTTTTACTGGGGATAGTAATAAAATACATGATTCATACCACAATCAGGCCGTATAAACAAATCAAAAGCTAATAGAAATTGTTATTAGAAAACAGAAAAATTAAAGGCACTTTGGTTGGTGTACACCAGAGAAATGAAAAGTTACTTGGTTTGGTTCATTTTCAAACAAGGGTTTCTTCAATTGAGCTATCAAGAGCTGAAAGCAACTCCTGACCATTCTGGGCAATTGCAGATAAAAGTCTGAGCATGAACAATATTACTTTCACAATCTCTTGGGATAAATTTAGCAGAAGAAAAAGAAAAAGAACACTTGAATTTCCAATACGCGATCAACTTGTGCAATGAGCAAGTTGCTATCAGTTGCATAATTCAAACCATGAGGAAGCCCTTCTCCTTGAGGCTTTCAATAGTGTCCCTAAGACTTACTTCCACTGGAAGGAAATTAACTCCTAAACTTTTTGCTTTTTCCTGTGATACTTGATATGTGGGTTCTGAGAGATTGCCATCATCATATCTGCCAACAATGAAGCAAACAAATCTTCCCCTTAGAAATTTGTCAATATTCAGTGCATTTTCATCAGTGATGTAAAATGCATTTAACTAACAGGAAAACTGGGAATTTGATCTAAAGCAGTATTGTGAAGATTGAACCACATACTGGAAATTATTAATTTTTTGGCCAATTTGTAGCATTTTTAAAATTTCTAACTTACTTTTCAGGTGAAAAAAGAGTGGGATGAAGTTCATGTAAAATCTTGAGAGCCTTGGACATGGGTGTAACATGTCCAACTAAACAATATCTTCCAGTAGCTGAAGGAACCTCAAATGCTTGAACATGAGCAAAGGCAACATCTCTAACATCAGTAGACAAATAATTTGAACTGGTTACATCTGGTATATCTGCATAGAAAAGAAACAAACTTGCATCACAAGAATCATTTGAATTTTGCACCACAAGAATCAGGATTTGGTTACTTTAACATTCGATGAACATTCATACTCCAACAAAATGATTTGACACATCTAATTTGCTAAAAAGTTGCCTACATCTACAACAATCTTGCTTGCAGCCCTAACTAAGTTAATTCTAAGTCTCCATCATACTCTTGCTCTAAAATATATATATATATATATATATATAGTTGCTGAAGTGTACCATCTTTGAGATTCAGAATCATCTCCACAGTGAGATTAAGACTTGGTTGTAAGAGTGGACCAACCACATATGATGGATTTATGGTAACCAAGTCAATCCCATTTCCCTTAGCAAATTTCCAAGCAGCCTCCTCAGCTAAAGTTTTTGAAAGAAAATACCATTCCTGGACATAGAGAGGAAAGGAAGTTCATACTAAACCAAGATATATTGCCTTGACTGAAGCAACAGAAGATGCCAAATAACAAATGATAATGAATTTCATGAATAAAAGGTGTAACTTGGAAGAAGATTATAAGCATGGGAGCCTACAGACTTACCTTCAAATTCTCACACACAAGAGGATCTGAAAACCATGTTTCATCAATCACCACATCAGGGGTCAATGGTCTTCCATTGACAATGACTGCAGCCATAGAAGATGTTAAAACTACCCTCTTGACGGTAGCGAATTTTACACATGATTTTAGTACATTCAGGGTTCCCTTCACTGCAGGGTCAATTAATTCTGCCTGAGATTGTGTAGACAAAAGAACCATTTCAGTCTTGAACTCTATAAGAAATGAAAGTAAAGGGATGAATGCTATTATATAGTACCTGAGGGTTAGTGGCTGAAAATAGGACAGGGGATGCTGTATGAAAAACACCTTCACATCCATCAACTGCAGCGTCAAAAGATCCTTCTTCTATCAAATCTGCTTGGAACAAATGCAGCCTTTCTTTTGCCCCATCAAGTGCCAATAAGTGTTCTGTTTTCTTTGAGTCATCTGTGGCATCGTAGGCATAAATGCAAAAGTAATTAGTTCATCTAAAGGGCCTCTCCATACATAGGCTCCGTTTATTTACTTTTATTGGGTGATGATATTGTGTTTATATCCAAACTTCTTTTCTAACCTTATTATCTTTCCAGTATAAATCATAATGGTAAAAATATTAACTCAAAACATTTAAAAACCATGTTTTTGACATAAATATAATCGGGAGATGGTCCATTAAGGATTTTATATTAAAGGTAGTTAAGGATTTATAATCTCAACCACTAGATTGCATATATGGTACATATTAAACCCACTAACACTTCTAATGGATGGCCGAGATAAGGAGTTCTTAGCCAACACTAGGGTGTTCTCTATTTGTGCTGGTCATGAGCGTGGAGAAAAAAACTTGTACACTGTTGGCTTGATCTACAATATTTGTTCACTCTCATTTCTTTGATAGCTTATGTTTTTGGAACCTAATGGTTTTCTGTCATGGTACTTGTTAGAGACATTTAGATGATGACATGTGTTGCAAGATTAGTCCATATTCATAATCGTCTAACATTAATCACATGATTAAGGATGAAAACAACACTGGGAGACGGTGAAAATATTGAAGGGGCTAAAATTAAACCCAACACTACTGGGAGACGGTGAAAATTTAACTCATCACTATTCCTTAAAAAACTATAAATGGTTGGCTAAATTTTATGGGTGGGCAATGTTTAACCCTCCACGTCTAGAGATGGCCTAAGGTGTCAAACGGGCTCGTCTCGTCCCATTTAAATTTGGCTCATTGGACTTTGGGTCATACTTGGGCTGGTCCACTTAATAAACAGGGAGGTCCAACCCTGTCCATTTATGAAAATCATTAAATTCGACTTGAGTTCTAGGCCGTATCCCATATAAGGTCGGGCCGAGCCTATATGAGCCCACAACAAACACAACTTATGTTTTGCATTTTTTCGTAAAATTTTTTTACATTAATATTTCAATTTTTTAAACAATTATGTATATACGAATAAGATTTCTTATTTGTTGTAAAAATAAAAAAATAATTTAAAAAAAAGCCAAGGACGAAGACTATTGTGTGGATTTAAAAAATTAAAACTTTGGCAAAATTTTTTATTTATTTTATTTATAAATAAAGCATTGATTTTTAAAATCTATAATAAAATACATGTATTCCCCATCCTCCTATTCTAAATCAGAATCAAAGCCCTCAATCTCATCAATTAAATATCACAACCACTTCCTGTTGCCAAGCTCAGGTTCAGGCTAGGCATCACCACCTTCAAATTATCATCCTCCTCATAACACTTAGCCTTCTTCTTCTTGTTAGCCCCATCACCATCCCCTTAAGGAGACGGCTTGGTTCCAGACCCATTATTAAGAAAAAGAGAGATGCATTTTAAGATGGAATCCACAATGTAGTCAGCATTGGTGGACAATAATTTACCTATTCCTTTTTCCCATTTACCTCAAATTGAGGAGAGAGATAGAAATAAAGCAATATAGAATGAGGAATATCAAAATTTCTCTCTATATTGTGTGGTAGAGAATATGGTATAAGTGTAACCGATCATGTGACAATATGTCAACACAAAACTCAACAACACATTTACTAAGCTTAGAGTTCACCATTTAAGATTTATAAGAGTTAGATGTTAATTAGAAAGGTCACTATAGTGTAATAATTTGACTTAACTTCTAACACCACATTCACATGTTATGTTATGTACTCCGACTGTTACATGTGCTGCAAAATCTCTAGTGAATTAGTAAAATAGGTGTATTATCAGCGGCGGATCTAGAAATTGTTCGTGGTGGGGGCAAAATATAGACTAGAGACTTGCAAAAATATCTTCCATTTAAATCTACAATGAATATGTATACTTTCTACCGTTTAAATTTTTTCTATTAAAATGCTTCATGTAGGAGGACGTCAGTCATTTTACAAAATCATTTTTGTTAATGTTTCTGAAAAAAAAAATTTATATATATATTATAATTGAAAAATAGAACAAAATTCTAATGTTCTAAAACAAATCTGAAAATGATCTTTTAGAAAAAAAAAAAAATATATATATATATATATATTTAGAAAACTAAACAAAATCCCCAAATTAGTCCACCGCACATCAACCCACTCATCCCTCTACACCTGCAAAACCCATCCACCCCTTCCCAACTTCCCATCGCACTAACCCCATCAACCCACCCCTATCCCTAACAGCAGAAGCAAAATTTTCAGTAAATTGCCCACAATCTTGGTTATCATCTGTCACACACCAATTAGGCTGCACCATCATTGCATCGGCACATAAGTTTTTAGTTTTGGCTCGCCCATATTGGGATTTTCTCAGCCATTGAGGTGAGGGAGATGGATTAAGCTTGCCCCCATTGCCTTCCCTCTTTTCTCTCAAAGGACTTTTGTCAAGTACCTTGCCCCATTACAGCAAAATGAAGCAGAATTTCAATGGAATTCATGAGACTTCATGGTTAAGGAAGCAGGGTGGGTAGGGGCAATAGCCTACAATCACCCTTAGGCGTGGATCTGCCACTGTGTATTATATACGAGAACATACACCGAATATTTACTAAAATTAAATTGTAAAGTTATTTCGGATTGGGAATTAAATTTAAAATTTCATATCCAATTATATGTGATGCCAAATGGAAATATTCTTTCCAATATGCACCCGTAGTTAATATATACCTTGATTTGAAGAATCATGAATACTATATGTTATTTAAAAACTGAAATTTATTATATGAGCAAATTTTAATGAAGAAAAAAGAAGAAAGAAAATAGTAGGGAATGATATAAATACTGACTTGGGTCACGAACCGTGGCTTGGACAATATAACCGCGTTGTAATAAGAGCTTCACCAGCCATGATGCTATGAAACCAGACGCTCCTGTTACACACACCACCTTCCCTTCTCTGCTCATCTTCCCTCTCTCTCTCTGCACAATATATATATATATATATATATATATATATATATATATATATATACATCTCCAAGCTCAGAAAGCTTTTAGTATTAATATATATGGTGTTGGGTGGGCTTTTATGGTGAGAGAAATGAGTTGAAGATCAGAAGTGTCCATAGAGGCCAGCTAAAGATGTCCAAATCGGCAACTACTCAACAACGACAAATGGAAAGATAGTACATTTTTCTACAATTTTATTGGATTCCTGCCATTTTCACCCACCTATTCTATTTTTCCACCCACTTTATCTTCAAAATTTTAAAGATAAATTTATCCCTTTATAAAATGACTTCTAAGGATTTAGGAAAAAAAAACATTAAAACTAATTTTTAAAATAAGAAAAAGATAATAAAAAAACTAAAAAGATTAACCCCACCTCACCCCATCATCTGTCTCTTCGCCCCTGCACCAGCGCACCCCTCCTTCTCTATTTTCCGATCCCAAGCAGATCCACTCTCAAATTTTCAGTATTAATAATATGAAGGGACTTTTAACTGAGATTTGAATCAGCCCAGCAACTCTCAACTGGGAGAGAGAGAGAGAGAGAGAGAGAGAGAGAGAGAGAGAGAGAGAGAGAGAGAGAGAGAGAGAGCAGCATCTGGGTTGAGTTCTGTGGCTAGGGTATTGGGCTGTAGGGGGTGAGTTTGATGGGTGGGGTGTGTTGAAATTGGTGGGGAGGGGATCGGGTAAAACAGAGAGAAACAGTTTTTTTTTTGGGAGTATTTTATATTGTTTATTAATTAATTAATAATATATTATTATTTACTTGGTGGGTGGAAAGATAATGAGTATTTTAGGAATAATGGTGGGTGGAAATATGAAATTGTTTTTTCAAATTTATATGGTGGGTGGGGAAATAAGATACGAGGATGGAAGCACTCTTTTATTGAAAGTACTTTGGTGGAGATTTGCCTATTGTAGTTTAAGAAGTTGTGCATTACAGAAGATCTCTTTGTGTGCATTGATTCGTGGGATAAGAAAAAATATATTTATAAGGTTAGTAGCCGTAGCTTTTAATTTTCATTTTATGTCACATTTCTTCCACTTTCCACCAACTACCATTTTTCCATTTAACTTAAAATATTTCATATTTTCAAACCATATACTTCGTCACAAAGTATGTTATATTATATTTAGAGATATTTAGGTATATATCCATTTTTAGCACTAAAATTATAAATAAATCCTACACCATTTAATTTATATAAATAAACTAAAAAAAAAACACAAAATATAATAGTTGGCCCTAAAGCGGTAAAATACTGACTTGGGTCACGACCAGTGGCTTCGACAATATAACCTCTTTGTAATAAGAGCTTCACCACCACCCATGATGCTATGAAACCAGATGCTCCTGTTACACACACCACCTTCCTTCCTCCTCTCATCTTCTCTCTCTCTCTCTCTCTGTGTAACCTCTGATCTGAAGTTTTATATTTTGTGCTTTTATTATTGTGTAAGACATTGATGTTGATGACTATATATTACTTTATTAAAAAAGGTCTTCCAATTCAAGAACGAATAAATACAAAGAACAAGTGCGCAACGTAAGGGTCGTTGATTGATTCTGTAATATTTTTTTCATTACAATTTTATTATTTGACCATGTGCAGTAGAACTTCTGCATTACATGGAATCCATAAATCTTGTGTTTTATATATATATATATATATATATATATATATATATATATAATGTATAAAGAAACGAGCTTGGTACGTCTTGCATAACTTGGAGAAAATAATGAATAGATTAAAAGCACAACTGGAGAAGATAAATCATCAGTAAACATAGTTTGTTTGTTGGTTTGCGTCGCAATGATCTTTGTATACATTCAGTGGCGGTTCCAGGTTTCAAAAACCAACTGAGCAAAACTTACATACTAAATTCGACGGCATGGGTGACTTTTATTAATAAACTTAATTCATCAACTCTAGAATACTGAATTTTAACAAAATCCCAAATCAAAGCCCTAGAATAATTCATTCCTAATTACACCCTACTGATGTATAATTTTACTACCTGAAAATTAGATAGTTAAATTCAAAAAAATAAACTTGCAGGCGCACAAGGTTAATGCAATATAGCCAAGGCAAGTACAATGTCGTTCCCACAGAAACTAAATAAATTCTCAAGTTGTTGTGAATTCTAAACTAATTTAAATCCTAAATTACTCTAGACACCCTAACTAATAAAGTTAAAACTAATGACTCAACTAAAACTTAATCAAGGAGGTTGATGTTGTGTAGATTCAGCTGCACCAAAATTGATTCAACTGCATCCTCAACTTGTGATACTCGCAAGTGCACGAACTGTTTGGTAGTATAGCATATGTAAGTGCGAGGTCGATCCCACGAGGATTGGTGATTGAATGATCCAATTCATTTTCCCTACACAAAACAGAAATGAAAAAGAAAGGAAATAAATAAAACAAGGAAGAAAGAAAATAACTAACTCAAGTAGATAAGTTCCCAAGTTCAATTAGATTAATGGATTGATTCTAGCTAATGTATGATTAGGCCATGGTGTTTGGTCCTAATCTTGTGTTCCTAATTCCCTAATTTGATCATTTGTTGTCTAACCTAAAATTAAGCATTAGGAACCCATTAAGCATAGAAGAACAATTTAAACAACCAAGCATGTATCTAATCCCTGTTGTCGAATGTCCATACATACTCTTCCTATTCATAGTTCAATTCGAATTAAAGCATGGTGTATACTCTTAATTCAAACCAAGATAGCTAACATGCTAACCTAAATGGTGATCAATCATTCAAACTAGCATATTAACTTATAAGCATAATGAATAAGAACAAAAACCATAATTGAAACTTGGAAACTAATCAAACTTGAGACTAAAGTAAAGAATTTACATAACAATGAAAATTAAAGTAGAACTTGGAAAGACTTAAAGGAAAATTTCAGCACAAATATTTCATTACAACAATTGAAAACTACAAAGAGAAACTAAGAGAATTTGAGGGAGAGAAGGGAAGGGAGCTCTAGAGAAGTGTTTGAGAGCTCCCCCCTTGGGGTGTGTTTACAAGCTTAGAGAACTTCCCTATTTATAGGCCTAAGGGAAGTGAAAATCTGAATTCAAAATGGCTAATGCATACAACACTTTCATTATAAAATCTGAATTGGTTGATGCACTTGAATTAGAAAATCTGAATTGGTTGATGCACTTGTATTAGAAAATTGTTGATGCACTTCACCAATAAATCCCACCAGCAGCCCTAGCTCATCTTCATGTCAGTATGACCAAGCTTCCATCCAGAAACCAATAGCTCATCCTCATGTCAGGTATGACCAAGCAAGCAATGAGCTCATCTGCAAGTCAGCATTATTAGCAACTTCAAGGGCTTACGAATTGGGCTTCTCTTGACCAAATGACGACTTTAAGCATTCCAAATTGAAGTTCAGAATGTGTGTGATCCAACCACACAAGTATTGGCCCAATCCAAGCTCTGATGAAGAAGTTAAGGCCAAAACAAATTGCTAACTCGTTTTGCTCGCTGACAAAATCCATCCTGAGTATGGCTCGGTGTTTGCTAGGTAACGGACTCCACATTTATCCAACGGGGCTGCATTTTGGATATGTTATAGTATACACCCATTGGAACAACTCTCATGAAGAATGCTGCCTCATCCGAGCTGTGTAGGTTGCTGAAACAAAGCTTGCAATATGACCTACGAAACTGGACTGGCAGGGGGCTGTAGCAAAAATGAGTTTGTCTTTAAACTCTTCTTCCCTTCATCCAATTCAGGCCTTAACATGCTTGGATTGCATCATTTCCTATCCAAAGCCATCATTATTACCTAAATCTCAATTAACTGAAAGATAAACACAAAAAGAATTAAAAGCACAAGTTTAACTCAAAAACATAACCAAATCATAAGCTAGAAGGGTACAAAATGATATGTAAATATGCACCGATCAGTTGACATGAGTCTTTGGATATTTCGGGCGGAGCCTTCGAGGTTTTGTTCCGCAGAATTGGTAGCCGATACCGATTCCTCGCTACCTTAGGCAATTGAGGAGTTTTACCAATCCACGCGTCACTGAATAAGTGGAGGGTCAGATATGGTACAAACAAGGTTGATCCAACTTTGGCTGAAGAGTCAAATGCAGGCGTCTTTTTCTTCAACTCATAGAAGTTGTCAAGTTCAAAGAATGAAGGGGATCTTTTTATATTGTTTTACTCGTTCTTATGTTGTATAGACTTTCCAAGGGGAGGCAGAGACAGTTTTATTCTCTGCGAATTTCAGTTTTAAAATTCCTTCTATGATTATCCAAACAAGGGAAATTGTAATTTCCGTCATTTCCTAAATTCTATATACAAGATATCCAAACACTGAAATTTGGAATTAACGTAATTTCAAATGTTGTAATTACAAATTCTGTCATTTACAAATTCTATGAAAATTAGAATTCCTTCATCCAAACGCACCATAAAAGAACGTTGAAAACAAGAAAATTAAAAGACAAGATAATAAAGAAAAACATGAACTAAATAAGTTTGTGAAAGATTTTAAAGAAGCTTACCAAGACAACAATTTCACCACAATTCCTCTTATCCAAACCTTAGCATGCATACTATCAAAATTCCCAAGTTATATTGATGATTATTTCTCCAAAATTATGATTAACTCTTTTCACAGAAATTAACCACTTCTTATTACACGCAATTTATCCTTGGCGTGAGGTATAAATATAAACATATAAAAAGATATTAGGTTCAATGAGAACTTCACACAATCACACAAACCCCTAAGAGTATGGTGTTTACCTTAGGCGCATTGATGAATTTAATCACAAGAAGCAAAATTCATATTAGGCCTGGCGTCTACCCTAACTTGCATCAAATTACTTAACCAAAAACCTAGATGGTAGCTAAGCATCAAGATCATTAGTTAAGAAAATAAGCACAGTGATTAAATTTCAACAACATGGAAATTCTAATAGCATGACATAACTAAGCTTTGAATAATTAGAAAAGGGTTACATTGTGTCTTAGTAAAAGAAAATTAGTTACTCATAATCATGGTAACAACGCAAAAATAAAACATGGAGAAAGAGATAAGAAAAACCCTTAGAGTATAGAGGCACGATCGCTCTTCCTTGCTCCACGGTTGAAGTCTGAAATTTCTGGTGTGTTCTCCTTAGTCCCCACGACCTCCCCCTCTTAAAAGAACCTAAACCCTAGTTAGAATGGGCCTAAACAAGTGGCCTTACATGAAGACTTGATTTCCAAGTCAGTTCCTAACTAGAAAAGGTAATTAAAACTAAGTTTCCTAAAACCTCCAGGAAACTGCACGTGATCCTCATTGCGAATACGATTTGAATACCTTCCTGACCTCCAAAAATTACGTACTACCACTCTTTGGAAATCTTTGGATGTCTTCTTTTCAGTCATACATTTTATGCCTCAATCCGAAGTTGTATGAGTGAGTTATGGCCAAAATACCCCTGCTGACTCAGTGTTCTCCGGGAATTGGTTTAGGCTGAGTTGTCTAATTAATAATGGGCATCTTAGCAGTCTTCAAAAATTATGAAAATATTCATGGACAAACTTCAAGATGCTGTCTTCCATCTCCAATTCGAATCATGTCAAACTCTATTACGAGGAATATTTGGCGAATTTATACATTTCGTGGCTCATAAGCTGAAAAACCAGAAAATAACTAAACTCAGCATCTTTAGTCTAAATTAATTCACAAAACTAAGTAAAAAGGATATAAAATCATGTGAAATTATGAACATATCACCTACAATATTCAATTTTAAATTGAAGATATATAGCAAAGGAGAGAATGATAATAATACTTCTTGTTGACAAAAGGAGAGGAGAATATGTTGTTGCCAAGTTGCCCGCTCAAGATAATAGAAGATGTAGCCAATAGACAGAGAATTTGACCAAAAAAAAAAAAAGAGGGAGAAACAAGTGGTTACTATCGGGTAGCAAAGAGAGAGAGAAGCAACAGCCAAAAGAAAAGGGGAAAGAAGATATGAGACCACTTGGATGGGCAGCATATGTGTAGAATTTGCTTTTAATTTTTTTAATTTTGAGCTAGGCTTACAACACATGTAGGTTATAAGGTTATACTAAAGCAAAAAATCAAAAGGAAAAATTATTTGCTAGCATATGGAAAACGGAAAATAAGAAGAATAACAGAATCATACGCAATAAAATAGCAACAAAAAAAAAAGGCTACATTATAATTTGTTTTAATTTGCAGTCTTTTTTCTGTTTTACGTGAAGAAAACATGTATATATAATATATGAAAATTATAAATATATGTGATAAATATCTAATATTCATACACTACATTTGGTTTAAAAAAAATACTTTTATATGCGATAGCCAAACATCAACCTATATACTTCTCTTTAGAAGCACGAATAGTTATAAGCTAGCGCTACTAGCAAATTATATCTTACTTTTCAGGTGGGCAAAAAGTGGGATAAAGTTCATGCAAAATCTTGAGAGCCTTGGACATGGGTGTAACATGTCCAACTAAACAATATCTTCCAGTAGCTGAAGGAACCTCAAATGCTTGAACATGAGCAGAGGCAACATCTCTAACATCAGTAGACAAATAATTTGAACTGGTTACATCTGGTATATCTGCATAGATTAGAAACAAAATTGCATCACAAGAATCATTTGAATCTTGCACCACAAGAATCATTTGAATCTTGCACCACAAGAATCAAGATGATTTTGGAGAAGATGGTGGCTGCGGGTTGTTGGTGCACGTTGATTACGATGCTTTTTTATTTTATTTTTAAATTTTCTATAGATTTTAGGATTAGATTTCATTATTTAACCTTATTTAATTATATTAACTATTATTTATGTTTTAATTATTCTTTATTTAATGAATAATTAGTATTTAAGTATTATAATTAATTTCATAAATTACTTAATAAATCCTAATTAATTATATTTATTTATCTTGAATAATTTGGTCAGTCAAACATTGAAAATCATGCTTCGGATTCTGAAAATCTTGAAGTTGAATTAGAACTAAGTGATTTGTTATTGAATTTACGGCCTATTAAGCAGGTATTTCAATTGACGTTTGATATTACAAGTTATTCTTTCCACTTGAATGATCAGCACGTCATTTTTATCTTGTTTCTTGTTTTTATTTGTTCAGTAAAAGATTTTAGATTAACTTCTCTTCAGATCATATAGTATTGAAGCCTTGCTAATGAAGTAATTGATTTATTCATTGAATGTTAAGATTATTTATTTGACAGGACCGAACCCAAATTCCACTTTGGAATCCGAGCCGAATCCCTACGTGCCCGACACCTGCCGGGTGCCAACACAATTGACCTTATTGCCCTTCTAGTCAAAATTTCAACTAAAACTGGGTTTGACTTCTGCCGAAAATTCGGCAGAGTCTCCCTTGTAATTAGACCCAACCCAAGGTTACACCTGTCCACAAGCAACCAAAATACACACCAACTGCCAGCATGCAAAATATTTACATTCCAACAGTAAAACAAACATACTAGGGTAATATCAGAGCTCTATACAGAAGGTTACAAGAAGAAAATAATTAAACAAGACCCTACATCGTCAAGAGGTGTGGCGGAAGCTGGACTCGGCCCGGGAGTGGCGCACTGACACACAACTACCGCCTGGGGGCGTAAAACATTGAAAAGGGTGAGTGGACCAAAAACAAAGCTTTAGAAAATAACATATGAACATACTAACCCCTCTAAAAACAGTTATAAAACTAAATCATTTATTTTTATATATAACTCGTCCTGGAATTCATGCATTCATATTTATATCTATAGAATCATTCAAATACTTAATCAAATATAAATCTTAAAAGCCTTGAAATCAACTATAATCTACCACCTAGGTGTACCCATTTAGAAATCCGTCAATTCCTTTATAATCCGTCAATTCCCTTCTTGTGCCACCGGAGTGACACATTCTCAAGGTCTCGGTGACGCAAGGTCAACCCAAACCGCAATCTCGGGAGGATTCAGGGGACACTAGGTCAACCTGATCCGCAATCTCGCACCTCACGGTTCGGGCGTCCCCGTAACTCGTGGGGCAGTGTCAAGCATGCTGACCTAACGGAAGGCAGCAGGATGTCCGTCGACACCATTAAAACCGAAGGCAACTGGATGTCCGTAGACATCGTTATAACCGAAGGCAACCATTTAAATCCGAATGCAACATATTATCGAAGGCAACCTTTATTAATCTTGGGTACCTATGGTGGTTTCTAAGAAAATATGATTTTAGAAAAGCTAAAAAAGAAATAAAATGAATTCTTATTTATTTAAGAACTCTGCTGCCATTTAATATGTTATTTAATTAGATTTTTCCTTTTTCCTATATCCCTTAAGGATATCCCACTCGGCAGCATATAAATTGACTTGCTTAAAAGCATATAATAATTAAAACATATAAAAGCGCTAAATCAAGCTGTTAACACTCTGATCAATGAATAACTTATTCAAGATCAAATAATAAGAATAAATTGCATCAATTCATTTATAAAACAAACAGTCCACTCACAAGTGCTCTGAGCTAGCTGGACCTTTTGAAGGTCCCTCCTCCGGGTCACCCTGGTGCCCGGGTGCCTGAATAACCAACACAATCTTTATTAATAACTCTGCTCAGGAAAATAATATTAAATTAAAAACCCTGACCCCGGCTCCTAAAAGTGCGTGCATAACTTTAAATTAATAACCCTGCACCACGCGCCCGCGCGTGGGGTGTGAATAGTAAATTCCGGCGGCCGGAAAATCTCCAAACCGCCGGCCCAAACTCCTATCCTAGGTAATACACCCTATTTGGAACCACTTTTGTTCTTGGACTATGGCCAAAAAATGAACGGAAGTGACTGAAACGGAGCTCTCAAACTCGGCAGAATTTCAACTCGAAATTTAACCTGTCAAACCTCAAAATCTCTCCAATCCTACCCAACCATCAGCTAGAGCATGAAAATAAGTCGAATTTCCATACCTCATTTGTCCGATTTGGTGGCCGGATGACGACGAACGGAGCCGACGAAATTCTGCAAAAGCTGACGCGATTTTCTGGTTTTTCCTGGCAGCTTCGTGGCGGCAGGCAGCGGGGGAGGAGGCGGGGCTGGGCTGCGGAGGTGGCGGCGGTGCTTCCTTGGCTGGTCCGGTGAGGTGTGGTGGGGTGTGTTGGTGGTTATGGTGGTTTGGAGGTGGCTGGAAAACCAGAGGGGGAGAGGGAAGAGACGCGGGGAGAGAGGGAGAGTGAGGAGAGAGAGAAGAAATCTGGTTTTTTTTAAATCTGTTTTTTTTTTTTTTTTGGGTGCCCTTTTACTATTTTACTCGTAACCCCTTCAATACAACTCGGAATTAAATCCACTACGTATCTACGGACTCGTTTTGTCGTGCTTTACGCAACGGTACAAGTAGATTTCCAAAATTCTTCCGGTCCAAAATTCAACTTAAAACCAAATAAAATATTCTGAGGGTAGTTTAGTATTTTCATTTATTAAATTATTAATTAAATAATAATTAAGGTTTGGGTTGTTACAATTTATTGACTTTATTTTTCAACTCTGCATCTCACAGGATAAAAACCTAATTCGTGATGATAACAAAGTGATATTAATATTTAAATAGTATAGTCGCGTGGTTATACTATTTAAATATATTAGAATATTTTAAAAGTCCAGCAGCTCGGCTATACTGTTAAAATATATTACTATTTCAAGCGTATAGCCGTGCGGCTATACGTTTAAAAGATATTAATATATCAAGGGTATAGCCGCGCGGCCGTACTCTTTAAATATTCGTATATATTTAACAGTATAGCCGCGCGGCTATACCCGCTTGGTTATGATATTTAAATTTGAATACTTTAAATAGTAAATTGAGCTTAGAGCCATAAAATTCATTTTAAATCACCTAAAACCCTTTCCTTTAGTTTTCTATTTAAAATACCCAATTTTTTCAAATAATACCCGATGACTAGGATCCAACTAAGCAAGTTACCTAATATAACTTAAAATCTGATTTATTGTATATTTCGGATTCCAAAACTATCCTTATTTATGACTTAATATGTTATGGGGGTGTAACTAATGACACACGTTGAATTTGAAAAGATCTTCAAGTGGTTGTAATGGACGTAGGAATTAATTTAAAAACTTATTTGAAATTAAATATTAAATTCAACATTAACGTATTAGTAATCTAGTAATCTATTTTTGAATTAATGTTTTCTTTTTATGAATTACGACTAGTAATCTATTTAATGTATTAGTAATTTAAATTCAATATTAAATTTAGGAATTAATGTTGTTTTCCTTTTATGATTATATGACTAGTAATCTATTTTATTATAGTTTTATGAATAATAGTGTACATTTTAATTATGTTGAAAAATAATTTGATAATCTATTTATTTTTTATTTTTTGAAAAACATTTTTTTAAAATGAACCTATTTTTTCTCTAAATAATGTACCTAATTTTTTTCTCTAAATAATGTACCCTTTTTTTCTCTAAATAAAGCACCTATTACTTGTTTTATGAAAAATAATTTGATCATCTTTTTATTGTTTGTTTAATGAAAACAATTTTTTTTTTAAATGAACCTATTTTTTCTCTCCAAATAATGTATCTATTTTTTTTCTCTAATAATGTACCTAGTAAAACAATTTACCTAGTATAATGAGCCTATTTTTTTGCTAAATTTTGCATCTATTTTTTACTCTAAATAATGTACCTATTTTTTTCTCTAAATAATGTACCTATTTTTTTTCTCTAATAATGTACCTAGTATAATGAACCTATTTTTTTTTGCTAAATTCTTTTTCTATTTTTTTCTCTAAATAATGTACCTATTTTTTTCTCTAATAATGTATACCTAGTAAAACAATTTACCTAGTATAATGAACTTATTTTTTCTTCTAAATAATGTATCTATTTTTAATTTATAAAAATGTGCATAAATTTCAATCATACAACGCACCTATTTTCTATAAATTATTGTGTACCTATTTTTAATTTATGAAAAATGTATGAAAATTTCAATTACAAAGTAACTGACCTATTTTTTTTTTTTTTTATAAAAAATTTGGTAAATAATATACCTATTTTTTTATACGTATATATTTATAGTTATATTTTTCATATGTACATTATTAGATATGTAATTTACATTTTTTTTTTGGTTTGCAATTTTAGGGGACGATATGTTAGAGGGAATGACAACCAAAAGAAATGGGGTGATTGACATGCTATTAACAGGAAGTTTTAATTACAATTACGGCAGTTAATGAAATGTTTAGAATAAATTATAAATAAAATATAAAGTCTGATGGCAAGGATGTAAAAACATAGGAATACTATGACCTCTTATATCCTACTGGTCATTTGAGTTTGAAATTGGGTTTTACTCATAGATTTATAGAATGACGGGTATATGTCTAGGAAATAAAAATTGTAGGGACCTATATTGAACAAGCCCTACTTTAAAAGTACAACTTGCGGCTGTACTCTTTAAAACATATTTATATTTCAACCCTATAGCCGCGCTATACTGCACAAAATGATTTCCTTTTTTGTAATTTAGTAATATCTTTGTCCATTTTAATTACTTTAATTAGTAATTATGTTTTAGTTATTATTTCTGTGGTGAATAATTTGTATTTAAATATTTTACTAAGTTCATAAATTACTTAATAAATAGCAATTAATTATTTTGTTGGCTTTGTTTTTTAGTTTTTATACAAAATTAGTTTGTTTAGTTTAATCTTTGCAATTAAGTAATATCTTAGCCTTATTTAATTATATTAACTATTATTTATGTTTTAATTAATTTCATAAATTACTTAATAGATACTAATTAATTTTATTTATTTATCTTAAATAATTTGGACAGTCAAACATTGAAAACCATGCTTCGGATTCTGAAAATCTTGAGGTTGAATTAGAACGAAGTGATTGTTGAAGTAGATCAACATTTTATTAAGAAGAAGCTCAATGCAGGAATATTAATAACGACAGTCTCTCTCTTGGCAAGTTGGTCATTGATGACATCTATGCACCAACTTGAGGGGGAGTGTTAGCTATGTTGAACATTAGTCAATTAATGTGGCTAAACAATAGTCAATTAATGTGTTAATTATGTATTCAATTAATGTGTTAATTATGTAGTCAATTAATGTTTGGCACCTACAATATTTGGGGGGCTTGACTAGGTTGGTTGCCTAACTAGTTTGGTTGCCTAATTAGTTTGGTTGCCTAACTAGGTTGGTTGCCTAACTTGGGGGGCTTGACTAATGTCCTAGGAATTTGTATATATATGTGTTGATTGTAAGTAATGAAAGCATAAGTGAAAAATCAGAAAATATTCTACAACTCTCATTCTCTCTACACTCTCTACACTTTCCACTCTTTACTCTCAATATTCTCTATGTTTTAGCAGTGATTTGTTATTGAATTTGCGGCCTATTAAGCTTCTTTCCACTTCAATCAACGCATTTCATTTTTATCTTTTTCTTGTTTTTATTTGTTACCCAATTCTGTGACGATGGTTAGTGTGCTTCAAGCTTGTGCAGCTCTTACTGCTCTGGAACAGGGGAGGTTCCTTCATGGATATATCCTCAGAAGAGGTCTTGATTCAATCCTTCCAGTTATGAGTACCCTTATCACAATGTATGCAAGATGCGGTAAGCTTGACTTGGGCGAACGAGTTTTCAGCATGATGAATAAGAAGGATGTTGTTTCATGGAATTCTTTGATTTCAAGTTATGGCGTTCATGGATACGGAAAGAAGGCAATTCAGATTTTTGGAGACATATATGGTCTATCATGGAGTATCACCGAGTCACATTTCATTTGTTAGTGTCTTGGGTGCGTGTAGTCACGCTGGTCTTGTTGAAGAGGGGAATATGTTGTTTAATTCTATGGTAAAAGAACATGGTATATATCCCAGCGTTGAGCACTGTATGCTTGTATGGTGGATCTGCTTGGTCGTGCCAATCGGTTCGATGAAGCAGCCAAAGTCATAGAAGATATGCGGATTGAACCAGGTGCTAAGGTTTGGGGTGCTCTTCTTGGATCATGTAGAATACATTGTAATGTTGAGCTGGCGGAGAGAGCAAGTAAAAGGCTATTTGAGCTTGAGCCTAGGAATGCTGGGAATTATGTACTACTAGCTGATATTTATGCTGAAGCCAAGATGTGGGATGAGGTAAAAAGAGTGAAGAAGCTTTTAGAAGCTCGAGAACTACAAAAGGTCCCCAGTCGGAGTTGGATTGAAGTTAAAAGGAAGATATACTCATTCATTTCGGTTGATGAGTTTAACCCACAGATGGAGCAGCTCCATGCATTGTTGGCTGAATTGTCAACAGAGATGAAGGACAGAGGATATAAGCCGCAAACTAAAGTTGTCCTATATGATCTTGATGAGGAAGAGAAGGAACGAATAGTATTAGGCCATAGTGAAAAATTAGCAGTTGCATTCGGACTCATAAATACCAAAAGGGGGGAAACTATTCGGATTTCTAAGAACTTGAGGTTATGCGAGGATTTTCACTATGTTACGAAGTTCATTTCCAAGTTTACCGATTGAGAGATTCTGGTTCGAGATGTGAATCGCTTTCACCATTTCCGTTATGGGGTTTGTTCATGTGGGGATTATTGGTAGTTGCAGGCGATTATTAGTTTCTTTCATTATTTTTCCCCTAATAACTAAAGGACAGAGGTTTTTGAGGTTATAGAGATCTTAAAGGTGTATACTGTATAATAGGAACACTCTTAAAAATTATAAATGTTCTTTGAAATCCTCATCAATAAATGATTTTTCTAATTTTATGATTCATATGGTGGTTGTTGTAATTTTCTAACTCTATACTCTTTTTTGTACCACTGATTTAACCCAGATTGTGGATTAATAAAGACTTTAATTTAATTTCATTGAATTCAAGCAGGCCATAAGTTATTAGGATTAAACTCAATGAAGAAAAAGTTAATAGAAATTGTTATTATAAAACAGATAATTAAAGACACTTTTGGTTCGTACACCAGAGATTGAAAAGTTACTTCATTTTAATTCATTTTCAATCGAGCTGAACACTGGGGGCAAATACAGATAAATATAGAAAGACTGGACATGAACAATATTACTTTCACAATCTCTTTGGATAAACTTGTGTAATGAACAAGTTGCCTTCAGTTGCATAATTCAAACCTTGAGGAAGCCCTTCTCCTTGAGGCTTTCAACAGTGTCCCTAAGACTTACTTCCAGTGGAAGGAAATTAACTCCCAAACTTTTTGCTTTTTCCTGTGATACTTGATATGTGGGTTCAGAAGGATTGGCCTCCTCATATCTGCCAACAATGAAACAAATAAATCTTTCCTTCCCTTAGAAATTTGTCATATTCAAAAAAGAAAATTGCCAACTTGTGGCATTTTGCAAATTATAATTTACTTTTCAGGTGGGCACAGAGAGGGATGAAGTTCATGTAAAATCTTCAGAACCTTGGCCATGGGTGTAATATGTCCAACTAAACAATATCTTCCATTAGCTGAAGGAACCTCAAATGCTTGAACATGAGCTGAGGCAACATCTCTAACATCACTACATGAATAAATTGAACTGTTTACATCTTCTATATCTGCATGCATAGAAAAGAAACAAACTTGCATCACAAGAATCATCTAACATCAAATGACTAACTTTAAATGTTATTTTGTTACCCGAACCACATTTCGTTACCTTAACGTTCGCTAAACATACCTACTACTCTAAGAAAATGTTTTGACACTCAACAATCATTGTGCTAGCTGCCTCAACTAAGTTATTAATTCTGACTCTCCATCATAGTCTGCTCTAACCAAGCAAAGACTGAAAAAGAAAAATCATATATAGTTGCTGAAGTGTACCGTTTTTGAGGTTGAGAATCATCTCCACAGTGAGATTAAGGCTTGGTTGTAAGAGTGGACCAATCACATAGGATGGATTTATGGTAACCAAGTCAATCCCATTTCCTTCAGCAAATTTCCAAGCTGCTTCCTCAGCTAAAGTTTTTGAAAGAACATACCATTGCTGGAGATAGAGAAGAGAAAGAAGTTTGTGCTAAACCAAGATATACTTCCTGCCTTGTTTTATGTTAAGCATACCTCAATGCAACGAATCACATGAACAACTGATTTATTATTATTATTTTTAATGGCAAAAAAAAAAAACACAACTGAGATCGTTTAATGCAAATACTTAGACATTTTGAGCTCAAGAAGATGGACAAAAACTTGGAAGCTACTTCTGTAGAACAAATGAAGAACAGGGGAGAATAAAAGGAAAGACGAAAGATAGGATAATTATTCATCTCCTACATAATTGGATGCAGATACTTGTAAAGGTGACAAATTCATTCTAGTTAATGTCATGTAAATACAACAAATGAATATGAATATGAATTTCATGAATAAAAAGTGTAACTTGGAAGAAGATAATAAGCATGGGAACCTACACACTTACCTTGAAATTCTCACAAACAAAAGGATCTGAAAACCATGTTTCATCAACCACCACATCAGGGGTCAATGGTCTTCCATTGAATATGACTGCAGCCGTAGAAGATGTTATAACTACCCTCTTGACAGTAGCGAATTTTACGCACGATTTTAGAACATTAAGGGTTCCCTTCACTGCAGGGTCAATTAATTCTGCCTGAGATTGTAGAGACAAAGAACCATTTCAGTTTCTGCATAAAAAAAAGTATGTTGATTCTGCAAAGAGGGAAATGTAATTTGTATTACAAGACACTTCTAGTCCCTGTAATTTTCAAACGGTTTCTAATTTGGTCAAGTAGCTCACATTAGGTTGCAATCAATCACAGTTTCGCTTGTTCATGTTTTTCTAAGGGATTGGACTCGAAATTTGGCATTGTTGTAACCTTAAGGTGATCATCATTAAGGGGCTTGTAGCTTAGTGGTTACGAACATTTACCCTTCACCTAAGGTCTTATGTTCGATTCCCCCCTTCCCCAATATTGCTTGTATTTTTTTACTTTAAAAAGGTGATCATTGTTATATTTAAAAATGTCCAATGGCTAGTCCAATCCCTTATCAAGAAGACAAAAATAGTCAATTAGGTTTGAAGTATTTATGAAAGTAAAGGGATGAATGCTAGAACCTGTGGGTCAGTGCATGAAAGCATTACAGGGGATGCTGTATGAAAAACACCCTCACATCCATCAACTACAGCATCAAAAGATCCTTCTTCTAACAAATCTGCTTTGAACAAATGGAGCCTTTCTTTTGCCCCCTCAAGTGCCAATAAGTGTTCTGTTTTCTTCGGGTCATCTGTGGCATATGCATAATTACAAAAGTAGTTAGTTCATCAAAAAGGTCTCACCGTACAAGATTAGTCACTAATTGTATTGTTATAGGAATACAGTTAGAGAGTTAGTTATATGTTAGGGAGATATAACTCTCATTCAGTCTAGTTTGACACAATTGTTTTCCTCTTTAATATTCACTCTTTCTTCTCCTCTCTCCTCACGGTGTTTGGTCCAAAATCTAGTTTGACATATTTTTAGCACATGATGATAAGGCTGGATTTGAAGAAAAGTGTTATTTCGATATGATTATGGATGAGAACAATAATCGAAATCCAGAAGTTTCTGTTGATGTCATCAAAACCAAGAAGTTGAAAATGAAAATCATCCAAAGAAAAACCGATATATATATATACACTGACTTGGGTCACGGACGGTTGCTTTGACAGTATAAGCTCGTTCCAGTAAGAGCTTCACCAGCCAGGATGCTATGAAACCAGATGCTCCTGTTACGCACACCACCTTCCTTGCTTCGTTCATCCTCCTGATCAGAAGAAGCTTTATAGTTTGAAGTCTTCGCTTCAGCTATTTATATACTTGAGAAGTGAGCTGAATATTTTAGTTCGTGTCTAGTGGTTTAGGGAGAGGGTGGCATATAGGTTAGGTGAGCTAGCTTTTACTCTCTAAAAATTGTGTACACGACTAAGGGGTTTACCTCAGTGGTGAGGTCCCTCCCCCTCCCCCCCTTGGTCACCCTTCGAATCCCAGGAAAAGCCTGGAAAAGAGCCCCCCTCCCCAAATCGCTAATTTTCAAAAAAAAAATTGTGTACACAATTGCAAGTAGTTTTTTAAACTTATAATGTTGGGCTTTCGGTGCCACGTCAACTTGAGGTCAAAGTGGGATGGATGTGGAATCTCATGACCACTTGTTTTTTAAGTGCCAATTTTGTGAAGGGATTTGGAGGCTGGTTCTTCGTCGCTGTGGGGTTCCGTCGTTAAATCCTCCTTGGCCATCATTTTTGGTTATATATTATTCACTTACCCAAAAAAAGAAGGGGTTCTTAGATCTAGGTCCAAAACGATTAGCTATCATTGGGTCTAGTCCTCGTGTTTTTGGTTATAAATGTAGGTCCTTTGACATTTATAATTTTTTTGTTGTGTCAATTTTATCCTTTAAGATAAATAAGGAAAACACATTGAAAATCTAAATTTAATGCATTATTTCCTTGAAATTGAATTCCAAAATTTGAATTTTGAATTTTTTTTCCTTGATAATATTCCTAATATATAGATCAAATACAATTTAATCAATAAAAAGTAAAGACTCACATATTATACCAATCGATCAGGCAAGCACCCACATTAAATTATGTACCTGACATCCAGGTAAATAATGTTAATACATACAGGTATATATGTACCTGCCTTACAGGTAAGTGTTTTTTTCTTGAGTTTTTTTAAGCAGTTTTTTTTTAGGTTCATATTTATATACATACGTATATGTCTTCCATCGATTTTTATCTCAGTTGAGTTTAAAGATCCATACCAAGATATTATATGAGTTCAATTAGCTGGGCTAGAGGGTATTACTACCAAGACTAGAGGTAATTTATTGATTTAATTACATGGACCAAAGGTAATTTATGGGTTTAATTACCTGCATACTGCATACGAGGTGTATGCATAGGTACCTTACCTATTGTTAAGGTATGAAGTCTTTATGAACTCTTATTACAAATTTTGATGTCAGTATACATTGGGAAAATTTCAGAATTCAATAAATAAATTTGCAATTAAATTCAAATCAAATATGATAATTAATATCCTACAAATCAATAACTTACCAGTTTTAGGAATTCATAATTTACCTTATTTATGTTTTAGGCGTATAACTGGAACAAAAAAAAAAAAAAAAAGAAAGTAAATATCAATAAATTGAAATAGGCATGTAAGCTTATGTGGCGCAAAAGTCAAAGGACTTAGATCAACAACAATTTCTACGGGGATTGCACCCAAAGTCTCTCCTCATAATTGGACTTATGCCAAATTTTCTAAAAAAAGAACAAAACTTGAAGTCAAAGTGTATTAAACTTTTAAAATGAAAAAACGGATGAAGTTTATCTTAGGTATGCACATTGTAACAAAATTTTAATTGAGATGACAAATCGATTCAAATTTTTAGATCATAAAGTGCAATAAAGCCTATAATGGAGAGAATTTTTGTGACAGGATTAACCCTTGACTCTATATATTTGGCCAAAAGTCACTTTTGGTCCCTGTAGTTTGACACTTTAACCACTTTTGACCATATAGTTTCAATTCAGTCAATTTTGCCATTGTAGTTTCGTATTTGTAGCAATTCAAGAACATGTTAGTATTCTTGTCAATTTCTTTAACGATGCAAGAGATAATTTCGTCAACCCAAAATCCTTGAGTGTAAAAGCTTGTTTGAAATTCTCCCCATTTCATATTAGGGCTCGAAATTCAACCACTAATCCCAATTTTTTGAAGAAACCTAAACCCAAATGATCAATTTCAAGCCCTAATATGAAATTATGGGAGTTTCAGACAAGCTTTTATGATCAAGGATTTTGAGTTGACGAAATTGCTCCTTGCATCGTCAAAGAAATTGACAGGAATACTAACTTGTCCTTGAATTGCTACAAATACGAAACCACATGGTGAAAATTGATGGAATTGAAACTATATGGTCAAAAGTGGTTGAAATGCCAAACTACAGGGATCAAAAGTGACTTTTAACCTATATATTTCTTGGTTTTTCTTTTGTGCGAGGGGTTTTGATAATTATTTATTCGTGTTCTAGTATTTTAATGTCGAACGCTTAATTATTAGGGAGGTTCACTATTATACCCAATATAGAAGCCCAAATTATAAAAAAATCATATGTGAAATAGACTTTAGAAACACACTCAAAATCCATTTACAACAAAACAAAAGGGCTTTTAACTTATTTTAAATTACAAAACTGCCATTGATTTCTTAAAACAAACCCAACCCTGAAACCTCATAAAAAAGCCCAAAACACTCAATAGGGCATCAAAGTAATTTAATAATTAAAATTAAGGGCCAGCTCTCATTTTTTGGGTTTTTTTGGGGTTTGTTTATAAAAATTAAATGGTGTATGGTTTATCTATATTATGAGTACTAAGAATGTGTATATGACTAAATATCTCTAATTATTATTCTCTTGGTTGAGTTTTTCCCTTGGCAGGCAGCAACTAGACTTGTAAGTTGTATTGTATGGCCATGTCTTACGGATCCTCCCCGGTACAATGATTAAATGAGATGGGGTCCACATTAGTTAGTGTGGGTAGGTAAGTTTCTCTCTATGTATGGCGGATGTAGAGTTTGATGGGGCCACAAGCTTTACACTATACGGTTTTTTTCTGTAATTTATGCCTATACTCCATGTATAATAAAGAAGGTCTAGTCCAATAGAAAAATGGTTTTAACTTGCAGACAAAATGTTTCAGGTTCGAACTCCCATGATATTTAGTGTATGTGTGTGAGAAACCCCACTCTCTAGTTTAGACTATCGTTTATACTAAAAAAAAAAAAAAAAAAGATGCCTGTGAACTCTGTCAAGAATTATACATGTTCTTAGAAATCCTCATCAATAAATGCTTTTTTAATTTTATGATTCATATGCTGGTTATTGTGATTTTCAAACTCTATAGTCTTGTTTGCACTCTTGTTTTACTGGAGATAGTGATAAAATACATGATTAATTCATAACACGATCAGGCCATATAAACAAATGAAAAGCTAATAGAAATTGTTATTAGAAAACAGAAAAATTAAAGGCACTTTGGTTGGTGTACACCAGAGAAATGAAAAGTTACTTGGTTTGGTTCATTTTCAAACAAGGGTTTCTTCAATTGAGCTATCAAGAGCTGAAAGCAACTCCTGACCATTCTGGGCAATTGCAGATAAAAGTCTGAGCATGAACAATATTACTTTCACAATCTCTTGGAATAAATTTAGCAGAAGAAAAAAAAAACACTTGAATTTCCAATACGCGATCAACTTGTGCAATGAGCAAGTTGCTGTCAGTTGCATAATTCAAACCTTGAGGAAGCCCTTCTCCTTGAGGTTTTCAATAGTGTCCCTAAGACTTACTTCCACTGTAAGGAAATTTACTCCCAAACTTTTTGCTTTTTCCCGTGATACTTGAAATGTGGGTTCAGATGGATTGGCCTTCTCGTATCTGCCAACAACGAAACAAATAAATCTTTTCTTCCCTTAGAAATTTGTCATATTTGAAAAAGAAAATTGCCAATTTGTGGCATTTTGCAAATTATAACTTACTTTTCAGCTGGACACACAGAGGGATGAAGTTCATGTAAAATCTTCAGGACCTTGGCCATGGGTGTAACATGTCCAACTAAACAATATCTTCCATTAGCTGAAGGAACCTCAAATGCTTGAACATGAGCTGAGGCAACATCTCTAACATCACTAGATGGATAAATTGAACTGTTTACATCTTCAATATCTGCATGCATAGAAAAGAAACAAACTTCCATCACAAGAATCGTTTGAATCTTGCACCACAAGAATCAGGATTTGGTTACTTTAACAATTGATGAACATTCGTACTCCAAGCAAATGTTTTGGTACACATCTAATTTTCTAAAAAATTGCCTGCATCTACACCAATCTTGCTTGCAGCCCTAACTAAGTTAATTCTGAGTCTCCATCATACTCTTGCTCTAAAAAATATATATATATATATATATAGTTGCTGAAGTGTACCATCTTTGAGATTCAGAATCATCTCCACACTGAGATTAAGACTTGGTTGTAAGAGTGGACCAGTCACATATGATGGATTTATGGTAACCAAGTCAATCCCATTTCCTTTAGCAAATTTCCAAGCAGCCTCCTCAGCTAAAGTTTTTGAAAGAAAATACCATTCCTGGACATAGAGAGGAAAGGGAGTTCATACTAAACCAAGATATATTGCCTTGACTGAAGCAACAGAAGATGCCAAATAACAAATGATAATGAATTTCATGAATAAAAGGTGTAACTTGGAAGAAGATTATAAGCATGGGAGCCTACACACTTACCTTCAAATTCTCACACACAAGAGGATCTGAAAACCATGTTTCATCAACCACCACATCAGGGGTCAATGGTCTTCCATTGACAATGACTGCAGCCATAGAAGATGTTAAAACTACCCTCTTGACGGTAGCGAATTTTACACTCGATTTTAGAACATTAAGGGTTCCCTTCACTGCAGGGTCAATTAATTCTGCCTGAGATTGTGTAGACAAAAGAACCATTTCAGTTTTGAACTCTAGACTATAAGAAATGAAAGTAAAGGGATGAATGCTATTATATAGTACCTGAGGGTTAGTGGCTGAAAATAGGACAGGGGATGCTGTATGAAAAACACCGTCACATCCATCAACTGCAGCGTCAAAAGATCCTTCTTCTATCAAATCTGCTTGGAACAAATGCAGCCTTTCTTTTGCCCCATCAAGTGCCAATAAGTGTTCTGTTTTCTTTAAGTCATCTGTAGCATCACAGGCATAAATGCAAAAGTAATTTGTTCATCAAAAGGGCCTCTGCATACATATGCTCCATTTATTAATTTATTTTTATTGGGTGATGATATTTTGTTTATTTCCAAAGTTCTTTTCTAACCTTATTATCTTTCCAGTATAAATCCTAATCGTAAAAAATATTAACTCATGAAAACATTTAAAAACCATGTTTTTGACATATATATAATCGGGAGATGGTCCATTAAGGATTTTATGTGAAAGGTAGTTAAGGATTTATAATCACAGTCATTTGATTGCATGTATGGTGCATATTAAACCCACTAACACTTCTAATGGATGGTCGAGATAAGAAGTACTCTTAGCCAACACTAGGGTGTTCTCTATTTATGCTGGTCATGAGCGTGGAGAAAAAAACTTGTACACTGTTGGCTTGATCTACAATATTGTTCACTCACATTTCTTTGATAGCTTATGTTTTTGGAACCTAATGGTTTTCTATCTTGGTACTTGTTAGAGACATTTAGATGATGACATCATGTGTTGCAAGATTAGTCCATATTCATAATTGTCTAACATTAATCACATGATTACACATGAAAACAACCGAAACTCACAAGTTTTTGTTGATGTGATCAAAACCAAGAAGTTGAAAATGAAAATCATTGAAGAAAAAAAAGTTACTGAACATGTTCTCAGTACTTTTCAAAAAAAAAAAATTGAAAAATGAAAACTGTAAAAAATAAATAAAATAAAATAAAAAAATAAAAAAATAAATGATTAGCAAGCAAG
The DNA here is from genome assembly GCA_018703695.1 of Prunus fruticosa. NCBI lineage: Eukaryota > Viridiplantae > Streptophyta > Magnoliopsida > Rosales > Rosaceae > Prunus > Prunus fruticosa. The sequence continues at coordinate 5,027,559 of CM031918.1, forward strand.
TAATTAGTTTGATACCAAGTTTAGTGAGAGAAAGGGAGAAGAAATGAAGTATAGTATATGTATATGGGATTATTCTCCAATAAGTATTTAAGTTAATAATTGATTATACATATTTCTAATCTCTGCTGTTGGATTGCATTTATTAAATGTGTTGATAGATTTAATATGCAACATACATACAAACCAACGGTCAAATATGTAATATATATATATATATATACTGACTTGGGTCATGGACAGTGGCTTTGACAATATAAGCTCATTTTAGAAAGAGCTTGATAGGCCATGATCCTATGAAACTAGATGCTCTTGTTACGTACACACACCACCTTCCTTTCTTGGCTCATCCTTCTCCTCTCATCACATTAAGATATTTACAGTTGGAAGTCACAGTACTTCAGCCTTTTATATACTTTGATTAAGTGAGCTTAATTATTTTTAGCTCGGTCAATGATACACTACTACAAAAAAGGAAAAAGACGACCAAAAAACGATGACGGTAGAACAGAAGACATGGTGATGGCTATGGCTACAAGAGTATTGCAGCTTGGAAAGTATTGCATCAGTATACCCTTGTAGCCATAACATTCGAGGAGATGTGTGTTGCTCCCAAGAAAAACCATGTTATGTTGGAACTGCAGTGTTAGGCTATGCACCCTGGTGATCAGAAGTCTTTCTCTTGCTTCTAATCTAAAGCATCTTTTATTTATGTGGCTCTTGTCAACCGCTATGTGTTTCACTATCATATTGGCAATGATCACTCACCTATATGTTGTGTTGGTGATACCCGAAAGCATTATGAATCCAGTTGTTCATTCCATAAACCATTATAGGCCAAGATTTTTATTTTTTATTTATTTTTTGCTTCTGCTGGTCGGTGGCTTCTATGATATTCAATTTGTAGTTTGGTTGGTGAAGAAGATTAAGTGCTTATGGCACTAGTTTAGTCATATGCCAACATTATGTAATAGGAACATGGATGTAGGTTGCTTAGAGTAGAGGTGTTAAATGGACCGAACCGGCCCTTTAGAGTTGGGCATTAGGACTTCGAGCCAACCCACTTAGTAAACAGGCCGAGCCAAGCATGTCTATTTACAAAAAAAAACATTAGCTTATATCTATCTATATATATAAAGCAAAAAGCAGAGAATGGTGAAACATTCAAAATACCAAAAAATGGCCTTGGTTAATTCAAATATTAAGAATTGAAATTATTAATTAAATGAGGATAGGATAATATGGTAAATTTACATTTTTTTTCATATTAAAAAATTAAAATTAAAAGAAAAATTAAATAATAGATCCTATTTTTATGGAACACAACTACCCATTATCTTTTTTAATTCTAAAATAAATTTAAATTTTATTTTAAAAAAGCCTCTCGCATGTGCGAAAGCACGTGCAGAGAGGCTAATATTACATTAAAATTGAAACTTCAAAAACTCAATATGCCCCAAGGGCTAGACTATTGTTTTGGTTTAAAAGATTGAAATTTAAAAAACAAAGTCATTATTTTTTTGGTGAAAACTAAGATATCCCCCGCGCGATTGCGGGGACTAACCCTCGAAGGTACTTCGGGAATGTTATCATATGTTACTTAAAAAATGGGCACAATTGAAAATTGAAAATTGAAAATTGACACCTCTAATCATAGGGAATGTTATTTAAAAATTGAAAATTATTATATGAGCAAATTTTAATGAAGAAAAAAGAAGAAATAAAATATTAGGGAATGATATATATACTGACTTGGGTCCCGAACCGTGGCTTTGACAATATAACCGCGTTGTAATAAGAGCTTCACCAGCCATGATGCTATGAAACCAGACGCTCCTGTTACACACACCACCTTCCCTTCTCTGCTCATCTTCTCTCTCTCTCTCTGTATATGTGAAGCTTTTAGTATTAATATATGGTGTGTTGGTGGGCTTTTATGGTGAGATAAACAAGCTGAAGATCAGAAGTGTCCATGGAGGCAAAGTCCAAGTTGGCAACTACGCAACGCCGACAAAAATGGAAAGATAAAGTACAATGAATGTGGTCGTTGGTTATCATTTTTCTACAATTTTATTAAAAGTACTTTTTAAGAACTTGTGCATTACAGAAGATCTTTGTGTGCATTGATTCGTGGGATAAGAAAAACTATATTTATAAGGTTAGTAGCCGTAGCGTTTAATTTTCATTTTATGTCACGTTTCTTCCACTTTTCACTAGGGGTGGGCATCAATTCGGCTGATCCGGTTAATCCGGCCGAATCGATTATATTGGATTGGTTTGGTTTGGTTTTGACCAAAGAAAAAGTTAACAGTTTGAAAAAACCGAACCGAACCGGTTTGGTTTGGTTCGGCTGCGGTTTGAGAGTTTTAAAAATTGTCCTAAACCAAACCGGACCGATTACAAATCAATTTATTATTTATTTAATTTAGTTTACACGTGGCAAGGCTTGAGTGGTTATTTAGAAGTGTACCATGTACCCAACAACACTTGATTGGACTCCAAAACTACAACTCACGGACACTTCTAAGATCTAACCATTCTCTCTCCCTCAAATTTCTCTAAGAGCCTCTCTCCTATCTCATTCCTTCCTTCGTCTCTTAACCCTAGCCGCAACTCCCTCTCTGAGGCCAAGCATCAAACAGTTAAGCTACATACACAAATGGGAGGCGGCGGCGGAGAGGCAGAGGAGGTTCTCGCACTCAGAGACGCCACTTCGGGAGAAAAGAGAGAACGTTTGGAAACGTCCCAAGTCTGACCCTCCTTCTGAGAACAACCCTGAAAACAATGGTGAAAATCGTGGCTGGCAGCCCTTTGCCACTCAGAATCCCGCATTCGATGAATATTATAAGGTGATATCATATTCTTTATATACGTACATATATTGGATACAGTACTTCTTTTCTTTCTAAAAAAAGTTGTGCTCTTTGCTAATTTTTTGGCATGTGTGTGATGGTTGGTAGGAGCAAGGGATAGTGACCCCAGAAGAGTGGGATGGATTCATTGAAGTTCTTCGAAAGCCGTTGCCTGCTGCTTTTAGAATCAATTCAAGGTTAATTCTATGTGAATCAGATTTCTGAATTCAGTTTCTGTAGATGTAGCCATTGACTGAATAATAGGTTTTGTTTTTGTCTTTAATGTTGCAGTAGCCAATTTTGTTCGGACACATTGAACCCAGTTGGAGAATGACTTTATGATATCTCTTCAAGCTGAGGTTGGTCTCTTGTAGGCTATTTTGTTACTACAATGTGGCGACAGATTGTGTTGCATCATTTGGTTTTTATTGTAATGCATTTATGGTTGCTTCTTGTTTATTATATGAACTATACTGTTCAGGTAAGTGAGGGGGGTGAACTGGTGCCTATTAGGCCATTGCCTTGGTACCCTGAGAATCTTGCTTGGCATTCAAATTTTTCTCGCATGCAGCTGAGGAAGAACCAAACACTTGAGAGGTAAATGATGCATTGTTTGAGAATACTTTGTAGTATAAGTGGTATGCCTGGAACCAAGGTAACCTAAGACCTGTTTCTTGATGGTGCTTGTTACGGATAATAGTGGTAAAAGCCTATTTTTCGATGGGCTGGTAGTATGATGGGTTTTTTATGCCACCTGTCCTGTAGTTCTTTCAGTTTTGAGATTAATGGATGAGATTGGCTCTTGTATTCCTAAAGGAGTTCCTATATGAGTACTACTAATACGTATCCACCATAACAGTTTTTCTGGTTTCCAAGTTGATCCTCCTCCAATTGCTAGTGTGTATACAATTTGACCAAGTTCTCCATGATGCTATCAAATCACTCAAGCTCTCCATGCTAATATTTTTATATGTCAATTCCTGGTTCTGATGGTATGAATTTCTCAGGTTTCATGAGTTCTTAAAGCTTGAAAATGAGATTGGAAACATCACAAGACAGGAGGCTGTCAGGCATGGTGGGCCAATTTTGGGCAGCCTTTCATTATGAACTAATTTTGGGCAGCTGTTCATTTCTTAGTTTTATCATGTATTCATTTCTTATAAACTTTAGAATGTTTGTTTTGATGGATATTGTGAACTTAGAAGCATCCTGGAAACTGGACAGGTTTTGATTAAATGGAAATTATGAACTTGTATTTTGGGCATCCTTTCATTTCTTAGTTTTATCATCTTGTAAAGCTTTTGATGTAAGAGCAGGTTGAAAAATTGTTGTGTTAGCCTTTGATGCTAGAAATTGGACAGCTTTTGATTAATGGAATATTGTTGTGTTAGCCTTTGATGGAATGGAATGATATAATGGCGAAATGTTAGCATTATAATGTAAGAGCAGGTTGAAAAATGTTTGGTTTTGTGTTAGGCACAAACCGGCCGAACCAATCCGAACCAAACCGATTACAAGTGGTTTGGATTGGTTCGGTTTTCATTTTGGTTTTAGGCTAATCCGAACTAAACCGGACCGTTATTTTCTTATTGGTTCAGCTGTGGTTTGAGAGAAACCGAACCAATCCGACCGTGCCCACGCCTACTTTCCACCAACTACCATTTTTCCATCTAACTTAAAATATTTCATATTTTCAGACCATGTGCTTCGTCAAACACCATGTTTTGAGAGTTTGAGAGCCAACCCAGGTCCGGCCATTAAGTAGGCAGGCTAAGGTTCCTAAGTTTTTTTTTTTTTTTTTTTGAGAGAATACTCATAATAACAAAGCAGATGGACGAGGGGGGCGAAAAGCCTGACCTCGAGTACAACTATCGACATCAAGGGCGTCCTGAATAAAATCAGGGGGCACCTCGACCCATTCACATGGGTTCGAACAGTTAACAGCAAATTTAGCTAAACAATGAGCTACACCATTGGCCTCACGCGAACAAAACTAAAGCAATCCCCTCTGGTGATCCCGCAAGCTAGATTGAATATCTTCGATAAGCTGCCCCAAAGGGGACAAGTTTACCACGGAAGAGAGAACATCCTGGATAGTATTGATCGAGTCACCCTCAAACCTGACCGTCTGCCTCCCCATCTTCCACCAAAACCGAACAGCCTCAAGAGCCGTCAGGCACTCAACATGTTCCGCAGAACTAGCAAATAGCACACGCTTCGCAAGGGCTGCCAGAAATCTCCCATTTTCGTCCCTAATGATAATCCCAACACCCCCCCCAGTCGACCCAGTGTGGAAGGCCCCGTCGAAGTTGATTTTGATCGTGCCTGAAGGAGGGCAGCTCCAGCAACTTGCACCTAGAGAGGCTTGACTACCCGTAGGTTGGTCATTAGCACACCGGAACTCCTCCATATATAGGAGCACAAACTGAACGAGATCATGCGACTGCTCGCTGCGTGCTACGCCATGTAACATCATTTCGGTTAGACCATAAGGCCCACATCACAACCATGGACAGAGCACGAGCATCGAACGTCAACTCACGCCAAGAGACGAAAAGCCAATCTTGTAAGGGTAAGTCAGCGTGCCTATCAGAGGAGAGAAGACCCGGGAGCAAACGCCAGACCGCCTGAGCAACGGGCAATTCCGGAGGATATGCAAAGTTGACTCCTCCGCAGCTCCACAAACGCAGCACCCAGATGCGGTAAAGAGACCCGCCGCTTAGCAAGAGCACAACACGTGGGAAGGATATCATGGATACCACGCCAGGTACATAATTTAATCTTTTCAGTGAGCTTTGCATTCCAAACCCACTTCCACAATTGAGCCATGCCCGAAACCGAGGAAGATGGTGGGTCGGGGTCAGTCAACAAAGTAAGAGCCACACGGTACGCACTCTTAACATAAAATTTTCCTTTACGATCAAAATGCCAAATGAGGCAGTCTGGGGGAGACCGGAGGCTTAAAGGCACCCTGAGAATCTCCTCCACATCCAAAGGCAAGAACAGGGATGTAAGAAGTGGCATATTCCACTGGGGTTGGCTCGCCCCACAAATGAGGCTGCTGACTTTTAACTCTTCAAGCCTCACTACAGGAGGAGTAACCACCTCAAAGCTGGTTGGCCTAGGGAGCCAACCGTCCCCCCAAACCTTAATATCGGACCCATTACCCACACGCCATCGAGAACCACGGGTAATAACCTTCATAGCAGAGAGAATGCTACTCCAAACAAATGATGGTTTGGAACCCGGACCGCATCCAGGAGAGAAGAGTGGGGAAAATACCTAGCCTTCAAAAGCTTGCTGATTAGAGAATCTGGGTTATGAAGGAGGCGCCACCCCTGCTTAGCAAGCATAGCAAGGTTGAACGCAGAGAGACTCCTAAAACCCAACCCACCCTCGCTCTTTGGTAGACCCAACTTGCCCCAACGCATCCAATGGATTTTACGCCTACCACCATGCTGACCCCACCAGAACTTTGCCATAAGTTGTTCAAGATCAGAACAAAAGTTTTTGGGTAGCAGGAAGCAACTCATAGTGTAAGTAGGAATAGCTTGGGCCACCACCTTAATTAAGATTTCCTTGCCTGCCATCCTGAGGGTCTTGTCCTGCCAACCCTGCATCCTCTTCCAAACACGCTCCTTTAGGCTCAAGAAGCAAATACTTTTTGAGCGTCCCACCACCATAGGCAACCTCAGATAAAGGTCATGGTGAGAAACCCTGTTGACGCCGAGTTGCTGGGCCAAGGTCCCCTGAACGTCAATAGGGATATTTGAGCTAAAAGCTACAGTACTCTTCCCACAATTAATTTTCTGCCCCGAGGCCCGCTCATATAACTTAGAAGCGTGTAGAGAAGATCGTTTTGAGCACTAAATAATTAACTGATTCACAATAGTTCGAACAAATAATATTAAAATATACACAATATTATTGAGAATTAATTTAAAGATAGTGAAGCAACACAATGCCAACTTGAGCTTTTTAATTATTTATCTATATATATAAAGCAAAAGGCAGAGAATGGTGAAACATTCAAAATACCAAAAAATGCCCTCAATTAATCCAAACATTAAGAATTGAAATTATTAATTAAATGAGGATAATATGGTAAATCAAATGTTTTCATATTAAAAAAATTACAATTAAAAACAAAATCAGATAATAAGTCCTACTTTTATGAACATAACTACCCATGTTATCTTTTCTTAATTCAAAAAATAAAATAAAAAATAAAAAAGAAAACCAATTGGCTAGTAGTTATTTAAACAAATGATCAACTTGATCAAAAAAGAGACAAAAGGGATAATTACATACAGGAAGATTGAGCCATATATATCAAGATTTGAAATCAACTTTCTAAGAATTTGCGTAGTCAATGAGAACAGTCTGAACAAGAACAAAACTAATTTCGTCGTCCCTTTGGAGTTTAGCAGAAGACAAACTACAAAATGCCAAAATGTGACCAACTTGTGCAGTAAATTAGGAAGTTTCTATGTTGAGGAAGCCCTTCTCCTTGAGACTTTCAACAGTGTCCCTCAGACTTACTTCCAATGGAAGGATGTAAGCTGACTTATGTGAGTTAGCCTAATTACGTGTTATGATTATTATATTAGAATGAGATAATGGGATTTATGTTTATCAGTTATTGTTGGACTTTCAGTTTTGACAGACTTTGGTTAGTTTATATTGATTAGGACTCAATCACTTAAGTCTATTAGTTTGGTTTAAACTCTTACTCTATCTATAATAGGAGAGATAGTGTTAAGGTTTCTTTAATATAAAAGAATCGGTCCCTCCTCTCATAACACACAAGTTCTGTGACGTGCTTGACCTATTGATAGCAAGAACATTCTGGTGTTGCAGAGAGAAGAAGATCATTCCCATAGTTGTCATGTCTTCTTCACTGAGTATGAATCAATTGATAAGTGTTCTTTATTCATGTTGTAATTCATGTGTTTATTGTACTTAACTTAAGTTTTACTTACATGTGGTATCAGAGCCTAACAATTAAAACCATGATTTCACATGCTTAATTTTGTTTGACCTGCTACTTGGAAACTGACTGTTTTTTAAATAACATTGAAGGGCGTGAATTTTGTTTTCTAATCTTATGTTCCGCATAACTGTCATGCTACTAACCCAATGCAACAGGTCAAGAGCTATTTCGAAGATTTTTTGAAATTGTTTCTTAACAAAACACTAGAATTCGATCGACTCATTCGATTGTTTTGGCTAGTGGCTTTATGTTCCTTTAAATTATTAAAGGAAATTATGTTTGTTATACACAAACTTGTTCTGTTTTTAAAAATTCTTTGGACCAACTGAATAATCTACCAAAGTGGTTTATTTGACGTTATTATGAGAGAATTGTTTTATAGAAAACTCAGATTTGTAGTTTATGGGTTATGACTGGTAGGCTAATTTCCAAAGAAATTGTCTTCTAGGTTCTACTGTAAACTAATGTATAGTGAGTCATGAAGAACTTGAACATTATGTATTTCATCTTGCGTAAAGGTGATGGAATTTATAACTTTCTGATTCTCGTTGATTTATGCTTAGCTATGCAAACACATTTTGATAAAAAGTTTCTTGCCTAAAGGTGAAGCTGATTCAATTTTTTATTATAATAGAAAACCTTATGTTCTAGTTTTCTGTTGTAATAATAAGATATATATATATATATCTTTTCACATCTAATGAGTTATCAATGCTAGGTGCCAATCCCCTAAACTTCACCAACATTCAGAAACTGAATGGAAGCAACTACAGGAAATGGAAACAGGAGATTGACATTCTGCTGGGACTATTGGAATATGATGTAGCTCTAAGAGAAGAAAAGCCAGTTGATCTGACTGCAGAAAGCACTGAAGCAGAGAAAAGTCTTTTTACCAATTGGGAAAAGACCAACAGGTTATCACTACTGATCATTCAGAATGCCATGGAGGAACATGTAAGAGGTGGAATTAAGAAATGTGACACTGCGAAAGAATTCTTGGCTGCGATAAGTGAGAAGTATCAGAAATCCCAAAAGGTAGAAACTGGAAATTTTTTGTCGACATTTACCACCATGAAGCATGATGGTACTGGAAGTGTTCGTGAGCACCTTTTAAAGATGGTTGATGTGGCCAACAAGTTAACTAGCCTGCAGATACCTATTAATGATGAGTTTATAGTTCATATGGCACTCAACTCGTTGACTCCAGAGTATGAACAAATAAAAGTCTCCTATCATACTCAGAAGGACAAATGGTCAGTAAATGAGCTAATCTCAATTTGCTGTGAGCAAGAAGACAGACTCAAGAAGGGAAAGACAGTGGCTGTTAATTTGGTTGATACAGTCAATGGAAAGAAAGCTGGTGGTCCAAAGAAGTATGGAAATCAGAAATTTGGAGGATCAAAAGGTGGATCAACCTCTGGTAAGAAATTTTCCAATGATTCTGCTGTACCTGCTAAAAATGCTCAAAATCCTCCTACATCTGAAAACTTGAAAGTGAACAAAAAGATTGTCAAATGCTACTTTTGTCAAAAATCTGGTCATGTTAGAAAAGATTGTGAAGGTTTCAAAGCATGGCTGGTGAAGAAAGGTAATAATACTGTTTTCAACAATGATTTTATTAATGTATGTGTTGAGTCAAATCTTGTTTTTATTCCTCAAAATTCTTGGTGGTTTGACACTGGCTGTACAACACATATTACAAATTCTTTCCAGGGATTTAGAAGGGAGAGGATGCAAAGTAAAGAGAACTACAGAGTTTTTGTTGGAAATGGATCTAGATTAGAAGTTGAGTCAGTTGGTAGTATTGAGTTAAAATTGTCTTCTGGTTTTCTTTTGTTTTTAAATAAAGTACTCTATGTACCTTCGATGAGGAGGAACCTAGTGTCAGCATCTAGTCTTGTAAAAGATGGTTTTTCTTTCACTGGTGACAGTGAAAGCTTAAAACTTTTTCGAAATGATAATTTAAATGATTTGCTTGGTTATGCTTTCCTGAGTGGTGATTTATGGCAAATTCAATGCACTGAAGTTCAAGAATGTTTCAACCTTGAATATTCTGCACCCAAGAGAATGCTCACTAATGAAAACTCTTCTATGCTTTGGCATAGAAGATTGGGGCACATCTCAAAGGATAGAATGACTCGGTTAATAAAACAAAACATTTTACCAAACTTGGATTTAAAGGATTTTGAAATTTGCATAAACTGTTTCAAGGGTAAAACTACTAATACAAGAAAAATTGGTGCAACCAGAAGCAATGACCTTTTAGAAATCATTCACACAGATGTGTGTGGTCCATTTCCAACAAGAACCATTTGTGGCAACTCTTACTTTGTTACATTTATAGATGACCTCTCTCGATATACCTATTTGTACTTAATTTCTGAAAAGTCACAAGTCTTAAACTGTTTTAAAATTTTAAACTTGAAGTTGAAAAGCAATTGGACAAACACATTAAAATTGTAAGGTCAGATCGTGGAGGAGAGTATTTTGGCAGGTACACAGAGGCTGGACAACAGAAAGGACCATTTGCTATCTACTTGCAGGAAAATGGAATAGTAGCTCAATACACGACTCCTGGAACACCACAACAAAATGGCGTGGCTGAAAGGAGGAACCGAACTCTTAAAGACATGGTAAGAAGTATGCTTACTAGTTCACAACTACCTGATTTTCTGTGGGGAGAGGCACTAAAAACGGCAAATTATATTTTGAATAGAGTTCCTAGTAAATCAGTGCCTAATACACCTTTTGAAATGTGGACTGGAAGAAAACCTAGTCTTGCTCACTTACATGTTTGGGGTTGTCCATCTGAAGCTAGAATCTACAATCCAGTTGAAAAGAAATTAGACTCAAGAACAACTAGCTCCTATTTCATTGGATATTCTGAAAAGTCTAAGGGTTATAAATTTTATTGTCCACACTCTCATACTAGAATTGCAGAGAGTCATAATGCAAAGTTCATTGAGCATTCAGTTGCAGGACATACTAATTCTTCGAAGAACTACAACTTTGAAGAGACAGAGTCATTTGCACATGCCTCTACATCAAATGATCAGACCCTTATGCTGCCCATTCCTTTCGTCCCTCTCAAACCTCATGAAAACATTGCACCAGTTTCTGCCAACACTCCTCAACCGCAAGATATTGCTCCACAAATTCTTGTACAGCAGATTGACAATCTTTTTCAGGTTGAGCAGCCTACTACACAGGTTGAGCAGTCTACTGCACAACTTGAGCAGCCTACGACACAACTTGAGCAGCATGATGAACCTCCTGTAAGAAGATCTCAAAGGGCAAGAAAATCTGCAATACCAGCAGATTATATGGTTTATTTGCAGGTAAGTAGAGTTTGATATCGGTGATGAAGATGACCCTAAGTCATTTGATCAGGCTATGAAGAGTGCTCAAGCTCCTTTATGGCACAATGCAATGTTGGAAGAGCTAAATTCAATGGCGAAAAATGGTGTCTGGACCTTGACAGATTCCACTTCTCCCAGTAAACCCGTAGGATGTAAATGGGTTTTTAAAACCAAAAGGGACTCACAAGGAAGAGTAGAAAGGCTAAAGGCACGGCTGGTTGCTAAAGGATTCACACAAAGAGAAGGTTTTGATTACACTGACACTTTTTCCCCAGTGTCCTCCAAGGATTCTCTACGTATCATTATGGCATTGACAGCCCATTTTGATCTTGAATTGCATCAAATGGATGTCAAGACTGCATTTTTAAATGGGGATCTTAAGGAGGATATTTTTATGCAACAACCTCCAGGATTTGTTGAAAGGGGGAAAGAGCATTGTGTGTGCAAATTGAACAAGTCCATTTATGGTCTTAAACAGGCTTCAAGGCAGTGGTATCTCAAGTTGGATGAAGTGGTAACATCTTTTGGTTTTGTAGAAAATAGACTTGATGATTGCATCTACCTCAAAGTCGACAAATCCAGGTTCATTTTTCTGGTTTTATATGTTGATGATATTTTGCTGGCAAGTTCTGATTTTCAGTTACTACTTGAGACAAAGGCTATGTTATCTAATAGTTTTGATATGAAGGATTTGGGTGAGGCACATTATGTGTTGGGCATTGAAATTATGAGAAACAGATCAAGAAAGCTTTTGGGGTTGTCTCAGCTCAATTACATCAACAAGGTACTTAAAAGATTTAATATGGAGGCTTGTTCTCCTGGAGATCTTCCTATTGGCAAAGGTGATAGGCTTTCAAGGGACCAATGTCCTATGACTGAACAAGAGCAGGCAAACATGAAGAATAAACCATATGCATCTCTTGTGGGCAGCTTGATGTATGCCCAAGTCTGTACTAGGCCAGACTTGTCATTTGCACTCAGTGTATTAGGAAGGTTTCAAGCAAATCCTGGTGAACCACATTGGGTTTTAGCCAAAAAGGTGTTGAGATATCTAAAGAAGACTAAATCCCTTATGTTAATGTATGGTCATGTTGACAGCTTGGAGCTCACGTGCTATTCAGATTCAGATTTGGCTGGCTGTGTGGATGACAGAAAATCTACAAGTGGATACATTTTTCTTTTGGCTGGAGGTGCAATCTCTTGGAGAAGCAAAAAGCAAAATTCTATATCTACATCTACTATGGAGGCTGAATTTATTGGATGTTTTGAAGCAACTAGGCAAGGATTGTGGATCAAGAATTTTGTAACAGATATGAAACTAGTGGCAAATATTGACAGGCCTTTGAAGATCTACTGTGATAATAAGGCAGCCATATATTTTGCCAAGAACAACAAACGATCATCAGCTTCGAGAATTATGGATATAAAGTATCTATCGCTTCAAAATAAAGTCAAGGAAGGTATTGTTGAAGTAGAGTACATAAACACTCACTCCATGTTAGCAGATCCCTTGACTAAAGCTTTGGCTGTGGGAGTCTTTCAAGATTTTGTGATGCGCATGGGATTGCATGAATCTTTTGACTCGGTTTAAGTGTGGGAGCAAGGTTATTTCTATAACCTATTTTGATTATTTTGAGCTGTTCTTTTTCTTATTTTGTTTTGATAGATGATGAATAAGTTATATTCTATTTAAGAATGGTTGGCAGTTTATTTTTGTTTAAGTTTCTTCACTGTTTTGTCTTGCTTAAGCTTGGATTTCCATTAAGGAAATGATTTTGGGAGTCTCTTTCGAGCTCCATTACGTGGACCAGAAATGTGGGAGTTTTTTTTTGGGTACCTAACTCTCCACTTATTATCATTATGTCTGCAGCAATGTGTTCTAGTGTATGTGTATGTGATTTTAGGGTGCTGGCACAGCTGAATTTGTGTCAAGTTTTCTAAAGTTCTGCATATACATTCGGTTGACAGTTGTTTTGGAAGTTACGCTGATGTTTGAATAAATCCAGTGATCACTATTGCCTTGTTTTGGTATGATATGATACAATGTAATTAGGCTGCACTCATGTGGGAGAATGTAAGCTGACTTATGTGAGTTAGCCTAATTACGTGTTATGATTATTATATTAGAATGAGATAATGGGATTTATGTTTATCAGTTATTGTTGGACTTTCAGTTTTGACAGACTTTGGTTAGTTTATATTGATTAGGACTCAATCACTTAAGTCTATTAGTTTTGTTTAAACTCTTACTCTATCTATAATAGGAGAGATAGTGTTAAGGTTTCTTTAATATAAAAGAATCGGTCCCTCCTCTCACAACACACAAGTTCTGTGACGTGCTTGACCTATTGATAGCAAGAACATTCTGGTGTTGCAGAGAGAAGAAGATCATTCCCATAGTTGTCATGTCTTCTTCACTGAGTATGAATCAATTGATAAGTGTTCTTTATTCATGTTGTAATTCATGTGTTTATTGTACTTAACTTAAGTTTTACTTACAAAGGAAACTAACTCCCAAGCTTTTTGCTTTTTCCTGCGATACTTGATATAGGGGTTCAGAAGGATTGGCCTCCTCATATCTGCCAACAATGAAACAAATAAATCTTTCCTTCCCTTAGAAATTTCTCATATTCGAAAAAAGAAAATTGCCAATTTGAGGAATTTTTCAAATTATAACTTACTTTCCAGGTGGGAACAGAGAGGGATGAAGTTCATGTAAAATCTTCAGAACCTCGGCCATGGATGTAACATGTCCAACTAAACAATATCTTCCATGAGCTGAAGGAACCTCAAATGCTTGAACATGAGCTGAGGCAACATCTCTAACATCACTAGATATATAAATTGAACTGCTTAGATCTTCAAATTCTGCATAGAAAAGAAACAAACTTGCATCACAAGAATCATCTAACATCAAATGACTAACTTTAAATGTTATTTTGTTACCCGAACCAACATTTCGTTACCTTAACATTCGATAAACATACCTACTACTCTAAGAAAATGTTTTGATACTCAACAATCATTATGCTAGCTGCCTCAACTAAGTTAATTCTGACTCTCCATCATAGTCTACTCTAACCAAGCAAAGATTGAAAAAGAAAAATCATATATAGTTGCTGAAGTGTACCGTTTTTGAGGTTGAGAATCATCTCCACAGTGGGATTAAGGCTTGGTTGTAAGAGTGGACCAATCAGAAAGGATGGATTTATGGTAACCAAGTCAATCCCATTTCCTTCAGCAAATTTCCAAGCAGCTTCCTCAGCTAAAGTTTTTGAAAGAACATACCATTTCTGGACATAGAGAAGAGAAAGAAGTTCATACTAAACCAAGATATACTTCCTGCCTAGTTTTATGCTAAGCATACCTCAGTGCAACGAATCATATGAACAACTGATTTTTTTTTTTTTTTTATGGCAGAAAAATCAACTGAGATCGTTTAATGCAAATACTTAGACATTTTGAGCTCAAGAAGATGGACAAAAACTTGGAAGCTACTTCTGTAGAACAAATGAAGAACAGGGGAGAATAAAAGGAAAGAAGAAAGATATAGGATAATTATTCATCTCTTACATAATTGGATGCAGATACTTGTAAAGGTGACAAATTCAATATTGTTAATGTCAGGGAAATATAAAAAATGAATAATGATTAAATGAATAAAAGGTGAAACTTGGAAGAAGATAATAAGCATGGGTGCATACACACTTACCTTCAAACTCTCACAAAGCAGAGGATCTGAAAACCATGTTTCATCAATCACCACATCAGGGGTCAATGGTCTTCCATTTTGCTTGACTGCAGCCATAGAAGATGTTAAAACAACCCTCTTGACGGTAGCGAATTTTACGCACGATTTTAGAACATTAAGGGTTCCCTTCACTGCAGGGTCAATTAATTCTGCCTGAGATTGTGTAGACAAAAGAACCATTTCAGTTTTGAACTCTATAAGAAATGAAAGTAAAGGGATGAATGCTAGTATATAGTACCTGAGGGTTTGTGGCTGAAAATAGAACAGGGGA
The DNA here is from genome assembly GCA_018703695.1 of Prunus fruticosa. Lineage (NCBI taxonomy): Eukaryota > Viridiplantae > Streptophyta > Magnoliopsida > Rosales > Rosaceae > Prunus > Prunus fruticosa. The sequence goes on from CM031918.1 coordinate 5,042,782, forward strand.
TGCTGTATGAAAAACACCTTCACATCCATCAACTGCAGCGTCAAAAGATCCTTCTTCTATCAAATCTGCTTGGAACAAATGCAGCCTTTCTTTTGCCCCATCAAGTGCCAATAAGTGTTCTGTTTTCTTTGAGTAATCTGTGGCATCATAGGCATAAATGCAAAAGTGTTTAGTTCATCTAAAGGGCCTCTCCATACATATGCTCCGTTTATTTACTTTTATTGGGTGATGATATTGTGTTTATATCCAAACTTCTTTTCTAACCTTATTATCTTTCCAGTATAAATCCTAATGGTAAAAATATTAACTCAAAACATTTAAAAACCATGTTTTTGACATAAATATAATCGGGAGATGGTCCATTAATGATTTTATGTTAAAGGTAGTTAATGATTTATAATCTCGATCATTGAGTTGCATGTATGGTACATATTAAACCCACTAACACTTTTAATGGATGGCCGAGATAAGAAGTTCTTAGCCAACACTTGGGTGTTCTCTATTTATGCTGGTCATGAGCGTGGAGAAAAAAACTTGTACACTGTTGGCTTGATTTACAATATTGTTCACTCTCATTTCTTTGATAGCTTATGTTTTTGGGAACCTAATGGTTTTCTATCATGGTACTTGTTAGAGACATTTAGATGATGACGTGTTGCAAGATTTGCCCATATTAATAATTGTCTAACATTAATCACATGATTACGGATGAAAACAACAACAGAAACTCACAAGTTTTGTTGACGTGATCAAAACGAAGAAGTTGAAAATGAAAATCATTGAAGAAAAAAAATGTTACCGAATATGTTCTCAGTACTTTTCAAAAAACAGAAAAAGAGAAATGAAAAGTGTAAAAAAAAATTGAAAAAGAAATGATTAGCAAGCAGGTAATTAGTTTGATACCAAGTTTAGGGAGAGAAGGGAGAAGAAATGAAGTATAATATATGCATATAGGATTATTCTCCAATAAGTATTTAAGTTAAGAATTGGTTACATATTTCTAATCTCTGCTATGGAATTGCATTTATTAAATGTGTTGGTAGATTTAATATGCAACATACATGCATATATACTGACTTGGGTCACGGACAGTGGCTTTGACAATATAAGCTCATTCTAGCAAGAGCTTGACCAGCCATGATCCTATGAAACTAGATGCTCCTGTTACACACACCACCTTCCTTTCTTGGCTCATCCTTCTCCTCTCATCACAAGAAGATTTACAATTGGAAGTTATGGTACTTCAGCATTTTATATACTTGATCAAGTGAGCTTAATTATTTTTAGTTCGGTCGATGATGACTCTTCAACACAAATTAACAAATAATGATAATTCGGTCCATGGTTCCAACTCATCTTATTAATGTACACATTATTCCTTTAAAAACTATAAGGGCTTGTTTGGTAGACCTCACTAGACTGGATTGGCTTAAATAACACTTGAAACCCGTGTTTAGTAAGAAGGGGACTAAGTCAAATGGGATTGTACAGTACTAACAGTTAAAAAAACAGTTCACTCGCTATTCTAATATAGTGAGGCAGAAAAGGGGTTTGCAAAATAACACCCGCCCTATATAAAACACTAGAGTCCGACGCCTCTTTCTCTCTCGTTTCCTTCAGCATCGCGTCTCCTCTCTCTCTTGTTTCCTACTAAGGCAAGATTTCTGGCCTTCTACGGAGATGACCCATAACTCCTATGCCAGCCTCCACGCTCATGGTCACTCCGATTGGTTTCTTCTTCTTGGATTTTACGATGGGCAGAAATGAGTTGTTGTTGTGGGTTGGTGGGGTGAGAAATGAATAGCAGCATTTTGAGGAGAAGAATGAGTTCATCGTTTTCAGAGGGAAGTGAAAATAGGCGAAATAGTTTCAGCTGGAACAAGATATCATCATGCTCTGTTCCATTCTCACCTTTCTCAAATCCCAGACCCAAAAATCAAACACCCCACTGTCTCTTCCTTTCTCTCTTTGCATTCTTTTGTGAGGCCCACTCTGACTCCAAGGCCAGCCTTCACCACAGTCAGATCCTTGGCTTGAATCAAACTCCTCAACGCCATAGCCTCCACCACAGCCTCCCTCCACCGTCACCACCCAATCACTCGAACTATTACAGCCACCACTGACCCAATTGAAACAAATCGAGGGTGATAGTTATTGTGGTGGTTTGAATTATGTGTTTCAGTGTGATTTTGTTGTTTTCACATGGGTTATATAAACCCAAGCAGCACTAGCACTCATGGGAGGAGAGGATGTATGAAGAGAGATGAGAGAGTGAAAAAAGAGGGGACGCACGTGGGTGGTAGGGAGTCTGAGAAAAAGGTGGAAGGTAAAGTGTTGTGCTAACATATTTTTTTTGTTGATAATTTTGTTTTAATTAAACATTAGTGTCAGATAATTTTAGGTTTTCTTTTATAATAAACATTAAAATATTAATGAAAAATTAAAAGTTGAAAAGAAATGACACTTCATTGTTTATTTTATTCTCATATCCTAATGCAAGAAGTTCTTTACTCAATAATCTGTATTTATTTTGGAGAAAAAAAATTTGTATGTATAAAAAAAACTATTATGAGATGCATCTTTGGTAATTCGTATTTATATTTATAAATCACAACAACACCCAATAACATTTTTGGTGTCTGCCTGAGTAATTAAAAATAATTTTAAAAAATAATTTTTTAGTCCAACACCACCAAACATAGGTCTTCACTATTTTTACAATTCAGCTTTTTAGTTCAAACACAACACCAAACGTAGGTTAGTACTTAATCCAGTTTAGCCAAATTTGAGCTAATCCAAGATAGTCCCAGAATTTAATCCAGTCCATCATAGTCCACTATACCAAACGACCCCTAAATGTTTAGCTAAATTTTATGGGTGGGCTATGTTTAACCGTCCACTTCTGGAGATGGCCTAAGGTGTCAAACGGGCCGTCCCATTTAAAGTTGGCTCATTAGTACTTTGGGTCATGCTTGGGCTGGTCCACTTAATAAACAGAGCAGTCTAAGCTTGTCCATTTATAAAACTCAGGTAAATTAGGCCTAGCCCGAGGTCATATCCTATATAAGGCCAGGTTGGGCCTATATGGGTCCAAACAAACACGACTTATGTGTTTCACTATCATATTGGCCACGATCACTTACCTATGTTGTGTTGTGTTGGTGATACCTGAAAGCATTATGAATCCAGTTGTTCATTCCATATACCATTATAGGCCAAGATTTTTTTATTTTTTTATTTTTTATTTTTTGCTTATGCTGGTGGGTGGCTTCTAGGGGTGGGCACGGTCCGGATTGGATTGGTTTTACGTCAAAACCACGGCCGAACCAATTAAAATATAACGGTTTGGTTTGGTTCGATTTGGATAAAATTTATAAGGGAAACCGAACCAATCCAAATCAATTTAAGATGGTTTGGTTTGGTTTGGTTCGGCCGGTTTGAGCCTAAGCCCAATTCTCTTTATTTTTGCATTTTTTCAACATTATTAGCCCAAATATAACCAACAAATTCACAACTTACTTCTTACATAAATCATCTTCTAGAGTACGAAACCGTTCTAAAGCTCAAAAGGTCATAAAACTTCATATTTCACTAACTAATATAGCTCAATTCAAATATTCATATATAGTTATTAACTAATTAGAGTATTAGATATATAAAATAAAAATATACACATAAACGGTCCGGTTTAGTTTAAGCCGGTTTACAAAAGCTCAAAATCAAACCAAACCAAACTATATACGTCCGGTTTGGTTTGGTTTTGACTAAGAAAAAGTCAAACGGTTTGAAAACCAAACCGGTAATTATAGCTTGCTTCGGCCGGTTTCATCGGTTCGGCCGGATTGATGCCCACCCCTAGTGGCTTCTATGATATTCAATTTGTAGTTTGGTTGGTGAAGAAGCTTAAGTGCTTATGGCACAAGTATAGACACATGCCAACATTATGTAATAACAGAAACTACAAGTTGCTTAGAGTAGAGGTGTCAACGGACCGACTCGGCCCCTTTAGAGTCGGGCATTAGGACTTCGAGTCAACTCACTTAGTAAACAGGCCGAGCCAAGCACGTCTATTTATAAAAATCATTATCTTATGTATTACTTTTTTTGTAATATATATTAAAATTGAAACTTCAAAAACTCGATATGCCCCAAGGGCTAGACTATTGTTTTGGTTTAAAAAATTGAAATTTAAAAAATAAAGTCATAATTTTATTTATAAAGAAATCATTAATTTTTAAAATATGTTATTAAAAAAAAGGGCACAAATTTAAAATATAAATTTAATATTATGATGTACTATTTTTCTTTAAAAATAAATATAATCTAATATATGGGGCTTTTATGGGCAATTCATTGAGTTGGGTAGTGTCGGGCCCGACTTTGATTGGGCTTGTCTCATACCAGGCCATATTTAATTAGATCGGCCTTGTACCGTGCACAGCCTGACTTGGTCCGTTTGACTTGAGGATTTTGGTCAAATACCTTGCCCCCCATTACAGCAAAATGAAACAAAAAATTTCCATGGAATTCATGAGACTTCATGGGTAAGGAAGCAGGGTGAGTAGGGAGTAGGGACAATAGCCTACAATCGCCCTTAGGTGAATCCGCCACTGTGTATTATATAAGAGAACATACACCGAATATTTACAAAAATTAAATTGTAAAGTTATTTTGGATTAGGAATTAAATTTAAAATTTCATATCCAATTATATGTGATGCCAAAATGGAAATATTCTTTCCAACATGCACCCGTAGTTAATATATACCTTGATTTGAAGAATCATGATGAATATTATATGTTATTTAAAAATTGAAAATTATTATATGAGTAAATTTTAATGAAGAAAAAAGAAGAAAGAAAATAGTAGGGAATGATATATATACTGACTTGGGTCACGAACCGTGGCTTTGACAATATAGCCGCGTTGTAATAAGAGCTTCACCAGCCATGATGCTATGAAACCAGACGCTCCTGTTACACACACCACCTTCCCTTCTCTGCTCATCTTCTCTCTCTCTCTCTCTCTCTCTCTGTATATGTGAAGCTTGTAGTATTAATATATATGGTGCTGGTGGGCTTTTATGGCGAGGGAAATGAGCTGAAGATCAGAAGCGTCCATGGAGGCAAAGTCAGCTAAAGATGTCGATGTCAGCAACTACTCATATGTGGTCGTCCATGGAGGCAAAGTCAACTTGTACAACGCACGTATATGGTCGTTGGTTTTGTCATTTTTTACAATTTTATTAAAAATACTTTTTATTTGGTGGAGATTTGCCTATTGTAGTTACAGTACAGAAGATCTTTGCGTACATTAATTCTTGGGATAAGAAATAATATATTCATAAGGTTAGCAGCCATAGCTTTTAAATTTCATTTTATGTCACATTTCGTCCACTTTCCAGCAACTACCATTTTTCCATCTAACTTAAAATATTTCATATTTTCAAACCACATGTGCTTCGTCGCACACCATGTCGTATTATTTTTATAGGGTCGACTTTGAGAGTTTGAGAGCCTTCCCAGGTCAGGCCATTTAGCAGGCAGGCTAATTAAGGTTCCTAAGTGGCGTGTAGAGAAGATCATTTTGAGCACTAATTAATTAACTGATTCACAATAGTTCGAACAAATATTAAAACAGACAATTGAGAATTAATTTAAAGATAGTGAAGCAACACAATGCCAACTTAAGCTTTTTAATTATTTATAGTTATTTTAAAAAGGGTTATCTACCGTAGATGTTCCTGAACTTGGCCCCCAGTTGCAATTGGGTTCATGAAATTTTTTTCATGCCAATTACATCTTTTAACCGGATAAATAGTTGCAATTTGGTCATACCGTTCAACTCTGTCAATTTGTCCCTCAAAATGAGGGGTAAAACCGTCCTTTTAAAGTCTGAAGAGAAAAACTAAAAAACTGAAAAATTAAATAAATAAATAAACTTAAAAATAAATAAAAAAAGTCCCTCTCTCTCACAACCCATTCCCCCCTCCTTATTCCAACCCCCTCAAAACCCAGATCCCAACCCAACCTGCAACCCACCCCCCATCGCCGCCGCCGCCAACTTGTTCTAGAAAAATTGTAATAAAATTCCAGCCAGTATTGAAATAAATTGTCAAGAACTACGCTTTCAGTAAACTAGGATCTTCATTGATTATTGCCCAGATATAATGACTTGATTGAAAAAGAGTTCACTGAAAGAAAAAAAAAACATAGCCAGGGTGTACTATAACAGTATGAAAGAAATGCATGAATTCGAAGCATAGCAGAACAAACAGAGAGGAAAATTTGAAAAGAGAATTGTGAATACCAGCTGATTGCTTGCCCAACATTCAAATCAGAAGAACAAGAAGAAAAAGAAAGAAAGCTCTTTTTAATTACACATTTTCTTGTTTTGAAACTCTCTCATTCTCTTTATCAACTAATGAAAAAAAAAGAAAGTTCATTTATTAGGTTACCTGCATCGAGATGAAGACATAGAAATTCCTAAAACAAAGTTCATAGTCAATTTATGACCAAACAACAAAGCAGATGCTATGCCTGTGAAGATAGTGGCCACTGTGGACGAGTACTTCTTTAGAATCGTATCTGAAAATATTGAACCTGCAACCCACCGCCCCATCGCTGCAACCTATAAAAAAAAATTATTTATTTTTAAGTTTGGGATCTGGGTTTTGAGGGGGGTGGGATTAGGGCTGGCAATGGGTCGTGTTCGTGTTCGGGTTCGTGTTAAACCCATTTATTTCTCGTGTCAATTTTCGGGTCAACCCGCTATAACCCGTTTAATAATCGTGCGGGTTTCGTGTCGAACCCATTTATTTCCCGTGCGGGTTTCGGGTTAACCTATTAACCCACTAACGGCGCTAAGTAATAGCAAATTTAAAAAAAATAAAAAATTCTAAATGTTGATAATTTAATCAAGTAATTATATTTTTTAATATATAAAATAGTTATTTCATTTTGCCTCTCTCTATATATAAAGATTGAGAAAGAGAAATTAAAAAAATGAAGAAAATGAAGAAGAAACAAAGAAAATAATTCTTGCATTTTGAACAACGCCATCAATTGTTTTTTAGTGTGAGAAATCAAAGAGAGAACCTAGTGTTTAACTATTATAAATAGCCTTCTCCAACAATTCGGCAAGGATGACCATGAATTTATTTGGATTTTATTTGTGTATTCTTCACATATCAATGCATCACATACTTATTGAGGTTTTTGCTAAGCTAATAGAGTAATGAAATTATTAAATATCCTCACTAGTAACATGTCCTTGATTAATTTCGTTTGCAATGTTCACAAAAGGATGTGTTACATGTCCTTGAGGCTTTAGGATTTAGGGTTTAGAGTTTAGAGTTTAGGGTTTAGAGTTTATGGTTTAAGTTTTAGGTTTAGAGATTAGAGTTTAGGAACTAGGATTTAGGATTTAGGGATTAAAACATTAAACCCTAAACCCTAGATACATACTTAACTCAAATTATAAGGAATAATTACTAACAAATATAATTTGGGAATAAAAATGTAATAATTAGAATTAAGTGATCATTAGTTTGTAAAGACATTATAAATATCAAATGTTGTAATATATAATCACAAAGTGATCAACACCAAGATGGATAAGGAGCAATGAGAAGGGTGTTAGTGGCTGGGGTTCGAAACCCAGTGGGTGTGCTGAAGGTTCAATTTTCTTAATTTTTTTCGCGGGTTGGCAGGTAGTAAACGGGTTGACACGACCCATGACACGACCCGTTTAATAAACGGGTTAAACAGGTATTTAAACGGGTTGGCGGGTTGACCCGAAACCCACCCGTTTATAAATGGGTCAGTGGTGGGTTGACCCGAAAATTACCCATTTATTAATGGGTCGTGTTTGGGTCGTGTTTTTCCCGTGCGGGTTTCGAGTCGTGTAACGGGTCAAGTCGGAAATTGCCACCCCTAGGTGGGATAAGGAGGGGGGAATGGAAAGAGGGAGAGAGAGAGAGGGCGAAAAGGAGAGGGACTTTTATTTTTATTTTTTATTTTTAAGTTTATTTAGTTATTTTTTCAGTTTTTTTCTTCCGACTTGAAAGGACTCTTTTACCTCTCATTTTGACGGACAAATTGACAGAGTCGGACGGTAGAACCCAATTGCAACTATTTATCCAGTTAAAGCATGTCATTGGCACAAAAAAAGGTTCACGGACCCAATTGCAATTGGGGCCAAGTTTAGGACGTTTACAGTAGATAACCCTTAAAAAAATTATCAACTTGTAAAGAGAGACAAAAGGGATAAATATATACAGGAAGATTGAGCCATATATAAAGATCTGAAAGCAACTTTCTAAGAATTTGCCTAGTCAATGAGAACAGTCTGAACAAGAACAAAACTAATTTCATCATCTCTTTGGAGTTTAGCAGAAGACAGACTACAAAATGCCAAAATGTGACCACCTTGTGCAGTAAATTAGGAAGTTTCTATCTTGAGGAAGCCCTTCTCCTTGAGACTTTCAACAGTGTCCCTAAGACTTACTTCCAATGGAAGGAAACTAACTCCCATGCTTTTTGCTTTTTGCTGCGATACTTGAAACGTGGGTTCAGAAGGACTGCCATCCTCAAATCTGCTGTCAAGGAAAGAAACGAATATTTCCCTTAGAAATTTGCCACATTGTATTTCACCGGTGATGTATATATTTAACTTATAGGAAAATAGGAATTTGATCCAAAGCAGTATTTTATAAGGCTATACCAAGTGAGAAAGGGCTTTGACTTGCAAACCAGTATTGGTCTCAAGTTTGAATCCCTATAACACCCTGGTAGTGTGTGTAAGAAACCCCCCTCCCCTTGTAGTTTAGACCATCGCTTGTATAAAAATAAAAAAATAAAAGTTTCTAGGGCTAGACAAGACAAGACCAATTAAAATGAACTATTAACTTTTTAAAGTTTTATGTTTAATGAACTTAATTAACAATCCGGACTACACTTATTAAATGGGAGAAGCTACAAGTCATCTCCTGGGTTGTATGAGACGAGACTAGGTTCACTCCTGATCTTGTCCATTCAGAGCCACCAAACGAGCATTAATGGAGAGATGTGGGATAAGTAAAACTTGATTAATGACAATATCCCCAAATTGTGGCATTTGGCAAGCATAACTTACTTTTCAGGTGGGCAAAAAATGGGATGAAGTTGTTGTAAAATCTCCAAAGCCTCGAGAACGGGTGTAACATGTCCAACTAAACAGTATCTTCCATTAGCTGAAGGAACTTCAAATGCTTGTATATGGGCGTAGGCAACATCTCTAACATCAGTAGATATATAATTTGTTTTGTTTGCGTCCTGCATAACTGCATGGAAAACAAACAGAAAACAAAAAAATAAAAAAAATACAATCGATTGTTAGCGCATCACAAGAATCATCTAAAGCATTCAAAAAGTAGTTAATTGCCTTAATTCACTATGCAACTGCAATTGTAGAAGCTATGGACGAATTAATTTTGTTCTCAAATGACTTAAAACTTTAAATTTTATTTGTTATGTTTGCAAGCAACAATTAGATATTACTTTTCAATAGACATTCCTAGCTACTTATAAAATGAATAAAGTTTTGGTTGTTAGAAACTGGCCTGCAGCAAGAGAAAAAGATAGTTTTGCCTAAGTGTACCATTTTTGAGATTCAGAACCATTTCCACAGTGGCATTAAGAGTTGGCTGCAAGAGTGGACCAATCACATATGCTGGATTTAGTGTAACCAAGTCAATCCCATTTCCTTTAGCAAATTTCCAAGCAGCCTCCTCAGCTAAAGTTTTTGAAAGAAAATACCATGCCTGGACATATGGAAAGAAAAGGTAGTTCTTGATTTGAATAAAATTCATTGACTTAAAACAAACTGAGCCGTTAAAGCAATTTTGAAGGCAACTACTTGGACATCTTGAACATCATGATGCACAAAATTGGATCCATATATACTTGTAACAAAAGAATAAATTGCATACCTCCAAATCCTCACAAACAAGTGGATCTGAAAACCATGTTTCATCGACTACCACATCAGGGGTCAAAGGTTTTCCATTGTTCAGAACTGAAGCCATTGAAGATGTTAAAACTACCCTCTTGACAGTCGGGAATTTTACGCACGATTTCAGAACATTTAGTGTGCCCTTCACTGCAGGGTATAGTAATTCTTCCTGAGATGTGGAGAAAAAGCATCATTGTAGTTTTTACATTTAAAAAAAAACAAAAACATTTGGAAGTTTTATTTTATTCTCTGAGAAAATACACAAATGGCGACACTCATGTAATTAAGCAATCGGCAAGACAAGAATGGTATTTGAAGTATATGTGGGAGGAATGAACCTGGGGGTCAGTGGAAGAAAATATTACAGGGGATGCTGTATGGAAAACACCTTCACATCCATCAACTGCAAGGTCAAAAGATCCTTCAACCAACAAATCTGCTTGAAACAAATGTAGCCTTTCTTTTGCTCCATCAAGTGTGAGTAAGTGTTCTGTTTTCTTTGGATCATCTGTAGCATGCACATATATACAAATACGTACAACAATAGTTTAATTGAAAATACAAAAAGAAAATAAGAGTTCATGTCCAATAAAAATTTTACAGACGCGTTTGATCTTACGATAATAGCAAAAAATAAATGAAAAATAGCAATCAAAGCCCAGAAGTTTTTATTGTTGTCATCAAAACAAAAAGTTTTAGAATGAAAACTATTCCAATACCTGTTTTGAAGTATATTAGAGCAAGTTTAGAGAAAGAAAAAAAAAGTGGTAAAATACTGACTTGGGTCACGAACAGTGGCTTTGACAATATAACCTCTTTGTAATAAGAGCTTCACCAGCCATGATGCTATGAAACCAGATGCTCCTGTTACACACACCACCTTCCTTCCTCCTCTCATCTTCTCTCTCTCTCTGTAACCTCTGATCTGAAGTTTTATATTTTGTGCTTTTATTATGGTGTAAGACATTGATGTTGATGACTATATATTACTTTATTAAAAAAGGTCTTCCAATTCAAGAACGAATAAATACAAAGAACAAGTGCGCAACGTAGGGTCGTTGATTGATTCTGTAATATTTTTTTCATTACAATTTTATTATTTGACCATGTGTAGCAGAACTTGTGCATTACATGGAATCCATAAATCTTGTGTTTATATATATATATATATATATATACATATATATAAATGTATAAAGAAACGAGCTTGGTGCGTCTTGCATAACTTGGAGAAAATAATGAATAGATTAAAAGCACAACTGGAGAAGATAAATCATCAGTAAACATAGTTTGTTGGTTTGCGTCGCAATGATCTTTGTATACATGGCGGTTCTAGATTTCAAAAACTGGTTGGGCAAAACTTAATACTAAACTCGACGGTATGGGTGACTTTCAATAATAAACTTAATTCATCCCTAAGCAAAAAATCAAAAGGAAAAATTCTTTTCTAGCATATGGAAAACGGAAAATAAGAAGAATAGCAGAATCATACGCAATAAAATAGCAACAACAAAAAAAGAAAAAAAAGCTACATTATAATTTGTTTTAATTTGCAGTCTCTTTTTCTGTTTTACGTGAAGAATACGTGTATCTATATATATAAAGCAAAAGGTAGAGAATGGTGAAACATTCAAAATACCAGAAAATGCCCTTGGTTAATTCAAACATTAAGAATTAAATGAGGATAATATGGTAAATTGACATTTTTTTATATTAAAAATAATAATAATAAAAACAAAATCAGATAATAGGTCCTACTTTTATGGAATATAACTACCCATATTATCTTTTCTTCATTCTAAAAATAAAAGAAAAAAGAAAAAAGAAAACCAATTGGCACATGCATGAGCGTGTGCCAAGGGATAGTATATATAATATATGCAAATTATAAATATATGTGATAAATATCTAATATTCATACACTACATTTGGTTTTAAAAAAATACTTTTATATGTGATAGCCAAACATCAACCTATATACTTCTCTGTAGAAGCACGAATAGTTATAAGCTAGCGTTACTAGCAAATTATATCTTACTCTTCAGGTGGGCAAAGAGTGGGATGAAGTTCATGTAAAATCTTGAGAGCCTTGGACATGGGTGGAACATGTCCAACTAAGCAATATCTTCCAGTAGCTGAAGGAACCTCAAATGCTTGAACATGAGCAGAGGCAACATCTCTAACATCAGTAGACAAATAATTTGAACCGGTTACATCTGGTATATCTGCATACATTAGAAAGAAAATTGCATCACAAGAATCATTTGAATCTTGCACCACAAGAATCAAGATGATTTTGGAGAAGATGGTGGCTGCGGGTTGTTGGTGCACGTTGATTACGATGCTTTTTTATTTTATTTTTAAATTTTCTATAGATTTTAGGATTAGATTTCATTTTTTAACCTTATTTAATTATATTAACTATTATTTATGTTTTAATTATTCTTTATTTAATGAATAATTAGTATTTAAGTATTATAATTAATTTCATAAATTACTTAATAAATACTAATTAATTATATTTATTTATCTTGAATAATTTGGTCAGTCAAACATTGAAAATCATGCTTCGGATTCTGAAAATCTTGAAGTTGAATTAGAACTAAGTGATTTGTTATTGAATTTACGGCCTATTAAGCAGGTATTTCAATTGACATTTGATATTACAAGTTATTCTTTCCACTTGAATGATCAGCACGTCATTTTTATCTTGTTTCTTGTTTTTATTTGTTCAGTAAAAGATTTTAGATTAACTTCTCTTCAGATTAGACTTGGCAATATTACACACGACCCGTTAACACGACACGAATTCGCACGAAATTATCAGTATTTGGGTTGAGCTTAATGGGTCGGGTTGAAACGGGTGAACCCGTTAGTCACCCGTTAAGCTAACGGGTCGTGTCGGGTCAATTCGCGAATATTCGCATCCACCCGTTAAGGAGGGTACTTTTGTAAATTTCCAAAATATTTTTTTAAAACATATCTTAATTCCTAACAGCAAACAGATGTTTTTTTTCTGTCACTTTTTATCTCTCCATCTTTCCCACTCTCTTTTTAATATTATTTTTCCTTCAACCTATTCTCTCTCCGTGACTCTTCACTTTTTTTCTTCTTCTTTCCCCTTCTCTCCATCTCTCTCTTTTCTTCTTCTTTCTCCTTCTCTCCAGTTCTCTCTCTTTTCATTTTCTTCTTCTTCTTTCTGTCATTCTCTATCTCTCTCTCTCTTTTTTTTTTTTTTTTAAATTCTCTTCTTCTCTCCACTCAACAGACTTAGCCCAGCCAAGAGAAGATTGTTGTGAAACGGAGACCTTCATCACAGCGACATCACCTGAGATTTTAGATTTCTTCATGTACTTCTGCATCTCTCTTTATTCCTCTTTTTTTGCTGCTGCTGTTGGGTTTTAAGGTTGGATTGAATGAGAGTGACTGTGAAAGTGGTTACCCAGAGAGAGAGAGAGAGATGGAGGGACCAATTTTGTAAGATACGTTGAGACTGAAACGAAGAGGGAAAGAGGGATGAAAAGTTAGGGCTGGGTTTTGGGAGAAGAAGAGTTAACGTTGGCCGTTTTTTTTTTTTTTTTGCTGTTTATTCTTAACGGGTCGTGCGGATTATTCGCGAATTGTAACGGGTCGTGTTTGGGTCTGATATCTTTCACCCGTTAAGTTAACGGGTCGTGTCGTGTTCAACCCGTTACCTTAACGGGTTAACACGAACACGAACCCGAACCGTTAAACGACCCGTTTGCCAGGTCTACTTCAGATCATATAGTATTGAAGCCTTGCTAATGAAGTAATTGATTTATTCATTGAATGTTAAGATTATTTATTGACTTTATTTTTCAACTCTGCATCTAAGGATAACCTAATTTGTGTTGATAACAAAGTGATATTAATATTTAAATAGTATAGTCGCGCGGTTATACTATTTAAATATATTAGAATATATTAAAGGGTATAATGCCGAAATGCCCCTTGAACTTGTACCTAATTATCAATTTACCCCCTGACCTTTTTTTTAGCGAATTAAGGGCTCGAATTAAATTTTATTATCAATGTTCCCCCTGCCGTCTAAATCATTAACATTTCATCCAATAATCCATCAAATCATTAAAAAAAATATTTTTAAAAGAAAGTTAAAGAAAAAAATATATATTTGAAAAAATTAAAGAAAAAAAAGAAAAAAAAATCCTATGGACCCACCCACCCCACCCCTTGCGTCTTCTTCTCCAACCTATCCTCCCTTGACCTGCAACAAAATCCCACCATTTTTTTTTTTCTTGCCAAACCAGTTTCTCAAGCTTATCTTTCTTTCTTTCTTTCTTCTCTCTCTCTCTCTCTCTCTCTCTTCCCCTCCCTTTCCCATTCTCCCCCCATCCCCCAGAGCTCCCCCCACCCCCAATGAACCCAGAACCCACAGACCCACCCCACAATGAACCCAGAACCCACAAACCCACCCCCCAAACGAACCCAATTTTTTTTCACCCACAGCCCCCCCCCACGAACCCATAACCACTGCAAACCCATTCGCGTGCCTTTCCCCTTTGATTTTTCCCCACAGCCTTAAAGGTCCAGACCTCTTCACCTCACAAGTTCATTGCCCCTTCTCCCAAAATCTCAACCATAAATCGCACAACTCATCAATGGATTCAAGATCTGAATAAAATGGGGCTGTTTGGAGGGTGGGGGCTGATGGGTTTGGTTGCATAAAGAGAGAGAGAGAGAGAGAGAGAGAGAGAGAGAGAGAGAAAGGGCAGAAGATCAGAGAGAGGGGAGAGAGAGGGTGTTTGAAGAAAGGGTTTGGTGTTTGGTGTTTGGTGTTTGGTTGGAGAGAGGGAAGAAAGGGTTTGGTGTTTGGTTGCAGAGAGGAGAGAGTTGGAGAGAGAGAGGGAGTCGTAGGGAGAGAGGAGAGGAGGAAGAAGAAAGGGTGGGTGGGTCCCAACCCTCTCGTTTATTAAAATGATTTTTTTTTTTCATTTTATATGTCATACTATTGTATTTTACAGTGTTTAATTATTTTTAACATATGAAATGACCAATTTGCCCTCATATTTAACGGCAAATTGGATGAAATGTTCGAATTTTGACGGTGGGGGGAACATTGATAATAAAATTTAATTCGAGCCTGTAATTGGCTAAAAAAAAAAGGTCAGGGGGTAAATTGAGAGTTATGTACAAGTTCAGGGGGCAATTCAGCAATATACCCTATATTAAAAGTCCAGCAGCTCGGCTATACTGTTAAAATATATTACTATTTCAAGAGTATAGCTGCGCGGCTATACCCGCTTGGTTATGATATTTAAATTTGAATATTTTAAAAGTACATATATTTCAACCCTATAGCCGCGCAGCTATACCTGCACAAAATGGTTTTCTTTTTTGTAATTAAGTAATATCTTAGCCTTATTTAATTATATTAACTAATTTATGTTTTAATTATTCTTTATTTAATGAATAATTAGTATTTAAGTATTTTAATTAATTTCATAAATTACTTAATAGATACTAATTAATGTTATATATTTATTTATCAATAATTTGGACAGTCAAACATTGAAAACCATGCTTCGGATTCTGAAAATCTTGAGGTGGAATTAGAACGAAGTGATATGTTTATTGAATTTGCGGCCTATTAAGCTTCTTTCCACTTGAATCAACACATGTCCTCAGAAGAGGTCTTGATTCAATCCTTCCAATTATGAGTACCCTTATCACAATGTATGCAAGATGCGGTAAGCTTGACTTGGGCGAACGAGTTTTCAGCATGATGAATAAGAAGGATGTTGTTTCATGGAATTCTTTGATTTCAAGTTATGGCGTTCATGGATATGGAAAGAAGGAAATTCAAATTTTTGAAGACATGGTCTATCATGGAGTATCACCGAGTCACATTTCATTCGTTAGTGTCTTGGGTGCGTGTAGTCACGCTGGTCTTGTTGAAGAGGGGAAGATGTTGTTTAATTCTATGGTAAAAGAACATGGTTATATATCCCAGCGTTGAGCACTATGCTTGTATGGTGGATCTGCTTGGTCGTGCCAATCGGTTCGATGAAGCAGCCAAAGTCATAGAAGATATGCGGATTGAACCAGGTGCTAAAGTTTGGGGTGCTCTTCTTGGATCATGTAGAATACATTGTAATGTTGAGCTGGCGGAGAGAGCAAGTAAAAGGCTATTTGAACTTGAGCCTAGGAATGCTGGGAATTATGTACTACTAGCTGATATTTATGCTGAAGCCAAGATGTGGGATGAGGTAAAAAGAGTGAAGAAGCTTTTAGAAGCTCGAGAACTACAAAAGGTCCCCAGTCGGAGTTGGATTGAAGTTAAAAGGAAGATATACTCATTCATTTCGGTTGATGAGTTTAACCCACAGATGGAGCAGCTCCATGCATTGTTGGCTGAATTGTCAACAGAGATGAAGGACAGAGGATATAAGCCGCAAACTAAAGTTGTCCTATATGATCTTGATGAGGAAGAGAAGGAACGAATAGTATTAGGCCATAGTGAAAAATTAGCAGTTGCATTCGGACTCATAAATACCAAAAGGGGGGAAACTATTCGGATTTCTAAGAACTTGAGGTTATGCGAGGATTTTCACTATGTTACGAAGTTCATTTCCAAGTTTACCGATTGAGAGATTCTGGTTCGAGATGTGAATCGCTTTCACCATTTCCGTTATGGGGTTTGTTCATGTGGGGATTATTGGTAGTTGCAGGAGATTATTCGTTTCTTTCATTATTTTTCCCCTAATAACTAAAGGACAGAGGTTTTTGAGGTTATAGAGATCTTAAAGGTGTATACTGTATAATAGGAACACTCTGTTAAAAATTATACATGTTCTTTGAAATCCTCATGAATAAATGATTTTTCTAATCTTATGATTCATATGGTGGTTATTGTAATTTTCCAACTCTATACTCTTTTTTGTACCACTGATTTAACCCTGATTGTGGATTAATAAAGTCTTTCATTTCATTGAATTCAAGCAGGCCATAAGTTATTAGGATAAAACTCAATGAAGAAAAAGTTAATAGAAATTGTTATTATAAAACAGATAATTAAAGACACTTTTGGTTGGTACACCAGAGATTGAAAAGTTACTTCATTTTAATTCATTTTCAATCGAGCTGAACATGGGGGGCAAATGCAGACAAATATAGAAAGTCTGAACATGAACAATATTAATTTCACAATCTCTTTGGATAAACTTGTGTAGAGTGAACAAGTTGCCTTCAGTTGCATAATTCAAACCTTGAGGAAGCCCTTCTCCTTGAGGCTTTCAACAGTGTGCCTAAGACTTATTTCCAGTGGAAGGAAATTAACTCCCAAACTCTTTGCTTTTTCCTGTGATACTTGATATGTGGGTTCAGAAGGATTGGCCTCCTCGTATCTGCCAACAATGAAACAAATAAATCTTTCCTTCCCTTAGAAATTTGTCATATTTGAAAAAGAAAATTGCCAGTTTGTGGCATTTCGCAAATTATAACTTACTTTTCAGGTGGGCACAGAGAGGGATGAAGTTCATGTAAAATCTTCAGAACCTTGGCCATGGGTGTAACATGTCCAACTAAACAATATCTTCCATTAGCTGAAGGAACCTCAAATGCTTGAACATGAGCTGAGGCAACATCTCTAACATCACTACATGAATAAATTGAACTGTTTACATCTTCAATATCTGCATGCATAGAAAAGAAACAAACTTGCATCACAAGAATCATCTAACATCAAATGACTAACTTTAAATGTTATTTTGTTACCCGAACCACATTTCGTTACCTTAACGTTCGATAAACATACCTACTACTCTAAGAAAATGTTTTGACACTCAACAATCATTGTGCTAGCTGCCTCAACTAAGTTAATTCTGACTCTCCATCAATGGCGGAGCCAGCTAAGGCCCACAAGGGTCAGCTGACCCCCCTCCAATTTATGCAACAAATGCATTTGTTATGTGATATATTTGATTTTCTTGGGTTTCTTTTATAGACGACCCTTTTAACTTTCTAACTCTAGTTAATTGTTATTCTTTACTTCTATATTTTTTTCCTATATTTATCTTTACACCATTTTTCCTTTTTAACTTCAATCTTTCTATTCTTTTATTTATTGAGTTCTCTTATAGATTTTGGTATTGAATCGGCCATCAGTTAAGTAAATCTCTCAATACTAGCTATTTAGTTCACTTTTGAGTAATGCATTATAATTTGATTCATGTCAAATTATTTCTTTGTAATTTATTGTGCGATACGGGTTATGTTAATATTCACGATTTTCTCAGGCTAATAATGTTGACCCTCCTTGAGAGAATTTCTGGTTACGCCGCTGCTCTCCATCATAGTCTGCTCTAACCAAGCAAAGATTGAAAAAGAAAAATCATATATAGTTGCTGAAGTGTACCGTTTTTGAGGTTGAGAATCATCTCCACGGTGAGGTTAAGGCTTGGTTGTAAGAGTGGACCAATCACATAGTATGGATTTATGGTAACCAAGTCAATCCCATTTCCTTCAGCAAATTTCCAAGCTGCTTCCTCAGCTAAAGTTTTTGAAAGAACATACCATTGCTGGACACAGAGAAGAGAAAGAAGTTCGTACTAAACCAAGATATACTTCCTGCCTTGTTTTATGTTAAGCATACCTCAATGCAACGAATCACATGAACAACTGATTTATTATTATTATTATTTTTTTTTATGGTTGAAAAAACAACTGAGATCATTTAATTGATCGTTTAATGTAAATACTTAGACATTTTGTGCTCAAGAAGATGGACAAAAACTTGGAAGCTACTTCTGTAGAACAAATGAAGAACAGGGGAGAATAAAAGGAAAGAAGAAAGATAGGATAATTATTCATCTCCTACATAATTGGATGCAGATACTTGTAAATATAACAAATGATAATGAATTTCATGATAATAAGCATGGGAGCCTACACACTTACCTTCAAATTCTCACAAAGCAGAGGATCTGAAAACCATGTTTCATCAATCACCACATCAGGGGTCAATGGTCTTCCATTGACAATGACTGCAGCCGTAGAAGATGTAAAAACTACCCTCTAGACGGTAGCAAATTTTACACACGATTTTAGTACATTAAGGGTTCCCTTCACTGCAGGGTCAATTAATTCTGCCTGAGATTGTGTAGACAAAAGAACCATTTCAGTTTTGAACTCTATAAGAAATGAAAGTAAAGGGATGAATGCTATTATATAGTACCTGAGGGTTAGTGGCTGAAAATAGAACAGGGGATGCTGTATGAAAAACACCTTCACATCCATCAACTGCAGCGTCAAAAGATCCTTCTTCTATCAAATCTGCTTGGAACAAATGCAGCCTTTCTTTTGCCCCATCAAGTGCCAATAAGTGTTCTGTTTTCATTGAGTCATCTGTGGCATCATAGGCATAAATGCAAAAGTAATTAGTTCATCAAAAGGGCCCCTCCATACATATGCTCCATTTATTTATTTTTATTGGGTGATGATATTGTGTTTATATCCAAAGTTCTTTTCTAACCTTATTATCTTTCCAGTATAAATATCCTAATGGTAAAAATATTAACTCAAAACATTTAAAAACCATGTTTTTGACATAAATATAATCGGGAGATGGTCCATTAAGGATTTTATGTTAAAGGTAGTTAAGGATTTATAATCTCAGCTATTGAATTGCATGTATGGTACATATTAACTCACTAACACTTCTAATGGATGGCCGAGATAAGAAGTTCTTAGCCAACACTAGGGTGCTCTCTATTTATGCTGGTCACGAGCGTGGAGGAAAAAACTTGTACACTGTTGGCTTGATAGATCTACAATATTGTTCACTCACATTTCTTTGATAGCTTATGTTTTTGGAACCTAATGGTTTTCTATCATGGTACTTGTTAGAGACATTTAGATGATGACGTGTTGCAAGATTAGTCCATATTCATAATTGTCTAACATTAATCACATGATTACATATGAAAACAACAACCGAAACTCACAAGTTTTTGTTGATGTGATTAAAACCAAGAAGTTGAAAATGAAAATCATTGAAGAAAAAAAAGTTACCGAACATGTTCTCAGTACTTTTCAAAAAAAAAGAGAAAAAGAAAAAAAAACTGTAAAAAAAAAATTGAAAAAGAAATGATTAGCAAGCAGGTAATTAGTTTGATACCAAGTTTAGGGAGAGAAAGGGAGAAGAAATGAAGTATAGTATATGTATATAGGATTATTCTCCAATAAGTATTTAAGTTAATAATTGATTACATATTTCTAATCACTGATGTTGGATTGCATTTATTAAATGTGTTGGTAGATTTAATATGCAACATACATACAATCCAACGGTTAAGAAATATGTAATATATAAATACTGACTTGGGTCACGGACATTGGCTTTGACAATATAAGCTCATTCTAGCAAGAGCTTGATAGGCCATGATCCTATGAAACTAGATGCTCTTGTGACACACACCACTTTCCTTTCTTGGCTCATCCTTCTCCTCTCATCACATTAAGATTTACAGTTGGAAGTCATGGTACTTCAGCCTTTTATATACTTTGATTAAGTGAGCTTAATTATTTTTAGTTCGGTCGATGATGACCGTTTCATCACAAATTTTAATGACACACTACTACAAAAAGGAAAAAAGACGACCAGAAAAACGACGACGATAGAACAGAAGACATGGTGATGGCTATGGCCACAAGAGTATTGCAGCTTGGAAAGTATTGCATCAGTATACCCTTGTAGCCATAACATTCGAGGAGATGTGTGTTTCTCCCAAGAAAAACCATGTCATCAGAAGTGTTAGGCGGCCATGGATCCTATCTAAAGCATCTTTTACTTATGTGGCTCTTGTCAACCGCTATGTGTTTCACTATCATATTGGCAATGATCACTTACCTATATGTTGTGTTGGTGATACCCGAAAGCATTATGAATCCAGTTGTTCATTCCATATACCATTATAGGCCAAGATTTTTATTATTTTTATTATTTTTTGCTTCTGCTGGTCGGTGGCTTCTATGATATTCAATTTGTAGTTTGGTTGGTGAAGAAGCTTAAGTGACAATATGTCAACACAAAACTCAACAACACATTTACTAAGTTTAGAGTTCACCATTTAAGATTTATAAGAGTTAGATGTTAATTAGAAAGGTCACTATAGTGTAATAATTTGACTTAACTTCTAACACCACATTCACATGTTATGTTATGTACTCCAACTGTTACATGCGCCGTAAAATCTCTAGTGAATTAGTAAAATAGGTGTATTATCAGCGGCGGATCTAGAAATTGTTCGTGGTGGGGGCAAAATATAGACTAGAGACTTGCAAAAATATCTTCCATTTAAATCGACAATGAATATGTATACTTTCTACCATTTAAATTTTTTCTATTAAAATGCTTCATGTAGGAGGATGTCAGTCATTTTACAAAATCATTTTTGTTAATGTTTCTGAAAAAAAAAAATTGTATATATATATATTATAATTGTTAATTAGAAAGGTCACTATTCACTAAGTGTAATAATTTGACTTAACTTCTAACACCCGCATTCACATGTTATGTACTCTGATTGTTACATGCACCACAAATCTCTTGTGAATAAGTGAAACAGGTGTATCAGTATTATATATAAGAACACACCGAATATTTACTAAAATTAAATTGTAAAGTTATTTCGAATAGGGAATTAAAATTTTCTGAAAATACATTTCGGAAATAACTGGAGTTACAACTTAGACCTGGGTATCTTTTATTTTGACGAAGCTCCTGCTTGGATTGGTTCTCTTTTCCTTGATGATATTCTTGGTGTAGCGAAAGCTAGATTAGTTTGTTCTGATTCTTTTTAGTTGTTGTTGTGTTCAGGGTTTATCCCCTCCAGTTTACCAAAAAAATAAAGTTCTGGGATACTTTCCAAGTTTCAATTTGAATATAAGTTTATTATTATTATTATTTTTTTGAATCATAAGTTTATTCACAATTTAAAATTTCATATCCAATTATATGTGATGCCAAAATGGAAATATTCTTTCCAACATGCACCCGTAGTTAATATATACCTTGATTTGAAGAATCATGATGAATATTATATGTTATTTAAAAATTGAAAATTATTATATGAGTAAATTTTAATGAAGAAAAAAGAAGAAAGAAAATAGTAGGGAATGATATATATACTGACTTGGGTCACGAACCGTGGCTTTGACAATATAACCGCGTTGTAATAAGAGCTTCACCAGCCATCATGCTATGAAACCAGACGCTCCTGTTACACACACCACCTTCCCTTCTCTGCTCATCTTCTCTCTCTCTCTCTCTCTCTGTGTATATGTGAAGCTTTTAGTATTAATATATATGGTGTTGGTGGGCTTTTATGGCGAGAGAAATGAGCTGAACAACGACAAAAATGTCCATGGAGGCAAAGTCAGCTAAAGATGTCCAAGTCGGCGACTACTCAACAACAACAAAAATGGAAAGATGAAAGTACAACGATTGTGGTTATCATTTTTTTACAATTTTATTAAAAGTACTTTTTATGTGGTGGAGATTTGCCTATTGTAGTTTAAGAACCTGTGCATTACAGAAGATCTTTGTGTGCATTGATTCGTGGGATAAGATTAGTAGCCGTAGCTTTTAGTTTTCATTTTCTGTCACATTTCTTTCACTTTCTATTTCTACCAACTACCATTTTTCTATCTAACTTAAAATATTTAATATTTTCAGACCATGTACTTCGTCACGCACCATGTTGTATTATATTTACAGGGCAGGCTTTGAGAGTTTGAGAGCCACCTCAGGTCCGATCATTTAGCAAGCAGGCAGGCTAAGTTTCCTAAGTTAGAGTTGTGTAGAGAAGATCGTTTTGAGCACTAATTAATTAACTGATTCACAATAGTTCGAACAAATATTAAAACAGACACAATATTATTGAGAATTAATTTAAAGATAGTGAGGCAACACGATGCCAACTTGAGCTTTTTAATTAGAGTTTTTCTATTTAAACCCCATATTTTTCTTTGTTTACTCAAATACTTAAATTATTAAGCTTTAAGTTTTATTATTATGTAGACAAAAAAGGTCATCCAACTTTATACTTAATCCTAGTACATCTATACACACACCCCACACACCTCACCACTCTTCATATTAAGTTTTAGAAAAATACATACTCCTTTACACCCTATTATCATATTACTCTTCTATTTCAATTCAAGAAACCTACTACACTCTCATCTTCTTTTCATAATTATTAGAATATGTGACCATTTAGTTTAAGGGAGGAAGCACTTGTGGGTCTAGGAGCCACTTCTAAGCCTGGAGTGGCCCTGGTCCCTTTAGATTTTTGATATCTCCTATATTATATTATATATAACATATAGAATTAGTTATAAACAACTTATAATTTAAGTTAAAATTCCCTCTATAAAACAAATTAGAGATGACTAAATTTAAAATATTTAGCTCTATCATGTAACTCTTGAATTCTTAGGTGTTTGATATACATAGTGGAGATCAAGGATTGAAATATCGGCTGATACACCGATATATCGATATTTTCAGCTGTCGAAATATCGAAATCCTGGGGGGTGAGGTCATATCTTCCCCGATATTGACGACATATCCCCGATAAGTGCGATATCTTCGATATTTTGCCGATGTCTGCGATATTTCCGGATATCCATAACAAAACCCAAAAAAAATTCAAAATTTTTGAAGCAAATTGAAACCCAAAAGAGTTTTTGGAAGTATGTGGGCAGTGATTAGATATGTGTGAAGGCTTTTGGCAATATCCAATTCAAATGATTTTTTGGAGTATCCATTAATTATTACCATAAAGAATCTATGCACAATCAATTGAGGGGACATACTTGTCTTATCTGAAGAGAAAGAAGTACACAAATCCAAATATTAAATTTTTGGTCAAATATATCTTTAATACCCAATTTTCACACAAACGCAAGAAAATGATGCACATGTGTGTGAGCTTCTTATGGAACTTTTTATCATTTAATATTTGTTTTGTTTTTTGGTTGTTTCTTTTTCACTTTTTGAAGTCAGGCAATTGGCAATATGTAATTCACTACCCATATACCTCCAAAAAATCTAACTACCTAATTTCCATCAAAGCCAGAGAATCATCCAATTGGAATCCATAAAATAAATTTTGCAAAGCCCATATACCATTGTCCCCCAACCCCCAAAACTTCCCACTGTTATCACGAGAGAAGCCCTCTTTAAATCAGAGGTTGTTTTGCTTTTTTGGGGCACCAAATCTTCACTTCTCTTCTTTCTCTGTGAGGTTTTCAATTTTTATTTAGTCTGTGAGCTTCTTTCCTTGTTTGCAAGTTCTCTTTGACTGCTGTTCCAGGTATGTGGCTCTCCCTAATGGTCTGTATTATTTTTGTGATAGATTTGATATTGTAAGTTAATTTAATATATTTAAGTGTGATATATTAAAAATGGCAAGTAGTAGTGGAGTGGAGCGGAGCTAGTGTGCCTGGTGGTCTAGATGTGGCATGGAAATATGCTCGTCCAATATAAGGCAATAAGCATGGCACAATATGCACATTTTGTGAATCCACATTTCAAAGTGGTGGAATTACATAGTTAAAGTATCATTTGGCCGGATTTGATCCACATAAAAGTGTAAAGAAGTGCAAAGAAGTACCAACAGATATTAAGAATGAGGTAATTGCATAGATAAAGGATAAAGAGTCTAGCAAACAACATACAAAATATGTTGAAGAAAACATAAGATCTACAGCAAGAGGGGGATACATGGGCAATAAAAGTAGCAATCTTGTTGTTGTTGTTGATGATGATGATGGATATGCACATCCTCCAGACATGCATCCTGCGGAGAAAGAAGATTACCTTGCTGCCATTAGAGCATCGAAGCAAGAAGAACGGTTTAGACAAGGAGGAGTTTACGGAATGGGAAGTAAACGATTTACCGGGGGAGCAAGTGGTAGTAGTCAACCGCAATACTGTTGCACTCAAACCTTTTGAGACCTACTCCGATCTCCTCTGGTACCAATGCCACACAAGAACACTAAAGCAAAACAGAGAACAATCAAAGGCATGATTAGAAACTCAGCAGAGGTACTTGGAAGATCCTGCAGCAAATTCTTCATACTTGAGAATGTGGCTCCTCAAAAAGCAAGTTCCCCTCATTTCAAGAACATGATTGCTGCAACCTAACAAGCAGGTTTTGCTTTATTCCTTATGACTTTCACTTCTTGAACTTAAATATTCTAAACACGCCAATTGCTAATACAAGTTCGATTATATTAGGTCAAGGCGTAGCCACACCAGCGCCGTATGAAATAAAGCATAAGCACTTAGATATGGAACATACAGACAAGCAAACCTATGTGAAAAAGGTAAAGGAAGATTGGGGCGTGTATGGATGCACCATCATGAGTGATGGATGGACTGGCCCGACAAGATTGTCCATAATAAATTTCATGGTCTACTCAAACGGGAAAACAATTTTTTTGAAATCAGTGGATGCTTCAAATAAAACCAAGGATGCAAAGTACATCACCAAATTGTTGAAGGATGTCATAAAAGAGGTTGGGTCATCGAATGTTGTTCATATTGTCACCGACAATGGTTCAGCCTTTGTTAAGGCTGGAGAGATGATGATGGAGCGGTACCCCTGTTTATTGGACTCCTTGTGCTGCACGTTGCATTGATCTAATATTTGAAGATATTGGGATTCAAGAGTCGGTGGCTAATGTCATAAATAAAGCTAGGAAATTAACCAACTACATTTACAATCATGGTTGGCTATTGGCTCAGATGAGGATCTATAGTCAAGGAGATTTGGTCCAACCTGGTGCAACTCGATTTGCGACAAACTACATCACCATTAATAGCATCTTAAATAAGAAAGCTGGGCTGAGGCAACTTTTTACAAGTGAGGAATGGTATAATAGTCGATTCAATGAATCACAAGAGGGGAAGAGAATTGAAAGTGGAGTCCTTGATCATAGATTCTGGGATGCCATGGAAGGAGTGCAATCCATCTATGAGCTTTTGTATAGCATCCTGCGAATTGTTGACACAGAGGTAGTTCCTACAATGCCTATCTTATATGATATGTTTCACATAATGAAAGAGAAGATTTCTAAGTTGAAGGGAAAAAAATGGATTCACATTATCTCGTCCATTACATCAAGTTGGTATGTTTTAATCTTTTAGTAAAAACGTGCATTTATTTTTAAATTTATACAACGGGCATTAATTAATCATCATATTTGTAGCCCACTACTTGAACCCTAGATATCAATATGAAACAGGGGTTGCCACAATAAAGAGTTACTTTCAGGACTCCAACGCATATTTGAAAGGTTGAATCCAACTGGGGATAGAGGTTTGCAAGCATTTGGGGCCGAGGTAAGTGAACACAAAACAATGTCTTCCTTATTAAGTTTAGTTTTATGCATACTGAACACAAAACATTGTGAATCAAAGTGATAAATTTTAGAGACTGGAGAAAGACTTTTCACACTGAGATGGCCGTCAAATCAAGAAAAATCGATCCCCTAGCAGAATGGTGGAATCTTCATGGTGTTCTGCCCCAAACTTGCAAAAAATTGCTATGTGTATATTGTCACAGACAGCATCATCATCAGCAAGTGAGCGAAATTGGAGTACATTTGCTCTTATTCACACGAAACAAAAGAACCGTCTTGCACATACTAGGCTGGAAAAGATTGTCTTCTGCTATTATAATATGAAACTTAAGCTACGTGATGAAGAGGCCGAAATGAACAA
Organism: Prunus fruticosa; assembly: GCA_018703695.1. Lineage (NCBI taxonomy): Eukaryota > Viridiplantae > Streptophyta > Magnoliopsida > Rosales > Rosaceae > Prunus > Prunus fruticosa. The sequence continues at coordinate 5,069,549 of CM031918.1, forward strand.
GGTTGCAGAAAATGACTACATAGAGCTTCTTGACATTGCAGGGCAACCATCTGATGATGATAATAATCCAATTCAACAATGGATTATGACAACTCACTTGGATGATGAACAAGGCAACCCTAATGTCGTTATAGCACAACATGCTGCCCAAGAAGGAGTTGATGTTGATAGAGTCATATCCGAAGATGTTAGGAGTGGAGATACTTCATCATTTGAAAGGAATATGCTTGGACCTTGGCAAGGTGAAAGACGTCCCTTGAGAGACGATGCCAGTACTAGTAGAAAGGAAAGTTCATCCAATTCGTCAGATTATGATGGAGGAAGTAATGCTGGATCAGGAGGTAATGAAGAAGGAAGACAATATAGCCCATTTACTATCGAGGCTGATTTTACTCATGCCGCCCAAGATGAGGATCATGGATGCAGAGAAGCTGGACCAGGAATTGGCGCAATTGGGAAGCAATACTCAGGGAAAAGAAGCCAACTAATAAATCCATCTGAAGATGACATGGCGATCAGTTTTGGATCTATGAGCATAGGAACTAGACCTAGTACTAACTCAAATAAATCTTATGAATATGGGTATGGTTATGTCATGTCTGATTATAGTGGAACTAGTTATGGAGCTCAAGATGATGAAACAGACTATGGACCTACTAGTTAGGTTAATCCTAACTATCCCATATTGATCGGTGCATATTTATATATCATTCTGTACCCTTTTAACTTATGATTTGATTATGTTTTTGAGTTAAACTTGTGTTTTTAATTAATTTTTCTTTGTTTCAGTGTAATAAGCTTGAGACTCGTTAAATGCATTTTGGAGACAAGTTAGCTCAAAATGGTGTCTGCAGATCAGTCAACTTCACAAATTGGACTGTACTTGCTCAGGATGAACCAGATATTGAGCCCTATATCATTGGAAAGATGCAGAAGTCTAGTTTCTGGAGCATTTTACGGTTCATGATTCCGAGTCTCCTAGAGGAAGTTATGCAAGTTTTGGTAGCTTAAGGTCAAATTTGGCAGCATCTGCATTACTGGGCCAAAAATGACATTTGAAGGTCTTTATGATTTTTTCTTGAGTTGGGCTGCATGTGCTTGGAAATATAATTCAAAGGGTTTGAAGATCCAGATTTTTCCATATTTTTTAGGAGGGAATATTAAGCCCAAAACAAGTCCACAAGTTGATTGTAATGCATTGTCATGCATGACGTAGGCATTCCAGCTATGAAAGTTTAAAGGAGGAAAAACAAGGCATTGTGAGAAACATGTTTGGATAAATCAAGAAGCACTTTCCAGGCTACTAGTGGGATTAGTTGGTACATGCTGGAGCTATTAAAGAGAAAGAATGTGCATGCATGTGAAGCAAAAAGAAAGGAAAGAAAAGAAATGAAGTCAATTCCAGTCTATTTTCGGCAGTCAACTTGTAAGGCCCAAAACGTACACTTGTACTGCTCAGATGGGAATACATTCTTCATAAACGTTGTTCCAATGGGTGTCTATTATGACCTATCCAAATTTGAGCCCCATTGGATACATATTGAAACCTCAGGCCTTTCTACACCAAGCCTGGTTCAGAAGAATCTTTTTTTCCAGCAACCAAAAGAAAACCCACATGGGTTGACAGCAAAAGGCAACCACAATTGAACACCTTTGAAAACTCCTATGAAGAAAGCTTGAGGTGCAGCAGCAAAAGAAGTATGAGATGGAATTGATTCCAACCACACTAACATAGACAAGATGAAGTGGGAGTTATGGATTGTATTAAAAGATGAATGGTGGTGTTGGAATTCATCATGATGTTCCTCCCTCTTAGCCCTATAAGTAGAGAAGTCTTCAAACTTCAAAAAACACCCCCAAATGAGGGAGCTCTCAAACACTTCTCTAGAGCTCCCCTCCCTTCTTTCCCTCAAATTCTCTTAGTTTCTCTTTCTAGTTTTCAATTGTTGTAATGAAATCTTTGTGCTGAAATTCTCCTTAAGTTTTTCGTAGTTCCACTTTACTTTCATTGTTATGTAAATTCTTTTCTTTAGTTTCAAGTTTGATTAGTTCCAAGTTTCAATTATGGTTTTTGTTCTTATTCATTATGCTTATAAGTTAATATGCTAGTTTGAATGATTGATCGCCATTTAGGCTTGCATGTTAGCTATCTTGATTTGAATTAAGAGTAGACACCATGCTTTAATTTGAATTCAACTATGAATAGGAAGAGTATGTATGGACATTCGACAACAGGGATTAGATACATACTTGGTTGTTTAAAATGTTCTTCTATGCTTAATGGATTCCTAATGCTTAGTTTAGGTTAGACAACGGATGATCAAATTAGGGAATTAGGGATACAAGGTTAGGACCATACACCATGGCTTAATCATACTTTAGCTAGAATCAATCCGTTAATCTAATTGAACTTGGGAATTTATCTGCTTGAGTTATTTTATTTTCTTTCTTTCTTGTTTTATTTATTTTCTTTCTTGTTTTTCAATTTTGTGTAGGTAAACTGAATTGGATTATTCAATCACCAATCCCTGTGGAATCGACCTTGCACTTACATATGTTATACTACCGAACGGCTCATGCACTTGCGAGTATCACAAGTTGAGGATGCAGCTGAATCCATTTTGGTGCAGCTGAATCGACGCAACACATATATGGGAGGATAGTAGGGAGCTTAAGAGAGACATATGTGCACCATGTTCAAACATGGCTTACAAACTGCTCGGGTTACATGACTTGGTATGACTATTGTATGAATCTAAATGGTTGTTCCTCATTGTTTGAATCTCATAGGAGCTCTTCATTTATGTAGTTGGACACTTATCTAAATTGTAATATAATGTTTAAACAAACTATGATTTTATGCATGGTTTATTCATTATAATAAATATTTTATTTTCAAACTTTTCATTAATGCACATTACATAGCACTTATATTTCATCATATATATATATATATATATATATAAATTTTGAGTTTTATTTGTTCAATACATTCATTGATAATGTACATAACATCTATGAAAGTTTTAGACCAAAATTATGTGTTTCAATGCCTATCTCTGTCATTTTTGTTGATTTTTTCCGATAGCTAAAACGATAATGATATATCTCCCAAAATATCTGTAAATTGGAGGCCCGATATTATCTGCACGGCCGATATTTTAATTCTTGGTGTGAAAAACACCTTCACATCGATCAACTACAACGTCAAAAGATCCCTCTTGTAATAAATCTGCTTTGAACAAATGAAGCCTTCTTTTGCTCCCTCTAGTGAGAGTAGGTGTTCTTTTTCTTTGGATAATCTGGTGTTCTGTCTTTCTTTGGATAATCTGTCCACATAAAAAGAACGAGTGATTTGGTCTAATTACTAAAATCATATAACATAGTAAGGGCAACACTATATTTTACCCTCTTTGATAACTGAATTTATTTATTTTCTTGGTGTTAGGAAGGTCTGCGCCATCAACTAGTTCTTAGTCTAGGGTTTAAACTAAACAATATACAAAACCCAGAATTTGAAAGTGATCACTATTTAAACAGAGTGATCACTATTGAAAGAGCTGTTTAAAATACGCTAGAAGTTTTGATAATGAAAAAATAAAAAGTATTGTAGGTACTAATTTAAGAGAGTTAGGCTTGTGGCCCACTACTAGCAACACTAATATTGTCCCCAACTTAATTATCTACAAAGCTATAGGTATGAGGTTTACATGCAGGAATGAATTTTCCATTTTGATTCTATGAGGCCACTATATTGTGTCGCTCTATATACCCTATTTTGATTCTATGAATGGATTTCATTTCTCAAAAAAAAAAAAAAAAAGGGCCTACAAAGTCCAATAGATATGGAGTTTTATCACAAAATGGCTCGGAGATATTGGTAGTTGAACCATTCATTATATGTTGGATTTTATTTAGTCATGATTCCGATGTGGGACTTGTATATATTCTTCAACAGCTTTGACAGTCTAACCTCTTTGTAATAAGAGCTTCACCAGCCATGATGCTTCCTGTTACACACCGCCTTCCTTCCTCTGCCCATCCTCTCTTTGTGTCTATGTATCTCTAAGCTCAGAATAAGCTTTGGTTCTTCAGTTGGTGTTTTTTATTTAAAAATGTCAGCGATAGATTAGGGTCTATGGGGTCACCATCAGTCTTCAGCTCAGAATAATTATGTTATGGCAGTCATTGTTTATTATTAAGATTCATCAAAGATATTATTGTGAAGGAAAAGTGAAGATTGTGTTGGCAGTCAATGTTTATTATTAACATTGACCAGAAAAAAGAAAATATATTATTAAGTTGAGAAGAAAAAAGGATAACTATGTTGGCAGTCATTATTTTACTACGAAGGGATCGACCATCATATTCTCCTTGGCTCAAACACTTCATTTACAATCGACATCCCAGAGTTGGAATGATTCAACAAATCAGTTTTTTCCAGGAATTCCAAATTTTAAAACAAAACGAGTCCAAATGGATTTCGAAAAGAGATACATGATATTAACCGGCTACTTGAGTTAGAAGCTTCTAGACAGGAAACTTCTGAAGCACTTATTTAACTGATTCAAAATGTTTGCAAGAAATACTAAGAGTGCCTTAACTAAGATTTCTTTGAAGACAGTGAAGTAAAACAAATCCAGCTTGAACTTTTTATTTATAGTTATTCTGAAAATTTACACATGATAAACTTGTAAAGCAACACTAAGGAGGTGGATGTGCTTTACATACAGGAAGATTGAGCTATATATAATGATCTAAAAGCAACGTCGGAGCATTTGCCTAACCAACTCAGATGCTGACCGCAGAATGAAGACAAGAAGTATTTCTCAAGCAAACATAGAGTAACCACTACATATGCTTCCAACTTATCTAGCTTAGAAACATCTACAACATTTTCACATAAAGCATTGAAGAAGAAACACAATCTTGTTATTTCATATCTTGCAGGCTTCTCCACAAAGAAATTGTTAGAGTTTATAAAGAAAAATACACTTTCACTTAGTCCCACATTGGAAGGGAGTTGTTTCCTTTCTTGGTTTATAAACACCAACACTTTCAAAGTGCTAAATAGGGTACGAGCCTAGTGGAGACAAAGTTGGGCCTCATCTTGGTTTGGGCTTGGAATATATATATTTGATTAATTATTAATTTATATATATATATATATAATTATCAAAAGATGGGCCTTGGGCCTTGGGACAGTAATATGGAACCAGCAGGAAGTAAGACCTCTCATGCTAAAAAGCCTGAGAAATTCAAAGGCACTGATTTCAAACGTTGGCAATAGAAGATGTTGTTCTATCTGACAACATTAAATCTAGCCCATATTCTTGGACAAGATGCCCCTATGTTCAATGAGATGGCCTCGATGACACACTATATGATGTTTATGCGCATTCAAGACAGCTAGAGAAGTTTGGGAATCTCTTGAGAAAAAATATAAAACTAAAGATGCAGGATCCAAGAAATTTGTTGTAGGTAGATTTCTAGATTTCAAGAATGTAGATTCCAAACCTGTTGTCAAACAAGTTGAAGACTCTAGAAAATTATCCATGAGATTCTTGTTGAAGGAATGAAGATCAATCTTTCCAAGTGGTGTCTTTGATTGAAAAACTTCACCAACTTCGAAAGAATTCATGCTAGTTTTTTCAATAAATATTCATTTTTATTACATTGTAAAATTATTCATGCTAGAAGCTTAGAATATGTCGATTTAAATTTGAAATGAATTTTGCAAACATGGGTTTAGCTAAATTGGCTAGAGTGGATGTGCTCTCCACTTTGCACCTGAGTCAAATCCTCCTCCCTATAGTTTAGATTATATTAAAGTAGAATATCGCTTGTATAAAAAAATTTTGAAATGAATTTTAGACTTCTAGACAAGATGTTCTGAAGTTAACTGATTCAAAATATTTGCAAGAAAAGAGTGCCTTAAAACAAGTTGAACTTTATATTTTTATTTATAGTAATTTTGAAACTTCACAAATGATTTACATGCAGGAAGATTAAGCAATATATAAAAATCTGAAAGCAGCTTCTGAGTGCATCTGTCTAGTCAACTCTGTGGCTATCTTAAACTTGTAATTTAAGAAAATCTTAAGAGGAACATTATAATTTTCAGCATCTCTTTGGAGAACTTCAGCAGAAAACAAAGTTCAAATTGACAATATTCGACCAACTTGTGCAGCAAATTAACAAGTTCTATCAATTGCATAATTCAAATCTTGAGGAAGCCTTTCTCCTTCAGGCTTTCAACAGTGTCCCTAAGACTTACTTCCAAAGGAAGGAAAGTAATTCCTAAACCTTTTGCTTTCTCCACGGATACTTGATATGTTGGCTCCGGAGGAGTGCCTACCTCACATCTGCCAATAACAAAAAATAGATTAAAAAATCCCTTAGAAATATGCCACATTCAGTGAGTTTGAGGATATTCCTAACTGGTGTAGATTTGGTGTTTTGCAAGTCCAAATGTAATTTAGATTCTTCTCTGTTTTTATATGTGATATTCTTCAAATCTGAAAAGGTAAGTTTTCAGATTGTTATGAAAGATAATAATTTTCCCTGCCATTTGGTTTAGTTACTCAAGATATCTGAGAAGAAAAAGAAAATTTATTACTGATATATTTAAGCAGAGTAGATCATTAAGTGTGGGATAAAGTAATCCGAATTAATGGCAATAGAGCACCAATTTGTGGCATTTTATCAATGATAGCTTACTTTTCAGGAAGCAAAGTGTGATAAAGTTGTCGTAAAATCTTCAGAGTCTTGGAAACGCCTGCAACATGGCCAACTAAACAATATCTTCCAGCAGCCGAAGGAACTTCAAATGCTTGAATATGAGCAGAGGCAACATCTCTAACATCAATGAGTCTGTAATTTGAAACAGGTGTTGTTTGGGTGCCTGTACAAAAGAGAGAAAGAAAACAATCAACTCAATTTATTTGTTACTTGAAGCAACTGGTTGATAAGTTCAGATAGATTTAAGCTATTGTCTTGACACATCTAATTCTAATTTAGTACATTTGCTAGGACAAGGCCTGCATCTCCACTTTCCATGCTATCTGCCTCAACTAATAAAAAAGAAAGTTGCTGAAGTGTACCACTTATGAGATTCTGAATCAGCTCCACGGAGAGATTAAGAGTTGGCTGTAAGAGTGGACCAATCACCAACCCAGGATTCATTATAACCAAGTCAATCCCATTTCCTTTAGCATATTCCCAGGCAGCCTTCTCAGCTAAAGTTTTTGAGAGCATATACCATTGCTGAACAAATGCAAAAGGAAGATAATATTGAGCTTGTAGTTCATGCAAAACCAAGATGTATTGCTTTGTCTTACATTAAGCTTTTTTATATTTCTAATATAATTCAAAGAATGAGATGAATGATTTGGCAGACTTTGAGGAGGATACATTTATACATACACCTAATGTTCAGTACCCTTTTTTTTCTGAGGAAGAAAAAAACACAGATGATATAGTTTAATGCTGATAGCTAGAATGCCCTTGTGCAAGCTTTGGCTCCCAAAAATTGTAAAGTTTCTTAATTTTATGAAAAAGAGCATCGATTACCAACGAAAAAATGCCAAAAATGAGGAGCGGCAAAGAGTGAGACACCTTGAATGCCGGAAGATGCGCAACAACTTAAAAGCTGCTTTTGTAGGATAAGTAAAGAACAGTGGAAAATATAAAGAATGAAGAAGTATTGTTATAATTGAATCCAGATACCTGTTAAGGTGGCAAGATTAGATCCTGTTTCCATTGACAGGGAAATATAGCACACTAACAATGAATCATGAGTTAAACTTGGAGAAGGATAATAACATGCCTACATTATACATACCTTGTGGTTCTCACAAACAACTTGATCTGAATACCATGTTTCATCAATTACCACATCAGAGGTCAGAGGTTTTCCGCTCATCATTACTGAAGCCATAGAAGATGTTAAAACCACTCTCTTGACAGTAGAAAATTTCACGCATGATTTGAGAACATTGAGTGTTCCATTCACTGCAGGGTCAACTATTTCAGCCTGAATTGTGGAGACAAAGAATCATTATGGTTTCACATAAAAAGTATTAGAAGTATGTTGATTCTCTAAATCCATATAGAAACCCGCAAACGCATGATCCTGCACACAGGGAAATGGAACCTATCTGTTAAAGCTAGACATCAAACCCCAAATTCAAATAGGTTTTTTTGGAAACACCAAATTAATCTATCCAGGAATCTAGTCCACTCCCTTGTCTCTGATGAAAAATATGGGAAAGAAGCAGCCAATTACTAAACTGTGAAAGCAAACGATAAAGATCAGTGCTGTGTATTGGGAGTGAGGGAAAAGATCCTAAAAGAATCTCTTAAGAAGATGCACGAAACAAATAATATGAGTTGGTTCACACCTTTCATCCTGATCTGCTAATGATTCGGAAATGGCTAGTGAGCATTGCCTACATAAGTTGCCAATGAAATTTCTTGTTTTGTTCGGACATTTCTCAGCAAACAATTAATGCAAACAATTAATGATTCTGAAATGGCTAGTGAGCATGAATGCCATGTTACATACACTTGGTGAAAGAAGCCCTGTAAGCAACAGACTATTATGAGAACGGTAGAACATTTGAAGCATGAAGTAAAGGGACAAACCTGTGGGTCAGTAGCCGAAAATTGTACAGGGGATGCTGTATGAAAAACACCTTCACATCCATCGACTACAGTGTCAAAAGATCCTTCTTCTATCAAATCTGCTTTGAACAAATGAAGCCTCTCTTTTGCTCCATCCAGTGAGAGCAAGTGTTCTGTTTTCTTTGGATCATCTGTGGCATGCATAAACAGAACTAGTGAGAATAAAAACACAAGAAGCACTTGAGACACTCCAAATGAAGAGATCAGAAAATGACTAGATACTAGAGTTCTCTTTTGGAATACAAACAAACAAAAAAACCCCAGAATTCGAAAATGACAAGTATTGGTATACATAGATATGATCAAGTTTAGAAAAAGGGAAAAGAAAAGACTTAGAAGCAAGTACTAAGACTAACTTGGGTCACGAACAGTAGCTTTGACAGTATAACCTCGTTGCAATAAGAGCTTAACTAGCCACGATGCTATGTAACCGGAGGCTCCTGTTACACAAACAACCTTTGTTGCTCCACTCATCCTATCTCGCTTTGTGTCTGTTTGTCTGTCTCCAAGCTCAGAATAAGATTAGGATCATTGGAGGCAAATTCAGTTGGTGTATTTTATCGTGAAGAAGGCAAAAGAAGACTAGGCACATTGGAGGCAAATTCAGTCTTCGCTTTGAATGGCCGTCATTGCTTACGATAAGTGTTGACCAAAAAATAGAATTTTATTATGAAGAGAAAAGGATAAATTATTAATTTATTATGTGTATAAGTCACAACTAGGTAACTTAATTGTTTCTAATTTTGCTAATTTTTTGCAAGAATGAACTTTGCATAAATACTTAAAAATAAATGGTTCGAATCGTTGATATATGAATATTTTGGATAAAATGTACAGTTACGAATATTAGCAAAATATCATTTTATCTAATGTTGGTACTCACTAAAAACGATAAATATCGAAGTATTATCGAGAATATTATCGATATTTAATGAAATATGATATAGTTTTTAGAATTTTTAATTTTCAATCAAACCAATTTGTTATGAGTCTCTTTGTAAAAATGCACATACATATGCACTGATTTCATGGTTTTGCTTTCTCTTTTTTTTTTCTTAGAATTTGGGATTGCATTCATAATTCAGCCAAAAAAGTCACTAGCCACAAATAGTCAATACAAACTAGTCACAAAGGAACATAAGAAGCTGAACTTAGCTAATGATAATATAAGAAGCTATTTGCATTGCCAGAATTTGGATGGAAGTGGACCATCAAAGTGGTTGTAAGCCAAATGCAACTCCTCAAAACTAGGAAGATGCCGGCATATATTGTCCGGGACACTGCCATTCAAGCGATTGCCATGTAGAATCAAACTAGTCAAAGATGACATGTTGAAGACATATGTAGGAACAGGCCCTTTAAGGCCATTTCTCTGCATAGACAACTCCTTCACCTCATCTCTGCTGCCACTCAAGTTTGGAATTTCTGAAAAATGATCAATTAAACTCAAGATCATTAATTAATAGCCAGCAGGCCCCAGCCCCTATGATCATGTATTAAGGTCAACTAATATATACCTTCGAAATTGTTGAAGTCAAGGTATACAATAGGGGTGGGCATCGGGACGGAAAACCGGAACACCGAACCGAACCGGTGAAAAAAAACCGGAAAAAAACCGGTTGACCAAAAAAGTCAACAAATCGGGGCCAAAGGGACCGAACCGGTTCCAACCAATTTCGGTTCCGGTTTTACACCACAACGCACCGAACCGGTCATATATATATTTTATTATTTTTACAAATTTTTAAAATCTAATGCCATATTTTAAATGTTATAATCACTATTTTCCCAAGTTCAACTTCAAAATTTTTCTAAATGTATGAATTTGATTATTTGTTAATTTTTAGGGTGCTTTAGTTTTAAACCATAATATAGTTTACTAATTTAGTAGAAAGAAATACAATTTAGTCTAATTAGCAAAAGGCCAAACACCAAAATGTAACAAAAATACCATTACAAAATATGAAATTTACAACATATGCCATTTTCAGGTATTTAGTTTTAAACCAAAGCTGAAAAACGACATCAAATTAAAACTGAACCAAAACGACATTAACCGAAACCGAAATTGAATCACAACCCATTCGCTCGACCTTTCAACTTCACCTCCAGAAACCTCTTCAACTTCACCTCCAGAAACCTCCAGACCACCAACGATCGAAGCCACTAACGATCATCGAAGACCACCAACCCATTCACGCGACCATCATCGAAGACCACCAACGATCGAAGCAGATTCTTCATCTCAGTTTCTGGTTTTGGTTTTCTGCATCTCGAATTTTAGGATTTTCTGCATCTCATTTTCTGATTTTGGTAGAAAGAAATACAATTTGGTTTTCTGCATTTAGCTTCTGGTTTTGGTTTTCTGCATCTCATTTTCTGGTTTTGGTAGAAAGAAATACAATTTGGTTTTCTGCATCTCAGCTTCTGGTTTTGGTTTCGTTTTCGTTTTCTGCATCGCAGTTTTGGTTTTGGGTTACGTTTTCGTTTTAGTTTTCTGCATCTCAGTTTCCGCTTTCGTTTTCGATTTCGTTTTGTGTTTTGAATTGCTCATTTTATATGTCTTCTATGTTTGATTAAAAGCCTTTTGGATTGCTCTTTTTAAAATAGGGTTTTCTGCATAGCATTAATGGAAACTGCAATGCCAAGGAAATAGCTCTACTCTTCTCTTGCCCACCCAATTCCTCATCTTGGGTAGCCTTTACTCTTCAAATTGGTGAGGTTGAAGGCCAAGGAAAGAGCAAAAATCCAATTGTAATTAAATGAAACTGCAATGCAGTTTTTCTGGAACTGCAATGCAATTTCCAAAAGTCCAATTTTGAGTTCCGTTTCTCTTGGGTAGTTCTACTCTTCTCTTGCCCACCCAATTCCTCATCTGGGTAGCCTCTACTCTTCAAATTGGTGAGGTTGAAGGCCAAGGAAAAAGCAAAAATCCAATTATAATTACCAAACTGCAATGCAGTTTCCAAAACTGCAATGTAGAACCTGTATAAAATTTCACCTACTGAAAAATAAAGAAATATAATGCTGCAAGCAGAAACAAAAGACAGAGACATGAAGAAATACAATCAATCATACCCAAATCGAATATAAATCCAAATATTATGTACAAAAATCATGTAGGATCATCTTCCACCAAATTTTTTTTGTTCTTACACCCCGGTTCAAGGGACACAGATCCACAACCAAAAGTAGCAGATGCTAGACCTGGAGACTCAGCAAGATAGCGATCGTAATCGCTCTTCATCTTGAGCTAGAAGACCTTGGAGTTACCGGTGAAGGCCGAAGGGATTAGCAGCTTGAGAATTCCATCGCGGCCACAAGTGAAGGCTATGGTCGTCGTTGCTGAGAGAGAGAGAGAGAGAGAGAGAGAGAGATCTAATCTGATAAAAAAGGGAGATGAGCAGTTGGAGTTACGGTGGTCGCCGTTGTTGCGGAGAGAGAGAGAGAGAGAGTCGTTGTTGCGGAGAGAGAGAGACTACAACAAAAAAGCGCTTTAGCAAGGAAATATTTCCTTGCCAAACGTCACGATTTCCTCGCTAAATATGTACAGCGAGGAAATTGTGTTCCTCGCCCGGTCGACGTTAAAGGCCCGTCGTAGAAGCCTGCAGCGAGGAATGCTCACGTTTCCTCGCTGAATCATTTTTGCGACGATTTAACTTTGTCGTCGCTAAAACACTATAGCGAGGCATTTTATCATCGCTAAAGGTCATATAATTTCTCGCGATAAGTTATAAACGAGGAAAATGTTTTTCATGTACATCATACAATGAGGAAACTAGTTCGTCGCTAAAGCAACACAAGCGTTGGTAATAGTTTTAAGTGTATTGCGATGAATACCACAAGTTCGTCGCGGAATAGGTATAGCGAGGAAATAGGTTTCCTCACAGGGCTGAACGCTAAAACACAGTCGTAGAAGCCTATATCAAGGAATTCAAGTTTTCCTCGCTACTACATTTTTGCGATGTGTTGAAAGTTTCCTCGTTGTAGAGTTATAACAAGAATATCTTATATGTAATTTGTCACTAACGTTAGAATACGAGGAATCATTTTCTCGCTATAGGGATGTTATAGTGAGGAAATTTGTGTTTTGACGTTGTAAGTGATATTGACCTATAACGAGGAAATGTTGGCCTTCCTCCCCATAGCTGTACAATTCATTTTTTTACTCAAAATTCCTAAAACATTTTTTCTTAATAAAAAGTAATAAATATTCTAATCATTCACCAAAAGAGTTTGTGGAAAATATATAATATCTCATTGGAGAGAGTGGCAAATGAGGCTGGGAAGAAATAAACAGAGAGAGAAAGAAAGGATAAAAAAAAAAAAGAGGGGTAGGCTGGAAGAAGAAGGAAAATAATAAAGAAAGAGAGAGAGAAATATTAAATAAAAGAAAAGAAAGGGAGAATAGAAAAAATAATAAATAAAAAAAAGAAGATGGATCTATCTTCTTTCTAGTCACTTTGTTTTTTTTTTTTTTTCTTTTTTTTTTCTACCCACTTTTGTAGTTATATTTATTTTGTTGTTGGCAGTGGCATATTTGATTAAAACCATTTATAATCATAAGTTATCTTTTATTATGTTATATCACAATTGGAACCCAAAAAATAGAGAATTTGAAAGAGAAAAAATAGATAAGAAAAAGAAAAACTCTCTAAATTTTTTTTTGGAACATTTACACTATGACCCCTTGGGTTACGGATCCTGAATCCGCCACTGGATTCGAACCAACAAAAAATAGAGAGATTCATAACTACAACTAGCCGCTCCTCTTTCTTGACTTTGCTAGCCACAGAAAATAGCCGCACATGCCCACCGAATTGCACTCCAATTGCTTTAGGTGTAGATCACTCAAGTGTTGGCTCTCACTTCATCTCTTTGTCTCCAGCTTTTAAACAGAGATGCATGTGCCATCATTTCCTCATTTCAAAACCCACGGTATCACAAGGAAGAAAGCTAGCAAACATCAATAAAGTGGCCCTTACACACTTAATTAATCAATACAATTTGGGCCAATTCCAATAGCAAAGAAACGTGATTAAATTTGAGGCAATCTTCAGTTAATTCATAAAAAGAAACATGATTAAAAATATTTCGATTACCGATTGCAATAGCAAAGAGAAGCCAAAAGGGTCGTATGGGTGTCAAGTGTGTTCATCAAATGCAATGGCAGACAAGATTTCTTAACAGCAAAAAGAAATCTAGAGTTCATCCACATATAATTGAACTAACTAAACATGTCTTCGATTAAAAGCAGAAATTTATAAATAAAAAATTAATTGAATACCTACAAATAATGCCCTAATCGCCCACAAAATATTAAATTGAAAAAATATAAATAATAACAATACCTAATATCACCCATATTCATCCCCAAATTACACTCGAATGAAAAATCTTAAAACCAATACCTAGAAGCTCTGTCATGGAGGAGAACACACAAGCTCAGCAACCAGATCTGCCATGGAGAGAGAGAGAGAGAGAGAGAGAGAGAGAGAGATAGAGAGAGAGATGGCTGGGATGGAGCAAAAGAGGATGCCACTGGATTCGACCAACAAAAAAAATTGGGCTTGTTTTGTAGTCTCTAATTAACTATAGTTTAATTAAAGTAATTAACACACACACTTAAGTTAAGCTTGCTAAAGTAATTATTATAGTTAGAAAGAGGCTAAAGTAATTATTATGGGTTTAGAAAATGGTTTTCTCCTTCTCGAAGCATGCTTGCCCTTTTTCTTTTTTAGGATGCACCATTTGTAACTTTTTTTTTCTTCTTACCAAATTCTAATTTGTGATGATGATGGAATGTTTTGTGCTAATTAAATACTCTGTTTTTTTTTTCTTCTATGTATGGACCACATGATCAAAAGAATTACAAATCAACTTTATCTATGTATCTATTGGCACCACTTTTTCTTTACGGGTGGAGGATTCTTTTTTTTTCTTCTTTGTTTTTTTTTGGGAGATAAGTGGGGTCCCTTCTCCTTGCACACATATCCATTGACATGTTCAATTTAAATATTTTAAGTTGCCACGCGTCGACGCATAGAGGCGCCGCAGATCCACCAGCGAAAATTACGAGTCCCATGGAAAGTAGAGACGACTTTGCTGAACGCTTCCGTTAGAAAAAGACACGTCGTGATAAATGAGTTGGGTATGGTTGGAAAATGATAAATGAGTTGTGGGACTCAAGGACTGCTGGAGATTAGGAAAATGCTCGAGACGCTGCAATGGCTAGGGTTTGTCAAAGACTATGTCTATAAGAAGGAAAATGAGGGGAAAACACAAACTCAGAAACACAAAAGAGAAAAGAAGCAAGAAAAAGGAAAAAAGTGAGAAATCAAATGGCCTCTTCCTACCCTTTTTCGTTGGACCTTAACCTAGTTTCAATGATCCAACCGTCAAACTTGTTTGTTTATACTTCCAGATCATATACGCCAAAAAACGGAAAAATAAACATTCATAGATCAAGTAATGAGACATACTGCAAGGAAATTAATTCCTCGTTGAAAGACTTCTATTGCGGGCATTATATTGTTGTCGCTAAAGGTTTGGAGGGAATTGTAAACAATTCATGCTACGCTTTCAGGGAGGCAAATATAATTTCCTCGCTAATAAAAAACGTGAAAAATATGTGGAACACATATTGCGAGGCAATAAGTTCCTCGTTAAAAGGATTCTACTGCGAGGATTATATAACGTTTGTCACTATAGGTTTGGAGGGAATTGTGAAAAATTCATGCTACACTTTCTGCGAGGACAAAACAATTTCCTCGTAAAATAAATAGTGAAAATAATGTCGGAGACATACTACGAGGAAATTAATTCCACGTTACAAGGCTTCTATTGCGATGATTATATAATGTTTGTCGCTATAGGTTTGGAGGGAATTGTGAAAATTCCCGCTACACTTTCTGCGAGAACAAAACTATTTCCTCGTAAATAAATAGTGAAAATAATGTGGGAGACATACTACGAGGAAATTAATTCCTCGCTACAAGGCTTCTATTGCGAGGATTATTTAATGTTTGTCGCTATAGGTTTGGAGGGAATTCTGAAAAATTCCCGCTATACTTTCCGCGAGGAAAAACATATTTCGTCGCTATGAAAATCTCCAGCGACCACGTTGTTCGTCGTTGCACCCAACATGTCGTCGCTATAGCTTGGTCCAATTTGGAAATGAAATTTAGGTCAAATTTTGCGAGCATTTAACATTTTCCTCGCTGCTGAAAGGCTGCTTCTATGAGAAAATATAATTCCTCGCTGAAAAAATCGTCGCTAAAGCAACATTTTGTTGTAGTAGAGGGAGAGATCTAATCTGATAAAAAAGGGAGACCAACCCTAATATTTTAATAAAAAGGGTATAATTGTCTAATTTTAGCTGGCCCAACAAATCTGGGCCTACTCTTTGGCCTAATCTAAAATACCTATTCTTTTATGGGTATTAAAACCCAAACCAAAATACCTAATGTCTCATATCCAAATTATTAAAGTTAATTATGTCTAATACCTAATTTTCCTTAATTTTTAAGCCCAAAAAATAAGTTATTTGTTATAATTTTTTAATTAAAAATTAATAAAATAAAAAATTAATTAATAATTAATAATTAATAATCCGGTTCAAAATTCGAAACCGGTCGGTTTTTGAAATTTTTTTTTGCCTAAACCAAACCAAACCAGACCGGTTAAATAGTACCGGTTTCAATTTCAGTTTGAGATGAGAACCGGATCGCGCCCACCCCTAATATACAATCTTCAACATTGTTAAATTTCCTATTTCTCTTGGTATAATACCTGTCATGTGTGCCACAGGAAAAATAAATAATTATAATTATAAATATAAAAAAAAGGTTTAAAGAGAACTAATTTAAAAGTTTTTAAACTTTGCAAAAACATAAAAAATAAAAAATAAAAATTTAGGAATAGTGGGTTTTAGCTGCTTTTAAAATAGTTATATTTTTGCCAACAAGTCTACCCCAGTGAAAAAGGACCTTAACTTGCAGACTAGTGGTCTAAGGTTCGAATCCCTATGACACTTTGATAGTGTGTGTGTGAGAAATCCTCCTCCCTTTTTGTTGTTATGGCTATCGCTTGTAATCGAAAAATAATCACATTTTTTGGTAATATTTTGCATTAGAGAAAGGGCTACATGTATTGGGGAGGTGGTTGGCATTCTGATTTCCAAGTTGTAGAAATGATTGATTCCTAGATAATGGTCGATCATATAACAAAATGGTAAAACATAATGGTCGATCATATAGATTCCTAGATAGTTGGTTGATACACACTTACCTGATAGCAAGTTACGGTCCAGATCAATTACTTGCAGTGCAGATAAGTTAAAGATAGTAGCGGGTATCCAACTTGAAAACTGATTACTACGCAAATCGAAGATTTTAAGTTTGGATAAAGACCCGAGCCAGGCTGGAATGGTTCCTGAAAATTTGTTGAATGCAAGACTAATCAACTTCAATCGCCTCAAACGAGCCAATTCATGGCTGTTATTTCTGAAGCGCAGCTCAGCAAGAAATGAGAGGTTGCCGAGGTGGGGAGGAATGGTGCCTGTGCGATTCATATAAGAAAGGTTCAACGCTGTGACTCTAAGGTGGCGTACACCACATGTAACACCAGCCCAGTTGCAAATGGAGGTATTGGCGGACCAGTTGGTGGTCAAAATGTTGTGAGGATCACTAGTAATATGGGATTTGAGAGCAAGAAGTCCAGACTGGTCTCTGGTGAAGTTGGTAATTTGTGCTGCTACTGGGCCTGTAGCTATATACAGCAGTAGCAACGTTATTATTGACAAGAGGAAACCAGGTTGTCTCTCCATTGGAATATTGGATTGCTTATTGACTGTTGCTGGAGAAGATGTGTGCAATTGGCTTAGGAAGGGAACCAAGTTCAAAGTTTAAATAGCTTCCAAATGATCTAAAAAAATGTCCAAGTCAAATCCATGTCCCAGTCTTGAATCACAAATTCCTCTGAATAAGAAAAACATGTTTTTCTTAATAATTAATATATTTTGAATGATTAGAGACCAATAATTTTTAATTAAACTAATATGTATAATAAAGTATAAATTCCGATGATGGTAAGCTTCATAAACAATTTATATCTTCTAGCAGCCAGAGAGTTGACTTTACGCATACATTGCATACATGCCGAATGTTTGCTTGACTTTATGTTTACTTTCCTATCCTTATTTGGTAGGAGGACGCTTGCTTGACTTGGCCAAAGAACTGATCAGTTGCTTAAAATTCATCTCCCCAACAAACACTTTAATTTATTTTCTATTTATTTTATATTTAAACCATTAATTTTGGTGTGGAAAGTGAAGAATATGACTAGGTATTTATTTTTAAAAAAAATTCTGAAAATTTTGGTATTTTTAAAGATTTTTTCTTCTTTTTTCTTAGTTGATGATGTCATCAATGACGTCAGCAAAACCAGGCAACAGCCCAGGCTTGTGGAGCCCACAAGCTGCCCAGTCTTCTGTTGCGCGCTGGAGACCAAGCCCTAGCACTAGGCCCCCTCCTGCCCGGGCAAAATGGGATCGCTAGAGGTGCTCAAAGAGTCTTGCAATGCCAAAATCAGCAACATGTGCAACCATATCATCATCTAGTAGTATGTTGCTTGGCTCACATCACAATGGACAACATGATTTGGACCATGACCATGATGAAGCTATTCCAATGCGGATGCAACATAGTGGCAAATTTCTTATCAGACCAGAAAATGGGTTATTTGTTACAAGTTACAACAGACCTTCATACATGGCTAAGAAGTCATCGTTCGAATTGGGAAATGTACACCCTGGTTGAATATTCCTAATTTGAATTAAACGTTCCCCTGAGATGATTATTTGTCCGTTTGATAGTAAAAATGTGTCCAAGTTGTATTTAAGCTTATCTGATGGTGTGTTTTTGAAAAAAAATTTTATCTAGAAGATAACATCCACCTAATAATAAACTGTCAAAATTTCTTCTGCAATAAGTCACTTTCAGTTTTGCCTTTCTTGGAGCTCAGCAATTAGACTATCAATCCGCACTAAAAGTCCCTTAAGAGAGGAAAAGGCGTGGGTTGAGCAGAACTTCTAATGGAGTCACGTCAAAGTTTAAAGCTTGCAATAAGTAAAAGGCAGTTGAAACAAGTTCGAAAATGTAAAGGGCTTTTAGACAAGGACTTTTGTTGCGAATTGGCCTAACAAACTTTCCATAATTGATAAACTGAGCTCTAATGTCTCAACGGTAATTCGAATGAGTTCCATGATTAAAAGAAGTTCTTCTCCTTCAAACTTTCCACAGTATCTTTCAATGTTATCTCCAGAGGCGTAAACTTAACACCCAAGACTTGGGCTCTTTCCTTGGAAACCTGGTAAGTTGGTGTGAAAGGTTTGTCATCTGCACACCTGCCATGAACACATAGACATTAATTTTTGAAGTTTGGACTTTCAAACCTTAAAGTCCAAATATTATGTTTCGCAATTTAGCACTTACGAAGAAATATTCATATTACTGACTCTGTTTATCATATCAATGTTAAACAGAATAATATGAATGGCCACGGATTTCTTAGGCTAGACCAATATGGTAAACTTGACCAAAGAATTCCTCCTCTATCTCTAGGGTTGATACAGATATCTTGGACAGGAGTAACACGCTATAATTTGATTATATTTGCAACTTACTTTTCTGGAATCTTGAGAGCAGGGAAGAGATCACGCAAAAGCTTCACGACCTCTGAACACTGTGTTATTCTTCCAACTAAACAATATCTCCCGCTAGCTGAAGCATTCTCAAAGGCTAGAATATGAGCATTGGCAACATCTCTAACATCAACCCATCTGTAAGTTATATTTGGAAATGTTTCAGCACCTGCATCGGTTAAACATCAGCAATAAGAATTTCTTAGCAGATTGTATGTTATCACAGAGATAATGAGAAAGTATTATTGAAGCATTACCTTGTGTCTTGGATTTTGAAGCAATTTTTTCGTGTTCGTAGTTTTTGTACAAGGATTTTTCTGAAGGAACCCTTATAGTTTCATCTTTTTTGCTGTGGACTGCTTATCCACAGATTTAAATTTCCTTTTTCATTAATAGAATTATGTGTGTTCTTAAAAAAAATATTCTATACTCGACATTTAAATTAACTTACCATTCAAATCCCTCCCAAGCTTCAAATCTTCCTTTGGCTAACCTTTCAGGAAAAAAATTTGACTAATGAGCAACGAGCTCCCAGACATCTTATTACTGAACCTTTCTGTAACATCTGTAATTGGCCTACTGAAACTATTCTGCATTTACTGCGTGACTGCTCAAGAGCTAAAAGAGTTTGGAAGATGTTCGTGAACACCAGTCATACTAATCCCTTCTTCCAAGCTGAGCTGCACCCTTGGCTCTTGAACAACCTTTGCTCCAAAAACCATTTTGCCCAGATCCCTTGGAGACTGCTGTTTGTCTTCATTTGCTGGTACATTTGGAAGTGGAGGAATGATTTTATCTTTAACAATGCAGCAGACTTGCCTTTTAATGCTCGTGAGTTGATCATTAATGCGGCTAGAGATTGGGTTTAGGCTACAACTAATTCCCTTCCTGGAGCTGGTAGATTTCAAATTATGCTAGCTTGGATTCCCCCAGATATTGGGGTTCTCAAGCTAAACGTGGATGGTTCACGTAAAGGCAGCACCGGTGGCATTGGTGCTGGAGGCGTTATCAGAGATCATGCTGGTCACTGGGTTGCTGGCTACTCTGCAAATTTGGGGCAAGGGCAAATCCTTGAAGCTGAGTTATGGGGCTTATTCTTTGGATTGAAATTAGCTGCTGAAAAACATTTAAATGATGTTATTGTTGAGATGGACTCAGCTACTGCTGTGATGCTTATGCACAAGACTGAGATTGACAGTTGCCATCCTACTGGGGGTTTGGTTAGAAACTGCAAGGGACTAATGAATCAAATTGGAAGGATTAGGCTGAACCATATTTATAGGGAGAGGAACTCCGTTGCTGATCGTCTGGTTACTTGGAGTCACAATATGGATCTAGGTTTCTGGTTTTTTAACGACAGTCCTGTTTGGCTGAGTCCTCTGTTGCTTGATGACGCTGCAGGGGCTTCTACAGCCCGCTTGATTTCTGTTTTGTAGCTTTTGTCTTTTGAGGTTTCCACCCCCCTGTTTTCATCACACACACACACACACAAAAAAAAAAAAAAAAAAACTTACCATTCAAGGATTCTTAGTTTAGATAAGTAAACATGTGTATGCTATAACTTTTTTTTTTTGAATAGAAACTTATATATTCAATATAGAAACAAAGAGCACAAAAAGAAACAGGCGGATAAGGAATCCACGGGGAAACAAAAACAGGGAGCAACAGCTCCCACAAGGAAACAGGCCTGAAAAAGAGAAGCAAAACAGCCAAGAAAAAACAAAACCAAAACAAGAAACAGAGAACCAAGGAGACCATCACTTCACAGCCGCACACAAATCACGACTAATAACAGAGGCAGTCAAATCCTTAAAAACATTGGTGACGGATGCCCATAATGCAGCCCAAAGCTCAAACCCCCCCCCCCTCTCATAGTCCTCGAAAATCCTTATGTCAATCCATAAATTCCAGAAGAAAGCCTGTAATAAGCAACCCCAAAGGACTTTAGCCTTTCTCCCTTTGCCAAGCGCAACAGAATTGGAGGAAAATAACTGAAAACAACCTTTAGGAGTAACCCAGACAGCTCCAACTTCCTTCAACAGCAACCACCATATCTAAATTGAATAAGGACAATGTATGAACAAATGATCCACACTCTCCCCTTCAGAATTACATAACACACACCAATGGGGGGATAAGCACATAAAAGGACGATGTCGCTGCATAAGATCACACGTATTAACTTTTCCAATAACAGCTTGCCAAACGAGAACCTTAACCTTTGGAGGAGTTTTACTTTTCCAAATCAGATTGTATGGAGGAAAAGTCTCCACAGACCCGTTATCATGAATGAAAGAATAGAAGGAGTGGCATGAGAACAAACCAGTTTGATCTAGCTTCCATCTTCTGTAATCCATCCTAGAAGGGTTAAGCCTAACTTCATCAAGGATAACCAGCAACCTAGTCACCTCGTCAAATTCCCCCACCGTGAGATTTCTTCTAAAACCAAGATCCCAACTGTGAGGAAACACATCGTGACTCACAAATGTAGAAATGTTGGCATTTTGTTTGCTGGACAGATTGAAAAGTCTAGGAAAAACCTCTTTGAGAACCCCCCCTGCTCCAATCATCCTCCCAAAATCTCACATTTTCCCCGCTTCCCACCACAAGTTCACAGCCAAGAAGAAACACAGGGTAACTACGAGAAATATTATTCCACGGATTACGACAAGAACTACGCAACGGAATACTAGCGTTCCATCCATTGGCACTCTCTCCATAGATGCTACTAATCACCTTGTGCCAAAGAGAAACAGGTTCTTTGGGAAACCGCCACAGCCATTTGGCACACAACACCTTGTTTCTTGAGTTTAAAGACCCCACCCCTAAGCCACCGTTGCTTTTAGATTTTCCAACGACCTCCCACTTAACCAAATGAGAGGTCTTCCCATCGTCAAAGCCCTCCCACAAGAAATCTCTCATCAGCTTCTCAACGTTCTTCACAATACAACTTGGCATTTTGAAAAGAGACATGTAATAAATGGGAATACTGCTTAAGACGGCCTGAATCAAAGTAAGCCTGCCACCTTTGGATAAACAAGCTTTTCTCCAATTTTGCAGCCTTTTTTCAACCCTCTCCACAACAGGGTCCCAAAAACTAAGAGCTCTGGGATTCCCACCAAGGGGGAGACCCAGATACAGGGTAGGCCAAGCTCCCAACTCGCAGCCCCAAACCTCAGCCAACCCAGAGGAGGCATATTTCATCCCATAAATATTGAATTATCTGGTATGTTTCAAGGTTCAAAGATTTTATTGTTGAAATCTAACAAAGTAATCCTTTACTCTAAAATGAGGGACACCTCTTAAGAACGGGACTCATCATGCACCAGCTAATATTGAGGAATGTTTGACAAGGCAAACATGGATATAATAGTTCGCTGCACCCTAGTATAAGCATCAAGCATCCATATTTGAGCAGTCATATACAGGAGATTACTTTTGCAGATAAAACTAAATTTTCTTAGGAATAAAAGAGTATAACTTTCTTTTATTATTATATCTTTTATATAGAAAGAGTAAATCTCTAAAATCATGATACTTCATATATTTCTATGAGGAATGATTGTATAATAAAATCATACAATACAGACGCTTCGGAGTACCGTTTATGAGCTTTAGAACAGGCTCCACGCTTGTATTCAGAGTTGGCTGCAAGAGAGGACCAATCACCAATCCTGGATTTATTGCAACCATATCGATTCCGTTCTCTTTTGTGAACTTCCAAGCAGCTTCCTCAGCTAAGGTCTTTGAAATCATATACCAAAGCTGATGAAGAAAAGGTCTTAATAAACACAATGAACATGTATTTAAAGCATGAAAGCTATAAGATTTAACTCTTACACAATAAAAATTAGTCATTTACAAAAGGTATGATAACAACCAGACCAAAAAAAAACATATATCGATATGAGCATCAACTGCGCCACAACATGTAATTATGTCTTTCAATTTACATCCACCGCTTAATACAACATTACTGGCTAAAGAATCCTAAAAGGTGTTCATATGTAGGCTCACTAAGAAGGTAAAAAACAAACTGAGATATCTTAGGCAAAGCATGATCCTAAAGGGTAAGGGGGCAAATTTCTGAACAAGACTGGATTTCAGGTGCCAAAAAATCGGAGGAAAAATTCCATCTGATTTTTCAAATACATAAACCAGTTACATCTTCACATGGATGTTCACGAAGAACCTATAGAAGAGATATTCCATCATAAAAAATTAGCATGAGAAGTGCGCAAACCTTTAACTTTTCACAAACAGCTAGATCTGAAAACCAAGATTTGTCGATTATCACATCAGGAGCAAGAGGTTTTCCAGTAAACGCAACTGCTGCCATAGAGGATGTTATAACCACCCTTTTGATAGATGGCACCTTAGCACACGATCTAAGGACATTAAGCGTTCCCTTCAGAGCAGGGTCAATTAGTTCCACCTGACAAAAGAAGACTTTAAAAGCAGCAGCCTATAGGGTCTTGATTTTAGAATTTGCAGATAAGATGCAATTGAATGCAAAGTATCCAATAGCAGACCATTGCACTTAGCTCCTTTTGCAACTGAGAACTTATAGTTAGCATCCGGTGAACATTTTTTAGCATAAAGAATTTAACTTTCAAACAATAACTGTATACTAATAAATCTATGAAAGACAGACTTCCTCAACAAAATCACAGCATAGAACATCAAAATATCATAAATTTTCAGTAAATCCAACAAGAGTGCAACAGAAATCGGTCACTTCTTGAAATCAAATGTAGACATATCATAATTAATGTATAAGCAACAGAGCAGTTAAAGTGATACAGGATGTACCTGCGGATCACTGACATAATGATAAAATGGGGATGCTGTATGAAAAACACCTTCACTACCCTCAACTACAGAATCGAAAGATCCCTCTTCCAGTAGGTCTGCTTTGAACAAGTGAAGCCTTTCCTTAGCTCCATCCAGTGCAAGTAAGTGTTCTGTTTTCTTCTTATCATCTGTGGCATATACAAGAAAATAACCCCATAAACCATAAAAACCCTACCTTAACAAAAGATCTTGTGATACCAATCAAAACATTCCCAATCTACTAAACATCTATATATCAACTCTTGGGGATTAGTTTGATACTACCAATATTTACTTGAGGTGACTAAACTAATCAAGTTATCAAGGTCCTAATCACACAAAATCATAATGATCAAACTAATTAGTTTCAGAAACCCAAACAAATTTTCTAAAAAAGTTACCAACTTTGATGAAAATATTCAAACATTATTAGTAAAATATACAAACCCTTTGCCAAATAAAGTATCATAAGCTTCCTATAAACACAAAGGGCTCACTGATCATCAAATTAATCAGAAAAGGGATGCGATTGCAATCAATTGAAATAGAAAGAAAAATAAGAAGTGGGTATTTAACTATTTATCAAACAAAGTAGTGAAGTGAGACTGACGACTGACGACTGACTTGGGTCACGAACTGAGGCTTTGACAGTATACCCCCGTTGCAGCAACAGCTTCACCACCCATGAAGCTATGTAACCGGACGCACCGGTTACACTGACCACCTTCTCAGCTCCACTCATTCTCTCTCTCTCTCTCTCTCTCTCTGGAAATCTATATAATCGTTTTCTGGTAATTTTACGTCATCGGGGTTTTTTTACATTGGCTGAGCTATTAGTCCAACTGTCCAACCAACATTTTGGTATTTGAAAAGAGAGAAGAAAAAAAAATACCAGTCATTTTGGCTGAGCTATGTCCTTTTTTTTTTTTTCTATCTGACCATATTTTTTTATAAAAAAAATTTAAAAAGAACATAGTTTTTTTTTTATCCAATGCTATTATGTATAGTAGAAATATAGTATATAGAAAGAAAAATATTGATCATCACAATTTTTATTTGGTTCGTCCAAGAACAAATTCCTGGTTCTGTCACTAAATAAGCAAGAGGTTTTGGATATGGGTTCAAGCATAGGTCTGCTTCCAAGTTCCAATAACACATAAATACTTCATTTTTCTGGTCCTTATAGATGAAATGCAGCAAGGAATTGCACTCAGAGACAACCCACTCTTGTTCACCATTTTTCATTTGCTACATAAATTAAATCCAGATAAGAAAACTTAAAATCAAAGTCTTCAAAAAGTACATAAGAGTATAAAATCAGAAGCACCACACTCAAAGAAAAGAAAGACAGTTAGCTCAGGTGAGGACGCCTGGTCCTGTGATGTACTGCTCTTCTGTTTCTCAAACATGATATTCTCTCTAAAACTTTGTCAACGAAACGAAAATAGGCATCACTCCAAGTCTTTCTGATTGCTAAAATGAAAAAAGGAACCAGAAGACCTGCTGCAAATCCCAATCCAACACTCAAATAAAACCACTTATCAATGAAGCTGTCGCCACTGTCATTATCTTCCACAGTTCCTCCTCCTTTGCCGGGATCAGCACCCGGACAGCTTACAACAAGAGGATGACCACAAAGGCCTGGATTTCCAGTCAAAGAGGCTGCATCAAAAGTTGTCAAATGAGCTGTATATGGGATCATACCAGAGAAGTCATTGTTTGACAAATTTAGATACCCCAGGAATGAAATTGAAGACAAACTTTGGGGAATAAGACCTGAGAACCTATTACTAGAAAGATCAAGCGATTGCAACTGCGTCAACTTTGAAATGTCTTGCAGAATGCCACCGCTTATTTGGTTTCCGGATAAGTTCAGAACAACCAAACCAGACAGTTTAGTTATTTCTTCAGGAAGATCTCCACTCAAATTATTTCCAGAGAGGTCTATGCTGATAACAAGGGAGAGAGTCTTGGTGTATATTTGAGGTGAGCCTTTTAAGTTCACAATCAAGCTTTCATCATAGTACCTGCCCCTGTACATCCCATAGAATAGATAGCGGTTCATGTTTTGCGCTTGAGCCATAGCTTTGAAATCTCCAAAGCTAGCTGGAATGCTTCCATTGAATTGATTTTCTGCAAGGTCCAGGACACGCAAAGAACTTAAATTTGTTAGCGTGATCGGAAGTTCTCCAAAAATAGCATTTGACCTCAACCTCAATATTCTCAGATGTTCAAAACCTTTCCCAATCCATGGTGGAATTCTTCCTGTGAGCATGTTGTTTCCAATATCCAGTGTCTCCAAACTCGACATGTTCTGCAAAGATTGTGAGAGGTCTCCAGAGAGTTTGTTGTCACTTAGGTGCTAAGGAGCTGGGAATGTTTCCACATAGATTGTTCTTGCTCAGGTCCAGAGCCTCTAGATAAGAACAGTTACCTATGCTAGGTGGAATATTTCCATTTAACATGTTATTTGAAAGATCAATGACTCTTACTTTAGACCAAAATTTGCATATAGATGCTGGGATTTCACCTATTAGTTGGTTTCGTGAAAGAGAGAGGAATAGCAAGTCTGGCATGGTTTCCCCAATGGTCTTTGGGATATGACCTGAAAAGGCATTGTTGGATAAATCTAGTAACCCAACAGTAGCAGTTGGTAGAGGAATTGGACCTTCAAAGAAGTTGGAGCTCATGTCAATAGCCACATTTGGTTGAACATTTAACCGATTTGGGATCTGACCTCCTAACTGATTGAATGAAATGTTTAACAGTGAAAGGTTAGATGAGATTTCCCAGAACCAGTTAGGAATGGAACCTGAAATGCTAGCATTGGAGAAATCTAGAGACTTGACCTCCTTTTGTGATCTTAACCAAGCAGGAAATGATGGACCCAATGTTGTGCGGAAGCGTCAACCAATTTTGAGTGAAAAATTAACAATTGGCAGGAGATAAATTAATTAACACAAAACAACACCAACAAGAACACCAAGATTTATACTGGTTCGGCAATGACTACATCCAGTTTGGAGACGACGGAGTATTCCACTATAATCAATGAGAACATACAATAGTGTTTATCACTCAATTTCCCAGAGACCCAAATAACTCATGCTCACACATTTACAATAGGAAGAGAAAACTGAAAATACAAAGCAAAAGAATTTGAGAGAATTTTCTTCTCTCTGCCGAATGGCTCCTTCGTTTTTCTCCCTCTCTTCCGTATATTTTCAATTGCTGCATGCATCTCCTTATAGCCAAGGAAGTTGGCTCTTCAAACAAACCAAAGGCCAAAGGCCAAAGGTCAAAGGCCACCATGAACGATTGTCTCCCATTTCATTTTGTCAGCCAATCAAACCAACTACTCATTTGCACTTTGCTTTCCACCTTCTGCCAATTCACTTTGTCTAACATTAGTGCTCCAATATGTTAATACAATAAGGCAGCTATAGTTATTCAAATAAACAAAGTCACCGAAAGCAACATTGCTTTTGAGTCAATAATCAACAATCTCCACCTTGGCTCAAAACCATTTAAGTAGAACTCCCAATAGTCGTCTCCCAATCCCCCACGGGGCAATCAACAAATTTTACAAATGCCAATCAAGTCTAAGCAGTGCTTAAACTTGAATAACGAAACTGGCTTCGTCAACATATCTGCAGGATTGTTGGTGGTTCCAATCTTCTGAAGAAGAATATCTCCCTCTTCGATAATCTCACGAACAAAATGGAACCTCACGTCAATGTGTTTCGTACGTGCATGATGAACTTGATTCTTTGCTAAATAAATAGCACTCTGAACTGTCACAATAAACATCCACATGGTCCTGTTGAACCCCCAAGTCATCAAGCAACCCTTGAAGCCAGATGGCTTCCTTTATAGCTTCTGTTACCGCCATGTATTCTGCTTCAGGAGTCGACAAAGCAACTGTAGATTGCAGAATCGACCTCCAACTCACTGGGCCTCCAGCGATAGTGAATACAAAACCTGTAGTGGACCTACGCTTGTCCAAATCACCTGCGTAATCAGAATCTACATATCCAACAACACATTGACCATTAACTTTATCCTGCTGAAACAATAAACCAACATCCACAGGACCCAGAATATACCGTAGAATCCATTTCACAGCTTGCCAATGCCCTTTTCCTGGATTATGCATATATCTACTGACAATACTAACAGCTTGTGAAATATCAGGCCTAGTACACACCATAGCATACATCAAACTACCAACAGCACTAGCATATGGAATTTGAGCCATGTAATGACTCTCCTCATCAGTATTAGGAGACATAGAAGCACTAAGTTTGAAATGAGGGGCAAGAGGCGTACTAACCGGTTTTGAATTTTCATTCATCCCGAAACGTTGTAGTACCTTCTTCAAATACTGCTTCTAACACAGACTAATCTTGCCCTTCGCTCTATCTCTTTCAATTTCCATACCCAGGTATCTTCTGAGCTTCTCCCAAGTCCTTCATCTCAAATTCATTACTCAGTTGAGTCTTCAACCTTTCAATCTCCACTTTGCTTTTACATGCTATCAGCATATCATCAACATATAAAAGCAGATAAATGAAGGATCCATCTTGTAGCTTGCGAAAGTATACACAATGGTCATAATGACTTCTTGTGTACTCATGCCCGATCATAAACCTATCAAATCGCTTGTACCATTGTCTTGGAGACTGCTTCAAGCCATACAATGATTTTTGCAATTTGCAAACCCAATTTTCCTTTCCAGCAACCTTAAAACCTTCCGGCTAGACATATAAATTTCCTCCTCCAAATCACCGTGTAAGAACGCCGTCTTGACATCAAGTTGAGCTAACTCGAGGTCAAACTGCACAACCAAAGCCAACAAAATACGAATAGAAGAATGTTTTACTACAGGAGAAAATACCTCATTGTAGTCAATGCCTTCCTTTTGAGCATAGCCTTTAGCTACCAATCTGGCTTTGAATCTTACATTGTCTTTTCCCAAAGATTCCATCTTCTTGGCATACACCCATTTACAACCAATTTCTTTCTTCCCTTTTGGTAACTGAACCAACTTCCAAGTCTCATTTTTATGAAGAGATTTCATCTCCTCATCCATAGATTTCTTCCACTCCACGCTTTCTGGACTTCTCGAGCTTCTTTGTAGGCGGATGGAATATCATCTTCAATAACGGGAAGTGCATATGCCACAATATCAGTAAACCGAGCAGGCTTCCGAATTTCCCCTTCTCTGTCTTCTGATTGCAATAAAATCTTGTTGTTGTGGAGGCTCTTGGGTAGGTGCCTCCTCTTCATCGTCCTCATTATCAGAATCAACTGTAGGACTAGTGTCTGTAACATCAGACCTTACCTGGAACAACTGGAGTCTTCACTAACTCCACCTGCTTCGAACTACTCATGGTCTTGGTTGCTTCAACTTCAACTTCATGCTTGTTCTGATTAACCATAGCAGCCTCATCAAAAGTCACATCTCGCTTACAACAAATTTCTTCTCAGTCTGGACACCAGAGTCGGTATCCCTTCACGCCAGTGCTAAAGCCCATAAATAGAGCTTTCTTTGCTCTTGGATCCAACTTGCTTTCCCTGACATGATAGTAAGCAGGACAACCAAATATGTGTAAATACTTGTAATCAGTACAAGGTTTTTCAGACCATACCTCCATGGGCGTTTTGCCCTCGTTCGCAGCAGCAGGCAGCCGATTAATGAGATGGCTTGCATAAGTAATCGCCTCAGCCCAAAACGCCTTGCCTAAACCAGCATTAGACAACATACACCGGACTTTCTCAAGCAAAGTACGGTTCATGCGCTCCGCCACCCCATTCTGTTGCGGTGTCTCCCTAACCGTGAAGTGTCTCACAATACCCTCATCTTGACAAACTTTCAAGAAAGGATCAGACTTATATTCACCTCCATTATCTGATTCTGAGAGTCTTGATCTTTCGACCGCTTTGCGTTTCAATCATCTTTTTCCACTTCAGGAATATCTTCAAGACTTCATCTTTACGCTTCATGGTGTACACCCATATTCTTCTAGAGAAGTCATCAACAAAGGAGACAAAATAATGGCTACCTCCCCAAGATGCATTCTTGGAAGGTCCCCAAACATCAGTGTGAACATAATCAAGAATGCCTTTAGTGTTGTGAATAGCGGTGCCAAATTTTACTCTAGTTTGCTTACCCAACACACAATGCTCACAGAATTCCAATTTGCATGCCTTTGCACCTTTCAATAAGCCTTGCTTCACCAATCCTTGCAACGCTTTTTCCCAGCATGCCCAAGACGCATATGCCATAGCCTTGTAGTGTCTGTGCCATCCGCGTCAGCAGCTTTGGTGACA
Source organism: Prunus fruticosa (assembly GCA_018703695.1). Classification (NCBI taxonomy): domain Eukaryota; kingdom Viridiplantae; phylum Streptophyta; class Magnoliopsida; order Rosales; family Rosaceae; genus Prunus; species Prunus fruticosa. Next base: position 5,100,102 of record CM031918.1, read on the forward strand.
GCTCCTCCACCAATAACTGTACTCCCCTGCAAGAAATACAAATTATTCCGTCTTGTACCTTTCATCACCACCAGTGCCCGTGCACAGCTTTAAGAACTCCACCCTCCATGGTGATCTTGAGACCCTTGGATTCCAAAGCGCCCAATGAGATGAGATTCTTCTTCATATCCGGTACATACCGAACATCACTCAATTCTCTGACTGTTCCATCATGCATCTTCAAACAGATTTTGCCTATCCCTTGTGTTTTGCAGGCATTATTATTGCCCATCAAAACAACTCCTCCATCCAGCTCCTCGAAGCTAGAAAACCATTCCCGAATGGGACACATATGATAGGTGCAACCTGAATCCAAAATCCACTCCTCGGAGTGAACATCAGCAGATGAACTAGCCAAAGCAAACTCGAAATCATCATCTCCATATTTTGCAACATTTGCTTCAGAACTCGCTTTCTCCTTCTCTTTGTTCTTCAATTTGGGGCAGTCTTTCTTCCAATGACCCTTTTGGCGACAAAAGGCACATTCGTCTTTAGCAGGAAACTTTCCTCGCGACTTTGAACGAGATTTTCCCCGCTTCCCAGATTTTCTTTCCTCTGTTCGACCCCTTGCAACAAGTGCCTCGGTTTGTGAATTGTGAGTCTTCAATTCCTTCTTACGACACTCATGATTCACCAACGCCGCAGACACCTCCTCAAGTTTCACCTCGGATTTTCCATACAACAAAGTAGTTGTCAAATGATCATAATCATCAGGCAATGAATTTAACAAACATAGTGCCTTGTCCTCGTCAGGAATTTTCACATCAAGGTTTGCTAAATCAGCAAGTATTTTATTATAATCATTGAGGTGTTCGTGCATAGAAATACCTGGACGATCCTGAAATCGGAAGAGTCGCTTCTTCAAGAAGAGCCGATTTTCTGCGCTCTTAGTCATATACTTCTCCTCCAATTTCGTCCAAAACTCCTTTGCAGAAGTTTCCTTCATATACGGGTATTTCAACTCCTTATCAAGGAATGATCGAATAGTGGCACAAGCATGAAGATTAATTCGCGTCCACTGCTTGTTATCAATATCTTCTGGTTTATCCTCCAGAACTATATCCAATTCTTGTTGATACAACACATCCATAACTTCACATTGCCACATACCAAAACTATTAGAGCCATTGAATTTATCAACCTCTAACCTTGTAGTAGCGATCGGATGTCTATTGGATGTAGGTGTCGACGAAGACGATGTCGACTCCTTCTCCTTCCCAGATTCGTCTTTATCTCCAGCCATCAAATCTACTCGGCACTATTCACGGCTACTTGGAGCAATCACTATTCACGGCTCCTGTAGCGCAGCTACTATTCACGGTCCTGTGGACTGGTACTGTTCACAGTACTGTAGCACGCCAATTTCCCCAGTTCGAAAACTGGAGCTCTGATACCACTTGTTGTGCGGAAGCGTCAACCAATTTTGAGTGAAAAATTAACAATTGGCAGGAGATAAATTAATTAACACAAAACAACACCAACAAGAACACCAAGATTTATCCTGGTTCGGCAATGCCTACATCCAGTTTGGAGACGACGGAGTATTCCACTATAATCAATGAGAACATACAATAGTGTTTATCACTCAATTTCCCAGAGACCCAAATAACCCATGCTCACACATTTACAATAGGAAGAGAAAACTGAAAATACAAAGCAAAAGAATTTGAGAGAATTTTCTTCTCTCTGCCGAATGGCTCCTTCGTTTTTCTCCCTCTCTTCCGTATATTTTCAATTGCTGCATGCATCTCCTTATAGCCAAGGAAGTTGGCTCTTCAAACAAACCAAAGGCCAAAGGCCAAAGGTCAAAGGCCACCATGAACGATTGTCTCCCATTTCATTTTGTCAGCCAATCAAACCAACTACTCATTTGCACTTTGCTTTCCACCTTCTGCCAATTCACTTTGTCTAACATTAGTGCTCCAATATGTTAATACAATAAGGCAGCTATAGTTATTCAAATAAACAAAGTCACCGAAAGCAACATTGCTTTTGAGTCAATAATCAACACCCAAATGGCATGAGCCTAGATCAAGATGCAAGACTTGAAATGGAGGGATCCAATTTGAACTGACATTTAATGTTAAAGAGTTGGAAGACAGATCTAAGATTGTCAGCTTACTGAGCTGCGAAAAATGTGTTTCGGTTATAATACCTGTCAAATGATTAAAAGAAACATCAAAGGAAGACAATTGAGAAAGTTTTCCCAAACTATCTGGTAGAGTCCCATTTAGTTTATTATGTCCAAGATTCAGAGTGGAAATGCTTGGTAATGAAACTAATGAAGAAGGGATGGGACCAGAGAGTGAGTTATAGGACAGACTTAGTTGAACAAGATTCTCAAGCTGAACCAACCATTCGGGCAATTTACCGACCAATTGATTGACTGACAAATCAAAGCGCTGTAGACTAGGCAGCGGAGTCCTAGAACTGCAGTTTCCTGTTACTAGGACTTCAGGTAATCCTGTTAGGTTATTACCAGATATGGAAAAAACTCTTAGGTTGCAAAGTTTACCGATGGAGCTCGGGATCACACCCTCGACATTGTTCCGAAAAAGATAAAAATGAGTGAGAGCTGTCATGTTGCCAAAGGAAGCAGGAAATTTACCATGTAAGTTACTGGAAGTTAGATAAATAACTTGTGCCTTTTTCCATCCTCCTCTGAAAAGCTGAGAGCAACTTGCTGTTAGATTTTTATTCCCGGAAAGATCCAAAACCTTCAAACTTGGTAATTCACTGAAACCAAGTGGAATCCTTCCATACAAGCCAGAATAGCTTATACTGACACCTTCAAGACTACTGATATTGACAAGCCAACTGGGTATCTCTGAGTTGAAGCTGTTAAAATCAAGTTCTATTACAGCAAGAGAAGTAAAATTGATAACTCTGAGAGGGTGAATTAAACCAGACAAGCGACAATGCGACAGATGCAATTCAGTTAAGGACGAGAGTTTATTAAGCGTCTCAATCCATTCTGGTTCTAGCATTGAAAGGTCAGCTCCATTCATATTGAGATATTCCACAGATCTCATACCAGTCATCCATTGAAGGTTATCAACAGATACAAAATTAGACGACACATCAAGATACTGCAAGCTAGAGAGGTTCCCTAAATTTGGAGGAATTCCGCCACTAAACCCAGCATGTGACAGCTTTAGATACTGCAAATTCTTCAGGGTACCGAAGAATGCAGGAATTGAAATGCCATTGAATGTATTGAAGCTCAAGTCTAAATGTTCCAAAGACTCCAGCATTTTCAATGACGGTCTAATTTCACCACTAAGGTTCCAGAATCCATACCTGCTAGAAGAATCATTGTATGAAATCAGCAGATGCGGGTTATGGAGATCAACTGCTATAACAGCTGAAGTTGTATTGTTGCAGTGTATCCCCCACCATTGGCAGCAGTTGCTTCCTCTCCAGGATGAAAGCCGGTTTTCAGGATCTTCAAGACCATCCTTGAAGTCAATAAGAGCTTCTCTCTCTGCCTCTAGGCAGCCTATAACCCGAGCATAACTACTAAAAGCAAACTCTGTTATTGTACAGGAGAGAATTAGCAATAACACTATTTGAAGCATTGCAACTGTTTCCATAAACTCAAGTCTCAACAAGCAAGCACTGTGAGCCATGAACCATGATGAGATTTCAACTTATAATCTACAATTGCGTGCTAAGCAAGAAACTAATTTCATATTATTCAGAAGAGTTTAAAAATAAAAATAGTGAAGTTTCATGGATAAAGACCAGAGGAAAAGATGGGAACAATTTGAATTCAACAAATAAATATTTAATTGCAAGAAACGTCCAAACCAGTTCCCAACAGTCAATTGGAAACATAGTAAGCACTTACCTTAATCCTTATTATACAAAAAATCATCATTATTGGTCCTACTAATTACTGACTTTCAAATTAAGGAGAATTGCCTGGACACCAAGTCAATGTAGCGGCCACAGTGTGAATGTCGTGGCTGCAAATGGCGGAGGCTTGTTAAGGCCTGAAGGGGCTGGCCCCCCCCCCCCCCAAATTTTGACACAATTAATATTTGGTCTTTGTTTTCTACTTCACCAAGTCAATGAGCGGCCACAATGTGAGTGTGGTGACTGCAAATGGCGGAGGCTTGTTAAGGCCTGAAGGGGCTGGGCCCCACCAAAATTTTGACACAAGTAATATTTGGTCTTTGTTTTCTACTGATTTAGGAAGTATATATTAATAATTATTGCTTGTGGCCCCCTCACAATAAAGAAAATATGTGTTTCTCTATACAAGTAAAAGACTAAAGTGATTGTCGAGTGCAGGTACCACAGTGGTGGCCTCCCCCTTCCCCCTGCTTGATAACTCAGGTTCGAAACCCAAGGGGTTTCTTTCCTCCCAAATGTAACCAAAAGAGACTAAAGTGATTTCTTCGAATAGGAGCCAAACAATATAAAAATAAAAGAAAATAAAAACAGCCAATCAAATAAAGTTTCAAAAAATCTCTTTATCAAATAAGAAGTAGACTTTTCCCGAATAAAAAGGATTGGGATTTTAATTTTTGTTCCTATATGAAGCAACATGAACTTAGTTTGAAGCAGCTGCACACATCAAAAGAAAATAATTGAATTTTGTTGTTTGCTCTCCAACCTCCTGCTTCAAAAATTTTAATTCCAAGTTAGATAACTTTACATAGTTATAGATTTTTTCCTTTGTTTATTCATTTTTCATGAGAATATATTTGTATATGTTTATATGAGTGAAAATTGAAGTTTTCATTGTTATAGTTATATGTTTCGTATCTTATATGCTCTATGCATAGAATATGATTTATTTTTTTTGTCGTATCTCATAGATGGTTTTGGAGATATGAAAGAACGACGAATGTTATTTTGATACCTAATTGAATAAACAATTGTTTTCTGCCTTTTATTTTTCCAAATATTGTTAATGTTGAAAATTTGAAATTTTTTAATGCCTTGTTTGGTTTATATGTTGGCCCCCCAACACATAAATTCCTAGCTTCGCCACTGGCTAATTGCTTGTGATTGTAAATACTATTATAATGCAGGACTGGAATAAAAATATTGTTCATTTTGGGGTGTTTTGTAGGGCCAGTTTGGGATTGCTGTTACTTTTTTAAAAAGTTATTTATATTGTGCTTTGAAAATCATTGTAATCGGTTGGTTTTGTTTTAATACTTTGTACTTTTCTGGGTAAGCCCAACCATGTGTTCTATTTACACCTAGCAAATATCTAAGGGAGAAAAAAAAAAAAAAAAAAAGCTGCATTACATCTAAAACATTAAGAACACGAGTTATGTAACTGTAAAAAATACATGAAATTAAACAATGGAATTACAGAGTTATAAGGGATAGGGTACCCCCTCTTGCAAATCATTTTTCATTTGCTGGAGACGATAACTTTCCATTTTTCTTGTCCACATAGAAGAGTTTCGAAATTGTGATTGTGCAAAGTAATAGGTACCGGGGCATACTGGTGATGAAGTTAATATCCTCCCCAAACGAAAATAAGCATCACTCCAAGGCTTTCTGATTGCTAATCCTACCCTACACTCTACAAATTTGTTTGATGAATCCTACACTTGCAAATTGAACCAACAAAGAAGAGGGGAAATGAGGATTGGAGGTTCCAGACCCAAGATCTCTTACAAACCAAATGCAACTCCTCAACACTAGGAAGATGCCGGCATATATTGTCCGGAGCACTACCATTCAAGCTGTTGCCATGTAGAACCAAACTAGTCAAAGATGACATGTTGAAGACATATGTAGGAACAAGCCCTTTAAGGCCATTTCTCTGCATAGACAACTCCTTCACCTCATATCTGCTGCCACTCAAGTATGGAATTTCTGAAAAATAGTCAATTAAACTCGAGATCATTAATTAATAGCCAGCAGGCCCCAGCCCCTATGATCATGTATTAAGGTCAACCAATGTATACCTTCGAAATTGTTGAAGTCAAGGTATACAATCTTCAACATTGTTAAATTCCCTATTTCTCTTGGTATCCTACCTGTCATGTGTGCCACAGGAAAAATAAATAATAAATAAATAAAAAGTTTGAAGAGAACTAATTTAAAAGTTTTTAAACTTTGCAAAAGCAAAAAAAAAAAAAAAGGGGTAGGAATAGTGGGTGTAGCTGCTTTTAAAATAGTAACATTTTTGCAAACAGGGTCTAGCCCAGTGAAAAATGGCTTTTAACTTGTAGACTCGTGGTCTAGAGTTCGAATCCTCATGTTTGTATACAGCAGTAGCAACGTTATTATTGACAAGAGGAAACCAGGTTGTCTCTCCATTGGAATATTGGATTGCTTATTGACCGTTGCTGGAGAAGATGTGTGCAATTGGCTTAGGAAGGGAACCAAGTTCAAAGTTTAAATAGCTTTCAAATGATCTAAAAAATGTTCAAAGTTTAAAGTTTACATAGGAAGGGAACCATTGCAGGGTTTTAAATAATAAACAACTGCTACAGCGGCTTCCATGTTCCATTGTAAGATGTCCAAGTCAAATCCATGTCCCAGTCTTGAATCACAAATCACAAATTCCTCTGAATAAGAAAAACATGTTTTTCTTAATAATTAATGTATTTTGACTGATTAGAGACCAATAATTTTTAATTAAACTAATATGTATAATAAAGTATAAATTCCGGTGATGGTAAGCTTCATAAACAATTTGTATCTTCTAGCAGCCAGAGAGTTGACTCGACGCTTACATTGCATATATGCAGAATGTTTGCATGACTTTATGTTTACTTTCCTATCCTTATTTGGTAGAAGGACACTTGCTTTAAATTCATCTCCCCAGCAAACATTTCATCAGTCGGCTTCCTTCTTATGAATGTCTCCATTAGTACAATACCGAAACTATACACATCTCCTCTGGTTGAAATGATTCCCTCCATTCCAAACTCTGAAGTATTATATATGTGAATTTAGTTATATATGAAGGAAAATCATAAGGTCACATTGTTCATAATGAAGGACAACATATATAAAATTGGAAAGAAAACTAGTAACAGTACATCACCTGGAGCCATATACCCAATTGTGGCAAGGGTCATGGTTTGGGTCATAGAATCCCCTTCACCTAAGAGTCCGCAATGCCAAAATCAGCAACATGTTCAACCATATGATGATGAAGCTATTTCAATGCGGATGCAACATCTGGCAAATTTCTTATCAGACCAAAAAATGGGTTATTTGTTACAACAGACTTTCATACATGGCTAAGAAGTCATCGTTCGAATCGGGAAATGTACACCCTGGTCGAATATTCCTAATTTGAATTAAACGTTCCCCTGAAGTGATTATTTGTCCGTTCGATAGTAAAAATGTGTCCAGGTTGTATTTAAGCTTATCTGATGGTGTGTTTTTTTATAAAAAAATTTCTCTAGAAGATAACATCCACCTAATAATACACTGTCAAAATTTCTTCTGCAATAAGTCACTTTCAGTTTTGACTTTCTTGAAGCTCAGCAATTAGATTATCAATCCGCACTAAAAGTCCCTCAAGAGAGGAAAAGGCGTGGGTTGAGTAGAACTTCTAATGGAGTCACTTCAAAGTTTAAAGCTCGCAATAAGTAAAAGGCAGTTGAAACAAGTTCCACATTACTGCATTTAGGTGACTAATAAAACTTCATGTAAAGGGCTTTTATTTTTTTGGTTGAAAATGTAAAGGGCTCTTAGACAAGGACTTTTGTTGCGAATTGGCCTAACATACTTTTCATAATTGATAAACTGAGCTCTAATGTCTCGACGGTAATTCGAATGAGTTCCATGATTAAAAGAAGTTCTTCTCCTTCAAACTTTCCACAGTATCTTTCAATGTTACCTCCAGAGGCGTATACTTAACACCCAAGACTTGGGCTCTTTCCTTGGAAACCTGGTAAGTTGGTAAGGTTTGTCATCTGTACATCTGCCATGAACACATAGACATTAATTTTTTAAGTTTGGACTTTCAAACCTTAAAGTCCAAATATTATGTTTCGCAATTTAGCACTTATGAAGAAAAATTCATATTACTGACTCTGTTCTGTTTATCCTATCAATGTTAAACAGAACAATATGAATGGCCACAGATTTCTTAGGCTAGAACAATACGGTAAACTTGACCAAAGAATTCCTCCTCCATCTCTAGGGTTGATACAGATATCTTGGACAGGAGTAACATGCTATAATTTGATTATATTTGTGACTTACTTTTCTGGAATCTTGAGAGCAGGGAAGAGATCACGCAAAAGCTTCACAACCTCTGAACAGTGTGTTATTCTTCCAACTAAACAATATCTCCCACTAGCTGAAGCATTCTCAAAGGCTAGAATATGAGCATTGGCAACATCTCTAACATCAACCCATCTGTAAGTTATATTTGGAAATGTTTCAGCACCTGCATCGGTTAAACATCAGCAATAAGAATTTCTTAGCAGATTGTATGTTATCACAGAGATAATGAGAAAGTATTATTGAAGCATTACCTTGTGTCTTGGATTTTGAAGCAATTTTTTCGTGTTTGTAGTTTTTGTACAAGGATTTTTCAGAAGGAACCTTTTTAGTTTCATCTTTTTTGCTGTGGACTGCTTCTCCACAGATTTAAATTTCCTTTTTCATTAATAGAATTCTGTGTGTTCTTAAAAAAATATTCTACACTCGACATTTAAATTTACTTAGAATTCAAGGATTCTTAGTTTAGACAAGTAAACATGTGTATGCTATAACTTGACACATTATTTACAATGGAGGCATATTTCATACCATAAATATTGAATTATCTGGTATGTTTCAAGGTTTAAAGATTTTATTTTTGAAATCTAACAAAGTAATCCTTTACTTTCAAATGGGGGACACCTCTTAAGAACGGGACTCATCATGCACCAGCTAATATTGAGGAGTGTTTGACAAGGCAAACATGGATATAATAGTTCTGCTGCACCCTAGTATAAGCATCAAGCATCCATATTTGAGCAGTCATATATAGGAGATTACTTTTGCAGATAAAACTAAATTTTCTTAGGAATAAAAGAGTATAACTTTCTTTTATTATCATATCTTTTATATAAAAAGAGTAAATCTCTAAAATCATGATACTTCATATATTTCTATGAGGAATGATTGTATAATAAAATCATACAATACAGACACTTCGGAGTACCGTTTATGAGCTTTAGAACAGGCTCCACACTTGTATTCAGAGTTGGCTGCAAGAGAGGACCAATCACCAATCCTGGATTTATTGCAACCATATCGATTCCGTTCTCTTTTCTGAACTTCCAAGCAGCTTCCTCAGCTAAGGTCTTTGAAATCATATACCAAAGCTGATGAAGAAAAAGTCTTAATAAACACAACGAATATGTATGTAAAGCATGAAAGCTATAAGATTTAACTCTTACACAATAAAAATTAGTCATTTACAAGAGGTATGCTAACAACCAGACCAAAAAAAACATATATCTATATGAGCATCAACTGCGCCACGACATGTAATTATGTCTTTCAATTTACATCCACCGCTTAATACGACATTACTGGCTAAAGAAACCTAAAAGGTGTTCATATGAAGGCTCACTAAGAAGGTAAAAAACAAACTGAGATATCTTAGGCAAAGCATGATCCTAAAGGGTAAGGGGGCATATTTCTGAACAAGACTGGATCTCAGGTGCCAAAAAATCGGGGGGAAAAATTCCATCTGATTTTTCAAATACATAACCCAGTTACATCATCACATGGATGTTCACGAAGAACCTATAGAAGAGATATTCCATCATAAAAAATTAGCATTGAGAAGTGTGCAAACCTTTAACTTTTCACAAACAGCTAGATCTGAAAACCAAGATTCATCAATTATCACATCAGGAGCAAGAGGTTTTCCAGTAAACGCAACTGCTGCCATAGAGGATGTTATAACCACCCTTTTGATAGATGGCACCTTAGCACACGATCTAAGGACATTAAGCATTCCCTCCAGAGCAGGGTCAATTAGTTCCGCCTGACAAAAGAAAAATTTAAAAGCGGCAGCCTATAGGGTCTTGATTTTAGAATTTGCAGATAAGATTGTTGGAAAAATGGCTCACCTAAAGATACAAGGATGTTTTGGCGCTGAAAAATGAAGATTTTGAATCTGCCTAAAAGCGACCGGTCGCTGGACATTTGCGACCGGTCGTTTTTACACAGAAACGAAGTCTGTAGGGAAGTCGACGAGCGACCGGTCGCTATCTCCTTGCGACCGGTCGTCGATAGAGCAAGCGACCGATCGCACGCCATTTACGACCGGTCGTTTTGTCACAGAAACGAATTGGAGCATTCTGTTCAAAAGCGACCGGTCGCCAATCGTCCAGTCGTCCTGTGACGTTTTTTCTTACGTGTTTTCAACTGTGTTTTCGATGGCTATCGCTTTCCACATGATTTCAGAGGCTTGTGGGTCACTTCTGAGGTGTAAGAACGTTGACTACCTGCTGGATAGTTGGGAGAGCACTCATGGCAAATTAGTTATCTTATTTCAAAGATATCACTCTCCATTTTCTGGTGTAAGTGGGAGGTGGTTGAGTAGAATGTTATTTACCTACTTGATCTGACATTTAGTCTAAGTTATTGACTAAAGGAGGAACGTGGAGGACAAAGATGGTGCCTTATCTTATGTCCATTGGCTTGTGTAGGAAATGGGGTGAAGTAAGATAACATAAGAGGAGAAAACAAGTTGAATAGTTGTAAGTGGAATAAGCTGGAATTCTGAGTTGTCAGAGATAGAGTTTTCAGTTTTGTCAAGATAGCCAAGGGGATAGCAAGATAGTTCTCTAAGTGTATCAAGGTATTGAGCAAGGGTGAGAGAGAAACAGATTGTGAGGGTAGTGTTCTAAGGGGGTTTCCTTTTGTAAACCAAAGTTGTAACCTATCTTCACTAGTGAAATTTCTCAAGGTGATCACCAAAGAGGATGTAGGCAATTTGCTGAACCTCTATAAACACTTGTGTCATTTGTGCTTGGTTAATTTGTGTGTGTGTGTAAGACTCATCCATCATTGAGTTCTTTGTCTAAAGTCCATCAACAACAAGATCTTTAAGGGCAGTGAGTTTATCAGAAATTCACAACAAGTGGTATCAGAGCTGTGTTTGGCAGCTGGAACTAGTTCTTCTCTTGGAGTGCTAGTGTGTTGAAGATGGCAAGTGACTTAGAAGCTGAGAGTGGTAGCAGTTCACATCATGTGAAGCAACCACAGGTAGCAAGCATGAAGGTGGAGTTAAAGCCTTTCACAGGGAAGGAGAACTTCACTCTTTGGCAACGAAGGATGAAGTCAGCTCTTACACAACAACAACTCCATGTTGTGTTGGTTGGCAAGGAGAAGAAGCCAGCAAGCATGACGGATGATGAGTGGGGAGTTCTTGACGAGTTAGCCAGAGGAGCCATCGAAAACTACCTCTCCGATGAGGTGCTCATCAACGTGATAAAGGATACGGCGAAGCAAACATGGGAGAAGCTCGAAGAAATGTTTGCAGGGAAGTCGTTGTCCAACAAGCTCTTCCTCAAGGAAGAACTCCTGAATCTTAAGATGGAGGAGGGAGGAAATCTAATGGAACATCTAAGTAGTTTCAATAGATGTGTTGCTGACTTGCAGAGAATGGATGTGAATTATAGTCCGGAGGATAAGGCTCTTATGTTGTTGACATCCTTACCTCCGTCCTATAAACATTTCCGGACCACTCTTATGTTCGGGAAGGTTACTCTTGATTTTGAGCCTGTGGTGCAAGACATCATGACACACCATAGGATGACTCAACGTTCGGGAGAAAACTCTCAAGGTGAAGGTCTAGTTGCAAAGACCGGAGAGAGAGGCCGTTCAAAGAAGCGTGATGGCAAGAAAGGCAATAGAGGAAGGTCCAAATCCAAGGCAAAGGAAGGTTGTTTCGAGTGTGGGTCAAAGGAGCACTGGAAAAGAAATTGCCCCATATGGAAGGAGAAGAAGAACAAAGGGAAGAATGCAGCAAACACAGCTGAGTTTGTCACTGAGAGTGATGGTGAGCTTTTGTGTGTTAATAGCAATGTTAAAACAAATGCATTGGCTAATTCTTCAAGGTGTTCCTCTTCCGATTGGATTTTGGATTCTGGGTGCTCATATCATATGTGCTCAAACAAGGAGTGGTTTGACACGTATGAGAAAGAAGATAGCAGTGAAGTGATGATGGGGGATGGCTCAATGTGTAGAGTCAAAGGCACCGGTACAATCAAGGTGAAGATGCATGATGGGGCTGTTAGGACACTTGGAATGGTAAGGCACATTCCAAAGTTGCGTAAGAATCTCATTTCCCTTGGAACTCTTGATAAGAATGGTTATTCATTCAAAGCAAATGGAGGGAAACTCATAGTCTCAAAAGGTTCACTTGTGATTATGAAGGGAGAAATTCAACCTAACTGTCTATATATGTTGCGTGGTACAACAATCATAAGTGGAGCAGCTGTATCTACAAGCAAGGACTCGGAAGATGAAACTCAGCTTTGGCATTTGAGGCTAGGGCACATGAGTGAGAGGGGCATGCAGGAACTACACAAAAGAAAGTTGTTGAAAGGTGTTCAAAGTTGCAAGCTTGAGTTCTGCAGATTTTGTACAATGGGAAAGCAATCAAAAATAGCTTTCAAGCAGCGAAACAAAGAGGAAGAAAGCACAGGTGTGCTAGATTATATTCACACGGATGTATGGGGGCCATCACCGGTTAAATGGAAGGGTGGAGCTCGCTATTTTGTGACTTTCTTGGATGATTTTTCCAGGAAGGTTTGGGTCTACTTCATGAAGGAGAAATCTGAGGTCTTCACCAAATTCAAAGAGTGGAAGGCGGAAGTAGAGAACCTAACCGGAAGAAAGATCAAGATCCTAAAGAGTGACAATGGTGGTGAATATAAAGACAGCAAGTTCCTTGAGTTTTGTAGAAGTGAAGGCATTAAAAGGCACTTTACCGTAAAGAAGACACCCCAACAAAATGGAGCTGCGGAGAGGATGAACCGAACTCTCATGGAGCGTGAGAGATGTATGAGAATTCATGCAGGATTGCCCGAATCTTTTTGGGCAGAAACGGTTAACCACGCTGCCTATTTGGTTAACCGATCGCCTTCAAGAAATCTTGAGTTCAAATGTGCAGAGGAGGTATGGTCTAATAAGTCAATTGATTATTCGAATCTTAAGGTGTTTGGATGCAGTGCATATGCACTTATTCCTAGTGATGAAAGATCCAAGTTGAAGCCAAAGTCTCTTGAATGTATTTTCATTGGATTTGAGAGTGGTGTGAAGGGCTACAAGCTATGGGATCATGTGAACCACAAGAAGATACTCAGCAGAAATGTTGTGTTTGATGAGAAGACCATACCTATGAACAAAGTCAAGAATTCAGAGGCAAAGGAGGATGTTGTTGAGAAAGAAACAACCATTGAAGTTCCACTCAAGAAGGTGTCAAGAAAGACTTCTCAGAAACAACCAACTGAAGACGTTAGAGGAGGAGGTGGAGTCTGACATTGAAGAGGAAGAAGCTGGGCAGCATCAACAACACACTCAAGAAGAAGAAGAGGCTCAAGAACAGGTGGAGCCATCATCTATAGCTCGGTCCAGGCCCAAGAGAACCATCAAACCACCTCAAAGGTTTGGATGGGAGATGGATGCAGTTCACTATGCCCTAAATGCTAGTGAAGAAGAACCAACCACGTTCCAAGAGGCTGTTGAGAACAAGGAACGGGAAAGTTGGATGGAAGCTATGATGCAAGAGATGGAATCTCTACACCAAAACTCAGTTTGGGAGTTAGTTCCTAAACCCAAAGGTCGCAAGGTTATTGGCTGCAAATGGGTGTTTAGGAAGAAAGAAGAAATGCATGAGAAGGGTGCCACCTTATTCAAAGCTCGGTTGGTGGCAAAAGGATTCTTGCAAAAGGAGGGAGTTGATTATGATGAAATCTTCTCTCCGGTGGTGAAACATACTTCTATACGGCTACTACTCTCCATAGTAGCACAAGAGGACATGGAGGTGGAGCAAATGGATGTGAAGACTGCTTTCCTTCATGGTGAATTGGAGGAAGACATCTACATGTGCCAACCTCAAGGGTTCATTGAAGCAGGGAAGGAAAATCTGGTTTGTAGGTTGAAGAAGTCTTTATATGGGCTGAAGCAATCTCCAAGACAGTGGAATAAATGCTTTGATTCTTACATGATGAAGATTGGGTATAGAAGATGTGAATCTGATTGTTGTGTTTACTCTCATGCATTCAAGGATGGTAACTTCATCCTTTTGCTTCTTTATGTTGATGACATGCTAATTGCATGTAAAGACATGTCAAAAATCCAGAATTTGAAGACATTGCTTGGAAGGGAGTTTGACATGAAGGATCTTGGTGCTGCACAAAAGATCCTAGGAATGGAGATAAGGAGAGGCAGAAATGAAGGCAAGTTGTGGCTGTCACAAAGCAAGTACATTTCCAAGGTACTTGAAAAGTTCAATATGATGGATTGCAAGGCGGTGTCTACTCCTTTGGCGGAGCATTTTAAGTTAAGTGCTCAGCTATGTCCTTCTACGGAAGAAGAGAAGGAATATATGAGTAAAGTTCCATATGCAAGCTTGGTAGGGTGTCTCATGTATGCAATGGTTTGTACACGCCCCGACTTAGCTCAAGCCGTAAGTGTGGTGTCAAGGTATATGGCGAATCCTGGAAAGCAACATTGGGCAGCAGCAAAATGGATTCTCAGGTACTTGAAGGGCACCAAAAGGCTTGGGATATTGTTTGAAAGACAACAAGGAAAGGCATGTGTGTCGGGGTTTGTAGATTCTGATTATGCTGGAGATCTTGACAAGAGGAGATCCACCACAGGATATGTCTTCACTTGTGGTGGAGGACCGATTAGTTGGAGAGCAGTGTTACAATCGGTTAGTGCCTTGTCTACTACGGAAGTGGAGTATATGGCTTTAACGGAAGCTTCAAAAGAAGCGGTATGGCTGAAGAGATTGGCAAAGGAATTCGGGATTACTCAAGACTTGGTGGTGATTCAAAGTGACAGTCAAAGTGCTATATGCTTAGTGAAGAATCAAGTGTTCCATGGAAGGTCCAAACACATTGATGTGAGATACCACCGGATAAGGGATTGGGTGAATGATGGAGACATCACTGTAATGAAGGTTCATACGAAGGAGAATGCTTCAGATTGTCTAACAAAGCCAGTCACAACAGCAAAGTTCAAGCATTGTTTGAGCTTGCTCAATCTTGTTACATGCTAAAGATTGAGGTGGAGTTCTTGAGTGTTATTAGGACGATTCTCAAGACATTACAGATGTCCTAGAAGGCAATGATGTACACAAGGAGTATTAGGCTCGCCATGGTGGAGATTGTTGGAAAAATGGCTCACCTAAAGATACAAGGATGTTTTGGCGCTGAAAAATGAAGATTTTGAATCTGCCTAAAAGCGACCGGTCGCTGGACATTTGCGACCGGTCGTTTTACACAGAAACGAAGTCTGTAGGGAAGTCGACGAGCGACCGGTCGCTATCTCCTTGCGACCGGTCGTCGATAGAGCAAGCGACCGGTCGCACGCCATTTACGACCGGTCGTTTTGTCAGAGAAACGAATTGGAGCATTCTGTTCAAAAGCGACCGGTCGCCAATCGTCCAGTCGTCCTGTGACGTTTTTTCTTACGTGTTTTCAACTGTGTTTTCGATGGCTATCGCTTTCCACATGATTTCAGAGGCTTGTGGGTCACTTCTGAGGTGTAAGAACGTTGACTACCTGCTGGATAGTTGGGAGAGCACTCATGGCAAATTAGTTATCTTATTTCAAAGATATCACTCTCCATTTTCTGGTGTAAGTGGGAGGTGGCTGAGTGGAATGTTATTTACCTACTTGATCTGACATTTAGTCTAAGTTATTGACTAAAGGAGGAACGTGGAGGACAAAGATGGTGCCTTATCTTATGTCCATTGGCTTGTGTAGGAAATGGGGTGAAGTAAGATAACATAAGAGGAGAAAACAAGTTGAATAATTGTAAGTGGAATAAGCTGGAATTCTGAGTTGTAAGAGATAGAGTTTTCAGTTTTGTCAAGATAGCCAAGGGGAGAGCAAGATAGTTCTCTAAGTGTATCAAGGTATTGAGCAAGGGTGAGAGAGAAACAGATTGTGAGGGTAGTGTTCTAAGGGGGTTTCCTTTTGTAAACCAAAGTTGTAACCTATCTTCATTAGTGAAATTTCTCAAGGTGATCACCAAAGAGGATGTAGGCAATTTGCTGAACCTCTATAAACACTTGTGTCATTTGTGCTTGGTTAATTTGTGTGTGTGTGTAAGACTCATCCATCATTGAGTTCTTTGTCTAAAGTCCATCAACAACAAGATCTTTAAGGGCAGTGAGTTTATCAGAAATTCACAACAAAGATGTAATTGAATGCAAAGTATCCAATAGCAGACCATTGCACTTAGCTCCTTTTTCAACTGAGAACTTATAGTTAGCATCCGGTGAACATTTTTTAGCATAAATTTAACTTTAAAACAATAACTGTATACTAATGAATCTATGAAAGGCAGACTTCATCAACAAAATCACAGCATAGAACATCAAAATATCATAAACTTTCAGTAAACCCAGCAAGAATGCAACAGAAATGGGTCACTTCTTGAAATCAAATGTAGACATATCATAATTAATGTATAAGCAACAGAGCAGTTAAAGTGATACAGGATGTACCTGCGGATCACTGACATCGTGATAAAATGGGGATGCTGTATGAAAAACACCTTCACTACCCTCAACTACAGAATCAAAAGATCCCTCTTCCAGTAGGTCTGCTTTGAACAACTGAAGCCTTTCCATAGCTCCATCCAGTGCAAGTAAATTTTCTGTTTTCTTCTTATCATCTGTGGCATATACAAGAAAATAACCCCACAAACCATAAAAACCCTACCTTAACAAAAGATCTTGTGATACCAATCAAAACATTCCCAATCTACTAAACATCTATATATCAACTCTTGGGGATTAGTTTGATACTACCAATATTTACTTGAGGTGACTAAACTAATCAAGTTATCAAGGTCCTAATCACACAAAATCATAATGATCAAACTAATTAGTTTCAGAAACCCACACAAATTTTCTAAAAAAGTTACCAACTTTGATGAAAATATTCAAGCATTATTAGTAAAATATACAAACCCAACATATCAAGCCTGATACATTCTTCAATAAACTAGAATTTTGCCAAATAAAGTATCATAAGCTTCCTATAAACACAAAGGGCTCAGTGATCATCAAATTAATCAGAAAAGGGATGCGATTGCAATCAATTGAAATAGAAAGAAAAATAAGAAGTGGGTATTTAACTATTTATCAAACAAAGTAGTGAAGTGAGACTGATGACTGACTTGGGTCACGAACTGAGGCTTTGACAGTATACCCCCGTTGCACCGGTTACACTCACCACCTTCTCATCTCCACTCATTCTCTCTCTCTCTCTCTCTCTCTCTCTCTCTGGAAATCTATATAATCGTTTTCTGGTAATTTTACGTCATCTGGGTTTTTTTATATTGGCCGAGCTATTAGTCCAACTGTCCAACCAACATTTTGGTATTTGAAAAGAGAGAAGAAAAAAAAGAATACCAATCATTTTGGCTGAGCTATGTCCTTTTTTTTTCTTTTTTTTTCTATCTGACCATATTTTTTTATAAATTTTTTTTTTAAAAGTACATAGTTTTTATTTTTCCAATGCTATTATGTATAGTAGAAATATAGTATATAGAAAGAAAAATATTAATCATCATAATTTTTATTTGGTTCGTCCAAGAACAAATTCCTGGTTCTGTCACTAAATGAGCAAGAGGTTTTGGATATGGGTTCAAGTATAGGTCTGCTTCCAAGTTCCAATAACACATAAATACTTCATTTTTCTGGTCCTTATAGATGAAATGCAGCAAGGAATTGCACTAAGAGATAACCCACTCTTGTTCACTATTTTTCATTTGCTACATAAATTAAATCCAGATAAGAAAACTTAAAATCAAAGTCTTCAAATAGTACATAAGAGTATAAAATCAGAGGCACCAAACTCAAAGAAAAGAAAGACAGGTTAGCTCAGGTGAGGACGCCTGGTCCTGTGATGTACTGCTCTTCTGTTTCTCAAACATGATATTCTCTCTAAAACTTTGTCAACGAAACGAAAATAAGCATCACTCCAAGGCTTTCTGATTGCTAAAATGAAAAAAGGAACCAGAAGACCTGCTGCAAATCCCAATCCAACACTCAAATAAAACCACTTATCAATGAAGCTGTTGCCACTGTCATTATCTTCCACAGTTCCTCCTCCTTTGCCGGGATCAGCACCGGGACAGCTTACATCAAGCGGAGGACCACAAAGGCCTGGATTTCCAGTAAAAGAGGGTGCATCAAAAGTTGTCAAATGAGCTGTATATGGGATCATACCAGAGAAGTCATTGTTTGACAGATTTAGATACCCCAGGAACGAAAGTGAAGACAAACTTTGAGGAATAAGACCTGAGAACCTATTACTAGAAAGATCAAGCGATTGCAACTGCGTCAACTTTGAAATGTCTTGCAGAATGCCACCGCTTATTTGGTTTCCGGATAAGTTCAGAACAGCCAAACCAGACAGTTTAGTTATTTCTTCAGGAAGATCTCCACTCAAATTATTTCCAGAGAGGTCTATGCTGATCACAAGGGAGAGAGTCTTGGTGTATATTTGAGGTGAGCCTTTTAAGTTCACAATCAAGCTTTCATCATAGTACCAGCCCCGGTACATCCCATAGAATAGATAGCGGTTCATGTTTTGCTCTTGAGCCATAGCTTTGAAATCTCCAAAGCTAGCTGGAATGCTTCCATTGAATTGATTTTCTGCAAGGTCCAGGACATGCAAAGAACTTAAATTTGTTAGCGTGATCGGAAGTTCTCCAAAAATAGCATTTGACCTCAACCTCAATATTCTCAGTTGTTAAAAACCTTTCCCAATCCATGGTGGAATTCTTCCTGTGAGCATGTTGTTTCCAATATCCAGTGTCTCCAAACTCGACATGTTCTGCAAAGATTGTGAGAGGTCTCCAGAGAGTTTGTTGTCACTTAGGTGCAGTGTTTTAAGCATACTCAACTGTGCTAAGGAGCTGGGAATGTTTCCAGATAGATTGTTCTTGCTAAGGTCCAGAGCCTCTAGATAAGAACAGTTACCTATGCTAGGTGGAATATTTCCATTTAACATGTTATGTGAAAGATCAATGACTACTAGAGACAGAAATTTGCATATAGATGCTGGGATTTCACCTATTAGTTGGTTTCGTGAAAGAGAGAGGAAGACCAAGTTTGGCATGGTTTCCACAATGGTCTTTGGGATATGACCTGAAAAAGCATTGTTGGATAAATCTAGACACTCAACAGTAGCAGTTGGAAGAGGAATTGGACCTTCAAAGAAGTTGGAGCTCATGTCAATAGCCGCATAAGCATATGGTTTAACATTTAACCGATTTGGGAGCAGACCTCCTAACTGATTGAATGAAATGTTTAACAGTGAAAGGTTAAATGAGATTTCCCAGAACCAGTCAGGAATGGAACCTGAAATGCTAGCATTGGAGAAATCTAGAGACTTGACCTCCTTTTGTGATCTGAACCAAGCAGGAAATGAAGGACCCAAATGGCATGAGCCTAGATAAAGATCCCAGACTTGAAATGGAGGGTTCCAATTTGAACTGACATTTAATGTTAAAGAGTTGGAAGACAGATGTAAGAATGTCAGCTTACTGAGCTGCGAAAAATGTGTTTCGGTTATAATACCTGTCAAATGATTAAATGAAACATCAAACCAAGACAGTTGAGAAAGTTTTCCCAAATTATCTGGGAGAGTCCCATTTAGTTTATTATGTCTAAGAACCAGAGTGGAAATGCTCGGTAATGAAACTAATGAAGGGATGGGACCAGAGAGTGAGTTATCGTACAGAGTTAGTTCAACAAGATTCTCAAGCTGAACCAACCATTCAGGCAATTTACCGACCAATTGATTGGCTGACAAATCAAAGTACTGTAGACTAGGCAGCGGAGTCCTAGAACTGCAGTTCCCTGTTACTAGGACTTCAGGTAATCCTGTTAGGTTATTACCAGACATGCCAAAATCTCTTAGGTTGCAAAGTTTACCGATGGAGCTCGGGATCTCACCCTCGACATTGTTGAGAAGAAGATCAAAATGAGTGAGAGCAGTCATGTTGCCAAAGGAATCAGGAAGTTTACCATGTAAGTTATTGAAAGCTAGATTAATAACTTCTGTCTTTTTCCATCCTCCACTGAAAAGCTGAGAGCAACTTGCTGTTAGATTTTTATTCCAGGAAAGATCCAAAACCTTCAAACTTTGTAATTCACTGAAACCAAGTGGAATCCTTCCATACAAGCCAGAAGTGCTTATACTGACACCTTCAAGACTACTGATATTGACAAGCCAACTGGGTATCTCTGAGTTGAAGCTGTTAGAACCAAGTTCTATTACAGCAAGAGAAGTAAAATTGATAACTCTGAGAGGGTGAATTAAACCAGACAAGCCACAATCCGATAGATGCAATTCAGTTAAGGACGAGAGTTTATTAAGCATCTCAATCCATTCTGGTTCTAGCATTGAAAGGTCAGCTTCATTCATATTGAGATATTCCATAGATCTCATACCAGTCATCCATTCAAGGTTATCAACGGATACAAAATTAGACGACACATCAAGATACTGCAAGCTAGAGAGGTTCCCTAAATTTGGAGGAACTCTACCACAAAACCCAGCATTTGACAGGTTCAGATACTGCAAATTCTTCAGGGAACCAAAGAATGCAGGAATTGAAATGCCATTGAATGTATTGAAGCTCAAGTCTAAATGTTTCAAAGACTCCAGCATTTTCAATGACGGTCTAATTTCACCACTAAGGTTCCAGAATCCATACCTGCTAGAAGAATCATAGTATGAAGTCAGCGGATGCGGGTTATGGAGATCAACTGCTATAACAGCTGAAGTTGTATTGTTGCAGTGTATCCCCCACCATTGGCAGCAGTTGCTTCCTCTCCAGGATGAAAGCCGGTTTTCAGGATCTTCAAGACCATCCTTGAAGTCAATAAGAGCTTCTCTCTCTGCCTCTAGGCAGCCTATAACCCGAGCATCACTACTAAAAGCAAACTCTGTTATTGTACAGGAGAGAATTAGCAATAACACTATTTGAAGCATTGCAACTGTTTCCATAAACTCAAGTCTCAACAAGCAAGCACTGTGAGCCATGAACCATGATGAGATTTCAACTTATAATCTTCAATTGCGTGCTAAGCAAGAAACTAATTTCATATTATTCAGAAGAGTTTAAAAATAAAAAAAGTTAAGTTTTATGGATAAAGACCAGAGGAAAAGATGGGAACAATTTGAATTCAACAAATAAATATTTAATTGCAAGAAACGTCCAAACCAGTTCCCAACAGTCAAAGTGTGTCCTTAATCCTTATTATACAAAAAACATCATTATTGGTCCTACTAATTACTGACTTTCAAATTAAGGAGAATTGCCTGGACACCAAGTCAATGCAGCGGCCACAATGTGAGTGTCGTGACTGCAAATGGCGGAGGCTTGTTAATGCCTGAAAGGGCTGCCCCCCCCCCAAAATTTTGACACAATTAATATTTGGTCTTTGTTTTCTACTTCACCAAGTCAATGAGCGGCCACAATGTGAGTGTGGTGACTGCAAATGGCGTAGGCTTGTTACCACACAGTGATGATCAGAAGAGCCTTAACTTTAATAAGAATAAGGCTACTGGATTTGCCTTCCGTAAGGCTGTGTTTGAAGAGTTTGATGAGACCTATGCTCAGGCATTCGGAGTGCATCAAGAGCCTTAACTTTAATAAGAATAAACTAGATGCCCCGGTGGACCCACCTCGAGGTATTTTAATACTTTCTCATAATCGTTGGTGATAAATAATAATCAATTTTGGGCCTTCATGCTGTAACTTACTTGTGTCTGTGCTAGTGCAAGGAATGCTTGAGTAGCTCTTGTGGAGTTCACCCTCCCCTTCTTAAGGGTGGGACTGCATAATAAACATAACTGTAGATGAATGTGCAGAACTAAAATGTTATCAGTTACCAGCCGTAGCTTTCATGCATTTAATTATTGGCTTTTATGTGGATAATGAAATGCTTAATCAGTTTACTGTGATGATTGTATTTTGATGGGAAATTTGGGATATAAACCTGAATTTTGTTTTTGTAATTGGTATTAAAGATAATCAAATGTAGACACATCATAATTAATGTATAAGCAACAGAGCAGTTAAAGTGATACAGGATGTACCTGCGGATCACTGACATCGTGATAAAATGGGGATGCTGTATGAAAAACACCTTCACTACCCTCAACTACGGAATCGAAAGATCCCTCTTCCAGTAGGTCTGCTTTGAACAACTGTAGCCTTTCCTTAGCTCCATCCAGTGCAAGTAAGTGTTCTGTTTTCTTCTTATCATCTGTGTTATATACAAGAAAATAACCCCATAAACCATAAAAACCCTACCTTAACAAAAGATCTTGTGATACCAATCAAAACATTCCCAATCTACTAAACATCTATATATCAACTCTTGGGGATTAGTTTGATACTACCAATATTTACTTGAGGTGACTAAACTAATCAAGTTATCAAGGTCCTAATCACACAAAATCATAATGATCAAACTAATTAGTTTCAGAAATTGTTGCATTCCTAAAAGGACACAAATTAATGTGCAAACAACCAATTAAAAATACCCGCAAGTGCACGAATCTAATGAAGTATAGATTATGTAAGTACGGGGTTCAATCCCACGAAGAACTTATCGGCTTCCTATAAGTTCTAATTTGAGTACGATAAAGAACACTTATTTTACACACCACAAATGCACAAATGCAAAATAGAAACTAAAAATGAAATAAGGAATGTAGAAGAAAAGAAACAAAACAAAAAAACTAAAGAAAAACACAAACAACACTTTCTATCACCCTTTTATCACCTATTTATCACCTGTGAACAGTGTCGTGAACACAACGCGGACCAAAAGTCCAAGACAATTACGGAAACAAATAAAATTCAGTAACAAAGACACACCACGTGTCGAACACACAACTCACACACACATGGGGGGGGGGGGGGGTTTGATTTGTTTCAAGTGACCTATTTATATTGCATGAAAGTAAATGGACTTTGAATTTAAATGAGAATGGCAGAGATGAATTATCAAAATGTGAAATTAAAATGTAACAAACACTAGGATTTCGGAATCCACCCTAAACAATTCTACCTATGTTCATGAATACTCAAGTAATGAACTCTAAACGTGTTGATGAAGATGTTCGCAATCAAGACCAGTACGAGTGGCTCAAGACGCATTGATTCTCTCTAATATACGTAAAGTGCAGTACGAGTGCTACAATACTTGTGCCTTCCCTATAACCGAATCTAGGTGTGCTTAGTACTTTGATTCAATTACAAGAAAAACCCATTAAGCTCAAAAAGAATATGAACACCACAAGAACCCTAATAGCATGGTGTTTACATTAGGTATTCAAGAAACCAATTCACATGGATGATTCTTACTTCATCCATTCATTGCTTAGGATATAACATGAAGATACACATAATTCCAACAATCTCAAGAGGCATGCTTTCAAAGATGGCCAACCAAGGAAAAACACACATCAATAATAGATTAATTTGGTGAATTGAAATTCATCAACAATATCTAGAAATTCATACACTCAAGCATCAAAACAATAAGGTTTTCATGTTTAGGGCTTCAAACTAAGCCCTAGCTATGGAGTTTAGTTCCTCATGATCATTTCAAACACAAATTCGAAATATAATTAGAAAGAAGTTACAGATTTTGTGAACATGGGAGCTCAAGGTCTTCAATGGTGGAAATCTCTTCCACTCTTTGCTTTGTTGCCCTTGTCTTCCTCCTTGAGCTCCCTAGCTCCAAGCTTCATCTCCAGCTCCAAAATCTCTCCCAATGTGTATAATGATAGAATAGATAGGTTACCCACGTTCAAAAGCCTCTCCAACTTCAGATTGCAATTAACTTTCCATTGCCCATCAATTTCCAGCTCACACTTTGAATATAAAAGTCATTCTTTCCTCCAAAGCCTTCACCCATTGTCCCCTTGCCATGATGAAGCTTTGTCCTTGAAAATATGCTATTTGCCTCAGAAAATATCTCTTTTACTAAGGTAAATTCTTGTTACCAAGTGTTATGGTAACAAGAAGAATCAAGTGACACATTGGAGGTAAAAGCTGGATTACTTCGGATTTCCAAAGCTGTGGTAACATGCTGGATTGGTTGGATATGCAATACTTGTCCAATGGAGCTCAAATTTGGATATGTTGTAGTTAACATCCATTGGAACAAGTTTCATGAAGATCTTCACCTCATCCGAGCACCAGAGCATGTTGATCCCAGGCCAAGAAGTTGACCTACGAAAATGAACAAAAACAGAATTTATAACCAATAATGTACTTTTAGATCATTTTCATTTCCAACCAAGGTAAAATCTAAGAAAACACAAAAAGGAAGTAAAAAGCTATAAAATGTTAAGAACTAACTCAAAATAGTAGGTGAATAACATGAAAAATCATGTGTAAAAATGAACCGAACAGAAACCCACACAAATTTTCTAAAAAAGTTACCAACTTTGATGAAAATATTCAAACATTATTAGTAAAATATACAAACCCAACATATCAAGCCTGATACATTCTTCAATAAACTAGAATTTTTGCCAAATAAAGTATCATGAGCTTCCTATGAACACAACGGGCTCAGTGATCATCAAATTAATCAGCAAAAGGGATGCGATTGCAATCAATTGAAATAGAAAGAAAAATAAGAAGTGGGTATTTAACCATTTATCAAACAAAGTAGTGAAGTGAGACTGATGACTGACTTAGGTCACGAACTGAGGCTTTGACAGTATACCCCCGTTGCAGCAACAGCTTCACCACCCACGAAGCTATGTAACCGGACGCTCCGGTTACACGCACCACCTTCTCAGCTCCACTCTCTCTCTCTCTCTCTCTCTCTCTCTCTCTCTGTGGAAATCTATATGATCGTTTTCTGGTAATTTTACGTCATCTGGGTTTTTTTATATTGGCTGAGCTATTAGTCCAACTGTCCAACTGTCCAACCAACGTTTTGGTATTTGAAAAGAGAGAAGAAAAAAAATACTAATCATTTTGGCTGAGCTATGTTCCTTTTTTTTTCTTTTTTTTTTTTTTTTTCTATCTGACCATATTTTTAAAAAAAAAAAATTTTAAAAAAGAACATAGTTTTTTTTTTCCAATGCTATTATGTATAGTAGAAATATAATATATAGAAAGAAAAATATTAATCAAAGTCTTCAAATAGTACATAAGAGTATAAAATCAGAAGCACCAAACTCAAAGAAAAGAAACACAGGTTAGCTCAGGTGAGGACGCCTGGTCCTGTGATGTACTGCTCTTCTGTTTCTCAAACATGATATTCTCTCTAAAACTTTGTCAACGAAACGAAAATAGGCATCACTCCAAGTCTTTCTGATTGCTAAAATGAAAAAAGGAACCAGAAGACCTGCTGCAAATCCCAATCCAACACTCAAATAAAACCACTTATCAATGAAGCTGTCGCCACTGTCATTATCTTCCACAGTTCCTCCTCCTTTGCCGGGATCAGCACCCGGACAGCTTACAACAAGCGGAGGACCACAAAGGCCTGGATTTCCAGTAAAATAGGCTGCATCAAAAGTTGTCAAATGAGCTGTATATGGGATCATACCAGAGAAGTCATTGTTTGACAGATTTAGATACCCCAGGAACGAAAGTGAAGACAAACTTCGAGGAATAAGACCTGAGAACCTATTACTAGAAAGATCAAGCGATTGCAACTGCGTCAACTTTGAAATGTCTTGCACAATGCCACCGCTTATTTGGTTTCCGGATAAGTTCAGAATAACCAAACCAGACAGTTTAGTTATTTCTTCAGGAAGATCTCCACTCAAATTATTTCCAGAGAGGTCTATGCTGATCACAAGGGAGAGAGTCTTGGTGTATATTTGAGGTGAGCCTTTTACGTTCACAATCAAGCTTTCATGATAGTATCTGCCACTGCCCAACCCATAGAATAGATAGCGGTTCATGTTTTGCGCTTGAGCCATAGCTTTGAAATCTCCAAAGCTAGCTGGAATGCTTCCATTGAATTGATTTTCTGCAAGGTCCAGGACATGCAAAGAACTTAAATTTGATAGCGCCATCGGAAGCTCTCCAAAAAACGCATTTGACCTCAACCTCAATATTCTCAGATGTTCAAAACCTTTCCCAATCCATGGTGGAATTCTTCCTGTGAGCATGTTGTTTCCAATATCCAGTGTCTCCAAACTCGACAAATTCTGCAAAGATTTTGAGAGACCTCCAGAGAGTTTGTTGTCACTTAGGTGCAGTGTTTGAAGCATTCTCAGCTGAGCTAAGGAGCTGGGAATTTTTCCAGATAGATTGTTCTTGCTAAGGTCTAGAGCCATTAGATAAGAACAGTTCCCTATGCTAGGTGGAATATTTCCAGTTAGCATGTTATTTGAAAGATCAATGACTATTACTTGGAACCAAGATGGTCTTTGGCATATAGATGCTGGGATTTCACCTATTAGTTGGTTTCGTGAAAGAGAGAGGAAGAAAAAGATGGTTTCCCCAATGGTCTTTGGGATATGACCTGAAAAAGTATTGTTGGATAAATCTAGTATCTGAACAGCAGCAGTTGGAAGAGGAATTGGACCTTCAAAGAAGTTGGAGCTCATGTCAATAATCGCATCAACATATGGTTTAACGACATTTAACCGATTTGGGAGCTGACCTCCTAACTGATTGAATGAAATGTTTAACAGTGAAAGGTTAGATGAGATTTCCCAGAACCAGTTAGGAATGGAACCTGAAATGCTAGCATTGGAGAAATCTAGATACTTGACCTCCTTTTGTGATCTTAACCAAGCAGGAAATGATGGACCCAAATGGCATGAGCCTAGAAAAAGATCCCGGACTTGAAATGGAGGGTTCCAATTTGAACTGACATTTAATGTTAAAGAGTTGGAAGACAGATCTAAGATTGTCAGCTTACTGAGCTGCGAAAAATGTGTTTCGGTTATAATACCTGTCAAATGATTAAAAGAAACATCAAAGGAAGACAGTTGAGAAAGTTTTCCCAAACTATCTGGGATAATACCTGTCAAATGATTAAAAGAAACATCAAAGGAAGACAGTTGAGAAAGTTTTCCCAAACTATCTGGGAGAGTCCCATTTAGTTTATTATGTTGAAGAGACAGAGTGGAAATGCTTGGTAATGAAACTAATGAGGGGATGGGACCAGAGAGTGAGTTATAGTACAGACTTAGTTTAACAAGATTCTCAAGCTGAACCAACCATTCGGGCAATTTACCGACCAATTGATTGGCTGACAAATCAAAGTACTGTAGACTAGGCAGCGGAGTCCTAGAACCGCAGTTCCCTGTTACTAGGACTTCAGGTAATCCTGTTAGGTTATTACCATATATGCGAAAATGTCTTAGCTTGCAAAGTTTACCGATGGAGCTCGGGATCTCACCCTCGACATTGTTCGAAGAAAGATAAAAATGAGTGAGAGCTGTCATGTTGCCAAAGGAAGCAGGAAGTTTACCATGTAAGTTATTGGCAGCTAGATTAATAACTTCTGTCTTTTTCCATCCTCCTCTGAAAAGCTGAGAGCAACTTGCTGTTAGTGTATTCACGGAAAGATCCAAAACCTTCAAACTTGGTAATTCACTGAAACCAAGTGGAATCCTTCCGTACAAGCCAGAAGCGCATATACTGACACCTTCAAGACTACTGATATTGACAAGCCAACTGGGTATCTCTGAGGTGAAGCTGTTATAATCAAGTTCTATTACAGCAAGAGAAGTAAAATTGATAACTCTGAGAGGGTGAATTAAACCAGACAAGTGACAATCCGACAGATGCAATTCAGTTAAGGACGAGAGTTTATTAAGCGTCTCAATCCATTCTGGTTCTAGCATTGAAAGGTCAGCTTCACTCATATTGAGATATTCCATAGATCTCATACCAGTCATCCATTCAAGGTTATCAACAGATACAAAATTAGACGACACATCAAGATACCGCAAGCTAGAGAGGTTCCCTAAATTTGGAGGAACTCTACCACTAAACCCAGCATTTGACAGGTTCAGATACTGCAAATTCTTCAGGGAACCAAAGAATGCAGGAATTGAAATGCCATTGAATGTATTGAAGCTCAAGTCTAAATGTTTCAAAGACTCCAGCATTTTCAATGACGGTCTAATTTCACCACTAAGGTTCCAGAATCCGTACCTGCTAGAAGAATCATCGTATGGAATCAGCGGATACGGGTTATGGAGATCAACTGCTATAACAGCAGAAGTTGTATTGCTGCAGTGTATCCCCCACCATTGGCAGCAGTTGCTTCCTCTCCAGGATGAAAGCCGGTTTTCAGGATCTTCAAGACCATCCTTGAAGTCAATAAGAGCTTCTCTCTCTGCTTCTAGGCAGCGTATAACCCGAGCATCACTACTAAAAGCAAACTCTGTTATTGTGCAGGAGAGAATTAGCAATAACACTATTTGAAGCATTGCAACTGTTTCCATAAACTCAAGTCTCAACAAGCAAGCACTGTGAGCCATGAACCATGATGAGATTTCAACTTATAATCTTCAATTGCGTGCTAAGTAAGAAACTAATTTCATATTATTCAGAAGAGTTTAAAAAATAAAAAAAGTGAAGTTTCATGGATAAAGACCAGTGGAAAAGATGGGAACTATTTGAATTCAACAAATAAATATTTAATTGCAAGAAACGTCCAAACCAGTTCCCAACAGTCAAAGTGTGTCCTTATAAAATTCACAAATTGGAAACATAGTAAGCACTTTCCTTAATCCTTATTATACAAAAAATCATCATTATTGGTCCTACTAATTACTGACTTACAAATTAAGGAGAATTGCGTGGACACCAAGTCAATGTAGCGGCCACAGTGTGAGTGTCGTGACTGCAAATGGCGGATGCTTGTTAATGCTTGAAAGGGCTGGGCCCCCCCAAAATTTTGACACTATTAATATTTGGTCTTTGTTTTCTACTTCACCAAGTCAATGAGCGGCCACAGTGTGAGTGTGGTGGTGACTGCAAATGGCGGAGGCTTGTTAAGGCCTGAAAGGGCTGGGCCCCACCAAAATTTTGACACAATTAATATTTGGTCTTTATTTTCTACTGATTTTAGGAAGTATATATTAATAATTATTGCTTGTGGCCCCCTCACAATAAAGAAAAGATGTGTTTCTCTGTACAAGTAAAAGACTACGTTATTGTGGAGTGCAGGTACCACTGTGGTGGCCTACGCCTTCCCTCTGGTTGACAACCCAGGTTCGAAACTCCAAGGGGTTTTTTTTCTCCCAATGTAACTAAAAAAGACTAAAGTGATTTCTTCAAATAGGAGCCAAACAATATTAAAAATAAAAAAATAAAAGCAGCCAATCAGATAAAGTTTCAAAAAATCTCATTTATCAAATAGGAAGTAGACTTTTATCCAAATAAAAAAAGAATTTGGATTTTAATTTTTGTTCCTATATGAAGCAACATGAACTTAGTTTGAAGCAGCTGCACACATCAAAAGAAAATAATTGAATTTTGTTGTTTGCTCTCCAACCTCCTGCTTCAAAATTTTTAATTCCAAGTTAGATAACTTAACATAGTCATAGTTTTTTTCCTTTGTTTATTTATTTTTCATGAGAATATATTTGTATATGTTTATATGAGTGAAAATTGAAGTTTTCATTGTTATAGTTATATGTTTCGTATCTTATATGTTCTATGCATGGAATATGATTTTTTTTTTTTTTGACGTATCTCATAGATGGTTTTGGAGATATGAAAGAACGACGAGTGTTATTTTGATACGTAATTGAATAAACAATTGTTTTCTGCCTTTTATTTTTCCAAACATTGTTAAGGTTGAAAATTTGAAATTTTTTAATGTCTTATTTGGTTTATATATTGGCCCCCCAACATATAAATTCCTAGCTTCATCACTGGCTATAATGCAGGACTGGAATAAAAATATTGTTCATTTTGGGGTGTTTTGTAGGGCCAGTTTGGGATTGCTGTTACTTTTTTATAAAGTTACTTATGCTGTGCTTTGAAAATCATTGTAATCGGTTGGTTTTGTTTTAATACTTTGTACTTTTCTGGGTAAGCCCAACCATGTGTTCTATTTACACCTAGCAAATATCTAAGGGAGAAAAAAAAAAAAAAAGCTGCATTACATCTAAAACATTAAGAACACGAGTTATGTAACTGCAAAAAATACATGAAATTAAACAATGGAATTACAGAGTTATAAGGGATAGGGTACCCCCTCTTGCAAATCATTTTTCATTTGCTGGAGACGATAACTTTCCATTTTTCTTGTCCACATAGAAGAGTTTCGAAATTGTGATTGTGCAAAGTAATAGGTACCGGGGCATCCTGGTGATGAAGTTAATATCCTCCCCCAACGAAAATAAGCATCACTCCAAGGCTTTCTGATTGCTAATCCTACCCTACACTCTACAAATTTGTTTGATGAATCCTACACTTGCAAATTGAACCAACAAAGAAGAGGGGAAATGAGGATTGGAGGTTCCAGACCCAAGATCTCTTACAAACCAAATGCAACTCCTCAACACTAGGAAGATGCCGGCATATATTGTCCGGAACACTACCATTCAAGCTGTTGCCATGTAGAACCAAACTAGTCAAAGATGACATGTTGAAGACATATGCAGGAACAAGCCCTTTAAGGCCATTTCTCTGCATAGACAACTCCTTCACCTCATATCCGCCTGCCACTCAAGTATGGAATTTCTGAAAATTAGTCAATTAAACTCGAGATCATTAATTAATAGCCAGCAGGCCCCAGCCCCTATGATAATGTATTAAGGTCAACCAATGTATACCTTCGAAATTGTTGAAGTCAAGGTATACAATCTTCAATAGGGGTGGGCATCAAAACCGGAATACCGATACCGTCCCGAAACCGTGTCATTCCGTGTCAAACTCGTGCCAAACCGTTTGGTGTTGATACTTAAACGAGTTGAAACCGTGTCATCCCGTTCCTGTTTGGCATGACACCGGTATTAGATTTGTGATCCCGTTTGGTGTCATACCGTACCGTACAGTAACTAATTAATATTAAATAATAAATATTAAAATATTATTTCCAACATTTCAGATTTAGTCAACCTATTGAGGCTGAAGCGGAGGCTGTTCTTTGTGGTCTTCATCTTGCTAAGGAGAGGGTCATCACGATGTGGTTCTTGAATGTGACTCTCAAGAAGTTGTCCAGTCTCTTAGAGACAGAAAAAGGGCGATCCCTTGGAAGATCTACCCCTTTATTCAAGCTATTCGTAGGTTGGTGCCTTGGTTTTCATCCATTCATTGGGCATGGATTCCTCGCACTGCCAACAAAGCTGCCCATGTGGCAGCGGCTATCGCCAATTTGAAGGTGAGGCATCTTAGATGGGCTTCTCAGTCCCTCCCTCCCTCCCTGGTGCTTGTTCTTTCCGAAATGGCCTGCCTGGGCCACCATCTTAGTTCTTTTATTTGCCTATGTCATGGTCTGTAGTTTCTGGGCTACGTGTATAGCCTTGGTGTACTACATCATGTTTCTTCCTTATTGTTAGTTTCTTCTTGTAGTTCCTCCCCAGCTTTTGGGTCTTTTATTGAAAGCTGAAGTTGACCAAAAAAAGAAAGAGAAAGGTTAACAACAAAGTCATCCCAGCTCTTTGCATCCCATTCTTCATCATCATCTTCTTCTTCTTCGACTCCATTCTCCTTAACAGATTTCAGCAACTTCTGATTTGTCCATTAGGTCCACTGAAGTTATTTGGCAGCTGCAAAAACTGAAGAAAAAAAATTCAAATTTTAGCCTAAGGTGAACGGTATCAGTTTTGATACCAAACCATACCGGTCCCGGTTGGTGCCGATATGGTTTGAACGTGTTTTGAAAATCCTTCATCCCGTGTCATACCGTCCCGATTCTCCTATTCGGGATTGACACGGGATGACCTCCATCCCGTGTCATCCCGTATCGTGCCCACCCCTAATCTTCAACATTGTTAAATTCCCTATTTCTCTTGGTATCCTACCTGTCATGTGTGCCATAGGAAAAATAAATAAAAAATAAAAAAAAGGTTTGAAGAGAACTAATTTAAAAGTTTTTAAACTTTGCAAAAGCAAAAAAAAAAAAGGTAGGAATAGTGGGTGTAGCTGCTTTTAAAATAGTAACATTTTTGCAAACGGGGTCTAGCCCAGTGAAAAATGGCTTTTAACTTGTAGACTCGTGGTCTAAGTTCGAATCCTCATGACAACTTGAGAGAAATCCTACTCCCCCTTTGTATACAGCAGTAGCAACGTTATTATTGACAAGAGGAAACCAGGTTGTCTCTCCATTGGAATATGGGATTGCTTATTGACCGTTGCTGGAGAAGATGTGTGCAATTGGCTTAGGAAGGGAACCAAGTTCAAAGTTTAAATAGCTTTCAAATGATCTAAAAAATGTTCAAAGTTTAAAGTTTAAATAGGAAGGGAACCATTGCGGGGTTTTAAATAATAAACAACTGCTACAGCGGCTTCCATGTTCCATTGTAAGATGTTGGTTTTGTCATTTCTTTGGTTTGTCCAAGTCAAATCCATGTCCCAGTCTTGAATCACAAATCACAAATTCCTCTGAATAAGAAAAACATGTTTTTCTTAATAATTAATGTATTTTGACTGATTAGAGACCAATAATTTTTAATTAAACTAATATGTATAATAAAGTATAAATTCCGGTGATGGTAAGCTTCATAAACAATTTGTATCTTCTAGCAGCCAGAGAGTTGACATGACGCTTACATTGCATATATGCAGAATGTTTGCATGACTTTATGTTTACTTTCCTATCCTTATTTGGTAGAAGGACACTTGCTTTAAATTCATCCATCACCATCTTCCTCTCGGTTCTTTGGTTTCTGCGATTTTCTCTGGTGGTTTTGGTCTTGCGTTGGGTGCCTTGCCAATTGGTTATGGGGGTGCGGCATATCTCAGTTTCCTGTTTTACGGGTTTTCTTTTTTGTTTCTTGGCTTTTGTTGTTCTTTTTAATTTGATTGGGTAAGAAGCTTGGTTCTCACCTTGAACTGAGGTCTAGCTGCTTCTACCTGATTCGTGTATTTCTGGCTCAGTTTGCAATCTATCCCGTTTTTGGTTTCTTTGAAACCAAACATTGACCCCAAAAAAAAAAAAAAATTCATCTCCCCAGCAAACATTTCATCAGTCGGCTTCCTTCTTGTGAATGTCTCCATTAGTACAATACCGAAACTATACACATCTCCTCTGGTTGAAATGATTCCCTCCATTCCAAACTCTGAAGTATTATATATGTGAATTTAGTTATATTTGAAGGAAAATCATAAGGTCACCTTGTTCATAATGGACAACATATATAAAATTGGAAAGTAAACTAGTAACAGTACATCACCTGTAGCCATATACCCAATTGTGGCAGGGGTCATGGTTTGGGTCATAGAATCCCCTTCACCTAAGAGACTTGCAATGCCAAAATCAGCAACATGTTCAACCATATCATCATCCAGTAGTATGTTGCTTGGCTCACATCACAATGGACAACATGATTTGGACCATGACCATGATGAAGCTATTCCAATGCGGATGAAACATCTAGCAAATTTCTTATCAGACCAGAACATGGGTTATTTGTTACAAGAGACTTTCGTACATGGCTAAGAAGTCATCGTTCGAATCGGGAAATGTACACCTTGGTAGAATATTCCTAATTTGAATTAAACGTTCCCCTGAGGTGATTATTTGTCCGTTTGATAGTAAAAATGTGTCCAAGTTGTATTTAAGCTTATCAGATGGTGTGTTATTTTTAAAAAAAAATTCTCTAGAAGATAACATCCACCTAATAATAAACTGTCAAAATTTCATCTCCAATAAGTCACTTTCAGTTTTACCTTTCCTGGAGCTCGGCAATTTGATTATCAATCCGCACTAAAAGTCCCTCAAGAGAGGAAAAGGCGTGGGTTGAGCAGAACTTCTAATGGAGTCACTTCAAAGTTTAAAGCTTGCAATAAGTAAAAGGCAGTTGAAACAAGTTCCCCATTACTGCATTTAGGTGACTAATAAAACTTCATGTAAAGGGCTTTGTTTTTTTTTGGTTGAAAATGTAAAGGGCTCTTAGACAAGGACTTTTGTTGCGAATTGGCCTAACATACTTTTCATAATGGATAAACTGAGCTCTAATGTCTCGACGGTAATTCGAATGAGTTCCATGATTAAAAGAAGTTCTTCTCCTTCAAACTTTCCACAGTATCTTTCAATGTTACCTCCAGAGGCGTATACTTAACACCCAAGACTTGGGCTCTTTCCTTGGAAACCTGGTAAGTTGGTGTGAAAGGTTTGTCATCTGCACATCTGCCATGAACACATAGACATTAATTTTTGAAGTTTGGACTTTCAAACCTTAAAGTCCAAATATTACGTTTCGCAATTTAGCACTTATGAAGAAAAATTCATATTACTGACTCTGCTTATCCTATCAATGTTAAACAGAACAATATCAATGGCCACGGATTTCTTAGGCTAGAACAAGATGGTAAACTTGACCAAAGAATTCCTCCTCTATCTCTAGGGTTGATACAGATATCTTGGAAATGAGTAACATGCTATAATTTGATTATATTTGCAACTTACTTTTCTGGAATCTTGAGAGCAGGGAAGAGATCACGCAAAAGCTTCACGACCTCTGAACAGTGTGTTATTCTTCAAAGGCTAGAATATGAGCATTGGCAACATCTCTAACATCAACCCATCTGTAAGTTATATTTGGAAATGTTTCAGCACCTGCATCGGTTAAACATCAGCAATATGAATTTCTTAGCAGATTGTATGTTATCACAGAGATAATGAGAAAGTATTATTGAAGCATTACCTTGTGTCTTGGATTTTGAAGCAATTTTTTCGTGTTCGTAGTTTTTGTACAAGGATTTTTCAGAAGGAACCCTTATAGTTTCATCAAGGTTTAAAGATTTTATTGTTGAAATCTAACAAAGTAATCCTTTACTCTAAAATGAGGGACACCTCTTAAGAACGGGACTCATCATGCACCAGCTAATATTGAGGAATGTTTGACAAGGCAAACATGGATATAATAGTTCTGCTGCACCCTAGTATAAGCATCAAGCATCCATATTTGAGCAGTCATATATAGGAGATTACTTTTGCAGATAAAACTAAATTTTCTTAGGAATAAAAGAGTAACTTTCTTTTATTATTATATCTTTTATATGGAAAGAGTAAATCTCTAAAATCATGATACTTCATATATTTCTATGAGGAATGATTGTATAATAAAATCATACAATACAGACGCTTCAGAGTACCGTTTATGAGCTTTAGAACAGGCTCCACACTTGTATTCAGAGTTGGCTGCAAGAGAGGACCAATCACCAATCCTGGATTTATTGCAACCATATCGATTCCGTTCTCTTTTGTGAACTTCCAAGCAGCTTCCTCAGCTAAGGTCTTTGAAATCATATACCAAAGCTGATGAAGAAAAGGTCTTAATAAACACAATGAACATGTATTTAAAGCATGAAAGCTATAAGATTTAACTCTTACACAATAAAAATTAGTCATTTACAAAAGGTATGCTAACAACCAGACCAAAAAAAAACATATATCTATATGAGCATCAACTGCGCCACAACATGTAATTATGTCTTTCAATTTACATCCACCGCTTAATACGACATTACTGCCTAAAGAATCCTAAAAGGTGTTCATATGTAGGCTCACTAAGAAGGTAAAAAACAAACTGAGATATCTTAGGCAAAGCATGATCCTAAAGGGTGCAAATTTCTGAACAAGACTGGATCTCAGGTGCCAAAAAATCGGGGGAAAAATTCCATCTGATTTTTCAAATACATAAACCAGTTACATCTTCACATGGATGTTCACGAAGAACTTATAGAAGAGATATTCCATCATAAAAAATTAGCATGAGAAGTGCGCAAACCTTTAACTTTTCACAAACAGCTAGATCTGAAAACCAAGATTCATCGATTATCACATCAGGAGCAAGAGGTTTTCCAGTAAACGCAACTGCTGCCATAGAGGATGTTATAACCACCCTTTTGATAGATGGCACCTTAGCACACGATCTAAGGACATTAAGCGTTCCCTTCAGAGCAGGGTCAATTAGTTCTGCCTGACAAAAGAAAACTTTAAAAGCGGCAGCCTATAGGGTCTTCATTTTAGAATTTACAGATAAGATGTAATTGAATGCAAAGTATCTAATAGCAGACCATTGCACTTAGCTCCTTTTGCAACTGAGAACTTATAGTTAGCATCCGGTGAACATTTTTTAGCATAAAGAATTTAACTTTAAAACAATAACTGTATACTAATAAATCTATGAAAGACAGACTTCCTCAACAAAATCACAGCAGAGAACATCAAAATATCATAAACTTTCAGTAAATCCAGCAAGAATGCAACAGAAATCGGTCACTTCTTGAAATCAAATGTAGACACATCATAATTAATGTGTAAGCAACAGAGCGGTTAAAAGTGATACAGGATGTACCTGCGGATCACTGACATCGTGATAAAATGGGGATGCTGTATGAAAAAACACCTTCACTACCCTCAACTGCGGAATCGAAAGATCCCTCTTCCAGTAGGTCTGCTTTGAACAACTGTAGCCTTTCCTTAGCTCCATCCAGTGCAAGTAAGTGTTTTGTTTTCTTTTTATCATCTGTGGCATATACAAGAAAATAACCCCATAAACCATAAAAACCCTACCTTAACAAAAGATCTTGTGATACCAATCAAAACATTCCAAATCGACTAAACATCTATATATCAACTCTTGGGGATTAGTTTGATACTACCAATATTTACTTGAGGTGACTAAACTAATCAAGTTATCAAGGTCCTAATCACACAAAATCATAGTGATCAAACTAATTAATTTCAGAAACCCACACAAATTTTCTAAAAAAGTTACCAACTTTGATGAAAATATTCAAGCATTATTACAAACCCAACATATCAGGCCTGATACATTGTTCAATAAACTAGAATTTTGCCAAATAAAGTATCATAAGCTAGAATAAACACAAAGGGCTCAGCGATCATCAAATTAATCAGAAAAGGGAAGCGATTGCAATCAATTGAAATAGAAAGAAAAATAAGAAGTGGGTATTTAACTATTTATCAAACAAAGTAGTGAAGTGAAGTGAGACTAATGACTGACTTGGGTCACGAACTGAGGCTTTAACAGTATACCCCCGTTGCAGCAACAGCTTTACCACCCACGAAGCTATGTAACCGGACGCTCCGGTTACACTCACCACCTTCTCTGCTCCACTCATTCTCTCTCTCTCTCTCTCTCTCTCTCTCTCTCTGTGGAAATCTATATGATCGTTTTCTGGTAATTTTACGTCATCTGGGTTTTTTATTATTGGCTGAGCTGTTAGTCCAACTGTCCAACCGACGTTTTGGTATTTGAAATATCACCGATCATTTTGACAGAGCTATGTTCTTTTTTTCTTTTTTCTTTTTTCTTTTTTTCTATCTGACCATATTTTAAAAATATATAAATATATAAAAAGTACATAGTTTTTATTTTTCCAATGCTATTATGTATAGTAGAAATATAGTATATAGAAAGAAAAATATTAATCATCACAATTTTTATTTGGTTTGTCCAAGAACAAATTCCTGGTTCTGTCACTATATAAGCAAGAGGTTTTGGATATGGGTTCAAGTATAGGTCTGCTTCCAAGTTCCAATAACACATAAATACTTCATTTTTCTGGTCCTTATAGATGAGATGCAGCAAGGAATTGCACTCAGAGACAACCCACTCTTGTTCACCATTTTTCATTTGCTACATAAATTAAATCCAGATAAGAAAACTTAAAATCAAAGTATTCAAATAGTACATAAGAGTATAAAATCAGAAGCACCAAACTCAAAGAAAAGAAAGACAAGTTAGCTCGGGTGAGGACGCCTGATCCTGTGATGTACTGCTCTTCTGTTTCTCAAACATGATATTCTCTCTAAAACTTTGTCAACGAAACGAAAATAGGCATCACCCCAAGGCTTTCTGATTGCTAAAATGAAAAAAGGAACCAGAAGACCTGCTGCAAATCCCAATCCAACACTCAAATAAAACCACTTATCAATGAAGCTGTTGCCACTGTCATTATCTTCCACAGTTCCTCCTCCTTTGCCTGGATCAGCACCCGGACAGCTTACAACAAGAGGAGGACCACAAAGGCCTGGATTTCCAGCAAAAGAGGCTGCATCAAAAGTTGTCAAATGAGCTGTATATGGGATCATACCAGAGAAGTCATTGTTTGACAGATTTAGATACCCCAGGAACGAAAGTGAAGACAAACTTTGAGGAATAAGACCTGAGAACCTATTACTAGAAAGATCAAGAGATTGCAACTGCGTCAACTTTGAGATGCCTTGCAGAATGCCACCGCTTATTTGGTTTCCGGATAAGTTCAGAACAACCAAACCAAACAGTTTAGTTATTTCTTCAGGAAGATCTCCACTCAAATTATTTCCAGAGAGGTCTATGCTGATAACAAGGGAGAGAGTCTTGGTGTATTTTTTAGGGGAGCCTTTTAAGTTCACAATCAAGCTTTCATCATAGTACCTGCCCCTGTACATCCCATAGAATAGATAGCGGTTCATGTTTTGCGTTTGAGCAATAGCTTTGAAATCTCCAAAGCTAGCTGGAATGCTTCCATTGAATTGATTTTCTGCAAGGTCCAGGACATGCAAAGAACTTATATTTGATAGCGCCATCGGAAGTTCTCCAAAAAATGCATTTGACCTCAACCTCAATATTCTCAGATGTTCAAAACCTTTCCCAATCCATGGTGGAATTCTTCCTGTGAGCATGTTGTTTCCAATATCCAGTGTCTCCAAACTCGACAAATTCTGCAAAGATTGTGAGAGACCTCCAGAGAGTTTGTTGTCACTTAGGTGCAGTGTTTGAAGCATTCTCAGCTGAGCTAAGGAGCTGGGAATGTTTCCAGATAGATTGTTCTTGCTAAGGTCTAGAGCCTTTAAATTAGAACAGTTCCCTATGCTAGGTGGAATATTTCCAGTTAGCGTGTTATTTGAAAGATCAATGGCTCCTAGAAGCAGAACTCTGCCTATAGATGCTGGGATTTCACCGATTAGTTGGTTTCCTGAAAGAGAGAGGAAGATCAAGTTTGGCGTGGTTTCCCCAATGGTCTTTGGGATATGACCTGAAAATCCATTGTTGGATAAATCTAGTAACTCAACACCAACAATTGGAAGAGGAATTGGACCTTCGAAGAAGTTGGAGCTCAAGTCAATATCCGCATTTGGTTTAAAATTTAACAGATTTGGGAGCTGACCTCCTAACTGATTGAATGAAATGTTTAACAGTGAAAGGTTAGATGAGATTTCCCAGAACCAGTTAGGAATGGAACCTGAAATGCTAGCATTGGAGAAATCTAGAAACTCGACCTCCTTTTGTGATCTTAACCAAGCAGGAAATGATGGACCCAAATGGCATGAGCCTAGATCAAGATTCCAGACTTGAAATGGAGGGATCCAATTTGAACTGACATTTAATGTTAAAGAGTTGGAAGACAGATGTAAGATTGTCAGCTTACTGAGCTGCGAAAAATGTGTTTCGGTTATAATACCTGTCAAATGATTAAATGAAACATCAAACAAAGACAGTTGAGAAAGTTTTCCCAAACTATCTGGGAGAGTCCCATTTAGTTTATTATGTCCAAGATCCAGAGTGGAAATGCTTGGTAATGAAACTAATGAAGAAGGGATGGGACCAGAGAGTGAGTTATAGGACAGACTTAGTTCAACAAGATTCTCAAGCTGAACCAACCATTCAGGCAATTTACCGACCAATTGATTGACTGACAAATCAAAGTACTGTAGACTAGGCATCGGAATCCTAGAACTGCAGTTCCCTGTTACTAGGACTTCAGGTAATCCTGTTAGGTTATTACCAGATATGTGAAAATCTCTTAGCTTGCAAAGTTTACCAATGGAGCTCGGGATCTCCCCCTCGACATTGTTGCCAAAAAGATCAAAATGAGTGAGAGCTGTCATGTTGCCAAAGGAAGCAGGAAGTTTACCATGTAAGTTATTGGAAGCTAGATCAATAACTTCTGTCTTTTTCCATCCTCCTCTGAAAAGCTGAGAGCAACTTGCTGTTAGATTTTTATTCCCGGAAAGATCCAAAACCTTCAAACTTGGTAATTCACTGAAACCAAGTGGAATCCTTCCATACAAGCCAGAAGCGCTTATACTGACACTTTCAAGACTAC
Organism: Prunus fruticosa; assembly: GCA_018703695.1. Lineage (NCBI taxonomy): Eukaryota > Viridiplantae > Streptophyta > Magnoliopsida > Rosales > Rosaceae > Prunus > Prunus fruticosa. The sequence continues at coordinate 5,140,590 of CM031918.1, forward strand.
TGATATTGACAAGCCAACTGGGTATCTCTGAGTTGAAGCCGTTAAGATCAAGTTCTATTACAGCAAGAGAAGTAAAATTGATAACTCTGGGAGAGTGACTTAAACCAGACAAGCCGCAAACCGACAGAAGCAATTCAGCTAAGGACGAGAGTTTATTAAGGGTCTCAATCCATTCTGGTTCTAGCATTGAAAGGTCAGCTTCATTCATATTGAGATATTCCATAGATCTCATACCAGTCATCCATTGAAGGTTATCAACAGATACAAAATTAGACGACACATCAAGATACCGCATGCTAGAGAGGTTCCCTAAATTTGGAGGAATTCCACCACTAAACCCAGCATGTGACAGGTTTAGATACTGCAAATTCTTCAGGGAACCAAAGAATGCAGGAATTGAAATGCCATTGAATGTATTGAAGCTCAAGTCTAAATGTTTCAAAGACTCCAGCATTTTCAAAGACGGTCTAATTTCACCACTAAGGTTCCAGAATCCGTACCTGCTAGAAGAATCATCGTATGGAATCAGCGGATACGGGTTATGGAGATCAACTGCTATAACAGCAGAAGTTGTATTGCTGCAGTGTATCCCCCACCATTGGCAGCAGTTGCTTCCTCTCCAGGATGAAAGCCGGTTTTCAGGATCTTCAAGACCATCCTTGAAGTCAATAAGAGCTTCTCTCTCTGCTTCTAGGCAGCCTATAACCCGAGCATCACTACTAAAAGCAAACTCTGTTATTGTACAGGAAAGAATTAGCAATAACACTATTTGAAGCATTGCAACTGTTTCCATAAACTCAAGTCTCAACAAGCAAGCACTGTGAGCCATGAACCATGATGAGAGTTCAACTTATAATCTACAATTGCGTGCTAAGTAAGAAACTAATTTCATATTCTTCAGAAGAGTTTAAAAAAACAAAATGAAGTTTCATGGATAAAGACCAGAGGAAAAGATGGGAACAATTTGAATTCAACATATAAATATTTAATTGCAAGAAACGTCCAAACCAGTTCCCAACAGTCAATGTGTGTCCTTATAAAATTCACAAATTTGAAACATAGTAAGCGCTTTCCTTAATCCTGATTATATAAAACATCATCATTATTGGTCCTACTAATTACTGACTTTCAAATTAAGGAGAGTTGCCTGGACACCAAGTCAATGTTGCTGCCACAACGTGAGCGTCATGACCGCTAATTGCTTGTGATTGTAAGTACTATTATAATGCAGGACTGGAATAAAAATATTTTTTATTTTGGGGTGTTTTGTAAGGTCAGTTTGGAATTGCTGTCACTTTGTCACTTTTTTAAAAAGTTGCTTATGCTGTTGTTAGAAAATCACTGTGATCGGTTGGTTTTGTTTTAGTACTTTGTAATTTTCTGGGTAAGCCCAACCATGTGTTCTATTTACACCTAGCAAATATCCAAGGGAGAAAAAAACAAGCTGCATTACATCTAAAACATTAAGAACACGAGTTATGCAACAGCCAAAAAATACATGAAATTAAGCAATGGAATTATAGAGCTATAAAGGATAGGGTACCCCCTCTTGTAAATCATTTTTCATTTGCTGGATCAGAAAATATAACTTTTGATTTTTCTTGTCCACATAGAAGAGTTCAGAAATTTGGAATGTGCAAATTAATAGGTACCTGGCCATACTGGTGATGAAGTATGATATCCTCCCCAAACGAAAGTAAGCATCACTCCATGGCTTTCTGATTGTTAACACTTCGCAAATTTTTTGTGATGAATCCTACACTTGCAAATTGAACCAACAAAGAAGAGGGGAAATGAGGATTGGAGGTTCCAGACCCAAGACCTCTTACAAACCAAGTCGTCATACCATGTTAGACAACTAATGAACCTAAAAAGACTTATCAGACCCAAAAAAACAAAAACAAAAACAACAAAAAAAACCCTAAAAAGACTTAGGGGTCTAGTCAATTAGCTACACCCAAGTTTGATTTCCCTTCCTGTAAATTCGATTGTCGCTTGGATCAAGAAAGGAAAAATTTTCCGAAATTGGTCAGCGTACCCATCTTCTTGAACCCCATGTTTGATTTTCCCTCCCTTTGGCCTCAAGACTTGTGGGCAGAAGTTCGAAACTCCCACACAACAAGAAATGTTTGTATGTAAAATTCCCCTCCCTCAATCGCTTGTACTGTAAATAAATAAAAAATCTACTAGGAAAAAACTTTCTTGTAATGGGGAGAGCTATCTCTCATCCAATAACACAATGACGCGTGAAAAAACTATCCTACATATCATTGTGTTATTAGCCAGGTATTACAAAAAGTATTATTCCTATTTTATGAGAGTTTTTCTCCTGAACTAAAGGGTCATTTCAAAATTGAATGTGCACGGACCAAAATAGAGCAAACCACAGTAATCAAAAGTGAAATTTGGCACGTTCACGTGCCAATCACCATGCCTCCGTTTGTTTGTGTTGTGTGGATTACTTCTCCTTCCGCCGTCCATTCAGTATTAGCCCAAAAGTTCCACGCCCCTTTTCAACGCGTGAACGCCACTTCCGTCCCCATATTACCGTTACTACCCGCCATCCAATGGCACGGAAAATTCTCAGCAGTTCAACTAAAATATCTCCCTCTTCCAAACCCCTCCCTTTCTCTCTCTCTCTCTCTCTCTCTCTCTCTCTCTCCAACATGGCTCTCTTCACTTCCATCTCCACCTCCACCCTCTGCCTTTCCACCTCAATCCGCCACTGCGGGCCTTCAAGCAGCTCGAAGCACTTCTCTCATCCCATCATTGCTTCTTCTCTGAGCTCCCCAGCATCCCCAGATTCAAAATCAACAACCCCAAATCAAACCATACTCTCCTCCTCCAATGATACTTCTCCAAACCCTTACGCCGGTGCGTCCTCTAGGCCGCCGGAGCCACCTGGCTTCAACTACGCCCTGGCCAACGGCAACCCGTTTATTCGGTTTGCCCGTTCTGCTGAGTCTTCAATTGAAAGGGTAACTAGAATTTGAACTTGATCAGTCACTATACTTGCTTAATAACGGTTGTTTATTTGGTATAAACATGTTCAGATGCTCATTTGGGAATATTGGGAGTTTTTGGGATTTGGGTGTGACAGAGTAGGCTTTTGAATAGTTTGTTATTTTTTTTGTTATTATCAGTTGATAATAGATGAAAACTGTGGGAATATATTCTTATAAAATTTGTCTAATTAGTTTAATTTTTCTTGAAAATAGTAAATTATGTATGTTAAACTAGTACTTTATACTAAATTATGGGCATTTTATGCAAGAATATTTTTTTAATATTCTATGTGTCCCATATGGTACGGTTCATGTGACAAATGAATTATTTGGGTTTAATGAATAATATTTAGAAACAATGTCAAATAAAGAGAAGTAGTTTCCTATTTACATTTTAAACATCAAGTCTGCAGATTAATTGTTTGACAGATTGCTCCTGAGCAATAAGAAGAATCAATATATTAGGATACTAATGATGCAACTGAACTTCTAGTTTCATTCAGAATCTTGGAGTCAATCCCTCTTAGTCACTTCTGATGAATGACTTGAAAAAGAATCAATGTTCTGTTTTCTGTTTATCAACTGTCAGTCTATCAATAAGAAAGACAATCGTGCATTTTCTTCTTTACCTGTTTAAATTTTTTTTTACCATATAAAATATCTGTTCTAATCGTTTATTACATGTCTATTGTTGAACAGACAATATTTGACTTCCGATTTTTGGCACTCTTTGCTGTTGGAGGTTCCTTGGCTGGTTCGTTGTTGTGCTTTCTCAATGTAATTTCTCTCAATCATTTTGTATCTTTACATACTCATAATTTATGAATATATCTGCGCATGCTCATACTACATTCGACTTTCAGGGTTGCGTTTATATTGTGGATGCATATAAAGTTTACTGGACTAGTTGTGTCAAAGGGCATCACACTGGACATATGGTTCTACGACTAGTTGAAGCTATTGGTAGAATTTTCAGAATTCTCTTTGTATAATTTCTTTATTTTTCTGCAAGTATTTTGTCAAGTACAGTTTGTTTCTCGAATATGATTTTCGAATGCCAAATATCATGACTTTTTGTACCAAAGAAAAAATCATAAGTTCTGTTTAAGGAAAAAACACTCCTTTCTTAACATGGTAAAACTCATTGTGTGGCCACCTTTGCCTTTTGGGAAGAGGTGTTGATATTTCTATGTTTATAGTTATCATTATAGCCTTCTATGTTGATACACTGATCTATGATTATCTCTGGGATGCAGATGTTTACCTTGCTGGGACTGTCATGTTAATATTTGGTATGGGATTATATGGATTATTTATCAGTAATGTCCCTCATGATGTGCCTTCCAATAATGATCGTGCTCTTAAGGGCTCTTCGTTGTTTGGAATGTTTGCTCTGAAGGTAATCTTAATTTCCTTCCTTTGCACGTATATGCAGCATTCACGTATACATTCTCAAACCTTCACAGATATTAATAGATGCTAACATAATCTAATTGCATCAGAACTAGCATATATACGATCTGTTTCTTTCTGAGGCATTCTGCTCCTGTTCACCAGCAACCTTTAAATGGAAAACGTCTAATTGAGCATGCTTACGATGAGTTATGAGTGCTTCCCCCTCGACTAAAATATCAATCACTAGTCTACTAATTCTGCACTGTGTCATCAGAAGAGACACAAAAATATTATACTTAATAAAAGTTGAACTCACTGAATCTTTTCCGTAGCATTCTATATTTAAATTCTTATTATTGCCGTGTTTTTCTGTTCATTTTCTCCAATATCAGCTTGAATTGCTTAGTGATGAATAAGCCTTAGAGTAGATGGCATTTTTGTTTTCTTTCTCCCCTTTTACTTTTCCACTTTTGGCTTCTAGTATTTCTGTTTACAACATTACCAAGATAACTGGATGATTCTGTAGGAGAGGCCAAAATGGATGAAAATTAGCTCACTCGATGAGCTCAAGACGAAAGTGGGACATGTAATTGTCATGATTCTTCTGGTAAAGATGTTTGAGAGGAGCAAGATGGTGCAGATAACTACTGGTTTGGATCTGTTGAGCTATTCTGTCTGTATTTTCCTGTCTTCTGCTTCTCTGTACATCCTTCATAATCTACACAAGTAAGAGTAAGGCTCTCAAACACATTATGTATAGCGGATAATGTAATGTTAGCTTACATATTCCAATAAATATCCCAGTAGCTATGCTTCTAACTTTTAATCCCTGGACTAAAATATCAGGCACTAGTCTACTAAATCTGCACTGTGTCATCAGATGAGACACAAAAATATTATACTTAATAGAAGTTGAACTCGCTAAATCTTTTCCGTAGCTTTCTATATTTAAATTCTTATTATTGCCATGTTTTTCTGTTCATTTTCTCCAATATAAGCTTGAATTGCTTAGTGATGAATAAGCCTTAGAGTAGATGGCATTTTTGTTTTCCTTCTCCCTCTTTTACTTTTCCACTTTTGGCTTCTAGTATTTCTGTTTACAGCATTACCAAGATAACTGGATGATTCTGTAGGAGAGGCCTAAATGGATGAAAATTAGCTCACTTGATGAGCTCATGACAAAAGTGGGACACGTAATTGTCATGATTCTTCTGGTAAAGATGTTTGAGAGGAGCAAGGTGGTGCAAATAACCACTGGTTTGGATCTGTTGAGCCATTCTGTCTGTATTTTCCTGTATTCTGCTTCTCTGTACATCCTTCATAATCTACACAAGTAAGAGTAAGGCTTTCGAACACAATATGTATAGCAGATAATGTAATGTTTGTTAGATTTTCTACGTAAGTGTTCATGATCTTTCACACAAATTGAAATACATAGAAGACATACCTGGCACTATTTTCCTTGAGTACACAATCTCAGAACTCATTCAATTGCAGCAGCAGCAACACGAGCAAAAGACACGAACGGCTAAAGACTTCTACTCTCTCTCAAAAACTATTTCAACCCTCTCTTTATGATGAGATTAGGTTTAGAGAACGTGTCTGACAAGAGCAGAGTCTTAAGCTTATATAGGGCTAGGTTAAGTCGTCTCTACTCATCACCAAGGACTGACTTGACTAACATTTCAAGCCCATTAAGCAACGGCTCACACAAAAGGAAATAAATATGACCCCTTTAATTGGCTTGAAAACTTTCCTTAATTCACAAGGTTTTGGGCCTCAAGGTATAACCTAATTTAAACTCTTATCAAACTTGATATAACTTAGTATCTAGTGCACCGATATAAATAGGAATATAACATTCTCCCACTAGATCAAGCTAAGCTTCTATATTGCAAAAGTTTGATAACATTTATTGGCCATGAGTTTAAAAAGGTTAAGTCCTTCCCTTCAAGCTACAATGAAAAGTATTAGACAAAACCAACTATAGACAAGCACTGCTCTCCCTTATTAAAAACAAGTCATCTATAATCACATAATGCATCTCAAAACACATGAAGCACCTACAAACGCGAACCTTAACATGTACTGATCTGTAATGTGAATCTTTATGCTTTTCAGTACATATACCCATTTATGACTTATCAAGAGTCAATCCGCAATGTTATTAAAAAACAATAGTATCTCAAAGAGACCATAAACTCACATGCATAAACAAAATGCATAATAAGTTTAAATAGCTAAATAGTCAAAATGGTAGAAATTATTCAATAATCAAAACTGTCAACCAAATTAATATCCTTAAATGCAAATCCCTCAATCCAGAAAATAGCAAAATTAGACATACTAGAAAACTATCATAATGGGAAACCAGACTCCCACTAGATTGCACCATCAAAGCTAGGAAATAATCTCATGCTCTCAACATGTCTCAAAACGCTTCTGAAGGGAGAAACTTTGTAAATGGATATGCAATCATATCTTGAGTTCTGATATGATCAAACCTAACTAATTTGTCTGCTACCTTTTCCCTCGCTATTAAATACTTTATGTCAATATGCTGAAGTCTAGACAACATCTTGTTATTTATACAATGAAAAACAGCTCCAGTGTTGTCATTGTATATCTGCATTGCTCTTGAAATCGAGTCCATCAACTTAATGTCTTTGATAAAATTCCTTAGCCATACTGCATGAGAAGTGGCTTCATAGCAAGCTATGTATTCTGAAAACATAGAACTCAAAACACCAGATTGTTTAGCACTCTTCCAAGTAACAGTTGCTCATGCCTTCTTGAAAAGAAAACATGAAGTAGAGATGTGATCATCCTCTCCTTTTCCAAGATTCGCATCAACGTAACCAAACAAGCTCCAAATTCTCCTTTGTTCTCTGTAGGTACCTTAGAATCTTCTTTCAAGCCATCCAATATCGTATTCCCATATTTGACTGAAATCTCCCCATCTTGCTTATGCACAAGGCTAGGTCTGGCCTTGTATATACTTGTGCGTACATAATGCTTCCAACTAGATAAGCGTATGACTTGTTCCTCATCTCAGCTTATTCTTCTTTATTCTTGGAGCAATGCTCCTTCTTTAAGTCTCTTTTAGCTAACGGAACTTTCTGTCCAAAACACATACTCATGTCAAAACGTTTGAGTACCCTTTCAATGTATGTTTTTTGCGACAAGCCTAGCAGACCTCGAGCTCTGCCCTCTCTGAATTTCAATGCCTAACACAAAAGCAGCTTCTCCTAAATCCTTATCTCAAAATTGTTTAAAAGTAACTTCGTAGTGTCCTTCAATAAATTGTGATCATTTGTAGTCAAAAGTATATCATCGACATACAACACCAGAAAAATAAATCAGCTCTCATACTTCTTCAAATAAATGCATTGATCGGCTATGTTCTCTTCAAAACCATAGGATGAGACAGTTTGATGGAATTTTAAATACCACCTCCTGCTTGTTTTCTGTAGTTCATAAATCGCCTTGTCAAGTATGCAAACCATATGCACTTTTCCCTCCTTTGCAGACCATTCAGATTTCCTCATAAAATTTGCTTCTTCAAGTTCACCATTCAGGAAGGCAGTTTTTACATCCATTTGATGTAAAAGTAAGTCATAATGCGCCACCAATGCCATAATTATATGGAAACTAGAGAAAACGTCTTAATGTAGTCAATTCCTTCCCTTTGAGTAAATCCTTTTGCTATCAATCTAGCCTTGAATCTTTAGATTTTTCCATCTTTACCCTTCGTTATTTTAAATACTCATTTCAAGTCTACCAATGCTCTTGTGAGGTTCAACTAATTCTCATACTTGATAATTCTTCATGCTTTCGAGTTCATTTAACATTGCTTCCCTCCATTTTTCTGCATTCTGACTCTCTATAGCTTTTTTAAAACTTGTTGGATCAGCTTCATCTTCAATGTCAAAATCTAATTTCTGTAAATACACATAATTTGAATTTGCTGTAGGTTTTCTTGGTCTATTAGATCCCCTCGGTTGCACTAGTTCTTGTTGATTATCTGGCTTAGGATTTTCGACAACTTGTTCTTGTTGTTGTTGATCAATTCGTTCTTCAAATTGAGGAGGTTCCAATACAATTTCACTTAAAGGAATCAAGCGTGTAACATCTTGTTCACCATTCTCGATCACAGTTACATCACATTTTTCTTCAAAAATAAAATCTTCATTCCCAGTGGCATTCTCCTCATGCTCTATAAACTTTGCACAATTAGTCTCAATGATCCAGGTACCAAAATTTGGACAGTAAAATCTAAAACCCTTTGACCTTGCAGGATAACCAATAAAATGGTAGCTAATCATGTTAGGATCAAGCTTCTTCTCTTGAGGGTTATAGATTCTAGCTTCAGCCTTGCAAACCCGTACATGAAGATGTCGCAAGCTAGGCTTTCTTGTAGTCCAAATTTCGAAAGGTGTCTTAGGCATGAACTTGCTAGGCACTCTATTAAATATGTAGTTTGATATTTTGGTCGCATCTCGCCAAGGATGCTTAGGGAAATTAGTTCTGGAAATCATATTATGAACCATGTCCTTCAAGGTTCAATTTCTTCTCTCAGCCACACCATTCTATTGCGGAGTTCCTGATGTTGTGTCCTGAGCAACTATGTTATTATCTTGTAGATACCTTAAAAAAAGGTCCAACGCGTCTTCCTTCTTCATCAAAATGCCCATAATATTCACCCCATTTGTTTGACCTCATAATTTTGATCTTTTTCTCAAGTTCCCTTTCAACTTCAGTTTGAAATTTTTTGAACATCTCAAAAGCTTGAGAATTTTCTGTTATGTGGTATAAATAACTAAAATGAGAATGGTCATCTATAAAAGTGATTAAATATTGATTTCTGTCAATTGTTTGATGAGGAAATGGTCCACAAATATCTATGTGGATGATCTTTAAAAGATAACTACTGCGAATTGCACATTTCTTTTAGTCTTAGTGAGTTTTCCTTTAACACATTTAATACAAATCTCGTCATCACTGAAAGTCATTGCGGCAAGACTTGTTCTTTAACAAGAATTTTAATTCTTTCTTTTGAAACGTGCCCGAAATGTCTATGTCATATCCTAGTGGATGTTCCCTCACTTCTAATCCTTTTCTCACTTGATTCAGCCATTAAAACTTCACCATCTTTATTGTAATTGAGGCAATATAATCCATTTGAGAGAAAACCAGTAGCAAGAACATTGGAATTTTAAGAACAAAACCAAGTCTCGATAATCTTGAAACAGAAATTAAATTCCTCTTCATTTAGGGTACTAAAACTACATCATCCTATTCTAAAAAGATTAGGAATCCAAATTTAGGTTAACTACTCCAATGGCTTCCACATCTACTTGCTCTCTATTCCATATGAACATCCAAAACTTTACAACGATCCAAAGATTGTCCCATCCCATGTAGCAGGTATACCTCTTTATGGGTCATCCTGTTTGGGCCTAAAATTGGCGCACCCAGGCCGAAAAATAAAAGCCCATGATCATGGGCCATTCGTTTTAAAGTCAGCCCATCAGCACATCCAGCCCATTAAGTGATGCAAGCAGGCCAATGTCACGTGGCCCAAAGAACGTTGAAAAAGCTGGGCCGCAAAAAAGACCAAAACGGTTAGGAGCCAAAAAGAGACGGGCTTGACAATTTCGATTAAAAAGGACCGTGCCCATGAACAGGAATAAAACAGGGCGCTTCTGAAACATTTTCTGCGGCCAGAGGATAGTTTATCTAAGGATATTCTGATATTTTTGATAAACACTATTTTAAGAGTTAAGCAGACTCTTTTCTCTGAAGGGAAGAGAAGCGGGAAACGGGGAGTTGTTCAAAGCTGAGAACTCACCATCTCAAAACTCAGACTCTTACAAAACTGGGAACTCGCGAAAGATGGGAGACAAGCATGGCAACCCATCAAAACACAGGGAATATTCACGCCGCCCATTATTAAAAGATAGAAAAGCCTCACAGGAAAACATCTCCTATAAATACCAGAGAGGGCGAACAACAAAAACAACCAACCAACCCAACCAAAAACTCAGTCAAAAGACAAACACACAAAATGATCACTTGATCACAAACAGATTTCCAGAGAGACTCAAAGTCTGAAGCATTCCAATCTCAAAAGCTTTCCCGCAGCTGGGAGAATCATCTTGTTCACAAGACAGGAAAAGCGAGACTTCTCTCGTTACAAGCAGAGTTTGAGTTTTCTCAAATACGAAAACCTCAACAAATTTATGAAAAGCTCTGGCTGAAAGGCACAGGTGTCCAAGGACGAGATTCTAGCTCAAGTCCAGCCACTTCTGCCCTCTCCAGACTGGATAAATCCCAGTTCTGCCCATCCAAAAGCCTCCCAGGGCTTGAAATAGATTAAAGCTCTGCCAAACTCAAGCTTTGGTATCGATTTGCAGCCAAAACTTTTCAGGTAAAAGCTGTTTAAAGTCCAGTCCAAGCATAGGCACGTCCAGCCCAGCGCAGGCACATCCAGTCCAGCCGCGAACGAGAGACAACTATCCAGGCAGAAATGGAAGCCCAGCCCCCCTTTTTCATCTTTATATAGTTCAGTTTTCCCTTTTGAGTCTTGTAAAAAGGAGTTCTGCCTGTGAAAAGGAGTTCTGCCTGAAACAAGTGAGTTCTGCCTGTAATAAGGGAGTTCTGCCCTGAAATCAATCCATTCTGTCGTCATCCATTCTGGCCAGAACTACCGATTTTTATCCTGAGATAAATTATGAAGTCCTTACCAGTCTAAGGCATAGAAAAGAACTTACTTGGGAGATATTCCTCACCCAAATTCACAATCGTTTGTTCAAAGTCAATAGCTTGGGGCGCAAGTTATTCTCTTTCAAGTCTGTTAGAATTGAAAAATTGCTAACAGTGGCACGCTCGACACACAAAGAAAGTTAGTTCACTGACCAAACAATGGTTTTTGGATTAATGGGGAACTTTACCCTTCCATCTCAGGAAACAAATCAAAACGGGTGAACAATTTGGCACGCCGCTGGGATCTCTCAGTATATATATTTTGCCGTACTTTGAAAGTACATGTACATTGGAAGTTCTAGCCAGAATCTACGTCGCACGATGGAGCGAGACCAAGCAGCCTTCCACGAAGGACCAGAATCAGAAGAAAGCGATGCGAGCAGTCAGCCCATGGAGGGTACAGGAAGAAGGCGTTCCAGAACTGGTTCCAGGAGGCTAAATCAAATACACGAAGCGTGTTCGACAGGAAGCTACGACAGAGAGGAGTCAGGAGTCTTTAAATACTATAACAGCCATGATGCAATGGCAAGTTAACAGGCAGCGGTCAGGAAAGACCGAGAGGCCGCCATGGCCAGAATTCCAAATCCTGATGCTGTGATTCAGGCTGGACCTTCCCTTCGGTGCTCCACCAGGGCTAGCATGGCCACATCAAGAGAATCCTCTTATTGCGCAGATAGCTGGAATACCAGGACCCAATGAAATCCAGGCTGGACAGAGGGAGGAGCCCCTCTCGTCCAAGAACACGAGGCTCCAAGTCAGGCCAAAAGTCCCTGCACCAGTTCAGGCTCCCAGAATCAGAGCAGAACCACCCGCTCCACCACCTGTGGCTCCGCGAGATCAACCACCGCCACTTCTGCCTCAGGCACCAGCTCTACCACCCTATAGACCAAGGAGAATGGATCCCAATCCATTTCCTCCATTAGCAATGGGCAGAAGAGGCAGAGGGGGAATTAACCTTTTTGCTAATAATGACGGGAAACGGACCAGGGGCAAACTGGAGGAACCATCCAGAGGTTGAAGAGGAGGAAGAACACAGGGAAGAAGTTCTGCCCAGGCCATACAGAGGAGAGCACAGGTTTGATCACGACCACCCAGAGCGGGACGAATTCCACATCCTGCGATGCTTTAAACGACGTGGGAGCATTACAGAGGATGATCAGGGAAATGATGGAGCCAGAAGCCAGAAGAGGAGAAAGGCCAACCTATAGAAAGCCATACCCGGCTTATATAGATCAGATCCTTTACCCCCTGGTTTCAAAGTACCAAACTTCACTTTATTCAATGGAGAAGACCCCCATGCTTCGTCGGTTGAGCACATAGGCAGATTTTCTATCCAGTGCATAGCTATAGAGAACAATCCCCTGTTAAAGCTAAGGCTTTTTGGAATTCTCTCTAGGAAGGCTTTCACCTGGTATACCATTCTGCCAGCCAATTCTGTTAGAACCTGGGAGCAAATGGAAAACGTTTTCCATGATTATTATTTCAGGATCCAAGCAGGAAGTCACCATCAGTGATCTTGCAAGCTCTCAAGCAAAGTGAAGATGAGCCCGCCCAAGATTTCATAACCAGATTCAAGAAGCTCAAGATGAAATGCCGAATCCCTATGGAAGAGAGACATTTCATTTAGATGGCTCAAACCTTCCTTAAGATTTCTTTGAGGAAAAGATTCGATGGGATGCTGTTCGAGATTCTGGCAGAGCTGGCAGACAAAGCATCTAAATATGAGGAACTGTTAAGAGAAGAACAGTAAAAGAGGAACTCTTCCAAAGGCACGTACTACAAGACCCCTTCTTCTTCAGTCCATTTGATTGAAGTAGAAACTGAAGAAGATACGGATGACTCGGAGGAAAGAGAGGTTGCAAGTGGCAGAAATGGCAAAATTAAAACATCCCATCAGCTGCAAAACTCTCATAAAGCCACCGAAGGACAGAAGCCACCACCATTCACAGGAGGGTTCGTTCCAAACAAACCAACACAGAACAAGGTCTACTCTTTCGATCTGACCAAAGTTGATGCTTTGTTTGACGAAATGCTAGCGCAAAAGGCAATAGAGATGCCTCATAAGTTGCCCAAACAGAAGAGCTCAAGGGTAGGCAATATTGCAGATGGCACAACTCCTGGAATCACTCCACCAACAGTTGTGTCGTTTTCAGAGATGTCATCCAGGAAGGAATAACTGCAGGGAGATTGAAGCTGGAGAGAAACCTCCTTCAGTTACGAAAAATCATTTTCCCCAAGCCTCAAGTTAACATGGTCAACTTAAATTAGCAAGAGTGAAGGGAAAATGCCAGTTCCAGGCAGAAGCGAAAGAACAGCAAAGGAGGACTTCCGGAGGCCAAAGGCAACCATCTCGGCTGGGATAGTATTATGAGGTAAATGCAAGTGCGAATGTGAGTTGGAAGTAACTCTGGACAGGGCAGAAGCAGCCCACACCCAGCGTGTTTGACCGGATTGGAACGTCACACCAGGCAAGACCTAGCTCCAACCCCTCCCAGAAAAAACGGAATCAGACAAAGGGATTACCTTAGGCCGGTTGAGCACACACAAGAGAAGGATGCCAGAGCGGCCTAAGGAGGAGATACCAGTCAGCATGCCGGGAAACGACAAACCCTTGGCAACTATCATAGAAGGAAGATGGTATTCCGTTGGAAAAAGCGGTAGACCAACCTTGGAGCTGAGCAGAACTCAGAAGAGAAGAATCCAGAAACAATATTCCACCTTCCTTAGAGACAGGAGAGCTGCAGGGTACTAGCAGAGTGAAATTCTGCCAAGAGGAAAGGAAGAGCCAAAAACAGCTCCTCGAGGCAGAACAAGCAGAACTTGAGCCACAAAAGCGGGAAAAGACAGAACCTCAGGCGAGCCCTCCGTCCATTCAAACTCACCCTCAGTCGGTCAACTTGAGCTTCCACAAGCACAAGCTGGACCCAAACCGTTCCAGAAAAGGACCAGGCAAGACCTGGGCTGGAAGAGAACGAGGAGGAACAGTTGGATTATGAACCATCTACGGAGGATCAAACTGGTTTTCTTGAGGCAGGAGAGCAAGAGGATTGGACAGAAGAGATGGAGTATGATGAAGGATTAGATGAAGAAACCGAAGATTTTGGTGCAGAATTAGAGGACTTGTTACAAGGTGATCTAGGCATCAACATGGTGTTCATCTTATCAGAAAAATTCAGGGCAGGAGAAGGACAAGGAAGTACCTTGGAGGGAGACGTGTTCTCACAAGAAAACTTTGAGTGCAGACTGGCGGAAGTAGAAGGAGTGCCAGAACAGCAACTACTTGCTGCCAGAAGCAGATGGAACCGCCATGAAATCATTTGCAGAACGCTTTGTTTCTCCATACCAACCAAGGAAATGGCTAATCACCTCAGACCACTATTCATCACTGCAAACTTTGGAGGAATTCCTATCTCCAAAGTAATGGTAGATGGAGGCGCAGCCATTAATATTATACCACACAGACGTGTTGAGTAAAATGGCCAGAACAGAAGAAGGATCTGATTCCAACCCGTCTGACCGTCACCAACTTTGCGGGAGGCATCACTAAAACTCATGGAATTCTGGACGTGGATGTCATTGTTGGAACCAAAAAGCTAAAGATTGCATTCTTTGTGGTAGACACTACTTCCACTACCTACAATGCATTGCTCGGAAGAGACTGGATTCATCAAAGCCTTTGCATTCCTTCTACTCTACACCAGCAACTAGCCCTTTGGCATGAGGAAGGATACATGGAGATGGTAGAGGCCGATCCACGGCCATTTCTGCCTTCTGCCATGTGCTTTGAAGCAAGGTATTATCATGATGACCTTGGTCCTTTCACCTTCTTTGGAGTCGATCAGAACGGCCGCCCTCACGGTGTCACGGCCCAAAGGCTCATTGAAGACGGGCCTGGCCAGTTCTCAGAGGACTGGAATAGACCTTTTGTTCTCAACCTGCAGAACTCCAATGTTTAGTCCCAATCAACAGGAAAAGGATCGAGCTAACAACAATCTGATCCATTACAAAAAGATTGTTGATGTACTGGGAAGAAAGGAAGCTTATTGCAGAATCCAGCCATTAACATGGCAGAATTCACGCATGAGAGCTTTGAAGAACAGGAAGGAAGTTTACAGGAGGAAATATTGGATTTCGCACGAGGAGCACTAGATGACTCATTGCCAGAAGTAGAGGATCCGTTCCAGGAGATCAATCTAGGGAGAAGAGGACCCAAGACCTACGTTCATCAGCGCACTGTTAGAAGAACCACTCAAGAGTGAAATCATCGCACTTTTGCATGATTTCAAGGATTGTTTTGCTTGGCATTATCACGAGATGCCCGGAACTGGACAGAGAATTGGTTGAACACGAGCTGCCTATCAAAGAAGGCTACCTTCCAGTCGAACAGGGCCAGAAGAAGAATGTCCATGGAGACAGAACTGAAAGTCAAAGAAGAGATAGAGAGATTGCTCAAACCAGGATTCATCAGGCCGGCCATTTACACAGACTGGCTAGCTAATATCGTGCCAGCTTTGAAGAGAAAGGGCAGGGGGCAGTCAGGATATGTGTGGATTACAGAAATCTAAATGAAGCATCCCCCAAGGATGAATATCCAATGCCAATGGCAGATATGCTAGTAGATGGAGCTGCTCACCACCAGATGTTATCTTTCATGGATGGCAACGCAGGATATAATCAGATTATGGTGGCAGAAGAAGATATCCACAAGACAGCCTTCATGTGTCCAGGGCATTTAGGTGCTTTTGAATACACTGTAATGCCTTTTGGCTTAAGAAACGCAGGAGCCACTTATCAAAGAGCAATGAATTCTGTTTTCCATGATATGATAAGACATTCTCTGGAAGTGTATATAGATGATGTGGTGATCAAGTCTCTAGAGTCAGAGAATCATGTATCAAACCTAAGAAAGGCATTTCTAAGGATGAGGCAACACAAATTAAAAATGAACCCTAAGAAATGTGTTTTTGGAGTACAGGCGGGAAACTTCTTGGGATTTTTGGTACATCAAAGAGGCATAGAGGTTGACAAAAATAAAACCAAGTCCATCATAGAGGCTCAACCGCCTCTGAACAAGAAAGAACTGCAAAGTCTTCTTGGGAAAATTAATTTCCTAAGAAGATTCATATCCAATTCTGCGGGAAAAATTCAGCCCTTTTCTTCCTTGTTAAGGCTAAAGCAGGAACAAACTTTCAAGTGGGAAGAACAACACCAACGAGCTTTTGAAGAAATCAAACATTATCTCTCCAATCTCCAGTTCTCTCCCCACCAGAGAAGGGCAGACCACTTAAGCTCTATATATCCGCATCAGAAACATCTCTGGGGAGCTTGTTAGCTCAAGATAACAAGGAAGGGAAGGAACAAGCAGTCTACCTATCTAGAGCAGAACTCTCGCAGAAGTAGAAAGGAACTATTCTGCGATTGAAAGGCTTTGTCTGGCCTTATACTTCACTCCTGTGAAACTCAGACACTACATGTTGTCATTTACCATCTACATCATTGCCAGAACAAACCTGATCAAATACATGCTGATAAGGCCAATGTTAAGAGGCAGAATTGGAAAATGGACTCTGGCGTTAACAGAATTTTCTTTCAGGTACGTTCCTCAGAAAGCTGTCAAAGGGCAAGCTGTAGCAGATTTCCTCGCAGATCATCCAGGAGAAGAAATTGAGAATATGGACTCTTTGGATATAGCAAGCGCAGATCTCCTGACAAGGGCTCATGTTTGCCTTAACAATCTCATTTATTCAATTCATCTCACACCATGGAAGCTGTACTTTGATGGATCAAAAACTGACTTTAACCTCCTAGTAGGAATTGTTCTAGAAGAACCTTTGGGAGTTAGACATTGTTATTCTTTTCAGTTGGACTTTCAATGCACTAATGGCAGAGCTGAATATGAAGCTTTAATCATTGGCCTTGAAATGTTTGTGGAAACTGGGGGTCCAAGTCTGTGGAAATTTTGGGAGACTCTATGCTTGTTTTGAAACAGATTGCTGGAGAATACAAATGTTTGAACCCTACTCTAGCTGTCTATTTAGTAGCAGCTAGGAACCCGTTGACAGAATTCAGAGAAGCCACTTGGGAACACATCCCAAGAGAAAAGAACTTCGCAGCCAATGAACTGGCTCAAATAGCTACAGGAATACAAATCCCTGAAGACTGTGTCCAAAGAATTATCAAAGTAGGGAAAAAGAGCCTGCCATCTGTTCTGGCTAGAGGAATGGAGATAGATGTCAATTCTGCCACAATCACTGAGGATGATTGGAGGACCCCTATTATAAACTACTTGCAGTATCCGATTCTGCCCTCTGAGAAGAGAGTCGGGATCATTGCTTCAAACTACCTCATGTGGAATGAGGAGCTGGTCCAGAAAAAGCAAGGATGAGGTATTGTTAAGATGCGTGGGAAAGAAGGAGTACATGAAGGTCATAGGAGAAACTCATGAAGGGATATGTGGAGCTCACCAAGGCGGAAGGAAAATGTGTTGGCTGGTCAGAAGGTATGGCTATTTCTGGCCGACCATGATGAAAGACTGCATCGATTATTCCAAGGGATGTGAGGCTTGTCAAAGACATGGACCAATCCAGCAGGTTCCTTCGGTTCCTATGAATCCAGGAGTCAAGCCATGGCCATTCAGATGATGGGCAATGGACCTCATTGGAAAGATATATCCGGCCGCGGCCGCAGCATTGTTTCATCATTGTGGCCACGGATTATTTTACCAAATGGGTGGAGGCCAAGCCTGTTAAATCTACCACATCTCAAGAAATCATCACTTTCATAGAAGAGCAGATCATCCAGAGATTTGGCATTCCAGAATCAATCACCACCGACAGGGGATCTTCTTTCATATCTAGAGATATGCTAGATATGGCAGAAACATTCAAATTTAAACTACTCCAGTCTACTTCTTACTATGCTCAAGCCAATGGACAGGCAGAATCAAGCAACAAAATAATAATCAATATCATCAGGAAAATGCTTGAGAAAAATCCAAAGCAATGGCATGACAAGCTTTCAGAAACCTTATGGGCATACAGAACTTCAAAAAGGGAGGCAACTGGTATGACTCCATATGCTTTGACTTATGGCCATGATGCAATTCTGCCTATGGAAATAGCAGTCCAATCCCTCAGGATTGCCCATCAACACGAATTGGTTGGAGAAGACTACAACCAGGCCATGTTATTAGAACTGGAAGGACTGGATGAAAGCAGAATTGATACCCTCAACAAACTCTTAGCAGGAAAGCAGACTGTGTCAAGAGCATACAACAAGAGAGTCAAAAATAAGAGTTTTGAAGAAGGGGAAATAGTCTGGAGAGCAGTTCTGCCCCTCGGAACACATATAGCTGGTTATGGAAAGTGGTCACCAACTTGGGAAGGACCTTTCATAATTAGCCAAGTCTTGGAATTAGGGGCATACAGACTACAGGATCAGAATGGAGAGGTCCATGCAGCGCCAATTAATTGCAAATGGTTAAAGAAATTCTATCCAATCATGTGGGATTCACAGGCTGTAAAGACGGATCCTGGGATAGAAAGGGAACTGTTTGAACCGTCGTTTGATTTTATTTCATGTTTTAATTTTTGTTTGTTAGTGTAACTTTCCAAGTTTTCAGTTCATCAGAAAAAATCAGAATTCCACAAAAATAAATAAACTTTTATTAAAGTCACCTTAGTGACCATTTGGTTCATTACAAATCCCGAAAATCCTAAAAACCTAGTTTTTTGAGAGTCTCCTCAGGCTGGTTTTCTTAATAGAAAGCTCCTTTTGAAGCAGCACCCCTTGATGGATCGAAGCTTCTGCAATTTCCAAAGCCGGCCTGGAAGCTGAAACCATGCTTTGCACAAGGAAGGTAGCCTTAGTCTTAGAACTCAGTCCAGCACTCAGCTTGCGCTCCACCTCCCTTTGAGCTGCCAGTTGTTTTGAAGCTCCTCGATCTGCTCTCTCCAGCCTATCTCCAGGTAGCCTTGGCCCTTTTGTACCCCACAACCATCTGATCCAGTTCTGCCTTTTGTTTTGTATAATCAGCCAAGTTGGCATCATGAGTAGCCTTGCAGAGTTCAGAGGTCTTGAAGGAAGGTTTGAGATCCTCATAGCGACCATGGAGGTTGAACTGAGTGGAATGTTCAGCCTGGCTACTCATCAGAGGCTGGAACTGCAGTGGAATGTTCAGCCTCCGAATCTTCAAAGGCGGCCAGTTTCGAGCTAGTCATTCTCTGTCGGGGCCATAGCACGTTGTTTTTGAGCCAAGGCGATGCTCTCTGCTATCACTTCGCAGGAATTTCCTCCTAGCAAGAGCAAACATAAGTCAGGAATTGAAAAGTAAAAATAAAAAGAAACATGATCACACGATCAAAAGGAGGGCCTCACTTCTTCTTCAATTTCTTTTCCCTTTGAGCAGGTTTCTGTCACATCTCCTGCCTGGCCTTTCTCCTGCTCAACGCTCTGAAAGCCTCTTCCAGCTCATCATCATCAGACTCAGAGCGGCCTCGGCTGGAATAGCGGCAGCCCCACTAGCGCCGGCTCCACTCCTCTTCCTAAGTCTTTTAGACCTAATGAGAGGGGGAGCAGGAGGACTTTCAGCTGCACAGGCACGAACAAGTATTAGAAGAACAGGCAAGGCAGAACAGGTCAGAGGAAATGAAATCTAAAATCCAGGAACCATACCAGAAGTTTCAGGTTGGACAACGCTCCCCTCGCTGGGGCACTTCCCTTTCTTTTTCGGCCAGCAGGTAGGGCCAGTCTCAGGCAGCTGTTTGTTCTGTCAAATTCTCATCCTCGTCATCACCAGAGTGGGGGCTCCAGATCACCGCGGCAATGACAGAACTAACTGCATAAGGGAAATATAAAGTCAGAACTGAATCCAGGCAACAGAAAATGGAAGCAAAAGGGTAAATCAAAGCTTACCAAACATTGCTCCAGCCTGAACCGTTTGTTCACTGATGATGTTCTTCATTGAAGGATCTGATACAAGCAGAATTGATGCATCAGACAAACATAGACAATAGAACAAGAAAATACAGACAGAATGAAGAAGTTACCTTCTATAATTTGATCATTGGTGTCTTGGATGGTATTGACTTGTGAATTTTCTGGCCTCTGCATCTCCAAACACATTGCCATAGGTCCAGCCATCAAAAAGCACTTTGACTGGCAGTGCCGAAGCAGGCATCCCTCGGAATCTGGCCTTCCACCAAGCATCGAAGTCGGCAGAGCTGGATGAGTTAAGCTCCCATGATGGATAGGGTTCATCCAGGCTGTTATTTATTTTATTTTTCCTCAGGCGAGCATCCTTGTGCACCTCCAGGACTATCTGAATCTCTCCAGGAAGAAGCCCGATTACAACTTCTGTAGTATTTGAATGGAATGACCTGGACAGCCAAGTTGCCTTGCGCAGAAGTTGGGATGGTAGATTTCCGCCCCCAAATGGTAACTTGGAGGCTTCCCACCTCCATAGGGCAGATCCCTCAGGAGAGATACGCTCAGAAAGATCTTCCTGAATTCTGTTCTGGCAGCTTCATCTTCTGGCTCCCTTTCAAAAAGCCGATGCCCAGGCTGGAACCAAGGATAGGTTCTTCTGATCACTACCTGCCACGAGCTGCGGAACGCTAGAACAGTGCCTGAACCACATCAGGTACTCCTCGAGAGAGCGCTTGGGCACTTCTGCCGACATAAGAGGAAGAGCCAGGACCTGATTTTCAGGCAGAACAAGGTCAGGGAACGGAATTCCGGAAAATACACCTCCAGCCAGACTTGAATCATCAGAATGAACCAGGAGCAGATAAATTCAGAGGAGGACTCTCCATGGTGACAGTGTGTAGATTCTTGAATAGATGAGCCAGAACTGACGGTCCAAGCCCAACGTCTGTGTGATTGTGCAAGGCTTCCGCCAAGTGCCTATACTCAAGCAGAATGGCAGAAGAGCGGTTTGGGAAGACAAACCTATTCAGCCAGGTCCAGAAGAAACGGCATGTGTTGCTGATCCTTATCCTCCTCCACACTGAATTTCTTCAAATAATTGGAAAAGGGACAGCTCTGGTTGATGGAAGGAGGAGAGATGGTGAAGGGCTTGGTCAGTTTCTCCTGATTCCTCTTCGGTGATAATCACCAGCAGCATCAGCAGGTCTTCCATGGGGTCTGAACCCAAAAATCTGAGCCATGTCCAGCAGGGTTGGCGCCATTGGACCCACCCGGAAATCGAATGTGTTGCTGGCAGAATTCCAGAAACAAAAGGGCAGGCAAGCAGATTCTCATCCGGTTAATGGACTGCTGGACAGGAGAATTGCATCATAAATTCATGCCCTCTTCCAATGAGCTCGGAATTCTGGGAGAAGTTTGTCAATCCAGCCTGACCACTTTACGGGACAGTTCCTCACCTCGCTGGACGGGAAGGAACGGCTCAAATTCTTCCTGACCCAGGAATAGGAAGAGGGCAGAGGTCCTTTGATAACACAGAGGTGCTTCAACATCCTTCTGGATTAGTTCTGCTATTTCAGCCGAAGAGAACCAAACCAACGAGGCCCAGAATCAGAGTACTCTCAAATAAATGAAGGACGCTTTCATCCAAATTCTTCTGAACAAAGGGATGAAGCCTTCGAACCTCCATGGCATGAGCATCGACTCCAGCCCCAAGGAATATAATCAGGAGGAACTGAAGAGGAAGAGGAACCACGAGCACGAACTTTTGGAGAAGACATTTTTTGGGATGGATTGATCAAAGAATTCTGAAAACTTGGAAAGAAGCAAAGGCTGATAGGGCAAGGGTTTCGAGATGAGCAGGAACTGAGAGTTTCAAATTTCTTTTAAAGACTCGAAATCGTGGGAAGACAAGACGCCTGAAAGCTGGCAGTGACCAGCCCGTAACTAGCTAGTAACTGAACAGTTTCCCACGAAGCCTAGTTCGTGGTGGACAGACGTGGCGGGCAGGGGACGTTTTTTGGCGCGCACAATTTAATGGCAAAATCATTAAGTCTAAAAACGTTCAAAAACAATCCAGACTTAATGGGGGCATTGTTTGGGCCTAAAATTGGCGCACCCAGGCCGAAAAATAAAAGCCCATGATCATGGGCCATTCGTTTTAAAGTCAGCTCATCAGCACATCCAGCCCATTAAGTGATGCAAGCAGGCCAATGTCACGTGGCCCAAAGAACGTTGAAAAAGCTGGGCCGCAAAAAGACCAAAACGGTTCGGAGCCAAAAAGAGATGGGCTTGACAATTTCGATTAAAAAGGACCGTGCCCATGAACAGGGAATAAAACAGGGCGCTTCTGAAACATTTTCTGCGGCCAGAGGATAGTTTATCTAAGGATATTCTGATATTTTTGATAAACACTATTTTAAGAGTTAAGCAGACTCTGTTTCTGTGAAGGGAAGAGAAGCGGGAAAACGGGGAGTTGTTCAAAACTGAGAACTCACCATCTCAAAACTGGAGACTCTTACAAAAACTGGGAACTCGCGAAAGATGGGAGACAAGCATGGCAACCCATCAAAACACAGGGAATATTCACGCCGCCCATTATTAAAAGATAGAAAAGCCTCACAGGAAAACATCTCCTATAAATACCAGAGAGGCGCAACAACAAAAACAACCAACCAACCCAACCAAAAACTCAGTCAAAAGACAAACACTCAAAATGATCACTTGATCACAAACAGATTTCCAGAGAGACTCAAAGTCTGAAGCATTCCAATCTCAAAAGCTTTCCGCAGCTTGCAGAATCATCTTGTTCACAAGACAGGCAACAGCGAGACTTCTCTCGTTACAAGCAGAGTTTGAGTTTTCTCAAATACGAAAACCTCAACAAATTTATGAAAAGCTCTGGCTCGAAGCAGGCACAGGTGTCCCAGGACAGATTCTAGCTCAAGTCCAGCCACTTCTGCCCTCTCCAGACTGGATAAATCCCAGTTCTGCCCATCCAAAAGCCTCCCAGGGCTTGAAATATATTAAAGCTCTGCCAAACTCAAGCTTTGGTATCGATTTGCAGCCAAAACTTTTCAGTAAAAGCTGTTTAAAGTCCAGTCCAGGCACAGGCACGTCCAGTCAAGCAGGCACATCCAGTCCAACCGCGAACAAAGACAACTATCCAGGCAGAAATGGAAGCCCAGCCCCCCTTTTTCATCTTTATATAGTCAGTTTTCCCTTTTTGAGTCTTGTAAAAAGGAGTTCTGCCTGTAAAAAGGAGTTCTGCCTGAAACAAGTGAGTTCTGCCTGTAATAAGGGAGTTCTGCCCTGAAATCAATCCATTCTGTCGTCATCCATTCTGGCCAGAACTACCGATTTTTATATTGAGATAAATTATGAAGTCCTTACCAGTCTAAGGCATAGAAAAGAACTTACTTGGGAGATATTCCTCACCCAAATTCACAATCGTTTGTTCAAAGTCAATAGCTTGGGGCGCAAGTTATTCTCTTTTCAAGTCTGTTAGAATTGAAAAATTGCTAACAGTGGCACGCTCGATACACAAAGAAAGTTAGTTCACTGACCAAACAATGGTTTTTGGATTAATGGGGAACTTTACCCTTCCATCTCAGGAAACAAATCAAAACGGGTGAACACATCCATAAAGTCAATGCCGTCGATGCGCCTCAACCGTTTTTTGCTCTAATTCATCTTCGTTCCGTTTCTTAATTAGCTCCATTATATTCTTTACTAGAATTCCATTCGTGATAAGTTAACACGAGTGGCACCTATTAAACGCCAAATGCATCTCCTTTTTCCTAAGCTTTTGGAGTCATACTATAAGATCCATAAACGAAACAGCTAGCATAAAATCATGAGTGAGATCATAATCGATCTCATTCATTCCAAGAATAACTTCAAAAAATCAAACTTCCATCTTTTGAAGTTTGATCCAATGAGTGTTTCAATTTGTGAGAAATTGATCGAGTAAGGATTCGATGATGTAAGGATTTGCAAAATAAAGTATAAGTACTTCCTAAGAAACCAATTCTCAATTTGTTAAGAGAAAACAGTTTTTCAGCTTAACTTTAACTCACAAAACTAACAAATAATAGATATAAGCTTCCTTAATTAAGTATCACACCTTTGTGGCAAGAGATTACTTATAGCTTACAACAAATTATGTGTTATCTTGTGCCATCATAAACAGATTACATGATAGACTCTATTTGTTGAAGAAACTTATCAAGTAATTTAGGTATAATGCAATTTTGGTTATTTTTTTAGGGTTTGAGTATTTATGTTTGGTTTTGTTAGGGAAAATTTGTTGATTCTCATAACAAACGCAAGTTCCTATCTAGCACAAAATAACCAAACAAAACACAATCTGAGAGAAAACCCTAAAATTGCAGTGAACAGTGCTTCTGTTGTGAACATTGTTTTAAGGGTTTTCATTGACCAGTTTTAACCCAAAATACCTTTCCGAATGGTGTAACTAATATTCATAGTATTTAGAAACATTCATAGGAAGGCCATTTTTAAGGTTTTAAGGTCATCTAGCTGGTCAAAAATAGATTTAAAGTTTTGAAGATATGAAAAATCAATTGAAACATGCTTTAGAAACATATTTAAACTGTCATCAAAATTTTAAACATAACCAAAATAGTCATGGCATCAACGGATAAAGAAATCGCAATAGGCATGCTTGAAAAACGATCATAGTGTGTGTGAGTAACCATGTACTCTGATACCAACTGTTAGATTTTCTACATAAGTGTTCATGATCTTTCACACAAATTGAAATACATAGAAGACATACATAGCACTATCTTCCTTAAGTACACAATCTTAGAACTCATTCAATCACAATAACAGAAATACGAGCGAAAGACACGAATGGCTAAAGATTTATGCTCTTTCTCAGAAATTGTTTCAGCTCTCTCTTTATGATGAGATTAGGTTTAGAGAACGTGTCTGACAAGAGCAGAGTCTTAAGCTTATATAGGGCTAGGTCAAGTCGTCTTTACTCATCACCAGGGGCCGACTTGACTAACACTCCAAGACCATCAAGCAACGATTCACGCAAAAGGAAGTAAATAGGACCCCTTTAATTGGCTTGAAAACTTTCCTTAATTCACAAGGTTTTGAGCCTCAAGGTATACCCTAATTCAAACTCTTATCAAACCTAATATAACTTAGTATCTTGTGTACCGATCTAAATAGGAATATAACAATGTTAGCTTACACATTCAAGTGTATACATCTTCCAATAAAATATCACTTGTGGAGCGTTTCAAATAATCTTCATAAGGAGGGCTAGTGTGGACATCAACTAAGAGCTGAGTAGCTCATTGTGTTTGCAACTGAAAGAACAATGTCAAGTAGTGCACGGAAAAAAAAAAAACTCGAAGTTTAAACAGTTATAAGATACAAACATTCTCAAAATTGAAAGTGAAAGAAAAAAGAAAGGATCACAGCTCAATCATTTGGATTTTTCAATGCTTGAGTTCTATTATTGGCCTGACCCTTCATGTTGAATTTGTGCAACTTAAGGAGATCAAATCCCAAGTCCTAAGATCTTATGATTATCTTCAAGCTTGAAGGTCTCGAGGTAGACTATCTTGCAACAATTTGTCCCATTTTAACGAAACGAAAGAACAACTTGGTTGGTCAAAAAAAGGATTACAGCAATCCCAGAATTATAGAAAACCCTTGATCTTCTTTCTTTTTCTTCAATACCTAATCAAACAACTGATGCAATTAAAAAAGGTATTTCTTTTTTCTCGTCATGCTATTCACCTTTCTCTATTTCCTTTATCTGTTCATAACATGATAGAAAAACTATACAATATACAATTTTAGATTGTCCAAAGTACTAGTCTGCTTTAATTTTGATAATGCAATTCCATTTATCTGTCGAACCCTCTCCCGAAAGCTTTAACAGTCTTCCTATCTCCTCAAAGGACTGAGGGCTCTCTCCATTGAGTCCAAAGTGTAATCTCAATACATTTGCTTCTCTATCACTCAGCATCTGCAGAAGCTTCTCGACCTCTTGCTTCATTAGCTTCCTTGTAAGCATCTTTTCTGGCATCATCTCCTCTGGCCCTTGTATGATCTCCTGCAACATAATGTGAACTAGTAAATTAAGACTGATTAATGGATCGTAACAGACACATTTTGCCTAATCTTCATATTTTCATAAAGTTCTCCTCACGAAGGAAGATTAAATAAACGGGGTACAAAGAAATCAAAATTTTCTACTTTATACAGAGCAATTTCCTGTGACCATATCCATCAGGCTCATCAGTGGTATAAAGTCTCGATTCTCAACTAAAGCTCGTTTATGACTTTTCCTTATGCTCAATGGCACAGTTAAAACTTAAAATATTCCTTTAAAACTTGTAAAACCTTTAGTCTAATGAAGTTTTTCTTATTCTTTTCCAGCTTTGGGGCTAAGCTTATGCATTTAGTTCCCTGACTTGTCAAGCAATCTTTAATTCAGTGATACAAATGCTGAACCATGTACTTATGCAGCTAATCAAGTTATAGCCCTTTCTAGGAGCAAAATCAAAGTGGAGATTTGTAATTTTTCGAGTCCAATATAGAAACATGAAACTCAAGAGCATTAGCGAAATTTTATAAGTCATAAATGAGGACCATAGAACCCCTACTTACAGTTTACATCTGAGATTAAAAATTAGAAAAATATATGAATTAACAAAATCATCTCTCTCATTTGAGCTGCTAATAGAAGATGTGAAAGAAATCATGAAAACAAGATTCAAGACACAAACCTGCAGTGTCATGGAACCTCGAATAGTTGCCACTCTATCCAATGAAATTGGGGGTCTGCTCCTCTCACAAACAAGCTTTACGGTTGAAGCTTTCACTTTGATCACCTCAGCGATTTCATCATGGCTAGGCAGCCGCTGAAATCTTTGGTTCAAGGAATTTTGAGCTTTTGTGATTTTTGCCATCATGCCGCACACGTGTCCCTACACAAATAAACTAACCATACTTCTGTAGTCTTTCGTTCAATGTATTTTTACCAGTTACCTCCCAAGAGCTGTATAAGAGATAACTTAAATATGTGAAAGGAAAGGACCATCTATATGGAAAAGACCATCTCAACCTGAGCCAATCAACTTCTCCACTAACCCTGGCATCTGAATTCAATTAAATTCATCTTTGACAAATATCTAGAACAATTTTGAAAGCACCAGATGATGTATACGGTAGACAAGACAAAAGGAAAGGCACAAATTCTACTTAGGACTGAAAAATTATATAAACTCAGTGATTAGGCTAAGATAAAGAAGTACAATAACAAAATAAACAACTGTTTAGGAACAAGAGTTAATTAAGTCAGCTTCTTACTGGTAATCTGATTGTTCTGGACTTGTTTTCTATGGCTCTGATAATAGCTTGCCTAATCCACCAGTACACATATGTTGATAACTTCCATTCTCGCTCATGATCAAACTTCTCTGCCCCTCGAAGAAGACCAATGCTCCCTTCCTACTAAAATAGATACTTAGTTTCTTACAACAACTTGGGAAAAATAGGAGTGGACGGTGTAGGAACCTGAATGAGGTCTTGAAAGCTTAATCCTTTCCCTTGATAACTGCTGGCAACAGAGACAACAAGTCCCCGGTAGCTCCTGATGATCTTTTCTTGTGACTCTCTTCTCTTACAAAGCACCTTATCTATACTTCTCATCTTCATTCCCATTGCCTTGGCCAACTGTTTTGAGGTTGGCTCATGCTCTTGAGCTTCTACAACTCTGAACCTTTCTGATTCTAGTCTTGCTCCCTCCTGTGTCATTAAAAGGTTAATTATCAGAAAGAAAAAAAAACTATTCTTAATTTGAGGAGTAAAGACCCTTCACATGGAGGGCTGAAGTTACTTTTTCGGCATTAGAAAACCCTGCGAAAAGTAATTTGAGAACTGTCCTAAAACAACATACACTTCTATTTAAAAGTAAAAGGAAAAGCATGTGAACCATAGCATGCATAAAGATTAGTAGAAACTAAACAATAGAAAAGGTTTTTTTAGAGGAACAGATAAGATTTCTGCAACAGCACCAATTTAGCCCTCTTGGTTGCGTCACGTACAATGAGCAATAAGATTTGAAGAAAATTCAAACTAGAGAACAATGAAAGTTGCTAATTGTAGTGATCAATGACCATATACCTTTAAACATTGAAAGGTACATTGTATGAAACACTATAGTTAATGCCATCTAAGCAGAGCAATCTGGAATACACTACAAATATTGCAAACTCGGTTAAAAAAGAAAAATCTAAATAGAAATAGAAGAATACCCATCAGCCATACAAAACCAAATTCAAATGTGTAAATCTGATAAGTGGGTTCAACAAGTAATAGTAAAAAGTAAGAATAGAATTATTACAAAATAAGAATACCTTGAGACTCAGACAGCATTCTGCTTCTTCTCTTGGGCTCAGATGCTCATATCTCACAAACCCAAATGACACCATTCCATCTTCAACATCCCTCTTCATCTCCTCATCCAAAGCCTCCAACCCTTTTCTCCTCTTCCTCCTCCTCTTCCTCCTCGCCACCAGTCCACCACTCTCATTCCCACTCTCCCTGCAACTCCAAACCTCACCAATTTCATCCGTCACCGCCACAGCGTCTATGGCCGCCTCCACGGCAGCCCGGGCCAGCACCAGTGCCTCGGCCGCTGCTGCAATGGCCACTGCGTCATTGGAGACTAAATTGCCACCAAATTTGGAGGAAGAAGAGGGAAACGGCAAGTGGAGTTGGAGAGGGTGGTGGGTTTTGAGTGGTGTGAATGGGATGGTTGGGAGTGAAAGTGTTGGGAGAGTTGGTGGTTGGTTTGGTGATGAACAAATGCTGGTGGTGATGGCCATACAGAGTAGAGTGAACTGTGAGTCAGTGAGGTAAAGGGCTTATCATTTTTAGCTGTGGCAGGAAGTTGGAGATTTTTTTTCTCTGTCTTTATTTCTTGAGAGATATTTGCGCTTTTGCCATGTGGGAGCGAGACAAGGCTCCTGGAGGGGATTTGGTTTCTGTGGGCGTCATTGAATCTTATCATTGAGTCAGTGTTTTTTTTTTCCTTCTTTTTTCCAATACCTTGATTGTTGGGAAATATACAGATATAATCACTTTTTACAAATTGTATTAAAAAATGATCACATTACAAAATCTATTCAGATATAATCACTTTGGGATGTGAAATGACCTAAGTGCCCTCCATATAAATACATATCTATTGGGGAGTTATTGGGCATTGGTTGGCGACCTAACACTCCTGACTTCTCTCTCTGTCTCAGCTGTCTTCACGGTTCTCTCTTCTCTCTCCGCTCTCTTCATACACCACGATCTTCCTTCTCCCTCTGTCGCGAAAACCTAAGCATCACTCTCTTGTTCTCTCTCTGCAGTCAAAGTTAGGGTTTGTTGTGGAAGAGTTAAGCTTTAAGCTTTTGGCTTTTGAAAGAGGGAGAAGCTGTTCAGAAATGGAGGCCAGCAGCAGCAATAGTAGTAGCAAGAGTGGCTTGGTGGTGGACAATGAGAGAAGGCCAAGTGGGGAATCCGAATGAGAATCCGTTTACTTGAAAGTGGGTCAAGATTTCAGGCTTTGGCATAGGCTGCGGTGTTGGTATCGGTGTTGGTCGCCCATAAATCTGGTACTGCTCTGTCTATGAACTATCTCTTTTTCTTCCACAACTTTCTCTCCCTAAAGTCTAATTTTATGTGGAAGATGGACTTGGGGAAGCTCTTCAAACCCAAAAATGCTGAAACCCATCAGACACAAGTTGCTAAGAAACCATGTATTACTTTTCATTTTCTCTGTCATTGCCTTTGTTGTTTGTTTTTAGAACTTGGGTCTGTTTGGTTGCTGAGAAAATGTAGGAAATGGGATAAAGCTGCCATTTTGAATTTTTGGTATATCGTTTTAGTAGGAACCTTTTTAATCTAAGAATTTACAGCAACTGCACGGATGGTTGGTTGGTTCGAATTTTGAATTTGATTTGTTGCTAATATGCGTGTAATGTTTGTGAAGTTAGAATCTGGTTGTTCTGAATCTGAAGTTTGTGCATTGTTATCTTAATCAATGTGTATTCATGAGTAGTGTCCATTCTCAAGCTATGCGGGCTTGTTTGAATAAATTATGAGGATTGTCTGTTAGCTGATACCTTTAGATATCAGTTATTTTCAAGCATATGCTTTCAGCACATATGTTTTTAAAGAGTTAAATCTAGAGAAAGGAATAGGGTGGCAAGAGACAATTCTATTTTGCAAAAATATCTTGATCCATGCAATTCAGTATTTGAATGATTGATAAGTGATGAGCGTTTAAGTTGTGCAACTTTGTTTCTTTTCAAGTGGAGATGCTGTCGACAACAATACTATCAAATTTCTCTTCTAAGGTTGTTATGGTTGTAGCAGATATTAGTTAACCCACATATTGATTTAAATTATGTACACCAGGTGCAATACCGGTACTAAATCAAGTCATGGGTGCCACACGAGGTGCTACTGATGCATTATCTGGCGTTAGCAGACATGTAAATAACTCTGTAAGTCAAATATCTTCTTCTTTTCATTTTTCAGTTTTGTGAGTACCATTGTCGTTGTCATGAAAAGAGGAAGATAAAATGATTACTAACACTCAAAGACTTCCTCAAGCTCTTATTCCCATTTATCATTCTTCAGTTGAGGAAGCTGGGAGCAAAGAACATTGAAGCAGGCATTGGATGTGGAGTTGGTATTGGCCATGGTTTTGGAGTTGGTATTTCATGTTATGTGTTTCCGGGGAATCCAATAGTACGTATTGTTTCATATATTTGCATTTTCTGATGCACTATTATGGAGACTAATGTTTACTAGTTCCTGGTGAAATGCGTTGTGACAGCTGGTGCTTGGTTTTTCATGCATTGTGACAGCTGGTGCTTGGTTTTTCATTTTCTGTATGATATGTCTTGCCTAATTTATAATCAGAATATTTGGTGATGCAAACAGATTTATCACTATATATTGATGAGTCTCGTGGAAAAAACGTTATTCTCTTAATGGATTCACACCTGGAGGGAAAATTTTCCACTGAACAAGTGACTGGTTTTTGATCTTGCCTCACGATGTTTGCAATATGAACCCAGGGAGTGGCCAAATACCAAAGACCTTGTTGCAACAGTTGCCCCACTGCAAAATAAATCTGATGTAAGTCTTCCATGCCTTTTCTCCTCATGGATGCAATTACATGTTGTTTTCATTCTGTTCGTTTCTTAAACATTGCCTTTTTGTAAATATTATCACCACCAACATTCTGAACCAAAAGTAGTGCAACTATGCTCCCTAAATAAATGCAGTTTATTTTCTTTATACTTTTAACGACCTTAATGTTTCCTGTTCTTATCATTCTCTGTCATGCATAATCTCACTCCTTCCCAGTCTGATTTTGTTCCCTCAAAGTAATTTTAACTACCTCTACATTTTCTGAAACATGCTTAGTTAGCAATTTTTTATGATGACGATGCTTTGTAG
This sequence comes from Prunus fruticosa, assembly GCA_018703695.1. Taxonomy (NCBI): domain Eukaryota; kingdom Viridiplantae; phylum Streptophyta; class Magnoliopsida; order Rosales; family Rosaceae; genus Prunus; species Prunus fruticosa. The sequence goes on from CM031918.1 coordinate 5,172,191, forward strand.
GTTCCATCTTATGCGATGCTGGGAATTCCAAAGCACGAGGAAGCACCTCCGACTCCACAACATCCTCTTTCGGCCATGGGCGATGCCTGTTCAAGGATGGACCTCACAGCCATCCATCAAATTTTGTTAATGACACACTACAAAGATGATGAAGGAACCAATGAGGTAATTGGATTGTGCACACGTAGGTTCAGATCGTTCTCTGATGCCTTTCTGAAACTGTTTGTCTTTGTGTTAGTTGTCTTTCCAAGAATGGAATCAGCAAATGAAGGATATGTTGGAGGCGCGAAAGCGTGGGGACTTAGCATTTCGTGACAAATATTTTAGATCAGCAATGGACTGTCACTCTCAGGTATGCATTCTGTAATAGGAGGTAGAGTATGCATTCATGTCCCCCATTTAACAAGTTTACACTTGATTAGTATTTTGATGCCACAAGGGTCAGGCACTTCATTTTTTCTCTCGTAGATAATGAGTTTCAAATTTGTTAGTATTTCGTAGTACAAAGGACAGGCTGCTTGTGAATTGTATAAGAAAGTAAAAGGTTTTATGCGATGTTGGTAAAAATCGGTATTCATATCAGACTGTACCTGATTAAAAAAGCTGTTTTCGTAAGTAGAAAATAGGATGGTCATCTTAATTTCTTTTAAGGTTCTGAGATAGAGTTAGGCCTAATCTATGAAGGACAATTATGTTGGTGATTTATCTGAGTTCTCTGGCGTTCATAATGTACTCAAGTGTCACTGGTTATGCCTACGTATCTCTAACTCTGTTTTTTTCCCTCAGGCTTGATTAGCTCTTGGAGAGTTGCGAAAGGAAAATAATTTCCTAAGAATCCTTTGGCCAGTAACTAATCCACCTTCAAGTCAAGAACATCTTTTACATCCTCAACTTTTACAGAAGCCTCTCCGCCCATTCCTTGCTCGAAGGTATTTTGATGATGTAGGACTGTAAAACGTGATTCCATTAAGGACGTCGTGTCCTTTTTGTAATATGTTGTAGATTATGAATATTTAGTGGGAATGTGGAGTTTTTGTATTGCCATTGTATTGCTCCCCTATTGTATTTGTATTGTCATCATATTGCCATTTTAGTGTTGTGGTATTGCCTGGTTATTGCACTTATATTTGTTTCTTATCACCTGTTTTTTCAAGTTTATCTTGTGAAGGAACTTGTAAGGATATTTTGTAAAAGAAAACACTTGATCGTGTAATTTTATATTGTAAAGGAAAATGCCAGATCATTATTCATTATCATACAAATAAGGTACAACAAGCACCGTATATCTCTTCAATATGATTGATTTGTGTTCAGTTATTGGTGTAAGAATAAGAATGTGATTCCATTATTTCTTTTTTATTGAGTATTTATTATTGGTACAAGTTCACAGTTCTCTATCGGTTTCATTGAGAGTGCACTAGTAAGGGTGTTGAAGAATTTAATTGTTTGCATTCGTGGTCGTGTTTCTATGAAGTACATTTCTCTGATCAAAAACCAAGAAATTACTGTAAGTAATGCTACTATATTTCATCACTTCAAAAATGGTCGGGTTATGTCGATGACACAGAGAACAGAGATGGGTGAATGGTGAACATTTTTTTAATACAAAGTTGATATATGGGCATTACACTAACGTGTTGTAAAGCTTGGTTCATTTTCATATAATCCAAACTCTAACATAAAAGTCTAGTTGGTTGTGCCCTCGATAGAATATACACATCATAGTTGATAGTAATTGATCTCTTGGAACTTTATGTACTTTCCATTTTTATTTTGTAGGTTTTCTTTTGGTTTTGAAAGCCCGTGAAGAAGCTATGAATTCCTTGAGCGGCAATGGTTCTGAAAACCGAGGAATGGTTGCAACAGGAGATGCTGCAAATTCAACTGCTTTGGAGATGTTTTTTACAGTATAGTTTGTTAATAAACATGCTCTGGTTTCATTGTACTTTATCAGTTTCAAACCATGTATTGCCCAATGTATTATTGCCCATGTATATAGCCCAATGTATTGACCATGTATTGCCCATGTATATTGCCCATGTATTGCCCGTGTATTGTCAATATATTGCCCGTGTATTGCCAATATATTGCCCGTGTATTGCCGGTATATTGCCCGTGTATTGCCCGTATATTGCCCGTATATTGCCAATATATTGCCCGTGTATTGCCAATATATTGCCCGTGTATTACCCATATATTGCCATGTATTGCCAATGTATTGCCCACGTATTGCTTCTCTAACACCATTTTTTTTTCAAGTCTATATTCAAAATAAAATTAAAGTCTTGGGAAGTTGGGAATAAGGAGTTGAATTGACTACTGTCGAGCCTGCAATACAACCACAATATAGGGGTAATACGTAGGCAATAAGAGGGTAATACGTAGGTAATAAGAGGGCACAAAAACTATATAATTTCTTTCAAAAGACTTGAAAAACAAAGTGATACGAGGGCAATACATCAGCAATATAGACACAATATATTGATTGGCTTCCTTTTCTCTCTTGTTTTCAATATCTGCAAATTCTCTTAAAACGGCAGTAAACAAGCAATACGAGGGCTATATAGAAATAATATACATGCAATACCAGGGCAATATACAAGCAATACAGAATGTATATAACGTGATCTCTTTAAAAAAGAACAAGACGCTCTGGAATCGCATTCTTACACCCCTACACCAAAAAATAAAGATTTTATAGTAATTTTTCCTCAACAATGGGGAACTAAATAATTGTGCTCAATTTCATTCAACGAGGACTAAATAATTACATGGTCTGTCTGATACAAAATATAAGGCCAGAATTAGCTCCTTGAACACAACACCCAATCAACTCAACAAGGTTTGGTACTTTTCAGGTTTTTCTGTCATCATCCGCTGTAAAATACCAAATTAAATATGTTAGCAGGGTAAATTTCACCTCATACTCAGTACATTGTAATTTGTTGGGAGGAGGGAGAAACAGCATTCTTGCCTTCAGAAGAAAAGCTGAAGAGTAATACGCCACCCTCGAGTCTGTATCATCCAAGAGTACCCTGAATTTATGTTTTAAAAGTAATTACATATCAAATCACACACACACAAAAAGGAAAAAATAACAAGATCATGCAATGGTAGCATTAGCATAGAATTTCAGAATCACCTAAAAAATTGTTCCCCACCAACGTCCTGGAAAGCAGCAGGATCTGCAGTACATTTACCAATTAGAAGTAACAGAAGGGTAGCTCGTATGTCAGATGTGGCACCAGGAAGGTTCCCTCTTCCGTCGCTTCCAACAGCTATACCCAACGCAATGTTGTCCGTTGCTGGACCAGCAAGTTGAATCAATGGCCAATAGAACAAAGCAGCTGGAACATGTGTAACCAATTGCATGGGAACTATGGCATGTCCTCGAAGAAGCAGTGCTGCCATTGATTCTGTCTCATGATCAAGACGATTGTTATTAGTGTGGACAGGTCTGCCACTGGCTTCTTCCATACGGACATCCTGGTCAGAATTTTCTTTCTCATCAACTTTTTTATTTCCCTCCATGGAACTAAGAACCCTACCAAGCTGTGAATCATCTCCGAACTTTGTTGCATTTGCTAGAGGAACTCTCAAGCACAATTGAGAGAATAGGATGTCACACATCTGTTTAAAAAAACCAGCAAAAATAGGAGATAAGGGAGACAGACTACTCTATGCTAATCAAAAGTTGCACAAGGGAATTTCATTACATCATGAAACATACACGATGCCTTAGGGGAAAATAAAAATGGACTCTGCATCAGCCCAAAGCAAATTCTCCAATATTGTTGCGGAAAACAGATTTGCTCTAGATGAACTAAATTTGATTTTTCATCTCTTTTCTCTTACATTAAAGCATATCAGTCAGAATTCCAAGCCAGTAAATCTTTTTTATAAGAATATACTTTGTCATGATGCCAAGCCTTATCAACATTATACTAATAAGGTCTAGCATTAAGGGCAAGAAACATTCAACATATAACATTTACGATTATGCACAAACAAACATTTTACATTCTCATTTGACCCAGCAGCAAGATAATTAGAGAAGTACTTCACAGTCCCCACAATGCCATCTGTTAAAATATTCGAGAAGTGGTACACCTTATGTGTTCCCAAACATTCAAATTCAAAGGTAGCATTCATAGACAAAAGGTTAAAAACAATTTAATCAAAGCATATGCATTTAGATCGGTTGCCTCTTCCTGCTTTTGCATTATATGCATCTCTAGGACCTGAAGACCATCTGTAACATCTAGTGAAGACATTTTCTAGTTCTTAAATAATTACCTTCAATATATTGATGCGATCTGTTTCGTTTATCTGAAAAACCAAGGACAAGGCACTACTCATGATGTCTATCACTGCATTAGCTTTCTCAAGACGGCTGTCTTTGCGTATATTGCCAATATCACTTCCAAGTGATTGCTGGATTTTATTTTCATTTAACAAAATTTTACACCTCATGACCTCATGAGAAGCCTTTCAAGAACATACAAAAAGCCCCATCAGATTGAGTTGTGCTTTGACTTCAAAAGCCCACACATAAGCCAAATGGGAACATCGGAAGCAACTGCAGAATCATGAACACCAGCATGGGCAATTTTCTGCTGCATGCTTTTGATATTTGACCATATGCTTGTATTCCTTTCCTCACTAATTTCTGCAATAAGCAGGTCACTTAACCAGACATACCCATTCCGATGGTAAGTAGTTCTTTCTGAATGAAGAAGGGAATGTAAAATGGCCCATGAGAGCTTTGCTTTCATGCCAAGACCATTTCTCAGAACAGCCCCTTCAATGCTATCCAGAGACTTGTAAGATTTGGTTATCTGCATCATATGTGAGAACTCCGTGTCCAAATGAGTAAATGAACTTATTGTTGCACCTAGTTTGTCCATCACACTGTCCAACAGCTGTAAAGTAAAAGTAAATTTTAGATAGCAGCAACTTTGATAAATTGTTGTAACTAATTGACTTGTCCAATAAGAAATGAAAATATATAACAAAAAATAACTGTCCAACAATTTATGAAACTGGTGAAATATCTCAGTAAAGCATCGAAGTGCAAATAAAACACAACATGTGATACTCCACAACAGCTCATCAGCCAGCCCACCACTATCCATGCCAACAGTAGGATAGCAAATAGGAATTAAAAAACCCAAAGCAGAGGAGCTGGGTTGTAGTTCAACTTAATCAACTTATTAATTGGTAATCTTACTTTTCAAGTATTCAAGTGAGTAGCTTTGAAGGCTCCAGCTCCTCTCTTTCCAAATAAAATAGAGAGCGCTGGTTAGACTTGAATGGCTAAGTCCATGTACCTACACGGGGCCCATTCTGAATGCAGGAGACTGCACCATAGAAAGTCCAAATCAAACAACCAGTCCACCCACTTGCAGTACCAAGGGAAGGGAGCCTTTTCCAGCTCTGGAAATAATGAGAACAAATACACCTACAGGCTACAGAGATTTTGGATTTGAAAGATCAAGTCCTACTTAAACGCTTTATAATCCTAATTGAATAAGGGGGGTGTGTTCAATTAGGATTATAAAGCGTTTAAAAAATTTTTAAAAATCCGAGTGTATTCAATTTGGATTTAGACAAACTTTTAAAAAGTCTATAATAGTTTGGGTGTATTCAATCTAGACTTGTTTAAACGTTTAAAATGTCCATCTAAATGTGGGTGTATTCAATTAGAACTTGGAAAAAGTCCAAATAAATTTACCTGTATTCAAAAGGAGATAAATTTGCAAGGATTTAATTAAGTGTTGGAGTTTGGAGAATTTGTAAGGCTTAGGTATAAATAATAAAGGCCAGCATAAGTCCAACCTCCACCCCAAAGATTTCAGATGATGTATTTTTTTTTTTTCTCTCTAAAAGATGAACCACCCTCCAAAGGTACGCATCCAAAGATTTTAGACGACGTATTTTGCTAAAAACCACTGACCTTGGGTGGTTACAAGCCTCCTGTATTAGGCAAAGCTCCTCCATTAGTGATTTCTTCAAATCAACTAGTTGGAGTTGCTGGGTGGAAAGCTCCGCTAGAGATATATTTCAATCACCCATAACACTGCCAGATGATAGGGCCTTGCTTTTTGGACAAAGGGTTGCTTCTTTTTTGTTTTTGTTTTTGTTTTGTGGGTATTCAATTTTTGGATGAAGAGTTTGCTGTTCTTATTATTTAAAAGGGAAATTCAACTCGTGGAATTCCTCAAATTACAGTTCTACTGCTGTTGGTAAACTAGTGGTAGGGCAATTCCAAGATCATGATATCTGTTTCCAGCCAAGATGCCTGGTATTGCCTACACGACACAAACCGAATGAAATGAAAACCCCTCTATCTCTCTCTCTCTCTCAACTCAACTTGCAGTAGCAAACAACTATGATTCTGCTTTATAGCCCACACATAAAAATAAAAAATATGAATTTAAAAAAAAAAAAAAAAAAAAAGAGGGATGGTCGACTAATGGCTACGTCAAGATATAATTACGAAGTTAAAGAAAATAAAAGTCTATGCAAATAAATCTGACTCTATAACAAAAGTTCATACAAAAGTATGGAAGTCTATAATTAAAGTCTATACAATTTTATTAAAAATTCGGGTAAAACTTATAGGAGTTATACAATTCCAGGAAATCTGTCACTTAAAACAAATCTTTCCAAATCGTATACAATCCTAATTGAATACAACCCTCTAAACTAATCCTACAGCAAACCAGGTAAGGCGGTGTAAACATGAGGAATCAATATACTGAACAAGATGAATAGCAACAACCCAGTCCAACGATAATGTTAATGACACCTTTGCCCATAGCCAATTTCAAACAAAAAAATAAACTCCAATAAAGTGGTAAAGTGGTAAGGGCATTTTTGGAAGTTATTAAGGGAAAACATGAATGGGAATCGTATCGACTACCCCTACTAGTTGATCTGATACCTAATTTTGAGGGAATGTGATTACGGATTTTGAGGTGGGGCCCATTTATTTTTTCATTCCTAACTGCAAGTAAACGCAGGGGAAGTCAAGAATGGAAATCATTCCATTTCCTCACATACTCATTCCTGATACGTAAACATGCCCTAATGGCTTTCAATTCCAATAAAATTATAAATAAAAAAGGCTTAAGTGTCGAAATGGTCCTTGTGTTTTACCTTATCGGTCAATTTAATCCCCGTGTTATTAATTTGGCCAATTTAGCCCCTATGTTTGTATCTGTTAACAAATTTGATCTTTTCTGTCAAAATTATGTTAAAACCTTAAAAAAGAACATTCAAAATTAATTTAAAAATCTGTAATTAATTATAAAGATTTAAACTCAAATAATAATAATGCTAAAATGATTAAAACCCACACAACCAATGGTCTCGATTCCTGTGGAGGAGAAAAAAGGGTTCTTAGTCGAATTGATGCCTACTCTTTTCTTGCTGCAATTTTTCTTCTCTCTTATGTTTTAGATTTTCTCATACTCTACCATTCATCTCTCTCTCATCTTCGATCCATTGGCCTGAATATCGTCGACTTTTGCTGCAGCGAGGATGATCAATTGGCGGTAGAGCCATCAAGGTTACGGTGACCGGGTATGAAGATTTTCGTGATTTGTCAAAGAGGAAGTCGCGAGAGAGAGAGAGAGAGAGAGAGAGAGAGAGAGAGAGAGAGAGAGAGAGAGTTGTTGTGGTTTAGGTGGGGTTGGAATGGCGGCGAGTGTGGCTATGGGTTTGGGGAAAGAGTGGTGGTGGTGAGGGTGGCTGGGTTTGGGAGGTGGTTGAGGTGTGTGCATGAAATTGGGGAAGGTGAAATTTAAATAAATAAAAAATTCCATTTTCAGATTGATTTTAAAATTTTATAATCAATTACAGTTTTTTTAATTAATTTATATTTTTTATTTTTTATTTTTAAGGGAATGGACCACATTGACTAATATATACAAACACAAGGACCAAATTGGCCAAATTGATAACACATGGACTAAATTGGCCTATGAGATAATACACATGGATCATTTTAACATTTAAGCCAATAAAAAATGAATTAATTACTTTTTTTCTCTTGGGTTCTCCACGAAATTTCAATTTGGTCCAACCTTGTTCTTAACTTTTGTTTATGTCAAATGAACAAATGGAAAAGAAGGAGAAGAGTGAGCTATGGAGTGAGGAACGTGGAAGAGATGGCATGAAGATGAATGATGGGAAGTAGAGGAGAAGAGAGACCGTGACAACATATGGGGTTATTCTTAAAAAAATTGAATTTTTGATTAAACTAGCGCATCTCCAAAATTAATTGCCACATAATCAAAAAATGAAAGCACTTCATTACCAGCTTTTCTTAATTGCTTTTTTTTTTTACGAGAAATGATAGAATACTACGGTAGTACGGTCATGTAGTACATCTTGTACACGTGTTATAATATAAGTGGACAACATGGTTTATTTCCCTCCCTTTTAGGGAATAGTATTTATAAATATCCACTTATATTATAACACGTGTACAAGATGTACCACGTCATCGTATTATCGTAATATTCTATAATCGCTCATTTCTTCACAGCAATTATTCACAATAAGTGAATTTTTTTTCCTTACCAAACAGACTATGCTTTAAAAAATTTCAAGGTTCTTTCTCTTGCTTGCAGTTGAGAGTGTAGGCTATTTCGTAGTCGAAGACCAAAATGCCCATTGGGTGTAGAGACATTCGCATAATCTTCTAAGACATAGCCCGATTTTTGTACTAGTTCCATCCTTTTCCTTGAATACAATGCTATCGCCTTTTGACTCAAAACAAAAAAAATTCAAAATAATCAATTATGCCCCCATGGGATAAAAAGTCAGTTCAAGCTTGGGAGGTGTAGCAAATAGGGCCTCTCTGTATTACCAAACGGGATGGACTTCAAAATTTTTGGAAGAAATCACTTTTAGGCCAAATAATCCAATGCCAAACGAGATAAAAATAGAGTTTTTCTATTTAAACCCTATATTTCTCTTTGTCCACCTTATATTCTAAGTTTACCCAAACTTCTAATTTGAATTTTCACAATTTTTAAGAAAACCCCACTATCTTCCTAAACTATCCTTAAATACATACCCAGGTAGAAAATAAAATAAAATAAAAAACTTATCAACCCCACACCCCTACACCCTTCTATCTGGCCCCTCACCACTCTAAGTTCATCTCAACCACACATCACTTAGAGAGATAAAATATTGTCGTCAAATGTGTAGCAACATTATTTTATTATTATTATTTATTTTGTTAAAAATTTGAGAATGAACTAGGAGGTTTTGATAGAGAAATGTTGATAAATTGATATGGGAGGGGTGCCAGGGTTTGCTAAGGTTCAAAATATTTTCCCAAATTGATATATAAAATAAAGGGTTAAATGTTAAAATGGTCCCTGTGTTTTAGTCAATTGGAAAATTTAATTCATGTGTTTTTAATTTTGCCAATTTAGTCCCTGTATTTTAGTTATTTGGCAAATTTAGTCCCTGTATTTTCAATTTGGCAAATTTAGTCCCTGTGTTTTAGTTAATTTGGCCAATTTAGTCCTTATGTTTTAGTTAATTTGGCCAATTTAGTCCCTGTGTTTTACTTTGTTAACCAATGTTGTCCATTTTGTTGAATTATTGTTAAAAAATTCATTAAAATTTAAAATTTAATATAAAAATGGTTAAGTTTATAATATTAATACAAATAACAAAATAAATAATAAATAATAAAATTTGGAAAACCACACATCCAATGGTATAAAGCCACATGGCTTTAAATAAAATAAAAAAATATCTTTAAACCAAAAAAAAAAAAAAAACTGCACCATGACCGTCCCATCTGTGTCCTCCTTCTACCAGCTGCTTCACCTCCCCCTCACAAACATACTCTTTGACTCTCTCTCTCCCTCCTCTTCATTCACATTTACAATCTAATCCAACCAAACATTGCCCCTCCTTTTGGTTCTACCAAAGCATTGCAGCCTTAGCCAAAGCAAAAGTCAAAGCCTTGGGCTTCGTAGAATTTTTAAAGAGAGAGAGAGAGAGAGAGAGAAGGAAGAGGAGGGAGAGAGAGGCAAAATGTGGGTCAGCAAGGGGTGATAAAAAGCCTATTTATTTTGTTATTTGTATTAATATTATACAATTTTTTATATTAAAATTTAAATTTTAATGAATTTTTTAACAATAATTTAACAAAATGGACAATATTGGTTAATAAAGTAAAACACAAGGACTAAATTGGCCAAATTGACTAAAACACAGGGATTAAATTTGTCAAATTGAAAAACACAGGGACTAAAGTTGCCAATTAACTAAAATATAGGGACTAAATTGGCCAAATTGAAAACACAGGGACTATATTTGCCAATTGACTAAAACACAGGGACCATTTTAACATTTAACCCTAAAATAAAATCAACCGAATTTGTTTTGTATATCCAATTTGTTTTCATATTTTTTATTTATTTATTTGGGGTGAATGTAACTAGAATTTGATCAATAGGGGATGAAGAAGCAGTGGATGAAAGAGGGTTGTGCATGGTTTGAAGTGAAAAAGTAAATTTTTTTTTCTTTCTCAATTGCCCCATTTTCTTCTATTACCAACATTAACATCCAGTATGCAAAGAAAAATTTAGGCAGCGGCCTTGGTGCTTTCCTTTTGAGAGCATAGAAAAACTTGAAGCTACTACTTGTTAAAACCCCTTTGCTGCTCTCTCTCTCTCTCTCTAAAAAACCAATCAACTTTTTGAGTGGCATACACAACAATGCCCAGCTCACTCTAGAAGAGACCAAGCTCAAGAGGTTCCTTTAGTGGTGGGGGTGTATATAGATGTATTAGAGTTAAGTATTAAGTTGGATGACTTTTTTGTCTTTTTACATAATAATAAAACTTAAGAGCTTAATGATTTAAGTATTGGGGTGAACAATGAAAAGTGTGGGGTTTAAATAGAAAAACTCTAAAAATAAGGGGTGTTATTGGAATAAATCAAACATGTGAGGTAAGGTTGGAATAAGAGCAAACCTCACGGATCCGAGTGAAGTTCTCCATTACATAGTAGTCATAGACCCACCTATCCTCTTTTGGCGCCATTTCTTCTCTCACTTTCAAGCCCTAGCTTTTACTCCGATGTCCTAAATCGATTAGAACATAGGGTTTCAGAATTCAGATAGACCTCAAAAGCATCAGAAAGTAGCGCGGCAACATTCGACAATGGCCGAGCCTCGCGCAAAGCGCCCCAAGATTACAAGGTACGGAGATTTGTTCAACATTGAAATTTTTAACGTTTCTTTTGGGTACTCTGTTTGTCAATCTTGTTTAGCATTTGGATTTTTCGTTTTCACTGCATTTGTTCTTTGATTATCTGTTTGGTTACCAAAAAAATTAATGTTTGCTTTTATAATTTTGTCTTCTTCAATAATGATTTATGTTAAATAAACATTTGATTATTTTCCTTGTCTTTTCTTATTATGTTAAGCAATTAAGCTGAGGATTAGGGAAATGCCCCCCACAATGTTAATGCTTAGTACAGTGGTAAAGATTTAAAATTTTGTCATTTGGGACCTATCAGAGACCCTAAGTCTATGCAGAAACAACAAGACATCCATGTGGTCATGTTGAATTGACTTCCTTGTCTTAAAATCAAGAGTATATACTGTATACTCAATTTCCATTTATATTACTATATAAAAGATGAAAGTGAAACTTTATCTCATTTGTTTTCTTGTTTTGATCAGCAACTACATGAATATTTAACAATTATCTTCTCTTTCTTTCAGGGGTGACGATGACTATATGCCGGGAAGCATAACTGAGATTGAGCTCCATAATTTTATGACCTTTGATGACTTAAAATGCAAACCGGGGTCTCGTCTAAACCTTGTAATTGGACCAAATGGATCCGGAAAGAGCTCTCTCGTGTGTGCAATAGCACTGGGTCTGGGTGGTGAGCCTCAGGTTAGTTAATATCTGGTAACAGATGTTATTACATTTCATAAGTTTTTGTAAGCTTATATAAAGATGGGGAATTTGGTAAGTGCAGTTACTTGGGAGGGCGACCAGTGTTGGAGCATATGTGAAGCGTGGGGAGGCATCCGGTTACATTAAAATTACCTTGAGAGGGAATTCTAAAGAAGAGCATATTGTTATTATGCGTAAGATTGATACACATAACAAATCTGAATGGTTATACAATGGTAAGGAGTTTAATACATGGAATAATTCTCAAAATCGATTCTAGTCTTCAACCATTTTGTCTACAATTTTTCTTGAACCAACACATAGTGATGTCTCAAGGCTGAAATCTGAGGTAGTTTTTTTTTTTTCTTTTTTTGAGCAAGAAACCTGAGGTAGTTTCTAGTCATGAAGAAAAATGTTAGCATACTTGTTACTCGTAACCCCTTAAAGTATTGTGAATAAGAATAGCCTACATTTTCCCAGAAAAAAGGAGGATCATTTGCGCCATAGGCTTGTTTCACCCCGCTCCCTCCTTTATAGAATTATGATTTTATAGCTATTGCTATAACTTGGGTTTAGTAGTTTCTGTAATCTATCTTATACATTAATTTCCATTTCAACATTTGTGCTTCCATACTGTGTCTTTCCTTAGCATTCCTTTTACCTGATGTTACATGTGCTTGTTTTTTTTCCATTTTTCTGAGTTTTTATTTAATGTTTCTTGCCATTATCATGCAATAAAGTAGGAAATTGGATGATATGCCTTGATCTAGAAAGAAGAAAGTACAAAATTGGTCCAGCTCTCTCTCTCTCTCTCTCTTATATATATATATATATATATATATATATATATATATATATATATCTCATCCTATATTATTGAGGAAACAAGCTATCTACCCATATTAAGAGGCGTTGTTTATCCATTGTTTTTATTGAGAAGACAGAGGAATAATCTGAAGTCTTTACCACTATTTTATCATTCTTTGTATTTCAGGAAAAGTGGTGCCTAAAAAAGATGTAGCTGAAATCATTCAAAGGTTTAATATCCAAGTCAACAATTTAACTCAAGTGAGTTTTTCTAAAATTACAATCTCAGCATTGCATGTATGAATTTTGTAATCTTTTATGTTTGAATGCAATTTTACTTTTGATATACATTCAAATACATGTTTTTATTGGTTAAATTCCTTTTGAAGCTGCTGGACTCTTGTACATTAGTGTGTTAAATTTTTTAGCTTGATAAGTATTTTTTGTTGCCTTTGATTTTCAGGGCAGAAAATAAATTTATCAGAAGGCGCCATTTTGAAGGTTATACTTGGGGAACTGTTGCACACTCCAAAAAAGTCATATTGCACTCCTCATAGTTCACTCATTCATTCATTAAGTTTATATAAAAAGAGTGCAAGATGACTTTTTTGGATTATGAATAACAGTTCCTCATACCTTGTATAGAGTAGCCCCATCTTTTTCGAAATTTCTTGGTACAGTAGAGATGCAATGTATATGTTGGATGAATAATTACTTAGGAGGGCTTCGTTTGGGTTTGTCTAGGGTGTAGGCTTGTCCTGGGTTTTCTATGTGGTCTGTGGGTGCTGGGTTGTTTTGTTTTTTAGTCTGTTTCTCTGTCTTCTGTGGATTCCTTATCCGCTGCTGTATTTTGCTCCTATCTTAATACATTCGTTTCTATTCAAAAAAAAAAAAAAAAAAAAAAAAAAAAAAAAAAAAAATTACTTAGGAAGGATAGCAATAGATGGTAGAGACTTCTATATTTGATATCCTCAAAAGATTGATGCTTTATTCTTTTTTGGTGCCTTGGTCTTAAAATTATGGGAATGACGCAAAGTTTATTCTTAAAAGAGTTGAGAAGATGGGGAGTATGTGCTTATATTAATATAAAGTCGCACTGATTTAGTCTAATTACTCAACTATCAGGCAGAGGACCACTTAAAAGATACCTCATCTTTAAGTTTATCTTCATCCCATTGTTTGTGTTTCACAGTTCTAGTTACATTAAGAGTTTCTTTTGTCTTGTGTCCTGTTAGCAAAAGCCACTCCTTTAATTTTGATTGGAGAGTGTGCTTACTTGTATTGGTTATACTTGGGGATTTTTTTATTTTCCATCTGCATTGAAGATTCTCAATCATTCGAAAATTTTCTAGTTAATTTCTGTTGAAAAGAATGGGTAAAAATGTATTGAAGTAATAAAGGTTGCCTAGGGATGTAAATATAATGTTTATCTTATTGTTGAGTTGTTTGCCTCTACATCATTCTGTTGATTACATTTCCTGTTATTTGTCTTCTTTCAGATGTTGTGGTTTTAACTTGTATTTATGATACTTTTGCATCTGTTGCTAACAAGTTTGTAGCTAAATTATGAATTTTGGCCAGTGCTTTTGTCTTTTTCTTCTTTTTGACCATTTTCCTCCTCTTTATCCTTTTTCTTGGTTGGGTGGGTGTAGTTTTTACCACAAGACCGTGTCTGTGAGTTTGCCAAATTAACTCCAGTACAACTTCTAGAAGAGACTGAAAAGGCTGTAGGTGATCCTCAACTGCCGATCCAACATCGTGCACTTATTGAGCAAAGCAAGAAATGGAAGAGAATAGAGCAAGTGAGTCTCTAATATTCGCTGTAATACAATTTTATAAACCTTTAACCTGTTATTTAGACATTTGACTTTTCTGATTAGGCTGTAGAAAAAAATGGAGAAACTTTGAATCGGATGAAGGCACTCAATGCTGAACAAGAGAAAGATGTTGAGCGTGTCCGCCAAAGAGAAGAACTTCTAGCAAAGGTTTGCCTTTTGGTTTTGTTGATCATCATACATGCACTCAATGGCAATTTGATTTTCTGATAAGTTACAAACTCTTATAAAAAAGATTTGTCAGACTTACAAAATGCAGTGGAAAAATCCATTGAGGGCCAGTACAAATACACAATCTAATTCACCATCCAGAAAACAGGACTGACCTCAAAAACTGTAACAGCTTAAGAAAAGTAACCTAATAAGTTACCGATTCAAAAACAAACACAGAAAGATAAATCTAGCACATTCCTGGCTAGTTGCTGCTAACCCCTAAGAGCATAATAAATGGAAAGGTTGATCCTTAAATGCAAGTTAAACGGACACCCACTTTATCCCACAAACTCTCCTCCCATTCCCCTTAGTTCTAAAAAATCCTTCCTTCCTAACCTGCGTCCCCACCCGCCACTGCTCCCCCAACAAAAAGAAAAAAAAAACTAAAAACCTTCTGCTTCTCACAAACTCAACCAAAACTAAGTTTTCTTTGGTGATGTTATCTATAGGCTGAGACCATGAGAAAGAAATTGCCATGGCTAAAGTATGACATGAAGAAGGCTGAATACATGGAAGCTATGAAGCAGGAAAAGGATGCAACAAAGAAGTTGGATAAAGCTGCAAGAACTCTAAATGAACTTAGAGAACCTATTGAGTATGGTGACTTCATTTAGTTGATTATAGTCATGCATAGTATGTTCAAATGCACTAGTTAAGTTAGATTTTCAGCTTTCTGATGCATTGAAACAACATATTTTGTTTTTGTTTTAGAGTCATTTATTGATTTATTGAGGTTTGTGTGTTACAGATTTTTGTGATACTTGACATACTTAAGCTTGCCATACATTTTTTTGAAGTACTGAAAATCCTGTTATTTGATTATATGCTCTTCATGAGATGTAGTGGTGTACTCAGTACTTGAGTACTAGTGCTTAATCTTATAACTTTTTTCACAATGTAAAGTTAGTTTCTAATATTTTCTTTACTCTTTTGGGTTTGGGTGTGTGGACAACTTTTTAATTTTTGGTTTTTGTATGGGAGAGGCCCGAGTTTCATCCCATATGCTAGATGTTGATTTTAGCTTTTTGCATATGGATATTAGAATGATGTACTCTTATCTTTTTTTGGCATTGCCCCTCCAATGAGGAGCTCATGTTTAACACTATTAGCAGCTCAAAAATCTTACGCTCTCAGAACAAATGTGATGCTGGAGCATGCTGGAGCATCTACAAGGCTTTTCAAGACTGATTGGGCTCGCTAGCCAACTAGGCTAGGGTCCTAGTTAAATTGGGGACTAGTTATTTTATTATCTTCTTATTGGTCATCTTTGATTTTATGTTGTATATTACTTGAGTAGTTCTAACTGGGCTAGGATGTATTAGGTATCATAATAATAAAGGACTATTAAGATACCAGGTCTGTTGTAACCTAGTATAAATAGTCTATTAAGATTTTTGTATATAATCCCAGAAAATCAGATTATAGAGTTTCTCTTGGATTTCTTTCACTGGAACTCAATTAACTTTGTTCCGAATTCAATTGTATTGCTTTATCTCCCTGGATTTCTGTTGTTTATCGCCTGGAATCCCTATTCTACTGTGATTTGGCACGATATAGCCTTGACAGCAGCTTATTGCTACTGCCCTGCACCAAAATGGTTATGTAACAATGTGCCTTCCCATTTTGTTAGGCGTTCTTTTATGTGGATTTTAAATTTCTGTTATTTTATGTTTTTTTTCTCTCTCTCTCTCTCTCTCTCTCTCTCTCTCTCACACACACACACACACACACACACATGTAGATCCTGCAAGCATATCCTTATTGTTTTTAATTTCTTCATTTTTGGTCATTTAATTCTTACAAGACAATCTTTTGTTATCTCGACCACTAAGTTGTGCTTGCCAGTTTTAATTGATATGAACTATGATGGTAATTTTAACCTGTGGAAAATGTTGAGTTTAAAGTTGTTCCTCCCTTAATTTTCTTCTGCAAGGACATGGGGGTGTGCACACATGATCATACATACAGCCCATATCATTGCAATGACCTTGTTCCTATTTTAGTTGCTGGTATACTTACTATTTTATTGGTTGCAGGAAACAAAAGCAAGGGAGAGCGACATTGGAATCTAAGAGTAAAAAAGTAGGCAAAATGATTACTGAGAATGCAAACAAACGCATGAAAATTTTGGAGAAAGAAAACCGTTTGGTATGTTAAAATGCTACTGGATTCCCTTTATTGGTGTTTTAGGCTTCTCTAGTATGTAGAATGATAATTGAAAATACAAAGAAATGGAAGACTTCAGGAAAAATACAATTTTTGTCTCATATTGGTAGGGGGTGCTAGTACAAGAAAAATACAAAGAAATGGAAGACTTGAGGAAGCAAGAAGAATCTCGTCAACAAAGAATCTTAAAAGCAAAAGAGGATCTAGCTGCTGCTGAGCTAGAACTTGAAAATCTGACTCCCTATGAACCTCCTACGGATGAAATTGTAAGTTTTCGAATTGAATGTCAAAATGTCAATATTTTCAGGCAGCCCTTGGTATGTATGACTAATATACAAGGATCAATTTTCACCGGTTAACACAAATGAAACTGGTTTTAGGTGAACCAGTTTTAAGCGGTTGTGATTCCCTTTTTTTGGGGTGTCAAGTTTTCTTGGTGCAAATAGTATCTAGTTTGCAATGTAGCACACTTATTACTTCAGAATAATCATTTAATATCTATTTTATTTTATTTACAAATTTTAAATTAACATGCTGGTCTGTTTTTGTGGGGTTATTAAACTTTTGATTTGTTTGAGTTCTTCCCTCCTGTGACTGAGTTAATATTCCTGATCAGATGAGATTACGTGCTCAAATCGTGGAGTTAGAAGTTTCTGCAAATGAAAAGAGGAATCAGAAATCAGAGAAGGAAAAGCTTTTAAATCAAAAGAAACTTCACCTAATCAACTGCTCGGACAAGTAAAATCTGCCTCAAGGTTAAATGATGTACAATTGCCTTTATACTGTTCCTTTGAATATCTTTTACTGTACCGTTTTCAGGCTGAAGGAGATGGAAAATAAAAATAGTAAACTCTTACGGGCTCTACGAAATTCAGGAGCAGATAAGATATTTGATGCTTATAATTGGCTGCAAGAACACCGTCATGAATTCAATAAGGAGGTATATGGCCCAGTGTTGCTTGAGGTATGTATTTAAAACATAAGAATGTTGTGTTTACTGATGAATGTGATTTAAAAAATTACGGATAATGCTCTTCTGGGTGCAAATTCAGGTTAACGTGTCAGATCGGCTTCACGCTGACTACTTAGATGGTCATGTTCCTTATTACATCTGGAAGGTAATTATATTTCTGTTATTTTAGATTCTCTATTTTATATTTTGCCTAACATTTTTTTTTGAATAGAAACTTCATATATTCAAATAGGAACAGGGAACGTACAAGTGGATAAGAAATCCACAAGGCCTAGAGCAACACAAACAAGAGCTTTAAAAGAAAAACAGACAGCGAACAGCAAAACACAGAAAAAACAGAGAACAATAGAAGCCCTAGATTCAAATCACATAATAGCTGCTTTCAAGTCTCTCATGATGGAAGCATACGCCACATCCTTAACGACAGGAGTCACAGAGGCCCACAAAGCTGCCCAAAACTTCAGTCTGTCCCATAACTCGGTCGTCCCCACCCCCTTATAAACATAAAAAATTCTTCTATTACGCTCCATCCAAATATTCCATAGCATTGCCTGCACCAGGCAACCCCAAAGGATTTTGGCTTTCTTCCGTTTCCCCAGCGCATCAAAATTGGTTGAAAGCAAAGCCAAACAATCTTTAGGAATGCACTAAGCCATTTTAATTTCCCGCCTAACATTTTCATAACAAAAATGTTTTGCCTAACATCAAATATCAGGCTTCTGGATTCCTAGATAATTAAGCATTTTCAAGTTTGTTTGGTATAAGGTCTATACCAGGTATCTGACCAACGTTTTTGTTTTGTAAATCTGGAGACCTCAAGTGCTCGAGAAGGGTACACTGTACAGAAGGGAAAGTAGATGAAGGGACTTTGAAAGAACACGATACAATAGCTGGAAAGTTTTGTATAC
Organism: Prunus fruticosa; assembly: GCA_018703695.1. NCBI lineage: Eukaryota > Viridiplantae > Streptophyta > Magnoliopsida > Rosales > Rosaceae > Prunus > Prunus fruticosa. The sequence goes on from CM031918.1 coordinate 5,191,040, forward strand.
AATTTTTAAAAGTTTTAGGGGAAGATGCTAATCTAACTTAACTAATGCATAGTTTTGGGATCTTTTGACATGCCTTACTCACCCGATGAGACCTCATAGATGAGTCTGGATGCATGTGTGCTAAAACCTTTTCTCCAACGCTTCTTCTAAACAGGAATTAAACCTTAACTTTGCACTGCTCAGACCTATGATTCCATTATCGACCAAAAAAAAAGACCTGTGAAGCCTTAACTTAACTCCTACATGAACTAACTCCTTCCCTAAGATTGGGCAGTGGTATCTCCTATCAGAATTTAGTCAATTCTTCATACTTTTTTTACTCTCTCTCTCTCTCTCTCTCTCTCTCTCTCTATATATATATATATATATATCCCCGTGTGTGTGTTTCTGTATACGTTGGTGGACGTGCATCCTGCTCCTAGCCGTTTATGGCTGGATTTCACCTTTTATGTGCCAGTGACTTGTGCAATTGTAATTCAGATAAGCTTTTGATACTGGGTGGTGCTATGTTTTTTTGATAAAATAGTACCTCATATTACGTAAACACTTATTTATTCATTGGCTTGAAAATCCTTATTTGTTGATCTTATTTTTCTTGTTTCGTAGTCTTTCATAACTCAAGATTCTCGTGATCGTGACATTTTGGTAAAAAATCTGAAGCCATTTGATGTTCCGGTTTTAAATTATGTGGGAAATGGAGGTTGTCAGTCAGAAGCCTTTCAAATTTCTGAGGAGGTATGTGCCGCTGGTGCCGTATTTCATATAATATTTGAACTAGTCTTAGTATTTTATTTTATTTTTGTTTTCTTCTATTCTCTTAAGCAGATGAGTGCGCTGGGCATCTATTCACGGCTTGACCAAGTTTTTGGTGCTCCTACTGCTGTGAAAGAGGTTTTGACTAGCCAATTTGGTTTGGATAGATCGGTATGCTTCCCAAGCTTACTCTTTCCTTGTGTATTGGCAAAAAAGTTATAAAATCTACAAATAATGTGTTAAACATATGGGCAATTGGTCATTTTAACTAGGATGGAAGTTTTGGACACAACCTTGTAACACAAGTCGAACCTGACAAGAAGTTAATGGGTTTGGGTTGACCCTTACTTGACACAAATGTCAATATGGCATGATTGGGTAATACAAATAGTAAACAGGTTGGGTTAGTGTCAAACATGTGGAGATCGAATTTGCCATGATAAGCCTGTTTTACTAGTATTAAATGAAAGAATACTATCTTTTATTATTTCTTAGTATGTGTTGTATGGGTCGTTTTATATCGGATAATTTCTATTGGTTTATTACTAGGGTCAATTTCAGTTTGGTACCCTGAAGTTGTACACCCTTAAGGCATGCTTGTCCACGCACCTTCAATTTTAACAATGCAGTACCCCGGTATCGGTATTGAAATTTGTTGCAATGTGGTTTTGTCGTTAAATTGACTCTTAAAAAAATCTGTTAAGTGCTAATGTGGCGCATGTGGGACCCACTTTTTGTTTAATTGAAATAAAATATTATTAAAAAACTATAATGAAATTTAATAAATAATTATTCAATATTAAAAAACTGAAAAAGGCCAAAGGAAAAAAAAACTTCATCGCGCTCACTCTCTCTCTGCAACTCTTTCTCTGGGCAAAACTATGTCGCTCAAACTCCATTGCAACTGCCTAGCTCCTCCCCCACGTCCAAATCCACTGTTCTCTCTCTTTCTCTCCTTCACCAAGCCCACTACCCATATCCTCCCCCTCACAACACTGCCCAACTCCTCCACCAAATCCACCATTCTCTCTTACACCGAGTCTGAAGCGGCCATGGAAACAGATCGGGAGGGCTAGCCAACTCTAGCCAGCCGCCGCCACGCTCCTCATTCTCCTCAACGACCATCGCCAAACCGTAGCATCAGCCCCACTCTCACAGCCTTGGACTCGTGTCCCAGACCTCTCAAAATCCTCGAGCTTGGCTCTGGAATCGGCCTCATCAAAATTGCCGCAGCCGTCATGCTGGGCCTTGGTGAAAGAGAGAGAGAGAGAATGATGGATTTGGGCGTGGGGAGGAGCTGGGCAGCGGCAATGGAGTTTGAGCGATTGAGTTTTTCCCACAGAGAGAGAGAAAGTGATAGAGCGATAGGTTTTTTTGGTGGCTTTTTGGGTTTTTTAATATTTAACAATTATTTATTAAATTTAATTATAGTTTTTTTAATAATATTTTATTTCAATTAAACAAAAAAGTGGGTTCCACCTGCTTAACAGTCAATTTAATGACAGAACCACATTGCAACAAATTTTCAATACCAGGGCACTGCATTGTTAAAATTGAAAGTCCATGGACAAACATGCCTTAAGGGTACAACTTTAGGGTACCAAACTGAAATTAACCCTTATTACTATCAGGATTAATTGGGTTTTATTCTATAACTTATGTATAAGTGATTGGTTTGGTTAGAAATTGAGGTAACTTTAAGTTTTTAATTCATAATATATGTGGGTTAATCTGAACACAACATGATTAATAAACGGGTGGGTTAATGTTGAGTAATTTGACACAATTAATTAAACAGGTTGCATTAGGATTTACTGGTAGTCTACTACACGAACATGAAATGACACAGCACCTTAACACTGATTATGACCCCTAAGGTCAACCCTGTGAGGTTAGAAAATTGAAATTGTCAGTTAGTACTTAGTATTTTGACTTGACTTGTATGTCCATATATATACACATGTATTTTCTCATACAAAAATATGTACATATTTGTGTTTCTTTCCTTTTTTTTTTCTCAGTATATTGGGTCCAAGGAAACTGATCAGAAAGCTGATAAGGTTTCAAAGTTGGGGATATTAGATTTTTGGACTCCAGAGAATCACTATCGGTGGTCAGTATCTAGATATGGCGGTCATGTTTCTGGAAGTGTAGAACCAGTGAAACGTTCTCAACTATTTTTGTGTGGTATCTTTCTACTAACCTTTTTTTTTTTTTAATCTATTAACACAATCCAAAAATTTAGTTGGCAAAACTTTGAGGTCTCAATTCTCACTTTCAGGTTTGGAGACTGGGGAAGTTGAGTCACTGAAATCCAAAAGAATGGAGCTTCAAGAATATGTTACTGCTTTACAGGAAAGCGTTAGATCGCTTCAGATTGAGGAAAGACAAGCAGAAGAGGAAGCAGCGAAACTTCAGAAACAGAGGGTATGTTGAAATGAGTGCAACAGATGACATTAATGTTATTATTTATAACCTAAACAGTAATACTGCCTATAATTTAATCTTTCTTGTACAAGCGTTTTGTTTTCTTTTTTTGGGGGGTGGGGGTGGGGGAGGTGGGGAACATCTCGGTATAGTCTTCAATCTTATATTAACTGGGTTCGGTTAGACATGCAATTCCTTCACTTATGCAGAATGTCATAATATATTTTTTCAGGAGGGGATTATCAGAATTGTACAGGATGAGAAGAAAAAAAGGCGTGAAATGGAAAACCGTATTGGTAAGTATAATGATTTAGAAATTTGCTATTTGAGAAGCTTTATAATTCATTTCTTTTGTTTATTTTACATATGGAACATACTCTGGTGATTTTAGTACAAAGGAGAAGGAAATTAGAATCTATGGAGAAAGAGGATGACCTGGATACTGTTATGGCAAAGCTTAATGAACAAGCTGCAAAACATAACATTGACCGATTCCATTCTGTGATGGAAATTAAGGTCAGGTTTTGGTCAAACTTTCTTTTATGATATTCTGATGGTGACAAGATTTAAATCTAAATTAAGCCATACACTAAATTCCATTCAGGATTTGGTTACTTCATTCTCTTAACTTTTCTGTCTATTTTTCAGAGTCTACTTGCTGAGGCTGTTTCTTTAAAACAGAGTTTTGCTGAAAAACACATGAGGGTCATTGAGTTTGATGCAAAGGTAATTTCTATGATGGTCCAGAACATGCTGTTTCGAGCCCTTACCCGTTTCCTACATGCTGTGTTTACCTACCGAATTTACAAATAAGTTTACTGAAAGTCCCATTGATATGTTGTGAAATATGAATTTTTTTTTTTCGGACAGTATTTTCTTCCTCTCTTTACACTTTAACAACTGAAGGAACTATTATCTATTTGTACAGTAGATATGCTTTATTTTCTGTTTCCTGACAAATAGATTTTGTCATATGTTGGCTAACTAGTCCGTTGTTATCTCAGCTTTTGTAAGAGAAACTGTCAAATTTTTATGGATATCCTTTGCATCCAGAAATATACTAATAGCTGCTCCCAGTTCATAGATGGGCTTGCTTTACCAAGTGGACAACTTTGAATACTTTTCTTCTGCGTTGATTTGCTTTAGATACCTGTATTTTGTTCTTTCATATGGCAGGAAAGGGGTATGTGTGTGGTTTAATTGCTGATGATGATTTGGGGTGAGTGCAAAAATGTTGTTTGGATCATTGACAAATTTAGGAAGGATATATGAGATCCAATCCAAGGAAGTGGGCTTTGGCATGAATTTCGATAGGATATATTTCTCTGGATTTCTTTTATGAGATTTGAAAGTTGTGGTAAGGTAGACACCATCTTTGTAGTTTTCTTCTGTCATGTTGGCGTGGATCCTCTTATAGTGTTCCGACGAAACAAGGTTTCTTGCTCATTTTGTTCAGGCAATCTGTTACACAATGTTTCTTAAACTCAAGATATTTATATTGCATGGCTATTTAAATGCAAGGTAAATTAGTCTCTCCATCTTTCTCCACAAGTAGGCATGGGAAGTCTATTAAAATTCAATCATAAAACTAAAGTGAACGTATTTTTTTAATGTTTTGCTTTTTTTTTTTATAGGTAGGATGTAACAATGAGTGGATTTTTTTTCCCTTGAAGTTTTAGGCCCGAGTAGTTCAAATATTTGTTTTTTCAAGCATAGAAAGTTTCCTCGTATTGTTTTAGTGAATTAATTCTTTGCTTGATTAAATATCTTTAGATGTCATGTTTCTGTTGTTGTAAGGTTATTATTATGCAACACTGCATTATACATATATTTTCAGTCTAATTACATGATATGTGCTTGTTTCTCATTTGTTAGATTAAAGAAATGGAGGTCAATATCAAGCAGCATGACAAAGTTGCTCTTCAAGCAGCCCTGCATCTTGAGGAGTGTGAGTAGCTTTTCATTTTTCTTTGAGACTCGTCCATCGCTAGAACTTGGTTTAAACTGTTTGAAACTTTGGTTTTACTTTTGTTATTGTGTTGTAAAAGTAATTTACTGTAGTTCTTTTGTCTTAAAAATAGTCAGAATATTAAATTGGTCACCTAAAAGTCCAAACCTTGGTCCTTACACATGAATGACATAAAAAACATAATTTAGGAAATGCTGCTTATTACCATTTTGCTTCTTGTCCAGGTAAGAAGGCAGTCGAGGATTTCCGACAGCAACTTGAAGTTGCCAAGAAGAATGCAGAGTTAATTGCCAGGATCACTCCAGAACTCGAGAAGGCATTTCTTGAGGTTTTTATATAATGACATGAAAGAGAACTTCTGTTTGAATGCCTTGTAATATATGAGTTAATTGATGTAACCAAAAAAAAAAAAATTCAATTGCAAGAACTTCTGTGGCAGGTTGTGGGGTAGTGGGGGGAGGGGGGGAAGGTTGTTGTTCAATAGTTCAAACTTTTATGTCTGGTGCTCAGTCATTACCTGTTTTGTGGCATCCAATGCTTAGAAATTCCAGTAGGTCATTCTTCAGGATATTGAAATATATCAGAATGACAACATATACATCTGTGTATATATGTTTATTGTGAAATTACGTGTGGAGTAGGAAGCCATTATTTGGATCTGTAAAAGTTGTATGAAAGCAAGTATCAAAACATTGAGCCAAGTGGAATTTGGACAGGGGCCTCAACGTTTGCAGTTCATATTATGCTTATAGTATTTATGTTCCTTGCATATGGGTCTCCCCTCTTTCCGGGTTTATTATGTTATTCAAATTTAACTATTTATTGCTTCTAATCGTATGAGTAATGTGACATAATATCTTATATGTTTATGTCTAGATGCCTACTACAATTGAAGAATTGGAGGCTGCTATACGGGAAAATATTTCTCAAGCTAATTCTATTCTTTTCCTAAATCACAATATACTGAAAGAATATGAGGACCGCCAGCGCCAGGTAATTTTCTGCCATCTTTGCTAGTTTTTCTTTTTCTTTTTCTTTTCTTGTTTCTTCTTAACTTCCTCACCGGAAATTGCTATTATATTGCAGATAGAAGATAAGGCAATAAAGTTGGAAGCAGATAAAGCGGAGCTTAGGAGATGTATAGCTGAAGTAGATAATCTTAAGGTGAGTGGAGCCTTTTTTTTTGGGTCAAATCAGAGGTTAGTGAAGCTTGGGTGTTACCTTAATGAGTGTTTTGTGAATTTTCTGTTGGTCTCCTAGATGAACACCTGACAATAAATTTTGGCCATTCGATCTCACGCTGTAACCACTCTACCCAGAGTCACCACAATGTACTGCTCCTTAATGAATTATAATCTCTAGTCAATTGATCCAATCCAGAATATCCTTGTAAACATCCCTTATTGCCACTTCTGGAAGGAAATATGATGGATGCTAATCATATAAAAAGATAATTGAAATATTCTTTCACATTTAAACTTCTCAAGAAGCAGTCCATAACTTTTGTTTAACACTACACCTACTGTTCATGTTTATGGCTAAGTAGGTATCACATTTGCGTTCTTATTCTACATACCATAACAATCTGTCCTTGAGTAATTTAGAATTCACCTAAGTTCTGGTCTTTAACGTTAGCTTGTATGCAGTTTACATTCTCCTTTGAAATTGCGGTTCTTTTGTGCTACCACAATTTATTAGTTGCAACAAACAACAAATTCCAAAGGCATTGAACAAATTTTCACATTTCCAGTCCTCACTTGTATTACCAAGATGGTCAAGTTGAATAACTTTTTAGATCAACAGTGGTGATGAAGGGTTTTAAATCTAAACATCAGTGTCAAAGTACTTTTCCCCTTTATTTCTCTGTTTCATGTTGAATGTTTCTGTGCATATTTGCCTACTTTCATCAGTATATTTTTAATGTGGATATGTTTTTTTAGTGTCCTAATTTTAAATTATTTGTAGGAAACTTGGCTTCCAACATTAAGAAACCTTGTTGCTCAGATAAATGAGACTTTCAGTTGGAACTTCCAAGAAATGGCTGTTGCAGGGGAAGTTTCATTGGGTACCTCAGTATTACAATTTCTAGAAAATGTCTTCTTTTTTTGTGGAAGAAAATGTCTTTTATTATTTGTTTCACGTCCCCCTTTTATTTAATGTTTCTTCTCAGATGAGCATGAAATGGACTTCGATCAATTTGGGATACTTATAAAAGTAAAATTCAGGTGACCTGCTTATATACTCTCATGGTGCTACTAGACATTTAAATTTGGAAGTCTAATTATGAGAGTTATTTTTTTTATTTACTTAAATATAGAGAAGTGAAACCCCCCTTTTGAAAAATTTATGAAGTTTGATGTTGGTGTCCGAAACTTAGCATCAGTTCAGTTATGAATTACTTTTTCGAGAAAAAGAAATTAAATCCGAAACTTATTTGTTAGAATTTGGAAAGTGGATAGTTTAGATAGTGTTTGAAGGATATATACAAACTTAACCTTTGGGCACCAACTGAGCTCGTTTAGAGGTATTCAAGTGCCACTAACTGCCTGCTTTGCTTTTCCAATCCAGTTAATTTGATACATATAGTATAGATATCCTGCTTAAATGAAATTCTACCATAGGAAATAATAGCTGGATTTTAAATTTTCTGCCTTTCCACTAAGATGCTATGAATTCACAGCTTTTGATTTGTTATGTGAAATTCTGGTTAATATGTATCTACTGCTCACAAATTTGTTTTGACCTTATGGTCATCAGACAAGCAGGGCAGCTACAAGTTCTCAGTGCCCACCATCAATCTGGAGGGGTATTACACTAACTATATTCTTGAGTTCTTGATTCAAATACTACAGTTTTACCTTATTGTGCCTCAAACTTCCCATTTTGTAGGAGCGTTCAGTTTCAACTATACTTTATCTTGTTTCTCTTCAAGATCTTACAAATTGCCCATTTAGGGTGGTTGATGAGATAAATCAAGGTTGGTTGCACAACAGATTGCTTTTTGCTTTTTCTTTCCTCACATCAAGTTCCATCTATCTCAGAAAAAATCATTGTGGCATTTACTATTTTCTCAGGGATGGATCCTATAAATGAGAGAAAGATGTTCCAGCAATTAGTAAGAGCAGCATCCCAACCAAATACACCACAGTAAGAGCACCATGCATAATTTGCGATACTTATCTGTATTTTTTTTGGTGCCTGCAAATTCTCTCTATTTTGATCTGTTTTAGAAGGTGCAAAATAACAAAATGGGAACAAGAATGAAACTTCTTGTACAAGTATTGGTTGCCATAATCACCCACCTTTCGTATGTAATAGCGCTCTGTTGTAGTCTCTGTCTCAGTGTGTACGTCACATTTAGCTGCTCCTTAAATGGTGTAGCTGTTTGCACCAGAATGCTGAGGGATACCCTAATCATTTACATGGTACATAATTTAGGTTAACGACACAGTTTCTGCTTCTAATGTGAGCGAAAGAATTGCAAGATTGTGTAAGCAATGACGCGATTGAGAATATGTGACTGTTGCCGTATAATTTGGAGTTGACAAAGCACATTCTGCTTCTCGTATGCCTGACTAAGTTTTGGTTTCTGTGCCATGTTGCAGGTGCTTCTTGCTTACCCCAAAGTTACTACCAGATCTGGATTACAGTGAAGCATGCAGCATTTTGAACATAATGAATGGCCCCTGGATCAAGCAGCCAGCAAAAGGTGAAAACATCACTCGAGAGTTAACAGTCAGTATAATCTATTGATATGTTGAAACTTATCAACTACTCACCAAAAATTCTTTCTTTTTGGTTAATTCAGTCTGGAGCCAGGGTGATTGCTGGGGAAATGTCATAGGCTTAGTAGGAAAAAGCCAATGCTGAAAATAACAATTACCTTTTGAAATGGGGAGCAATCAGGAATTTTTTTGAAAATGATCATCCCTGTGTAAATTGTTTCTACCCTTTTGTACAGATGATTTTCACAAATGTTTTATCGTGGTTGCTCAGATGAGGCTCTATGGCTGTTCATAGGGAGTGCCTTGTATTTGTGCAGCGAGGATTAGATTTAGGCATAAGCAAAACCGAAAAAGCATTATATTTTGGAGGCGAGATGGTTCGTTTATTCTTATATCGATGGTCAATGAATATCCAGTATCTTGTTTGTGTAACATAAAATAAACGTTTGGTATTTCAAGCCTCGTGATGTTTCCATGTCATTACTTATATATAACTTGCATGGTTATCCGTTGGAGTAACAAGCTTTCCCCATTTTTATCACACTGGTATTGTTTGAAGAGGCCGAGCTGTGATTGGGAAGAGAATAATCCTGTGTTGAAATTCAAGTTAAAGTCCGTAAAAATAAACTCACTAAAATAGAGGCAGTTGGTGTAAAATTACTCATTTAAATTTCTATTTTTTGAGAATTTGTAGAAATACTCTCTCTCTCTCTCTCTCTCTCTCTCCACGTGGAGTTAAGGTCGCAAGTAATTTGCAGTAGAATTGGTGGCCGCCATGGGCAAACGCCAGGTAAAAGAAACTTTTGTTCATTTATTAATTAATTAATCAAGGTAGAACTGGTGGCTGTTAAAAACAGGTAGAAATCCCAACAGTTTTACCGTTACTTCGTTAACAGAACAGTTTGGTCACAAAGGAGGGCCTACAGCTTGAGGAAGAGAGACACTAATGAATCAAGGTAGAACTGGTGGCTGTTAAAAACAGGTAGAAATCCCAACAGTTTTACCGTTACTTGGTTAACAGAACAGTTTGGTCACAAAGGAGGGCCTACAGCTTGAGGAAGAGAGACACTAATCTTGGTCAACAGAAAATTACCTTGTTTACTAATCTTGTTTTACTATGATATAATATAATTATTTATTGCAATTTGCAAAAATTAAAAGTACAAGGACCATAGTTGCACTTGAATCTTGATCCACCATTGAAGGGGGTGATGTACACGTTAAACAAAAGAGTAAATTGGAGCACTAGTCCCTGAATTAAAATATTTTTTCCTCTTTTTTTTTTTTTTTAAGGGATATTTGGGGAGTTGAAAATCAAACCTAGACCTTCAACGCATAGATAAATTTCTTTAATCCGTCAATGTGCTTAACATGCATGCCCCAACTAATCTCTTTTTTCAACAAATTAATATAAGGGGAAAAGAGCACTGCGTAGCGGGCAAATTGGAGAACACCCCTTTCTTCCAACCATGATGAATTTCCGCAGCACAAGAACCGAGCATACACGACAGTAAAATCTCCCTCATTGATTCAAAAAAATAAAAAATCAAAAGTGATGAGTTGATAATGTTGATCACAAAATTAGTACATGGTCTTTCTCGCTCTCACTCAGGGTAGATGAGACTCTAATATGCTTTCTTTATGGGGCAGTCAACCAAGATACAACATCAAGGTCACCCTCACTCTCTCTCTCTTTTCATCCCCTTACTCTCCTACCATCTTTACTAACTACATTGCAAAGTTTTGACAGTGGCACCTAAGAGGCTGAATGAACAATTTAAAGACAACATGTACAGGTGTTAGTATTCTTCAATTTGTTGGAAGCTTGAAATCGAGCATCTCCCTTATATTTAACCGAATCGAAGGACCCATTGATGAGCATATATGTGCACTTTTCCAGTAAACACCTTTTGCACCTGGTGGCTTATTTGCTTCTACCGATTTCTGTCAGGTAAAGCATAAGTAAAATTAAATTTCATAGCAAGTGGATGCAATTCCAGCAGCAATGTGTATTGGGAAATTAAGGAGAAGAACATACCACTGCGGCAAGCAAGTTTACAAGAAGGTCTTCTTCAGGAAAGTCAGCTTTTCCAAAACGTAAATGAACTATACCAGTTTTATCTGCTCTGTATTCAACTTTCCCCTGCTTGAATTCTGCTATGGCCTGAAACGGAGAACACGCGTAAGCTCATTTTATACAGTAACTAGGAACCAGTTAAATGTTCAGGGTCAGAGAATATCCACATAAGTGCAGAAAGAAAACTAAAACATTGAAATCCAAATCATACCTGAGGTATATTAGGCGTGACAGTACCAGCTTTCGGATTTGGCATGAGCCCTCGTGGTCCTAGAATCTTTCCTAGGCTAGCGACCTTGGACAAACATCAAAGACAATAAAATGTAACTTAATATCATAATTTCCAGCCATTATCAAACACAGATACAGCATATACAAAATAGAAAGTAAAAAAATTGTGAACTATATGCACTTTGCTTCAAGTTAGAACGATGCCCAATAATATGACGTAAAATGTGAAAGTTAAGCATGTTGACGACACCAAGCTGATAGAATCAATAAAAGCAGACCAAACCAGCTAGTCTAACAGGAGTCACCTTTTTCACTCCACAAGAACAAGTCACAAGGAAAAGAGGGCAGCACATATTGTTTTTCCTTTCTTACTTTTAATTATTTAGTTTTCTGGCATGGGTGTTTGATTATGAGATGTATTTTGATGCAAATTTTTCATTCTTAATTTTACTTATGAATAACATGAACTTTACTACATCTACTAATTACCATTATGACAGGCATTGTATTATTGTCCTTAAATGCATAAGCAATAATTGAGAGCATTTTATGCTAGAAATGTACAAGGCATTGTGGTGGTGGGGGTGGGGTGGCGGGGCACATCACAGGATTTTGCACAAAAATAAACATGGATAATGAATACAACCAAACAATATTCGTCAGCATTTCATCATGCACATCAGGATTTGGATTTCAACTGACTAGTTTCTTTTTCTGCTGCAAAACTAGTCCTCATTTCAATCATAAACCTTAATTTTGTTGACCAAAAACCCAAAAAAGACCATAGTATTTTATCTTTTATCCAACGTCCAGATGCCTGCTGTACTGTATAAAAATGAAAATGATTACCATACTTCATTGTCAAATAGACATTGTTATATATATAGACTATATATATTGATTAGACAAAATAATAAAGGCAACACCTTGGGCATCATATCTGGTGAAGCAATTAACTTGTCAAATTCCATGAATCCTTCTTTTATCTGTTGTATCAAATCATCTCCACCAACCAAATCTGCTCCAGCATTTTTTGCTTCATCAAACCTTTCACCTGTAGATATTAAAGAAGATAACCTGTGACATGAAATACTATGAAAACCATAAACCTTTTGTTTTAAAAAAATTGCAATTCACAGGAGCCCTGAGTGCACCTGCACACATGGATGCTTGTGATATAAAATAAGCTTGAGGGGGAGCAAAAAAGCTTAAGGAATAAGAATATTTTTGCACAATATGAAAGGAAAAATATGTAAACCCAAACATTTTAGACTTTTCAATAAGTATAAGGCGTACATAATCTTGGTATCATTCAAAAACTACAGCCCATGTCTATTGAGATTAATCTATGCCAGCTAATAATGAAATACCCAAGGTGTAATTTTGTAGATCTAACACATATTTTTCATACCGGATTAAATTTACAGAAACCATATATCTGTATTTATATAAAATTAAACACAAAAAAGCCAACGTGAAAAATCAACAAGCAACAGAACAGGAGCCAATTATAAGCAAAAGCAAGAAAGTGCAACATTTCCAACATCCTCAGTAACTAAATACCAACACTAAAAATTAAAAGCTAAATACTCCATAACTACTTCCATTTTTTTTCCTTAAAAGAGGTAAGAAAAATCTTGCAATTCCTAAGAGTAAATTTTAACCTCTTTTGAACCAAATGACTAAGGATTGCCATGTCATCAGGGATAACAAAGAATACGATAAATTGACTTACAAGAAAAAATATTACGAATAGGCCTTACAAGAGAAATGATAATGCTCCAATCCAATTTGAATTTCGAAAAGGAGTGTGATACACTAGTTAGAAACCAACAGGTATAGGAAATTCACCAAGATTAGTAGCAGAAAAAGTCTCATCAATCATTTCAAGACCAGATCATTGAAGAAATGGGAATAATATACCCCCTCCAACTAATTCATTTGCATAAGGTCCCCTTCACAGAAGATGAAAACCATTTAGAGATGCCTAGATTCGGCCAAGCAAGCATTTCTTCTGTTCTTTTCAACCAAGGTAAAAGCATAATGAGAATAAAACCCCACTCAGTAAAGGTGTAACTTGTTCTTGCCTTGTAGGCTTAATTGACAGAACAATTTACCTATAGAGAATTCAGATAACAGTTTCAAGAATAATAGACCTGGCTAATACATGCTAACGCGGAAATTGTTTGCACAGTTATGCTCCTCTACTTTTCATTCTCTAGGTTGAAATTTCCAACTTGTATCCTCGGTAAGTTCAAATAAGTGGTTTACATAACACATCTCCTTAGCTCATACTAAATGACAGATATATTTACTTCTAATCCATTAAGGACAACAGTACAAAGAGAAATTGAGAGAGTAACTACCTTGAGTAAGAACAGCCACTTTAACAGTCTGTCCAGTTCCCTTGGGCAGGTTTACCTAGGACAAGAATTCCATAACACATGAAAGAATATAATGTACTGCTAAGCAGTTGATATGCCTAAACATATTTCTGACTAACAAGATCAGAAAACTCACAGTTGCCCTTAGCTGTTGGTCATTATATTTTGGGTCAATATTGAGGCGGAAATGAGCTTCAGCAGTTTCTACAAATTTTGTATTGGTCATTTCTTTCAGTAAAGCTATTGCTGGCTGCAGCTCATACTCTTTTTTGGTTTCCCTCAATTTCTGAATTTCCAAGAATCTTTTGGACCTTGTCTGACATTGTGAACAGAAGACAATTGAGCGTTTGAATCACTACTGACATCTTGGAAGAATGTAAGAACAGGACATGGCATGAATATAAATCAACTAAAACCAAATTACAAAAAATAACTTTAGGGGTTTCTTCAATCTTTAGAATTATACTAACAACAGAAAAACCATCAAACTTGAAGAATGTATGTATTATATTTGTAGAACCAGTGTCTTTTTCAAGACAATAACGTGACCTTACTTTACTCAATCAATCCTTCTAGAATGAAGCATAACTTACAAAAAAAGTTAGTGACTATATTTCCTTAAAGAATTCAACGAAGGGTTTTTCTGACACAATTTTTGAAGTGATAAGAAAGAAAAAACCCATTAATCCCATTTCTAGATTAATCGATATTCTTCAACAACAAAAAAAGGTAAAAGAACAATACAAGAATCACTGGGCATATTTTGTTTCGATAAAAATGCAATAACTTCTGAAATTTAAATCCAAGAGCCTTAATGAAGACACACGAACGAGATAACCAAAAAAGAAAACAAATTTCGCCTTAAAAAATTGGGAAAACCAAGCTAGCAGAAGATAATGACGAAAAGACTTACTCTGTCCCTCTTTAAAAGCAATGCAGCCTTCCCTTTCTTGGGCTTTGGTACAGCAACAGTTACAGAACTATCGCCTTTTACTTCTTCATCCACATCCTCAGCCACCTCTGCCTCAGCAGTCAAAGCAGCCGCAGAGACAGGGTAAGACTCAGACTTGGCTTCCTTTAACAAACTCAAATTGACCCACTTGCTTGGTCTTCTCTCTCTAGGCCTCAAAACCAGTGGGCAGAGACAAAAAGTTTTAAAGAGCGGCTTGGGCTTGAAGGAGACGAGCGAGGGAGTGAAGTCTTGTGGGTGCACAGAGGAGGAGGCGTACGTTAGCATGAGGGATGAGGGTGTGGTACTAGTAGCCATTGTTGGAGCTCTCTGTGCCTGCAAATGAACCTTTGGAAAATTGCTATCTATCCATATAAGTTCGAGATAAGAGGTGGCTTTATTGTCTACTACTGGATGGTAGACCATAGTTCCCATCTGCAATACTAAATTAAAACATGAATAAAATTGTTCCATTATTTTTAAAAAAAGTAATTTAACAAAATTGGTTTTCTTTTCTTATTGACCAAAGATTTCTAATTTTTTTTTTCTAATTTTGCAAACATGGACTTAGCCAAAAATAAATATATAAACATTCGCCTTCCAATTTTTGGGGTTGAATTACTCGAGCCTTTTGTTTTTGCCTTGCATAGATTTTGTTCTTATCAGTTTGTTTTTGGCCTATCTGTCTCACGTTTTCAATTTCTCATTAACAAAATGGTAATGTGAATGACATGTGTGTAGTGTGCTACTTGTACAAGGGCTACTCGATAGCCTCCGCGTTCTTGGCTAACTGTCATTGGGCTTCTTCCCATTTCATGGTCAATTGGCGATAGTCTTCTTTCAAATCAGTATTCTGTCCGTGTAGCTGATTGTTGTGCTCTTGGACCTTGGTCATGTACATGTTCACCTGTTTTGATTTATTTCCTGTGATGGTAGGGTAAAGTTTCCCATTAATCCAAAGACCATGGTTGGTCAATAAATTAACTTTCTTTGTGTGTCGAGAGTGTAAGGGTTAGCAATTTTTTTCTAACAGACTTGAGAGTAAAGATAACTTACGCCCCAAGTTATTGACTTTGAACAAAAACGATTGTGGATTTGGGTGAGGAATATCTCCCAAGTAAGTTCTTTTCTATGCCTTAGACAGGTAAGGACTTTATAATTTTTCTCAGGTATAAAACCGGTAGTTCTGGCCAGAGAATAAATGATAACAGATTGAACTAATTTCAAGCAGAACTCCCCTTTACAAGGCTCAAAAGGGAATCCTGACTATACGAAGACAAGAAGAGGGTTGTGCTTCCATTTCTGTCTAGGTAGTTGCCTTTGTTCTGGGCTGGATTGGATGTGCTTGTGCTTGGACTGGACTTTCAGCAGTTTCAACTGATAGGCTTCAGTTGCAAATTCGATACCAAAGTTTGAGTTTGGCAGAGCATTAATCTACTTCAAGCCCTGGAAGGCTTTTGGATGGGCAGAACTGGACTTCTCCAGTCTGAAAGGGGCAGAAGTGGTTGGACTTGAGCTGGAGCTGGACTGTGGTACCTGCGCGCTTAGTTAGGGCTCTCCATAAATTTGTTGAAGTTTTCGTATTTGAGAAAAACTCAAACCCTGCTTGTCTTGGCTTTTGCTTGAACCAATTTGTAACGAGAGAAATCTCGTTTTTGTTGATTTGTGAACTGGGATTCGAATTAGAAGCAGGATTCTAACCGTCTTTGCTTGGGAAAAAAAGGATGATTCTACAAGCTTATTGAGAAGCTTTTGAAATTGAAGTGCTTCAGACTCTTGGGTCTGTCTGGACTTTGTTTGGAATTTTTCTATGACCAAGTGATCATTTTGAGTGTTTGTCTTTTTGACTGAGTTTAAAGGAAAAGGAAAGGGAGTTCTATCCATTTTCTGGCAAGCGAGCACTCAATCAATCAACTCCTGAAGTGATCACTTCTCTGTATTTTGATGGGGTGCCATACCCTTCTTCCAATTCAACTGCTTTTGCAAGAGTCTGAAGCTTGTGATCGTAAGTTCTAGTTTTGAACAACTCCTTGTTTCCCGCTTATCTCATTTTCAGAAAAAGAGTTCTGCTTATCCCTTGAAAATGGTGTCTTCTTTGGAGCAGGAGAATATCTTTTGAATAATTAAAACGGAACTTGATCTCCTGGCAGGAGAGTTTTTTCAGAGACGTCCTTCTTTATACCTGCCCTTGTTCAATCTTTAATTTCAGCCGAAGTTATTGACTTTTCTAAGTTCAGGGGTCACGCGGGGATGTTTTATTTTAAAGACCAGTGAGTCCAGTTTGCTTCTAGCCCAATTTGGGTTCTTTTGAGGCATAAGTTTCTTCCCTGATTTCGACCATTTCCAGGCCTCCTATTTTTGGGCCGAGTACATCGCTTTGCCCTTTTGTTAATGGACTGGGCACGCCAATGGGCTGAGGGCGTCAATTTTAGGTCCAGACAAGTGGCCTAAAAAATGTTGTGGGCCTTTGCCTTTGGACTGGGCGTGCCAAATTTAGGCCCAAACAATGCTCCCATTAAGTATGAACCGTTTTTAAACGTTTTCAGGCTTAATGTTTTTTCGGCTATTTAATTTGTGCGCGCCAGTTCAAGTTGTCCCACGCCTACCATGTCCACCTACCACGAACTAGACTTCGTGGGAAATTGGTCAGTTACTAGCTTGTCATTATTAGCTATCAGGTGGTGTCTTGTCTTCCTCTTCCCAAGATTTCAAGCTTTTAAAAGAAATTTGAAACCTCCAACTCCTGTTCATCTCAAAACCTAGCTTTCTCAGAGTTCAGCTTTCTCGGTTTTTGCCAGAATCCTTCCCCTTTTCTCTGTTCAAACCTTAATCCTCTCTTTGTTTCTAGTCTGTAAACCCAGAAAATGTCTTCTTCAAAAACTCGTGCCAAAGTGCTTCGTCCTCAGTTCCTCCAGAACTACATTACTGGTGCTGGAGTCAATGCTCATGCAATGAAGGTTCGAAGTAGGTCCCATCCCTTGATTGACAAAAACTGGATGAGAACGTTCTTCATCTTTTTGGGATACTCTGTTCTGGGGCCTCGCTGGTTTGGTACCGTTCCGTATGAGTTGCTCCCTTGTGTTTTGAAAGCAATTCTGCCCTTGCTTCTTATTTTTGGGTTAGCAAGAACCTGAGCTGCTCATTCCCATCCAGTGAGGTGAGGAATAGTTCTCTGAAGTAGGCGGACTGGATTGACAAGCTTCTCCCTAAGTATGGAGCTTATTGGAGGAGGGCAGGGATTTATGATGCAATCTTGCTGTCCAACGGTCCATCAACCGGGATGAGAATCTGCTTGCGCGCTCTGTGTTTCTGGAATTTTGCCAGCAACACTTTTGACTTCTGTGTGGGCCCAATTGTGCCAACCCTCCTGGATATGGCTCAGATTTTTGGGTTCAGACCCCATGGAAGACCCTGTTGATGCCGTCGGAGATTACCATCGAAGGAAGAATCAAGAGAAGCTGACCAAGCCTTTCACCATTTCTCTTGCTATCATCAACCAGAACTGCTCTTTCTCTAATTACTTGAGAAAGTTTAGTACATAAAAAGATAAGGATCAACAGGCACATCCTGTTCCTCCCTGGATTGGCTTAGCAGATTTCGTGTTTTAGAATTGTTCCTCTGAGTTCTCCTGGAATATAGGCATTTGGCAGAAGCTCTTCACAACCATCCTGACGTTGGGCTCAGACCTACAGTTCTGGCCCATTTCTTCAAGAATCTGCACACTGCCACCCTGGAGAATCCTCTGAACTTAACTGCTCCTGGCTCGTTCCTGATGATCCAAATCTGGCTGCAGGTATACTTTCCAGAACTCCGGTTTCTTGACATAGTTCCGCCTGAAGACCAAGTTCTGGCTCTTCCCTTGATGTCGACGGAAGTGCCCAAGCGCTCCATCAAAGAGTACCTGATGTGGTTCAGGCACTGTACTAAAAGATATGAAGCTCATGGCAGTTGGTTATTATGAGAACGTATCCCTGGTTCCAGCTTGGACATTGACTTTTTGAGAAGGAACGGAAAGAGGAGGCTGCCAGAATAGATTTCAGGAAGAAATTCCTAAGTGTGGCCCTTATGAGCGGCCTTCCCCATGGAGGAGAAAAGCTCCGAATTATCATTTGGGGGTAGAAGTTTATCATCCTAACTTCTCGCCGGGCAGCTCGGCTGTCTTTAGGTCATTCTGTTCAAATCTTCCAGAAGCTGCAATCGAGCCACTTCCTGGAGGAATTCAGATGATCTGGAAGTACATAAGGATGCTAGGTGCGCAGTGAATAAGATTAATAATACTTCAGACGCAGAGGCTTTGGTGAATCCAGTCTCTTCCAAGCAATGCATTGTAGGTAGTAGAAGTAGTGTCTACCACGAAGAATGCGATTTTCAGCTTTTTGGTTCCAACTATAACATCTACATCCAGGATTCCATGAGTCTTGGTGATGCCCCCAGCAAAGTTGGTGACAGTTAGACGTGTTGGAATTAGATCCCTCTCTATTCTGCCCATTTTGCTCAGACGTCTGTGTGGTAAAAGGTTAATGGATGCACCTCCATCCACCATTACCTTGGAAATAGGAATACCTCCGAAGTTTGCAGTTATGAATAGAGGTCTGAGGTGATTAGCCATTTCCTTGGTTGGCTTGGAGAAACAGAGCTATTCTGAACTGGTTTCATGGCGGTTCCACCTATTTTGGCAGGAGGGGCTTGCCGTTCTGGCCATTCTTCTACTTCTGCCAGTCTCACTCAAAGGTTTCTTTCGAGAATACGTCATCTTCCAGAGTGCTTCCTTGTCCTTCCGCAGCCCTGAATCTTTCCGATAAAATGAATACCATGTTAATGCCTAGATCGCCCTGTAATAAGTTCTCCAATTCTGCACCAAAAGCTTCGGTTTCTTCATCTAATCCTCAATCATATTCCATCTCTTCTGTCCAGTCTCCTTGTTCTCCCGTCTCGAGAAACCCAGTTTGGTCCTCTGCAGATGGCTCATAGTCCAACTGTTCCTCCTCGTTTCTTCAGCCTAGTCTTGTTGCTCTTCTTCTGGAAGAGGTTCGGATCCAGCTTCTACTTGTGGAAGTTTAGGTTGATCGAGTGAGGATGAGGTCGAATGGATGGAAGGCTTGCCTGGAGATCCCGTCTTTATCGAGCTTTTGCAGTTCATATCCTGCTTCTTCCGCCCCTAATGAGTTGCTTCTGGATTTTCTCTTTTCTTGGCAGAATTTGGCTCTCAGGACCTGTGCATCTTTCCTGTTTCTAAGGGAGGTGCAATATTGCCTCTGAATTCTCCTTTTCTAAGTTCTGGTTAGTTCAGAGTTGGTCTCCCACTTTTTCCAACGGAATACCATCTTCCCTCTATGATAATTGCCAAAGGCTTGTCATTTCCGGGCATCCTAATTGGTATCTCCTTCTTGGGCTGCTCTGACATTCTTCTGTTGTGCCCAGTCGGCCTAAGGTAGTCCCTCTGCCCGGCTCCTGTCTCTAGAAGGAGTCGGAGCTACGCCTTGCCGCCTGTATGTTCCAATTCGGTCAAACACGCGGGTGTAGGCTGGTTCTGCCCGTCTAGAGTCACTTCTAACTCGCTCTCACACTTGCATTTACTGCATAGTACTACCCCAGTCAAGATGGTCTCCTTTAGCCTTTGGAAGTCCTCATTTGTGATTCTCCTGCTCCTGCCGGTGCTGGCATCCGCCGCCGGCTTCTTTCCTCTTCCGTTCTGGCCAATTTAGGTTGACCATGTTGACCTGAGGCTGGGGAAAAGGATCTGTCATAACTGAGAGAGGTTTTTTTGCCAGCTTCAATCTTCCCCGTTATTCCTTCCTGTATGACATCTCTGAAAACAACACAACTATTGGTGGAATGATTCCAAGAATTGTGCCATCTGCAATCCTGCCCGCCCTTGAGTTCTTCTGGTTTGGGCAGCTTATGAGGTGTCTCTATTGCCTTTTGTGCCAGCATCTCATCAAACAGAGCATCAACTTTGGTCAGATGGAAAGAGTAGCGGTTTCTGGTCCTTTGGTGGCTTTGTAAGAGCTTTGCAGCTGATGGGATGTTTTAACTTTGTCATTTCTGCCACTGCAATCTCTCTTTCCTTCGAGCCTTCTATGTCCTCTTCTGACTCTACTTCAATAAAATGAATTGAAGAAGAAGGGGTCTTGTAGTATGTGCCTTTGGAAGAGTTCCTCTTCTTCTGCGTTCCTCTCTTAGTAGTTCCTCATATTTGGATGTTTTGTCCGCCAGTTCTGCCAGGATCTCGAACAGCATCCCATCAAATCTTTTTATCTAAGAAATCTTGAGAGATGTTTGAGCCATTTGAATGAAGTGTCTTTCTTCCATAGGGATTCGGCATTTCATCTTAAGCCTCCTGAATCCTTAGTGGGTTCGTCTTCGCTTTGCTTGAGAGCAGCAAGATCACTAATGGTGACTTCCTGCTTGGATCCTGAAATAGTAGTCATGGAAAATGTTTTCCATTTGCTCCCAGGTTTGAACAAAATTGGCTGGCAAACTAGTATACCAGGTAAAAGCTTGTCCTAGAGAGAATTTCCAAACAACCTCAGTTTTAACAGAGGATTATTCTCTATTGCTATGCACTGGACGGAAAATCTGCCTATATGTTCAACTGACTTTAAACAAAGTGAAGTATGGTACTTTGAAACCTGGGGGTAGAGGAATCTGGTCTATATAAGCCGAGTACGACTTTCTGGAGGTTGGCCTTTCTCCTTTTCTGGCTTCCGGCTCCATCATCTCCCTGATCATTCTCTGTAATGCCCCCATGTCATTCAAAGCATTGACAGGATGTGGATTTCTTCCCTGCTCTCAGCTGATCATGATCAAACCTGTGTTCCATTCTGTATGGTCGGGGAGAGCTTCTTCCCTGTGTTCTTCCTCTTCTTCAGCCTCTGGATGGTTCCTCCAGTTTGCCCCTGGTCTGTTCCTGTCATTGTTGGCAAAAGTGTTAATTCCCCCCCTCCCTCTCCTGCCCCTTGCTAGTGGAGGAAATGGATTAGGGTTCATTCTTCTTGGTCTATAGGGTGGCACAGCTGGTGCCTGAGGCAGAAGTGGCAGGGGTTGATCTCGTGGGGCCACAGGTTGTGGAGCAGGTGGTTCTGGCTAATTCTGGGAACCTGGAACTAGTGCAGGACCTTCCTGGCCTGACTGGAGCCTCATGCTCTTAGGCGAGAGGGGCTCCTCCCCTTTGTCCAGCTTGGATTTCTTCAGGCCCTGGTACTCCAGCTATCTGTGCAATAAGAGGATTCTCTTGATATGGCCATGCGAGTCCTGGTGGAGGACCGTAGGGAAGGTCTAGCGCTGAACCACAACATCAGGATTTGGAATTCTGGCCATGGCAGCCTCACAGTTTTTCCTGAACAGCCGCCCTTAACTGCCACTGCATCATGGCTGTTATATTATTCAAAGAATCCTGACTCCTTTGTGTCGTAGCCTCCTGCCAGAACACAGCTTCCTGTATTTGATTCAGCCTCCTGGAACAAGTTCTAGAACGCGCCGTCTCCTGGACCTGCCATGAGCTGATTGTCTAGCATCGCTTTCTTCTGATTCTGGTCCTTCTCGAAAAGTTGCTTGGTCTCGTTCCATTGTGCGACGTGGATTCTGGCTAGAACTTCCAATATACATATACTTTCAAAATATTTAAGAGTATATATATTGAGAGGTCCCATCTGGGCGTGCCAAATTGTTCACCCGTTTTGATTTGTTTCCTGTGATGGTAGGGTAAAGTTCCCCATTAATCCAAAGATCATGGTTGGTCAATAAATTAACTTTCTTTGTGTCTCAAGCGTGCTATCGTTAGCAATTTTTTCTAACAGACTTGAGAGTAAAGATAACTTGTGCCCCAAGCTATTGACTCTGAACAAAAATGATTGTGAATTTGGGTGAGGAATATCTCCCAAGTAAGTTCTTTTCTATGCCTTCGAGCCCAATTTGGGTTCTTTTGAGGCCCAAGTTTCTTCGCTCTGATTTCAAACGTTTCCAGGCCTCCAATTTTTGGGCCGAGTACATGTTCAGTTCATTTTTACACATGATTTTTCATGTTATTTACCTTTTATTTTGAGTTAATTCTTGACATTTTATAACTTTTTACTTCCTTTTTGTGTTTTCTTAGATTTTACCTTGGTTAGAATGAAAATGAGCTAAAAGTGCACTATTTGTTATAAATTCTGTTTTTGTTCATTTTCGTAGGTCAATTTCTTGGCCTGGGATCAACATGGTCTGGTGCTCGGATGAGGTCATGATATTCATGAGACTTGTTCCAATGGATGTTAACTACAACATATCCAAATTTGAGCTCCATTGGACAAGTATTGCCTATCCAACCAATCCAACATGTTACCACAACTCTGGAAATCCGAATTTGGCCAGCTTTTACCTCCTTTGTGTCATCTTGATTCTTCTTGTTACCATAACTCTTGGTAACAAGAAATTACCTTTGTAAATGAGATATTTTCTAAAGCAATTGACATCTTTGTGAAGACAAGGCTTCATCATTTGCAAGGGGACAAGAAGACAATGGGTGAAGACTTTGGCAATAGAATACTCAAAATCTGTAAAATCTTTCTAATTTTATTTTGAGTTTGTATTTGGAATAAGTATGAGCAACTAAACTCCATAGCTAGGGCTTAGGTTGAAGCCCTAAACATGATTACCTTATTGTTTTGATGCTTGAGTGTATGAATTTCTGGATATTGTTGATGAATTCCAATTCACCAAATTAATCTATCCTTGATGTGTGTTTTTCCTTGGTTGACCATCTTTGAAAGCATTCTTCTTGAGATTGTTGGGATTATGTGTATCTTCATGTTATCCTAAGCAATAAATGGATGAAGTACGAATCATCCATGTGAATTCGTTTCTTGAATACCTAATGTAAACACCATGCTATTAGAATTCTTGTGATGTTCATATTCTCTTTGAACGTAATGGGTTTTTCTTGTAATTGAATCAAAGTACTAAGCACACCTAGATTCGATTATAGGGAAGGCACAAGTATTGTAGCACTCGTACTGCACTTTACGTATATTAGAGAGAATCAATGCGTCTTGAATCACTCGTACTGGTCTTGATTGCGAACATCTTCATCAACACATTTAGAGTTCATCACTTGAGTATTCATGAACATAGGTAGAATTGTTTAGGGTGGATTCGAAACCCTAGTGTTTGTTACATTTTAATCTCACATCTTGATAATTCATCTCTGCCATTCTCATTTAAATTCGAAGTCTATTCACTTTCATGCAATAGAAATAGGTCACTTGAAACAAATCAACCCCCCCAAAAAAAGTGTGTGTGAGTTGTGTGTTCGACACGTTATGTGTCTTTGTTGCTGAATTTTATTTGTTTCCGTAATTGTTTTGGACCTTTGGTCAGCGTTGTGTTATTGGATTTTCTGTGCTGAATCCAACCGTATAAAGTGTGTGAATTTTGGACGTACGGTTGGAAAGTTATAGGTCAAAAACTGGACAGAGGTTCGGAACTGAAAAAAAGAGAAAAAACGATTCTGAAGAAACGACCGATCGCTAGTGTCTCACGATCGGTCGCTCAATACACAATTCTCAATTTTCGATTCTGTGCAAAAACGACCGGTCGCTTTTTACAAACGACCGGTCGCTTTTTACAAACGACCGGTCGCGGTTACCTGTTCACAGCACTTTTCCTTTTTTGTTTTGTTTGCTTCTTTTACATTTCTTTACTCATTTTTAGTTTCCATTTTGCATTTGTGCTTTTGTGGTGTGTTAAATAAGTGTTCTCTTTGTACTCGAATTAGAACTTATAGGAAGACAAGTTCTTCGTGTGGATGAATCCCGTACTTACATAATCTATACTTCTTTAGATTCGTGCACTTGCGGGTATTTTTAATTGGTTGTTTGCACATTAATTTGTGTCCTTTTAGGAATGCAACAATTTTTGGATCCGTTGCCGGGGAGGAGTTTAAAGCTAATGAAAATGTGCCCATCAAGGTTCGGGGCAAAAATTTTGAGCTATCCCACTCCATTATCTCTGAGGTTCTTAACATACGTAGGCAGGATACTTATGATTGGAGACAATATCTGCATAGGGATTTTGACATGCAAAGCGTAGCTGAAACACTTTTTTATGCTGACCCTGCTGCCTTTGCATCTCAAGCTAAAAATACTATCTTCATTCAGGGTAAGTTGACACCCTATTTTGCCATCCTGTGGAGCTTTGTGCGCCACAACATCTATTTATCCGGCCAACGGTTGCAAATTCCTACAGGAGGGGTCAAGATCCTGAAAGTGTTGCATGAAGGAACTTTTTCCCTGCCTATTTGTGAAATTATTTTTGAACGCTTGAAGGCTTGTGCACGTAAGAAAAGCATCATATATTATCCTTGCCTTGTTAGCATGTTATGTGAACGCTCAGGTGTTCGGGCTTGCTCTACTGATATATTTGTTGAGCCCATGGGTCCCATTTCGGACACTTCTGTGTCCAGGAGTATCTCTCAGAAGCGCAATGCACCTCCCCCTGCACCTGCACCTGCTCCGGTGCCGCCCCATATGCCACCACCACATCCATTCCCATCTGCGCCCTATGGCGATACCTCTACTTGGGACCCCAGCTCAGCAAGCCATTTGGGACTTGCAAATGCTGCAATACCATCAGATGCAGCTCCAGGTACCAGCAGATGCAGCATATGAGCACCTCTATTAACGCCATTTGGAAGCACCTCCAGATGCCAGGTCAACCCGGGACCTCTGCACATGATGATGATGATGATAATGATGGTGATGATGGTGATGATACTGATGATGATCAGTAGTACTTTGAGTATTGTACCCTTTTGAACTTTTCGTTTATTTTGTTTTTGGGTTTGATTTTAAGACGGTTATTAGTTTGTTTATTTCAACTTTTACTGTTAGTTCAACTTTTGTTTGTTTACTCTTTCTTTTATTTTGTGATTATCCATCCCAATTTTTCTATATGGCATTGTTTAATCTTAAATCTCCATCAGTTATAAACAGTGTTTCATATAAGTTTGGGAAGCGTTTTCAATTCATTAATGCACAATCGGAAACGGGACTCGAATGCTTATTTCATTTCTAAACATGTGATTCCAAACATAAACTTGAAAATGCGTACATAAATTTCTGAATCACATGTTTCTTTTGCATTCTGGGCCACCTGTGGCTTCTGCTAATTGCCTCTATTTGCCCGCACTTGTAGAATCTGCAGCAACTCTACATGGTCCTCAACTTTCCCCTGCAGTGTTTCCACTTGCTGATTGGCGCAGTGGAGCCGCTTCTGCAGGTCCGCCACCTGAGCTTTCAGGGCCGCCACCTCCTCATTCAGTGCTCTGCACTCGTTTTCTCGTCGTTAGGCGCATGCCCAAATTTGTGGCCGAGACCGCGTTGAGCACGGTTAAATTGTGGGACTCGTCCACTGCCATCTTGTCAGACCTCTACGCCACATGCAGATGATCTGCAACTGTAAGTCTCCTGACAGTCATGTCTTCCGGCAATCCTGCCATACATGGCACCACCTTAGAGAAGTTTGAGGCCGAGCCATGATGGTATGAGGAGTTTGGGAAGATAGGGTTTGGACGAGCCTTTTCTGGGTATTTGGTGGTGCAAGCGACAACTCAAGGTTGAGGTTATCAACGAGCATATCTGAGGATGCCATTGATTTTTATGTCTGGACTTTTTGATGGTTTTTCTTGAGTTTGCAGGATGAAATGAAAGGTACTCCTTCTTTCAACCGAGAAGTGGTTTAAATAGACATATGCTCATAAGGGAGCCAACACCACTTTGCATTTCCTGAGCAATTTGCGGTTGCGTCCAGTTAAAAGGGAAGCATTTCTTCTTTCCTTTTACTTTCTTTTCCTCCCTTTTTCTGTGCATTGTGTTTTGATTTCTTTTTAGTTTGTCGTCTTTGTTTTATTTCAGTTGGGGAACCGTGATTTGTTCTTTTTCGTTTGTCGCATTCCCTTTATTCTAAGTTTGGGAAGTGCGTTTTGTTTTTCCTCTTTGTCTGTTCCAACTTTCTTTTATTTTATTTCGGAAAATGAGAAAATAAAAAATAAAAAATAAATACACTGGAAGGGCAACACAAACAGGCACACCAATAATACACTAGAATCACTTTTTCACAGTGCTCGGTGTCTCGACCATAGGACCTTTGAGTTTAGCCCTATGGCTATCCTCTTCCGGGGCTTCAGGTGCGGTCTCTTGGGGCTTATCACTCGAGTTCCCAAAGATTGCACTCTTAGCTTGAGCGTAACCACTCTTGCGATTCTGTTTTCTTGCGCTTATCCGGTCGGTCTAGGTCCTCCAGCTGCTTTCTCATGTCATGGGCGTAAACACTTACCATCTTTGAGAGATTTTTGTTCTCTTCACGCAACGCCTCCAGCTGTGTCGATTCACCTCCACTATCCTTGCCCTTTCCCTTTTTAAACTTTTAATAATACTCTGGCACTCTTCAACCATACTTCGCTCGCCGCCAACTGACCTCTTAGCACCTCCACCTCATGGGACTTCGCAATTAGGCGATGACCCACACTTGCGACTGTTGCGGTGCTTTGCATGCTTAGTGCCAGAGCATCGCTCACGACCCGGTTGTCATCCCTTTCTCCCAGCACCCGTATATCCTTGGGAGTCACTAGATTTCTAGCAACTCCAAGGGCAACATCGTTGTCCAGCAGGATTGAGTCATTCACGGTCACGTGCCCCCGTGTAGAGGCAAAGTAGGGCATCCACACTGGTGCCACTGCTTGGCCCTAAATCCGAGTCGGTGGAGCTAGGTTGAGATCCAACGAGAATGGGTAGGAAGAGGTCATTTGAACTTTCTTTTCTTTTGTCTTTTGTATTTATGAGTTTGTGTGTTTTTGCCCAACTCTTTCTCTTCTTCTTTTATAGAGTTAGTCTCTACGTAACCCTAGCCACTGAGCTTTTGCGTGTTGCGCGGCCCTTACGGCCTATCCCCCTTTGTCTGCTCACCTGTTCCCTAACCCCTTTAATTGCATTTCTGCCTTTCTTCGTTTTCAAGAAACAAAAGTCGTCACACATTCCTATAAAGCCAATAATTCTGGCTTGGGAATGTGCGAGGGACCTCTGCCTGTCGACACGTTCCTCGCTTGGTTGCCCGTGACTCACAACAGTTGAGACATAAGGGCCCACTTTTTTCTATTTTTCTGAGTTCTCGCTCTTTGTGCTTCTGACTTGGTTTCTTTGTTCTATATACTTTCACGCTTTTGGGCTTTCGTTTGGGTTGGGCTTTCATTTTGGTTTGTGCGTTTCTTTGGGTTTGATTTCTGCGTGCGTAGGACTATTGTTAGGGCTTACTGTACTGTTTTGTTTTGTTTTGGTTTGCAACCGTGTTGTAGTTGTTTTTCTTGTTTGTTCTTGTTTTTACTTGCTTTATTCCCTTTATTTTTTGTTATAACATTGTTTATGCCTAAATTCTTTATCATTAAGGACAATGTTTATTTCTAAGTTTGGGAAGTGTTAGCAAGTCTTTTTCGTTTCACTTAAATTCTTACTTTCTTTTATTTTGTTTTCTTTTCAGTTTTGAGTCTTTTTGTTTTCAAGTCACTTTCCGGACATATATGATGAGATTGTGATGAATGTTTACATGACTTGATTGAAAATGCTAAAAAAAATAATAATAATTTGTTATTCACTAAATGGCATCGTTCTAGCATGATATGTTTGGAACCTTCTATGCACTTGCCATTTGTTTCATAATTCTCTAGTTGAGGGACTTGCATGATCCAAAGAATTGTATCAAGCATGAATTAGACTTATCTAACCATAAATAATGTGAGCTTTGAGCCTTTTGCTTCAATTCATGAGTGTTATACACGTATTCTTTTTTTCTTGTCATCCGAGTTGTTGTTTGATCTCATTATTCATTGACTTGGTTGAGCACTTAAAAGACATTAATTATTGTGCAATTTGATTACATGACATTTGAGAAATGATATTAAGGCCCTCTTTGGACCGTTTGTGCCTTTCAAGCTAACCCTATGCATGCTTAAGCATGATTTTCCATTGTTAACCACCTTGAGCCTATATACGCCTTTTCTTTCAAGTAACCAATTATTACTTATAGCCTTAGCCTGAAAAACAAGAATTTACCTTTCTAAGGAACTCATGAGCTTTAATTTAGATGTGTTTTTCATGCTAAGTTTGGGAAGTTTGTTATTACAATTAAAAAAAAAAAAAAAAAAAAGAAGAAGAGTACTTCACTCAAAGGGTGAAAGAAAAGAGAAAGGTTGTGGTTATTTGGCAATAAATTCAATTCCATGTTTCTTGGTTGGCCAAATTAAATAAAACTAAAAAAAAAAAAAAAAAAAATTGTAATTCTCAAGCGTGATGTTACAAAGTCTTTTAGTCAATGATTATATGCTCTTACATTGTGAGTTCCTTGGACTTTGTTGTATCCATTTCCTTCATTTCTCACTCACCTTATACCCTTAGCCCCATTACAACCTATAATAAAGACCTAAATTGATCCTAAATGTCATGTGATTGAATTGCACACGTTCTTCTTCTTTTAAGTATTTAGCATCCTTCTTGAGATCATATTCATGCATGTTTTTCAGCTTGCTAATTTTGAGTTAAGTCCCTTATTGTTTAACTCTATTCTCATATTTACTATTGAGTGATGCATTGTGACCCTCTTCCGAGTGATTCATTTGTGAGAGGACAACTTTGGTGAGATTTGAAGTTACATTTGTGCTTGGTATGATTTTTGAAGTTGTGTGAAAACTGAAATTGGAGAATGAGTTCCATTTGGCCATCACACTACTACACTTGAGCATGTTGTGTTCTGAACTTTGTCGCCTTGTGAATAATGTCTAAACTGAGTTTTTCTTGTGAAAACTTTTGAGTCGTTTGCATGAGTCGCTCTCTCTTTAGAAAGTGTTCGGAAAGTTTTGTTTTAAGAGTCTTGTTTTAATTTCTGTTTTGCTCGAGGACTAGCAAAAGATAAGTTTGGGAAGTTTGTTCGGTTCATTTTTACACAGGATTTTTCATGTTATTCACCTTTTATTTTGAGTTAGTTCTTGACATTTTATAGCTTTTTACTTCCTTTTTGTGTTTTCTTAGATTTTACCTTGGTTAGAATGAAAATGAGCTAAAAGTGCACTATTTGTTATAAATTCTGTTTTTGTTCATTTTCGTAGGTCAACTTCTTGGCCTGGGATCAACATGCTCTGGTGCTCGGATGAGGTCATGATCTTCATGAGACTTGTTCCAATGGATGTTAACTACAACATATCCAAATTTTAGCTCAATTGGACAAGTATTGCCTATCCAACCAATCCAATATGTTACCACAGCTCTGGAAATCCGAATTTGGCCAGCTTTTACCTCCTTTGTGTCATCTTGATTCTTCTTGTTACCATAACTCTTGGTAACAAGAAATTACCTTTGTAAATGAGATATTTTCTGAAGCAATTGACATCTTTGTGAAGACAAGGCTTCATCATTTGCAAGGGGACAAGAAGACAATGGGTGAAGACTTTGGCAATAGAATACTAAAAGTAAACGCTGGAAAGGAGGAGAGAGGGAAGCAAAGGGAATTGCAATCTGATTTGGAGAGCTTTTGAACGTGGGAGATAAGGCATTCTATAATTCTACACATTGAGAGCAGATTTTGGAGAGCTTGGAGCTAGGAGAAAACCAAGGTGCAGCCAAGCAAAGTGGAGAAGAAGACTTCCACCATTGATGACCTTGAAGCTTTCATCATTTTCTCAAAATCTGTAAAGTCTTTCTAATTTTATTTTGAGTTTGTATTTGGAATAAGTATGAGCAACTAAACTCCATAGCTAGGGCTTAGGTTGAAGCCCTAAACATGATTACCTTATTGTTTTGATGCTTGAGTGTATGAATTTCTGGATATTGTTGATGAATTCCAATTCACCAAATTAATCTATCCTTGATGTGTGTTTTTCCTTGGTTGACCATCTTTGAAAGCATTCTTCTTGAGATTGTTGGGATTATGTGTATCTTCATGTTATCCTAAGCAATAAATGGATGAAGTAAGAATCATCCATGTGAATTCGTTTCTTGAATACCTAATGTAAACACCATGCTATTAGAATTCTTGTGATGTTCATATTCTCTTTAAACTTAATGGGTTTTTCTTGTAATTGAATCAAAGTACTAAGCACACCTAGATTCGATTATAGGAAAGGCACAAGTATTGTAGCACTCGTACTGCACTTTACGTATATTAGAGAGAATCAATGCGTCTTGAGTCACTCGTACTGGTCTTGATTGCGAACATCTTCATCAACACGTTTAGAGTTCATCACTTGAGTATTCATGAACATAGGTAGAATTGTTTAGGGTGGATTCCGAAACTCTAGTGTTTGTTACATTTTAATCTCACATCTTGATAATTCATCTCTGCCATTCTCATTTAAATTCGAAGTCCATTCACTTTCATGCAATAGAAATAGGTCACTTGAAACAAATCAAACCCCCCTCCCCCAAAAAGTGTGTGTGAGTTGTGTGTTCGACACGTTATGTGTCTTTGTTGCTGAATTTTATTTGTTTTCGTAATTGTTTTAGACCTTTGATCAGCGTTGTGTTATTGCATTTTCTGTGCTGAATCCAACCGTATAAAGAACGTGAATTTTGGACGTACGGTTGGAAAGTTATAGGTCAAAAACTGGACAGAGGTCGGAAACTGAAAAACCGAGAAAAACGATTCTCTGAAGAAACGACCGATCGCTAGTGTCTCACGACCGGTCGCTCAATACACAATTCTCAATTTTCGATTCTGTGCAAAAACGACGGTCGTTAGTCACCGTTCACGACCGGTCGCTGGTTACCTGTTCACAACACTTTTCCTTTTTTGTTTTGTTTGCTTCTTTTACATTTCTTTACTCATTTTTAGTTTCCATTTTGCATTTGTGCTTTTGTGGTGTGTTAAATAAGTGTTCTCTTTGTACTTGAATTAGAACTTATAGGAAACCGACAAGTTCTTCGTGGGATCGATCTCGTACTTACATAATCTATACTTCTTTAGATTCGTGCACTTGCAAGTATTTTTAATTGGTTGTTTGCACATTAATTTGTGTCCTTTTAGGAATGCAACAGTACATCGCTTTGCTCTTTTGTTAATGGGCTGGGCGTGTCGATGGGCTGAGGGCGTCAATTTTACGTCCAGCAGGTGGCCTAAAAAATGTTGTGTGCCTTTGCCTTTGAAGTGGGCGTGCCAAAATAAGGCCCAAAAAAAAACCCCAGGGGGCTTGTAAGTCAACCTCATTAGTCCTCTCCTCATGGAGGATTCAGGATGAGGTGTGCAAGCTGCGTGTCGAGGCTAGCATCACTTGGCATTGAGATTCTAGGAGGTAGGGTGTTAGGGAGGTGAAACTACCTAATGAGTGACGAGTCTAGTGTGGTTAGTAGAGGAGTGGGAAGTCAAGCAATGATTCCCACAAAAGGTGCTAAATTGTTGATGTCCAAAATTGGATACAACTTCTAAGGGGATTGATTTTCAGATATTGTGTCTCAGGGATTCTTCGGCAGTTGTTGATACCAAATATCCATAGGGACTGCCAAAAAGAGCCCAAGAAATAAAGGCCCAACTTACTTCAGGAGGTAATGAGACCCAAAACCAGCATTTACCTTACCCATGTCTAAGGATGCCTAAGAAGGGTAATAGAGGCCGACCAAGCCCAGTTAAGGCCTATGCGGCCAAAAACCCAGCACATAAAACCCTAACACTTCTCCTTAGAGGCCCACATATAGGAATTGAAGCACCTAGAAAAGCCCACGAAATCTTCCATTAACGCTTGCTTTCCCAAAAGAGAGAGACACATCAAACCACCACCGATTGCCCACTTAGAAGATGCCATGACATCGGCGACTCCTTAATCCCACATTGAAAAAGGACAATAGAAAGGTCCAACTTTCCCTATATAAAAAGGAGTACTTTCTGCCTAAAAAATGGCAACATGAGTCTCCTCCATACTTGATTACAATACTTTTGGATAACCTTCGTTGTGGGAAAAGACTGACTTAGGCATCGGATGGTGGTTGGTGGACCCACCAACACTTCTTCAGTGACCTTTTCATGTTTTTCTTTCAGGAGGAGCAACCAGCAATCATCCTTCTTGACCACTCCAAGAAGGGGCAAAAATATACAGAAGTGCAGCCTCAAAATCCAGTATGTCCTTAAGGAAGGGTTAACTCCATTTGACTCACTCTGATTGGTTGAGCGACTTTTACGCATTAACAACAGTCAAAGTGTTATATGCAAAAAGGGAAGATCAGTTAGACATTGGTACTGGTGTGATACCTATTGAAGGCACTCTAATGCTTAAATCAGCTTAAATTTGGTATTTGAGACAATTTTAGGTGAGTATTGACTAGGGTAAAAATTGGTTACCTCATGTCTTTGAAATAGTGCTCTATTTTATTATTATTTTTAATAAGCAAAAGGGTGTGTGATGTTTGCACATTTCTTCGATGTGAGACTCTTGTCAATCACTGTTGTGGCGACACATGTTCTGAAGTGGACGTGGTAATCTCATCAATTGTTGGAGGCATGTCTCTCTGCGTATATCGTTGGCATGTAGATTGCTAAGTAGTTAGGGGACAACCACTTGTGTCTTGGTTGATTCGTGCTACAAATCAATGAGGGGCAAATTATCCCCTTCCGATTGGTATGTTCTTCTTGTTGGACATATTTTACTTTATCTATTTCTCTCAAGTGCACGAACCAATTATAGTATAGGAATGCAAGCACGAGGTCGTTCCACAAAGACTTGGATGAAAGACACTTAATACTACTACTTAGACTCACAAGTAACCCTAAGACTAAACAGAATTTAAATGAAGTTGTTTTGAGTTTGTTGGAATGAAAACTGCAAAAAGGGAATGCAAAACAACAAGTGACCAGCAAGTAGATGTTTTAGAAATTTTAGAGACAAAGGAGACAAGCACTAGGGTTTCAACTTCACCATGACAATCCAATTTCAAGCTACAAGTTAACAATCACCTAAGTTGATTACAATTTCTGGAGTTCATTCTTTCTTATGTATGATTATCCATATGGTGTTTGCTTTTAATCAAGTACTCAGAAAACACAACTTAGCTATGGTGTTTAGTCTAAGTTATGAATCTGAATCCATTAAGTTTAAGAAGAACACAAAGGAATCAAGTAAACATTTAAACATGGTGTTTGTCCTAAATGCATTACCCACTCATTCACTAATCGGTTCAAGAGTCATATGGTGTTTATGTAAACTTGAACTAGATAACCAACATACATGTGTTCATAGTGGCCAGTTATTTAAACATGCATAAAGATTCAACTAAGAACAAGTGAATGAGACCAAAAAATTAGAAGTAATCAACAAAGGGTAACATTAACTTGAAAACATGAATTGTCTTTTCAGGTTACATTGAAACCTTAGTTATGGGTTACACTCCATTAATGGAAAATACATTTGAATCATAATAAACATGGAGAGAGTAAGAAAAACCCGTGAAGAACGAATTATGTTGTTGAAGAGCTCCTCACAACTTCCACTATATATGATGCAACCAGAGATGAAGAGTGGTGTAGATGGTGTGGATTGTGTTTGGGAATTGATGGAATGGTGGAGGATGGAGTGATTTGTGGGAGAGTGTATGAAGCTGTGGTTGATGAAGGTTTGAGAGGGGGTGGTGCTGGGATGAGTGGTCTGCTAGGAATTGGAAGAGAGGGATTGTGAATTCCAGGATTTTGTGTGTGTCTTGAATGTGGAATGGGAGTGGTATTTATAGGGAGAGGGGAGTGATAAATCTGAATTCAATATGGCTAATGCATACAACACTTGTATTATAAAATCTGAATTGGTTGCTGCACTTCACCAATAAATCTCACCAGCAGCCCTAGCTCATCATCATGTCAGCATGACCAAGCTTCCAACCAGAAACAATAGCTCATGCCTAGCTCACCATGACCAAGCATCCAATGAGCTCATCTGCGAGTCAGCATGATGAACAACTTCTTGGGCTTACGAATTGGGCTTGGCTGAATCAAATGACGACTTTAAGATGTCCATTGTGAAGTTCAGAATGTGTCTGATCCAACCACACAAGTATTGGCCCAATCCAAGCTCTGGATGAAGAAGATAGGTCCGAAATGAAATTCTAATTCAGTCTCTAGTTTTTGCACGTTTTTGCTCCATTTTGCTTCAAATGCCTCAAGTGGTACCTAGAGCTCAATGAACTGAATAACAAACACAAAATCGATTAAAAGCACAAGTTTTATTTAAAAACATAACCAAACAATAGGGTAGATTGATACAAAATGATACATAATTACGCATTGATCAATACCCCAAACCTATATTTTGCTGGTCCTCAAGCAAAACTAAAACTTAAACAACACACAAAACAAAACTTATTACACCATTTTCGTAGATGTCACGATTGCATTGAGCATATGCAATAAGCCTTTAAACCTCTAGGTGTCCCTAGTAGGAGGAGTTGTGTCTCCTGAGGGTTTACAGTGATGACTCCCACAAACATCAACAAATTCTGCAAGACAACTAATAGTTAAAGAATCACTTTTAAACAAACTAAGGAAAACCAATGAATGCACAATCACACTTTCAAAACTAATGGTATGCCACTTCAGATCTTCACACCAAGGTGTATAGTGTATTGTCACTGCAAAAGAATTCCAGCATTGAAGTCACCGTACTCAAATACATAGATAGAAATCGCCTCAACTCTAGGTCTCACGGGTATCGCTCAAATCTTCACAAAGAACCTAGGGTTTAGTTTCTCAACAAGCATATGTGAGTGACATTATGTAAAGGGAAACAAGATTTCACATATGAAATAATCATAAAACAAAAGCACGATTTCTGGAAATAAGATCTCATGAAATGAAATCAAATGCTAAGAACATAGAAAGAATACATTGCATACCAGCACTCATGAACCGGACTTCCCCAAAGATCAGTTAGGTCTTAATCAAGCTTGTAATGTCAGGCTGAGGGTAGGGGTTATGAAAAGAAGGGAAATGAAAACTAAGAACTCAAGAACATGCCAAGAGTGCTCCTTCTTGCTGCAAGGTAAATGGCTACATTATGTGAATCTTCAAGGCAATGACTTGTGCTCCATTGAATTGAATTTGAACTTTGATCAGAACATGTTTTGTTTTGTTTTGTTTTTTTTATAAACGGATTTGGCATTCTTTTGCTTTCCTCCTTGAATTGCATTAGCACACCGATTCTCTCTATTTGTTTGGTATAACGCCCATCCTTGCTTCTTCATTTTGTTGAGATCTTGACATGTTCTCCAGTTATAGGGTATGGCTAAACAAGGGATGGTATCTTAGATTAAGATACAAGGGTAGGAGTAATGTGGGTGATGAAAGAAAGGCTTAAGTGTTTGGATGCAAAATTGGGTAAAGGAAGCACACAATAGGGAGGGATATCAAAGCCTTTTAGTGACTTAAACACACATAGCTTACATCATATCAATGGGTAGATCCTTTCCACAAATGTCAGCAAGCAACATAGCATCTGCAAAAGATCAAATAGTTCTTAGTATTCGATGAATATAATGAGATCAACATAAAAGGAATCTGGGAAGTTGTAAGAGTAGAAACAAATAAAACCCTCTCAAGGAATGGAATAGGCTCAAATTAGCTCACTAGGGTAGTCTCCACAATTCTTCTAAAGATATCTGAGTATGGCACCTTCTTGGACCGAAATTCCAATTGCATGACAATGTGTATGGCAGAAATTCTGATGCAAACACTTCCATGGCAGCACACTAGCAAAGAATTAGTGACAATGACATTGCATATACATCTTCATTAGTAAGCAAAAAGAAATCTTCACTAATACTCAGAAATTCAACAACAGACTCAAAAATTTAACAACAGACTCAAAAATTCAACAAGTTTCATCCCACACCCCAAACCTGAATGAAACATTGTCCGCAATGTTTAAAAAGAAAGGAAACAAAATGCAAAAACATACTAGACATAAAATGCACGAAAGGAAACAACTCTAACTAAAATAAAAACAACATAACCTGGTATTGCAAACAGTTAGGGTGTGGTGAACTCAAGGGAGTCCACAGCTTGTGTTTCCACAACATCATCCAAGTATTGTTTCAATCGCTGCCCATTCACCTTGAAAGTTGTCTCGTCCCTTAGGTTCTCAATCTCAACAGCTCCATGAGGGAAAACTTGAAGCACCTTGAATGACCCCAGCCATCTAGATTTCAATTTACCTGGAAAAAGATGCAAACGTGAGTCATATAACAAAACTTTCATACCTGGCTTGAATTCTTTCCTGAGGATGGCCTTGTCATGATAGCGTTTGGTCCTCTCTTTGTAGATTTTTGAATTCTCATAAGCTTCGTTCCTTAGCTCCTCCAATTCATTGATCTGCAATTTTCTGACATTCCCAGCTTCTTTGATATCAAAATTGAACTTTTAATTGCCCAATATGCTCGGTGCTCAAGTTCCATTGGTAGGTGACAAGCCTTCCCAAACACAAGTCGATAAGGGCTCATCCCAATGGGGGTTTTATAAGCTGTCCTATATTCCCAAAGTGCATCATTGAGTCGCAATGCCCAATCTTTTCGAGTCGGATGGACAGTTTTCTCCAAAATATTCTTGATCTCTCTATTGCTGATCTCAACTTGTCTAGAAGTTTGAGGATGATATGGAGTTGACACTCTATGTGTGATATTGTACTTTCTCATTAAGGCCTCAAATGGTTTGTTACAGAAGTGGCTGCCACCATCACTAATGACAGCCCTAGGAGTTTCAAACCTAGTGAAAATCACATATCTCAGGAATTTCAGGACAACTCTATGATCATTAGTCCTTGTAGCCAATGCCTCCACCCATTTGGATACATAATCTACAGCAACAAGAATGTAAGTATAACCCAAAGAGGAAGGAAAAGGTCCCATGAAATCTATACCCCATATGTCAAACAGCTCTACCACCAAAATGTTGTTCAGTGGCATCATATTCCTCCGGCTTATGTTTCCCATTCTTTGACACCTATCACATTTAGAACAGAAATAAAATGCATCTTTAAAAAGAGAGGGCCAAAAGAAACCAGATTGAAGAACCTTAGCTGCTGTTTTCTTGGCACCAAAATGACCTCCACATGCAAATTCATGACTAAACTTGAGTATGCTTTGCTGCTCATTGTCTGGGATACACCTCCTTATGATTTGGTCGGGGCCATGTTTGAACAGATATGGATCATCCCAGAAGTAATGTTTGGTTGTGGCAAAGAACTTCTTTCTTTCCTGAAAAGTTAGATCATCTCTCAAAACACCACTAGCAAGATAATTAACAAGATCAGCATACCATGGTTCTTGATCATGAATGGCCAATAGTTGTTCATCTGGAAAAGATTCATTGAGGGGCAGGACATCCTCAAACTTGTGGTTACCATCGATGAGACGAGAGAGATGATCAGCAACAACATTCTCACACCCTGTCTTATCTCGGATTTCTAAATCAAATTCTTGCAACATCAATACCCATCGAAGCAAGCGTGGCTTAACATCCTTCTTGGTTAACAAGTACCTAAGTGCTGCATGGTCAGAATATACAATCACTTTATAACCAACAAGATATGAACGAAACTTCTCTAAAGCAAAAATTGCAGCAAGCAACTCCTTTTCAGTTGTTGAGTAATTGAGCTGAGCATCATTTAATGTTCGGCTTGCATAATAGATGACATGAGGGAGCTTGTTCACTCTTTGACCTAGAACTGCACCAAGAGCATAGTCAGAAGCATCACACATTAATTCGAAAGGTAAAGACTAATCTGGTGCCTTGATAATTGGAGTTGATGTTAGTTCAAGTTTCAAAGAGTTAAATGCATCTAAACAATCTTTATCAAAGTTGAAAACAGAATCTTTAGCCAAAAGATTGCATAGAGGACGAGTAATTTTGGAGAAATCTCTAATAAAACGACGATAAAAACCTGCATGTCCTAGAAAACTCCTCACACCCCTCACTGAAGTAGGGGGTGGTAGATTAGAAATCAAATCAATCTTTGCTTTGTCTACCTCAATACCTTTGCTGGAAATGGAATGGCCTAACACAATACCTTGCTTCACCATGAAGTGACATTTCTCCCAATTCAGAATTAGATTAGTTTCCTGGCATCTTTTAAGCACTAATGACAAGTGGTTAAGACAATCATCAAAAGAGGATCCAAAAACGGAAAAGTCATCCATAATACCTCAATGAACCTCTCTATCATGTCTGAAAAGATAGCCATCATGCATCATTGAAAGGTAGCTGGGGCATTGCATAAACCAAATGGCATTTGTCTATACGCAAAGGTTCCAAAGGGGCACGTGAATGTTGTCTTCTCTTGATCCTCAGGGGCTATTGCAATTTGATTGTAACCTGAAAAACCATCAAGGAAACAATAATGTGAGTGACCAGCTAGCCTTTCAAGCATTTGATCAATAAAAGGCAAAGGAAAGTGATCATTTCTAATGGCAGTGCTTAGCTTCCGATAATCAATGCAAACTCTCCATCCTGTGATTGGTCTTGTTGGCACCAGCTCATTGTCCTCATTCTTGACCACTGTGATGCCTGACTTTTTGGGACAACTTAGATAGGACTCACCCATTTGCTATCTGAGATAGGATAAATGATTCCTACATCAAGTAATTTGAGTATTTCAGTTCTTACAACATCCTTCATATGTGGGTTGAGTCTCCTCTGGGGCTCACGACTTGGCTTTGCATCCTCCATCAAAATTCGATGCATGCACATTGTAGGGCTTATTCCCTTGATATCTGCAATGGTCCATCCGATGGCATTCTTGTGCTCTCTCAAAACCTGTGATCAACTTATCCTCTTCTAGTGGTGAAAGGTCAGAAGCTATAATGATGGGAAGGGTTTCTGTCTCACCAAGATAAACATATTTAAGGTGTTGTGGAAGAGGTTTTAGCTCAAGTTTAGGTGGCTTGACAATGGAGGGAACTAGTTTAGTGGTGGCAGGTTTAAGAGGCTCAACAATGGGTGAAATGGAAGAATCGAATGGTTTCAAAACCTCAAGGGCAGCTGCCACTTCAATGAACTCAGATTCATCATCAAGATCACCTAAAGGTTGTGTCAACACAATTTCTAAAGCATCATCAGATTGTGCCTGCATAAACTTAGACAAAACCAGGGAATCCAAACTATCAATTGAAAAACAATCAAGTGAATTAGAAGGATGAGTTAAGGATTCAAACACTTTGAATTCTATGGTTTGGCCAAGGACTGTCATTTTCAAAATGCCATTTTTCACATCAATAAGAGTGTTTGCTGTTGCCATGAATGGTCTTCCAAGCAAGATAGGTAGCTCACGATCATGAATGGGTGCATCTTCCATGTCTAACACTACAAAATCACCAGGCAATATTAGCTTATCAACTTGAACCAAAATATCTTCAACTATACCTCTAGGATATTTCACTGAGCAATCAGCAAGTTGTAAGCTGAAGTGTGGTGGATTTTAGCATTCCCAAACCTAGTTGCAGGTACACTGAATAAGGCATTAGATTGATACTTGCACCTAAATCCAACATGGCTTTCTCCACTCGTTTATCTCCAATGGTTATGCCGATGGTAAAACTGCCTGGATCCTTGAGCTTAGGAGGAAGTTTTCTTTGAAGGACAACACTCACATTTTCAGACACCAACACCTTCTCATGAGGGCTATACCTTCTCTTGTGTGAGTTCAACTCCTTAAAAAATTTAGCATAAGTTGGCATATTCCTGATCATATCAAGTAAAGGCAAGTTAACATTGACTTTACTAAGTATATCATAAATTTCAGTAAATGACTTATCCTATTTGCTTTTAGCAAGACATCCAGGGAAAGGAATTGGTGGCACATAAGGGTTCTCGGCCTTGTGCAATATAGATGAACTTGTTGACGTGCCAATGAGAATTTCTTCTTTTGGTGCCGTCTCTTCCTTGTGTTCATCACCTGCATTCACAACATCATGATTAGTAACTTCTTTGCCAACTTTATTATCAATAACCTTACCACTTCTAGAACTGAGATTGCTTTGGCTTGCTCATGATGCTTGGGATTCACATTTGGCTGGCTAGGGAACTTTCCAGGTTCTCTTTGGTTCAAACTATCTGCAATTTGCCCTAATTGAATCTCCATTTTGGTCAAGGCAGCAGAATGTTGTTGAAGAGCACCATTAGTAGTTTGCTGGAATTGCAAAGTATTTTGGGCCAACAACTTGACTGTGTCCTCCAATGAACTTGGTTTCAGTTGGAATGATGAACTAGCTTGATTTTAATTTTGATTGTTGCTCCAAGAGAAATTTGGGTGATTCCTCCAACCAGGATTATAAGTGTTCGAGAAGGGATCATTTCTTGGCCTTTGGTTGTAAGAATTCATCATGTGGGCTTGTTCTTGGACAAACTCAGGATAAGCATTACTAGCTGAACACATGTGAGTTGGGTGTCCTTGAACATTGCAAATAGCACAAACTTCAACTTGAGGAGCTTTAGGTACCATATTGAGCATCGGAGTCAAGCTTCCTTTGTAAACTAACAACCTGTAAAGCAAGCTCATTGTTAGGACTAGAGCTGGCAAACGGGTCGCTTTAACGGGGTTCCGGGTCGTAACGGGGTAACCCGTTTTCTTAACGGGTTGACACGAACATGGCCCGTTAAGCTAACGGGTCAGAAATACTAAACCCAAACACGACCCGCACATATTCGCGAATAACACGACACGACCCGTTATGACTAATGGGTCGTTTTTCACCCATTTCACCCGCTTCACCCGCTTAACCCATTTCACCCATTTAAAAAATAAACAATATTTTTGCTGGAATTATTAAATAAAAACACCTCAACTTAGAGATATAATACAAATAAAGCTGAAATCCTTAAATAAGTCTTCCACATTACACATTGGCAAACAAAAAAACTCTTAAACAACATGAGTTTCAAATTAATCTCAATTGAACAAGTTTTAAACAAAATGTCAAGGAGAAAAAGAATAAGTCTAGTGCCTCCTCCATGAACCTAATCTCAAAACTTCAATCCTCCATGAACATAATCTCAAAATTGCAATTTTCACCAATTATGCAATCTCTGTGAAGAAAAAAAACATAACAGACAAAAATGAGAAAATAACATTAAATTATGGAGGGATACAATATGAATAAAATATCAATTATTTATAGTTACCTTTCATCAATCATCAAGGGAAATACTATTGGAACATTGTCCTGATCTAGTCTCTTCACAAGTAAGATTGAAGATATCTTCAGTAAGGCTTTCCACTTCTGTACTTCCTTCATCTATTGCTAAGCATAAAAAAAAACAGAACTTACAAAGAATTCACATGATGGAAAAACATAAAAGAAAAAAACAGCTACTAGTATTAAGTTATATAAATATACCTCAATTTCCAAAAAGCCAATCTCGAGTGCACAACAAAGCTTGAACAGTTTCTGGTAATAATGAACTACGATATTGATCTAATACTCTACCGCCAATACTAAAAGCAGATTCTGATGCAACGGTAGAAATGGGAATTGTTAACACATCCCGAGCTAACTGTGAAAGTATCGGATAATGAAAATGCTCCATTTGCCACCAAGAAAGAACATCTATATCTTGCTTTCTATCTAGTCTTTCCTCATCTAAATACTTATGCATTTCATTTTTCTTACATGAACTTGAACCATTTTTGTAACTGTTATCAAAATCCTACACCATAAAAAATAAAAAACACAACTATTAGTTACATGCAAATGCAAATATACAATATGAAACAATACATAAATAAAATAATAAGAAATATGCAAATTTACCTCAAGAATGGTGTCTCCACCTTCATTATGATTAGTTGTCTCATTCGTTGGATAACTTGCATGAAGAAAAGGAGATAAAGTATCCATGTACACATGAAAAAGACAAGTCAATGTGTCTGTAACACACTTGAATTCTAGAGAATCCTTACCATGAAGCTTAGTATAAGCCCACTCTACAAAATGCAACTTATAGCGAGGATCCAAAATAATTGCAATTGCAAGAACTAAACTATACTCTGACCAATACTTCTCAAACTTCATGTTCATATTAGTTCCTATCTTGTTCATGAAACTATCATTATCTTCCATGGCTGCCTTGATTTGGTGTTGGATTATGAAGATCTTAGGGAAGAATAAATTTGATGTGGGGTACTTTGTCCCAGAAAATAAGCATGTAACTTCATAAAAATACCCCAAAAACTTGGAAATCTTCTCTACTGGAATCCACTCTTAAGGAGAAGGACAATTACTAAAATTGGAATCAATCAACCCTAAATTAATAAATGCACGATGATAGAAAAGTGCACTATCAAGCATGGTATAAGTTGAGTTTCATCTAGTAGGGAAATCTTGTCTCAATCCTCTCTTACTACCCACAATCCCTACTTGTGCAACACAATCATAGAATTTTTGTTTCCTCGCCTCGGATCCCTTTATATACTTGACACATTCCCGAATCTTTGTCACTGAAGAATCAATTTCTTTAAGTCCATCTTGGACTATCAAGTTTAAAATATGGGCACAACAACGCACATGAAAAAACTGACCACCCATCAACAAAAGAGATCTAAAGTTCAATTGATTCTTCAAAATTTCAACAAAAGCAGGTATTTGCAGAAGCATTATCAAGAGTAATACAAAACAACTTCTTCTCAATCCCCCACTCATTTAATAATGCATTGATTTTTTCAGATAATGCAACACCAGAATGTGGAGGAGGCATATGACAAAAGTTGATAATTCTTTTATGTAATCTCC
The DNA here is from genome assembly GCA_018703695.1 of Prunus fruticosa. NCBI lineage: Eukaryota > Viridiplantae > Streptophyta > Magnoliopsida > Rosales > Rosaceae > Prunus > Prunus fruticosa. Next base: position 5,234,324 of record CM031918.1, read on the forward strand.
AATCTTTATCAACAAAGTGGGCAGTAAGAGCAAGATAGCCATCAGGACATACAGAGGTCCATAAATCTGATGTTAAACAAATTCTTCCCTAACTAAGCTTAACAAACTCTGAAGTTTTTGTCTTTCACTTTTAAACATCCTCAACACACATGCTTTAACAGTATTTCTACAAGGCAACTTAATATCCGGCGAGACATAAGCAAACAAAGCCCTAACTCCCTCATATTCAACAAAGCTAAAAGGCAAGTTATGTTTTATGATTGTCTCTATTAACAAGTTCCGAAATATGATATGATCAAATTTAGGGGAACGCAATCCAGATGATGATATAAGTAAATGTTTCACATCACCATGTGATTTCTTAAGGCAGTTTTTAGCTTGATTCAACAAATTTTCAGTCCCACACCTACTATCACACACATAAACTGTCTTACAATTTTTACATCTAGCACACCTTTTTTTATCTTCTCCAAGAGGCAATAAATCAAATGTTTCCCAAGCAGAAGATCTCAATTTTCTCTTACCAATATTGATGCCTCTAGGCTTTTTGCTTCTAGGGCTTGACTCTTTATCTTCTACATCTGCAGTACTTGTATCCCCACCCATTGAAACATCAATAGACTCCTCATCTGTGAGTCTCATAGCTTCGGTACTCTCTCTAACATCCATAAGCTTCAAAAGAAAAAAAAAAGGACATAAATTCAATATCAATTATAGTAATGTAAAACTCACGGATGGAGTGTTTCAAGAATCAAAATAATAGCCTAGTGTGCAGCAAATCAATCATTATCATACCCCTTGAATATCCAATAAACTATCTTTCAGCAACTATCTTTTGCTGTTTCCATATGGATATTGTTTTACCTCTTTTCAAGTTGCAATTGTTTGGTTTTTTAAAGTAGCAAGTCTTCATCTAAACCAATAAATAAATCAAACAAAGAAAATAGGAAAGTAGAAATTAATAGTGCAGCAAGTTGACAAAATAGGTAGAAGCCACTAAACTAGTAAAGGATTGGATTGATCGGTTGGTGTTTTATTATATTCCCCAATTTCTATGAATCAATGAATCTTAACCTGAGCCTACTTTGCTAAGAGAAAGACAGAGAAGGAAAAGGCAGACGGCATAAAAGAAAGCAACCGTTTCCAACTCAATTTCATACCTTTTTTCGTTGGAGAAGAGGAAAGGTAGTTGATGTTGATCCTTGATCGTTTGGTTTGGATCTATGGAGAAAAAGAGAGAACTTTTTTTTCTCTTGAGAGAAAGACAGAGAGCGGCGTGAGGAGGAGGAATAACAAAATTGAAGCTTCCTTTCAAGTTCAACCTAGGTTAATTTTTTAACGAAAATTACAAAAATGCCCTTGCTCCTAACGGGTTCACCCGTTTTCGACCCAACACGACCCGTTAGCTTAACGGGTGGCTAACGGGTTCACCCGTTTCAACCCAAACCCATTAAGCTCAACCCAAATACTGATAATTTCTGTGCGAATTCGTGTCGTGTTAACGGGTCGTGTGCAATATTGCCAGGTCTAGTTAGGACTAATCTCATAGATACCAGCCTTACCTCTTGTGTCTCTGTGTTAGCATTGGATCCCAACATCTCAAATATGTCATATGACAGTAGATTGACAAATTTCGGTTAGTCCATCATAAAAAATTTGCATTTGCAAGTATAGAGGTAACCCATGATGTGGACATTGCATTAGAGTTCCTTTGAAACGCTCCCAGCATTCGTTGAATGGTTCACCATCATGTTGCGAGAAGTTGAAAATCTTGGACCTCAAGGTGGCTGTCTTTTGGGCGGAGAAAAACTTCTCCAAGAACTTCTTAGCAACAGCATCCCAAGTGGTTAGTGATCCAGGGGCTAACGACATCAACCAAGTCTTTGCTCTATCCTTCAAAGTGTAAGGGAAAACCTTCATCCTCAGATTTGCTTCAGATACATCCTTCAAAGGCAAAGTACAAACAACAGTATAAAATTCTTTAATGTGAGCCAAAGGATCTTCATTAGGTAAACCATAAAAAGAAGGAAGCATTTGAAAGTGAGAAGATTTAAGTTCATAGTTTCTAGCTTTTGTGGACAGCAAAATGCATGAAGGTGAATTTGGTATGATTGGTTGAGCAAGATCCTCCAAAGCACGTTGGTCATTAGCTGCCATCTTTTCTTCTTCTTCTTCTTCTTCTTGATCTGAGTTAAAGATGTTGAATAGAGAGTACTCTTCTGAGCTTGCTGAATTGGAGGTTTCGGCTTCTAAGGGATTGAGAATAGATTCAATGGCTGCCTCCCTTGCTTTAACAAGCCTTTGTTCAAGTTGATCCAGTGATGGTTGTTGTGTACCACAGATTGGTTGGATCCTAATGGTTCCGGATTGAGAGTGTTTCTTGACCGCTGATACAACTTGTTCAAGCAATGGTTTGCTCGACATGCAATACCTGAAAACAAAGAAAAATTAAAGAAAGTAAGCAATAGTAACAAGACTCTTAATCAAGTCCCCGGCAGCGGCACCATTTTCTTGTTGGGCAGATTTTACTCTATCTATTTCTCGCAAGTGCACGAACCAATTATAGTATAGGAATGCAAGCACGAGGTCGTTCCACAGAGACTTGGATGAAAGACACTTAATACTACTACTTAGACTCACAAGTAACCCTAAGACTAAACAGAATTTAAATGAAGTTGTTTTGAGTTTGTTGGAATGAAAACTGCAAAAAGGGAATGCAAAACAACAAGTGACCAGCAAGTAGATGTTTTAGAAATTTTAGAGACAAAAGAGACAAGCACTAGGGTTTCAACTTCACCATGACAATCCAATTTCAAGCTACAAGTTAACAATCACCTAAGTTGATTACAATTTCTGGAGTTCGTTCTTTCTTATGTATGATTATCCATATGGTGTTTGGTTTTAATCAAGTACTCAGAAAACACAACTTAGCTATGGTGTTTAGTCTAAGTTATGAATCTGAATCCATTAAGTTTAAGAAGAACACAAAGGAACCAAGTAAACATTTAAACATGGTGTTTGTCCTAAATGCATTACCCACTCATTCACTAATCGGTTCAAGAGTCATATGGTGTTTATGTAAACTTGAACTAGATAACCAACATACATGTGTTCATAGTGTCGAGTTATTTAAACATGCATAAAGATTCAACTAAGAACAAGTGAATGAGACCAGAAAATTAGAAGTAATCAACAAAGGGTAACATTAACTTGAAAACATGAAATTGTCTTGTCAGGTTATATTGAAACCCTAGTTATGGGAATTAGTTACACTCCATTAATGGAAAATACATTTGAATCATAATAAACATGGAGAGAGTAAGAAAAACCCGTGAAGAACGAATTATGTTGTTGAAGAGCTCCTCACAACTTCCACCATATATGATGCAACCAGAGATGAAGAGTGGTGTAGATGGTGTGGATTGTGTTTGGGAATTGATGGAATGGTGGAGGATGGAGTGATCTGTGGGATAGTGTATGAGGTTGTGGTTGATGAAGGTTTGAGAGGGGGTGGTGCTGGGATGAGTGGTCTGCTAGGAATTGGAAGAGAGGTATTGCGAATTCCAGGATTTTTGTGTGTGTCTTGAATGTGGAATGGGAGTGGTATTTATAGGGAGAGGGGAGTGATAAATCTGAATTTAATATGGCTAATGCATACAACACTTGTATTATAAAATCTGAATTGGTTGCTGCACTTCACCAATAAATCCCACCAGCAGCCCTAGCTCATTATCATGTCAGCATAACCAAGCTTCCAACTAGAAACAATAGCTCATGCCTAGGTCACCATGACCAAGCATCCAATGAGCTCATCTGCGAGTCAGCATGTTGAACAACTTCTTGGGCTTACGAATTGGGCTTGGCTGAATCAAATGATGACTTTAAGATGTCCATTGTGAAGTTCAAAATGTGTCTGATCCAACCACACAAGTATTGGCCCAATCCAAGCTCGGATGAAGAAGATAGGTCCGAAATGAAATTCTAACTCAGTTCCAGCTTTTGCACGTTTTTGCTCCATTTTGCTTCAAATGCCTCAAGTGGTACCTAGAGCTCAATGAACTGAATAACAAACACAAAATCCATTAAAAGCACAAGTTTTATTTAAAAACATAACCAAACAATAGGGTAGATTGATACAAAATGATACAGAATTATGCATTGATCACTTCTATCAGTTTAGCTGAATAAAGGGTTTGTATGGTGACCCTTGTTAGGTGCCAGTCTTTTGACATAGTTGTTATGGTTAAACCTTCAAGATGTGTGGTTTTCAGGTACCCTGCCCATTACCGAAGGCGCTCGGTTGACTATGGTATAAACACGTGTTATCAAGACTTTACGTTTTATTGATAATTGCTGATGTAGAACAAATGGGGGAAGCAATCGAAAAGGAGCTGGAGCGACGCGAGTGCAAGGTCAAATTGGGTAACCTGCAGATTTGGGCTTCAAGCTCAGAATCAGGCCCATGAACCATCGATTTGAAAGGAACGGCATCACGAGTAAAACTCATCGCTTCTCTATGAGGTATGGGATTTTTCAGGCATCCGAGATCGTTTAGTAGCCCAAAATTCAGTTTTACAGTTTTTGGAAACTTTGTTATTCCTAGGTTTTCTAAGAGTATTTAAGCATACTTTACCCGTGGTTAGGGTTATGTTTTTCTATTCTAGTTTATAAATAAACCTTGAGTTTCCTCATATCTTCCTGGTGGATTCCAGAGTTATATGTGAAAAGTAGTGCCAATTGATTTCACCCCAAAACCTTAGGGACATTAATTAAAATATTAAAAAATGATTTACAAGTGAAAGAGCCAAACTTTTTCAAACACCATTTTCTAGCATCCTTTCTTTGAGGAAATAATCTCACATCCTCCAACAAACACAACAAATTAGATACCTCCTCCAACTCGACCTCTCTAAGGTTTCTCATAAATCCGAAGTCCTAACTGTAAGGAAAAAAGTCAGAATTCTTGCAATGGACAAGCCCTAGTGACTAGATAGCCTGAATAATCTAGGAAATCTATTGGTTGTTAAGATTAATTTTGAAAATTTCACCCGTCTGCACAAGAAAACGTTTTTCCAACTTTGAAGATGCTTCTCCACTTTCTCAATCACAAGAGACCATAATCCTCAAATTTTCATATGAAAACATTCCTCTAAATCACCCCATCTCCCCCAACCCACCCATTTCCTCCAAAATGTCCAGATTTTTTAAGTTAGCTTCCACTTCCTTTTTAGCTTCCAACTTCCCAAATTCTCTCATGCTCAAGTCTTTAGGCTTACCTTTTAAACCCTTCAACCTCCTCTTCAACCTAAAACCTTCCACGTCCCTCCACCAATCCTTAATAAGAGAATAAAATTTGGGGTGATGTAACCACATATTTTCAAACCTGAAGGGAGCAAATCCCCATTTCACCACAAAAGTATTCAACATTATAGGGTAGTGATCATAAGTCGTTCTCACTAACGCCAATTGTTTGACATGAGGGAACAACTCCTCCCAACTAGAGGAAAAGAGAAATCTATACAATCTACAAGAAACAACCGCAACAATTAAAGTAGACCAAGTGAAAATAGCGTTTTGGAGCGGTGGATCTGATAAACTTAAGTCTTAGATAAACTCATTGGGAATCTTCATGCTTCTAGTCCTCGTTGCCTAATTTGATCTCTCAGGTAATAAATCTTACGACATTGAGTTCACCCCTAAGACACCAGTAATCACCACAAAGCCCAAATCATCCCCCCAATTCCTCCAAGAAACCATCTTTTTCTCTATCTCTACAAGGACCGTAAACCCCAGAAAGCCACCAGGATGATCCATTCACTCCTTTTATTTTGTTTTCATTGTTGTTTTGTGCTGTAGCTTTCTTAGCTACTGTTTGTTCATTGTGTTTTTTAATTAATAAAATGGTATAAAATGAAAAAGTAACAACATGGTACACTTACTCTAATTTGCTGACACTCTTCGGAGGTGCAATTGTTCCTTGATTTGGTCTTGAGGCGTGGGAGGAAGCAAGGGCACTAATTTTCACTGAGTTCTAGTACAAGTATCTAGCATTCTTAGGAGGTATGGTTTAGCCAATCAATTGTCGTGTTGTGTCATTTGGCATCAAAGCATGTATGGCTGGCCCGATGAACAACCCAAATAGAGATGATATGACCCATGGCACAAGGGAAGTTGTTACTCGTGCAGAGTTTGAGACCTTCTCTGGAGCAGCGGAGGACGTTTGGCATTTATTGTTGGGCATGGAGCAGCCCCCGATACAATGCCCTATTGTTGAGTGACGTGCTCTCCTTGAGAGTGATGACGAGTTTGAAGAAGAACTCCAGGAGCAGCCCCCCGATAGCACCTAATAAGAATAATTGTAACCACAAATGGACGAATTTCAGATTAAGGCTGATATTTCGTACTTTAATGGCCACCTACAGATTGAAGACTTTCTTGACTGGTTGGTAGAGGTGGAGTGTTTCTTCGAGATTATGGAGGTTCCAAGAGACGAAGAAGGTGAAGATGGTTGCCTTTCGTCTAAAGGTTAGTGCGGTGGTATAGTGGGACCAGCTTCAAAAATCACGGCAGTGGTAAGGTAAGCAAATAATGAAGATGATAGGGAGTTCTGACCGTTTCTGAATATACATAGAAATTTTTGTGTTGAGCCCAATAATTTGGAGGAAACAAATGGTCAGATGGTCGGTAGGTATATCACTGGATTGAGAAGTTCTTTGTAGAAGCACAAAATATGGCATTGAAAGCCGAACTATTAAAGAAAGATAAGCGTCTTAGGATGAGCACTAGTGGTTTCAAGAAGAGCAGTTATGAATCCTCTGCTTCATCCATGGAGAAAAACAAGGGTGTGCAGTAAGTTCATGTGGAGAGAGATAAGCAAAATAATTTTACCCCATGCGACGAAGGTAGTAGCAGAAATTGGGGAATAGATTGCAATAAGAGGAGCAATCCTTATGCTAGGTCGACGAATGATATTTGTTACGGGTGTTCTAAACCATGGCATCGCTCCAATGAGTGCACAACCCGTAACAAACAGGTCAATCCAGCTGAGGCAACTGAAGATGGAGACAAGGAGGGTAATGTTGATACAAATTACAAAGGAGCATAATTTGTGGATGAGGATGGTGATGAGATGGGAAATTTAGTGTTGCAGAACAAGAGGGTGCAATGCAACGTGATTTTTTGTTCACTTTGAACCATTCACAATCGAGTGTGCAATGTGATCGTGGATAGTGACAGTTGCGAGAATCTTGTGTCCAAGAAATTGGTCGATTATTTACAACTCCCAACACAGATGCATGAGTCTCATTATGCATTGAGGTGGGTAAAGAAAAGACTTGTGGTTCAGGTGATAGAAGTATGCAAGGTTTCCATTTCCATTGGCAAACATTACAAATAGGAAGTTTTGTGTGACATGATCGATATGGATGCTAGTATGATACAGATGCTACACATAAAGGACGTGATAATGTGTATTTGTTCAATTGGGGTTCTCATAAGATTGCTATGGCTCATGTCAATGAATCTGGAAAATTAGATAAGCCAAAGAACTTGAGTTTTCTAGTAATGTCGAACAGAGAGCAAAAGTTTGAGGATGATATTAAAGAAGCTGATGTCGTGTACCCTGTGTATGTGAAGGGGTTGTTGGCTGACTTACCAGAGGATATGTATTGCCTTAGAAAGGCAAAGAAAATTTTAATTGATTTTCGGGAGTTGATTTCAGATGATTTACCTAATGAGCTACCACTCACGACAAATACAACATCAAATTGATTTGGTGCATAGAGCTAGTTTTCCCAATCTACCCCACTATCATATAAGCCCTAAGGAGAATGAGATTCTCATAGAAAATGTCACATCCCGGATTGGCTCCATCGTAGCACGATATTGTCCTCTTTGGGTCCCCCCTCTGCCCTCATGGTTTTATTTCTGTGAACTCATGAACAACTTCCCAGTGGGTCACCTATCCTGGGACTACTTTAGCCCCAACTTGCTTAACTTCAGAGTTCCCATGACTCCGAAGCTAGTGAGCTCCCAAAAGGCCTCGTGCTAGATGGAGGCGGGCATGTATATATAAGGCACATCACCCCCCTTATGTTGGTCGATGTGGGATGTTACAATCCATCCATCTTAGGGGCTCGACGTCTTCGTCGGCACACTTGCACCACACGGCAGAGTGGCTCTGATACCAAATTACCACATACCGAACTGGCTCCGCCGTAGCACAATATTGTCCACTTTGGGTCCTTCTCTCTGCCCTTACGATTTTGTTTTTGGAACTCACGAGCAACTTCCCAGTGGGTTACCCATCCTAGGATTGTTCTAGCCCCAACTCACTTAACTTCGAAGTTCGCATGACTCTGAAGCCAGTGAGCTACCAAAAGGCCTCTTGTTGGATGGAGGCGGACATGCACATATAAGGCACATCACCCGCTCTCCATTGGTCGATGTGGGATGTTACAGAAAAGATAGAAGATTTGCTGCAGAAAAGTTTATTCGAGAGAGTATGAGTCTGTGCAAGTTCCAGGTATTGTTGGTATCGAAGAAGGACAATACATGGCGCATGTGTGTTGATAGCGTGCAATCAACAAAATCACCATCAAGTACAAATTTCCAATTCCACGCCTGGAGGACATATTGGATGTTTTTTAGGGCTCTAAAGCGTTTTCCAAAATTGATTTGAGGAGCGGGTACCACCAAATTCGGATTAGAAGCAAGATGTTAGCACCATTGTGCGGAAGTACTACAGTTGTCAGGTATCTAAAGGGTAGTCCCAAAATACTGGTCTTTATATGCCTCTCCATGTCCCTGATGATATTTGGCAAGACTTGTCTATGGATTTTGTTATGGGACTCCCTCGTACACAACGAGGAGTCAATTCTGTTGTTGTTTGACAAGTTTTCCAAGATGACACATTTGATTGCTTGCAAGAGACTGCGGACGCTTCCAACATAGCAAAACGTTTTTCAGGGAGGTTGTGCGGTTGCATGGTGTTCCTAAATCTATTAAGTCATACCGTGACACCAAATTCCTTAGCCACGTTTGGATAACCTTGTGGAGGATGTTTGGTACATACTTGAATCGTAGTAGGACCGCTCATCCGCAGAGACAGATGGTCAAACTGAGGTTACCAACAGAACCCTAGAAACATGGTTAGGAGCATTTGCGGAGACATGTTGAAGCAGTGGGATGTTGCACCGCCATAGGTGGAATTCGCTTACAACAATTTTGCTTATTCTTCCACAGTAAAATCACCCTTTGCCATTGTTTACACTTCGGTGCCTAGGCATGTGGTCAAGCTTCCAAGAGCCCAGAAGACTAGTGTAGTTGCTTAACAGGGTTAGACCTTGAGGGAAGAAGTGCAGAAAAATCTAGAGAGCACCAACGCCAAATTTAAAGCCGCGCTAACAAGCACTGTCGTGTGAAGCTGTTTTAGAAAGGAGACACTATGATGGTTTACTTGAGGAGAGAATGTTTCCCAGTTGGTACCTACAACAAACTGAAACCTCGGAAGTATGGCCCCTATAAAGTTCTGAAGAAAATAAACGACAATGACTCTGTTGTATCCCTTCTTCCATGGATATATTGAGCACTTTCAATGTTGCGGATCTACATGAGTTCTATGATGATGAGTCAATTTATCTTGATGATAACTCGAGGTCGAATTCTTCGGAAGTGGAAGGGACTGATATAGAACAGATGGCGGAAGCAATCCAAGAGGAGCTAGAGTGACGCGCACGTAAGGGCAAATCGGGTAAGCTCAGAATCGGGCCTATAACCCGTCGTTGCCATGACAAATGGGCTTTTTCGGAATCCGAGATTATTTAGTAGCCCGAAATCCAATTTTAAAAAACTTTGTTATTTTCCTATTTTAATTTATTTGTTATTCCTACGGTTTCTAGAAGTATTTAAGCATACTTTACCCGTGGTTATGGTTATGTTTCGTTATTCGAGTTTATCAAATAAATCTTGAGGTTTCTTCATATCTTCCTAGTGAATTTCAGAGTTACATGTTTTAGGCTAAAATTTAGCCAATCTATTGTCACGCTGCATCAATTGCAACCTTTAAAAAAAAAAAAAAAAAAAAAAAAAAAAGCAGCAAAATGCCACCTCAATACACATTAGCGGCACTGGCAATGTGGCGCCTATAGCCAATTCTGGAAAGAAAAAAAAAATTACCTTTTGAAAAAAAGTCATGCATCGGTGCAGATACCTCATTTTATTGGTGCTGTTTTAGTCAAAGCCTAAAAACATTGAAATAATTATAAGAGAATTCTTGAGAGAGTTAGCTGAGGCTGCTACATTGCAACAAATGTTTAATTGAAAACACATTGAACTTGAAATTTTAAAATTCCAAATTTAATACTTATTCTTATTTTCTTATTTAAAGAATAAGTGCCATAAACTTTCAAGAGAAATGCTAACCGGATTTACTCAAAAGATAACTTTTACATGGACTTACTAATTTGACCCGGTTTACACAATAAATATGGGATGACAACAACTCGAATGTGTGATTCTCTTTTGAGCAAGATGGTTTATCATTTGGAACTTTCAATTATTAGACTATACTTTTGGTCCACAAAAAATGTCTTCAGAACATTCATCAAAACCAAAAAGAAATAAAAACAGGAAGAAGACCAAGACCAGTTGGAGAGAGAGAGAGAGAGAGAGAAGCCATATGTGAGGACAGGAAGACGCAGGAAGAGTCTGTTAAGGCTCGTGTGATCGATCATCTACTCCATTCTTCCTCCCCCAACCAAAATCACACCAACCCAATTCTTTGAATTAAATTCTCACTCTCCCCCTTCTCTTCTAACTTCAACATTCCTTCTCTGCTTCTTGAAAGAGAGAGAGAGGGAGAAACTGAAAGAAAGCAAGCAAGAACCAAGAATGGCAGCAGTCACCAGCTTCTCCAACTTCTCCACTACCCAAACTCTCTTTCTCCCTTCACCAAACAACCCTCAGCATTTCTCTATATCCCCAAAAAGCCTCACTCCCACTCTCATTTCCCGCAGTAAAGTCACCATAACTCCCTCCGTCTCATTCACCACCTCCCGCCTCACCCGCTTCTCCTTCATCGCCAGCTCATCCGCCGCATACGGCGGTGGGCCCCCTGCTGGCGGCGGGGTAGGCGGCGGAGGTAACGACAATAGCAATCAGGACAACGGTGGCGGTGATGACGGCGGTGACGACCGGGAGCGGAACAAGGTGGAGGCCGTGGCGGCAATAGCGGAGGCGGGGGGGTCGTCGGAAAGCCTGCCCAAGGACTTGGCGGCGGCGATAGAGGCGGGCCGTGTGCCGGGGTCTATTGTGAGGAGGTTCTTTGAGCTGGAGAAGTCGGCGGTGTTCAGGTGGCTGCTTGGGTTTGATGGGTTTAAGGAGCGGTTGCTTGCGGATGACTTGTTCTTGACTAAGGTTGCTATAGAGTGTGGTGTTGGAATATTCACCAAGGTCTGTGCTGCTTCTAATTTGATAACTTCTAATCTGATAAAGTTATAGAAAAGGTGAAATCTTGACCGTTGATCCATACTTTGGCATCTACAATTCTTATTTGGCGCCTCAATGGAAATGGTGGCTCTGTTATGCATCGGATATCTTTTAACTTTTGAATATCGAATACAGATCAGAGTATCTGCTATGTATAGGTAGGTGTAAGCTGAGCTCTTTCCATGTTGCTCATTTTTCAGACTACTGCAGAGTGGGAGCGGCGCCGCGAAAATTTTACCAAAGAGCTGGATTTTGTTTTTGCGGATGTGGTACGCCTCTCATATAAATAAGATCTTTGATTTTGTTGTGCTGCAGAATGGAAAACTATTGCCTCCTAACTAAGTAACTTTCATCAGCTTCATAGATGAGCAGCTTATACAAGTGATGTTTGTATAATTTGGCTGAGCGGCAGTGTAACAGTAACAAACACTGTCGGAATCTGGGATATGTCATATGATATAAATATTAAAATTAAATAAGTTAAACTCGGAAAATCTGCCTTTCAGTTGAGTTTTGGGTTGTGAATTGGAATGGATGCAGAAAACTATCTTTGGGCACATTGAGCTCAATGCCAACTCTTGGTAGCAACCATATGTGCAATTTGTGCGCTTCCAATTACAGAATCACTAAATGGTATTCGTGTCTTTGGTCATTTTCCTTTGAATAGGAGTTGCTTGATTGTAGGATCCTCAGTTTCCACTCTTGTGTTTTTCTTTCCTTGCATCCTTGCAACTTGATTCTAGGTGTCTTTTTATATTCGTATGATCCTTTTATTTATTTTTGGTTCGCATTTCTGCTATCTGTGCTCTAAAACTGAGCCTGCTCTGCGGGAACTTTAGTTAAATGACTGGTTTAAATTGTTTGCTTCAATTGGAAATTGGACTTAGAATTTGTTAATGGGGTTGCAATGACAATATCAACTGTGTTTCTGAAGTAGAGTTGTAAATTGCAGAGATTACTTATCATTTAATTGCATTTTACTAGTAGGACCTGGTGCAATGTACATCATTTAAATTTGTTTACTCATTTGATTACTCCCCCATACTTTCAGAAGGCTTATTAATCTCAAAGGAAAGTTCTTTTTCTAGTCATAAGCTTTCATATATGTTAAACTTTGTGTTGCTTGGAGTGCAAAAGATCTGCAGGCACTTCTTCAACTTTGTAACAACTGGAAGTTTTCCTCAATTTTTATGATAGCTGATGTGTTCCGTTACCATTTCATGCTATCTATTTCTGCCTTTTTTATCTGTTGGGTTTCTGGTTTCTATTTGTTGCACCTTTTTGCAGCCTTACTGTTAATATATTTGTTTTTAAATCTCAGGTGATGGCTATTATAGCCGATTTTATGCTTGTTTGGCTTCCTGCTCCTACTGTTTCACTTCGACCTCCTCTTACTGTCAGTGCGGGGCGTCTTGCTAAGTTCTTCTATGGGTGTCCTGATAATGCTTTTCAGGTTAGTGCTTGCTTCATTATTTTTGGCCTTTTAAGATGCCAATTTGTCATATGACTATAACAAGCGAGTCATCACTCCTGTCTGCAGGTAGCTTTGGCTGGAACTTCTTTCTCACTCTTACAGAGAATAGGTGCAATAGTGGTATGTGCTATCTAACAGTTTAGCAGTCATGTTCATGTCTCTAGTGGTACGTGCATTGGAGTTTATAGTATTTTGATCTTTTATTCAGAGAAATGGAGCTAAACTATTTGCAGTCGGGACTGGTGCATCTCTGGTGAGTGAAATTTTCAGCAATAACCAAATACTTTCCATACCTATTTAACCCTCTGTAACTAACTCATTATATTATAGAGCATGTACGCTTTAATTTAACGTTGCATCAACCATTACAACATTGATGAACAATTCTATACGGGCCTGGGTTCTTTATATTCTTGTCATATTATTGGGTCTCCAATACTAACCCTAAAGTATCTTCTGCATGTTGTATTGGAACACTTCTACAACATGCATCATAAGCAAGGGTAGATTTTCCTTTTACTTAGCCATAAAAAAAAATATAATTAATGAGAATATTGTATTTAAAGCCCTGAAGCATCATGCTATGCAGGAAAAACTATATCAACTTTTGCTCAGCCACATAAACTAACTCTGCTAGCAAATTGTATTGAACACATAGGATACTTATGTAGTATATGTCTATCAAAATGATTCTTTACTGAGCGTTATAATCCTCCACTGTTTCTAATTTAATGATAGTGTACCTTTGGTTATTTGAGCTTGGCTTATCTAAATTTCAACCTATACATTTTGGCAAAAGGAAACTACACCATTGGTAGAGCTCCATTGATTTGAATTTTGTATCAACATTCAATAATAATAGAGATGTAAATTTTTTTCTCCAAATAATATACAAAGTCACAAGCTTATCCAACCAGTCTTATAAATGAATTCTGAGGCTCTAGTGTGCTTTATTGCCATTGAAAGTACATTTCATTTTCAATTGCTGTCTACAATGTTATATGTATTTAGTGAAAGAAATGGGAGTATTGGTACATTACTAGATTGTTTTTGTCTTTTGTGATAAGTTTTTCATTGCAGAATGCACATATGAAATCTGCTTCCCACTCATATAATGGCTATACATGTGTCATGATGTTATGTGGTTCCAGTTTGTTATATGGTTGACAGTTTCAGTAGGCTAGTAGCCGTTTGGTGTCATATGACTGATTACAATTTTTCAATTTCTTTTAGGTTGGTACGGGTGTAACAAATGCATTGATTAATGCACGAAAAGCTATCGATAAATCTTTTGCTGGTGAAGCAGAGGATGTTCCCATATTATCAACCAGTGTAGCCTATGGAGTTTATATGGCAGTTTCTAGCAATCTAAGGTACACAGGTTTTCTGCAGATTTAAGTAATCTATTTATTATTTACTCTAACCTTCATGAACTGATAGCATAGACCATTAACAAACTTTTCAAGACTGACTGAAGAAACTTGGTATTTTAAAGAGTAACTATCATATCCATGGAGAATAGTATCTATCCAAAAAAACCATTTGTGGCATTTCTGGATGGAACTGGGCCTTTCTAGTTATCGAGAAGCTTTTTATCCTAAGAGCACATGGGGAAAAGAGAAACAAGCTCTTCTAACTATTTGAATCCATATATAGTCTCCAAGAACATGTTGACAGAAGAAACCCTTTATAAAAATCATACACCAGTTATTCCTATGCGAAGACACGTGCCACCATAAACATGTCTTAAAAAGAAACTCTTTGACCTCTCAAAATAGAACAGTTATTTATGTGAAAGGACACATGCTTTCCATTATTCTAACAATGGATACAAGATGTGCTGCAGCAAAGTAAGGATCTGCAGAAGACACCTTGAAGAAGGAAATCTTCTGTTTACCATTATTTAGCTTTATGTACATAATTCTATGTTTTTTGATTGAGGGAAAAAAAAAAGAAGACCAATGCTATGATAATTGATGTTGGTTGGATAGGGGGGATTAAAGAAACATGCATCCCATCTTTAAGAGAAGGACTAAGAGATATCCTGATTATTTCATTGACTTATTATTTTATTTGGCAATGACACAACTATTTAATCATTGCTCATAAAGAGTTGAGGCTAGTCAGAAATGATAATAATTTATTTTTGTTATTATTGGAAACGTGCATAATGATATACCTTTTGTTTTAAAGGTACCAAGTTCTCGCTGGAGTAATCGAACAACGAATTCTAGAACCCTTGCTACACCAACACAAGATTATACTGAGTGCAATTTGCTTTGTTGTTCGAACAGGCAACACATTCTTGGGGTCCTTGATGTAAGATCTTAGTTCTCCTTGAATCTCATTATGTTTGTTGGTTGTGTTTTCCTCAACAATTCTCATGATTCTTTATATTGTGGAACAGGTGGGTTGATTATGCACGGTGGGTTGGAATTCAAAAGATACGAGATTAGAGCATAGGGTAAATTACATGATTATTGTAAGTAATTTTATTTTTGTGTGGATATTGATTTTGTTTATGCAATTACAGTGCAGTAAACTTCCGATAAAAATGCAAGAGATGGGCATTTAGAAAATAAACTAGCAACCAAGAGATATCGCCTATATATGCTTCCATCGTGGTGGGGTGGACAATCAGACCAAGCATGGTCTTTGCCAATTAACCCATTTGTTTTCTTTATTTCATTTTTGTTTAAATATTGGCATATATAGATTATAATAGTTTAGACAGATAATTGAACTCTTAGAATGTCATATATATCCCCATTTGTAATCCAAATGGCTGTAAATTCATCCATCATATATAGAATCTCTTATTGATGAACTGTTTAACATATAAATGTTAAGGACATGCAATTCAACATATAATCCAATAGAGAACAAAAATTCAGAATCGGCTAAGAGTCTAAGACCTAACACAACTGAGATGACATGCAAACACCAAAGAATATAAGTTATTCCTAATGAACCAAAAGAAACAAAGAAAACAACAAACAATGTAGATGTCAGCACAACCAAATTGGTCATCAACAATTCAGTGCCAAACCAAGGGTGCATATCTTGTTTGATTGATGATGGAATAAGAATTCTGTATATGAATATGTAATATCTCATTGCTTGCTGGAGAGGCGGGTTAGGCCCGGGCAGTGAGCCTGCCTCATTACACCAAAGTTCAAATTCCCCTCCCCGTAGATTATATTAATTTAGAGTATATTTTTGTTTGTAAAATTTGTATAAAAAAAACTATCTCATTGTTTGCTGTTCCTTCTCACTGTTTACAAATGCCTAGTGAATTGACATGACCCAATAAACAATCCTTCTTGCTTTGATAGGCAGAATATTTAAAGCAAATGGTTGTCCAAAGAACTGACGAAACTCTATCATAAATATCTTTCTTTGAGTCCTTTTTGCACCACTGTCACCAGCTGCTGCAAAGGAAGAGGGTTCTCCTCTTGAAATTTTGAGTTTGGGCCTATTTAAATCCCATTGCTGCTGCAAGTAGCAATGGATGGTTTCAACTCTTTCTGCAAAGAGGACAATACCATTGTAGGCGTCACATTCGAATCAAGGAGCAAACAAAACATCTGGAGAGAAAAAGAGCATGGCCATACGAGTTTACTATTCCCCTGCTGCGGTTTCTTGAGAAGCTTGAAGGGATGGGAGTTTGAAGACTATTCTGGCACAACACAACATCCACTTCCGTAATCTGTATATAACATCTGGATATTGAAAGCGTTCCTGCCAATGCAGAAGCACATTCTTTAAAAAAAAACACGGCAACCTGACTTGTAATTTTCAGCATGATTCAAAAGATAATTTGGTAAATCATTAAAATAAAGATGAAGCTTAGTTGCAAATATCAAGAATTTGTCACAAGTATCTGGCAGGTTGAGTCGATATTTCTGTTCAAAAGAACAAAGAACAACACTTGGTTACATGATGTCCTCTACAAGTCCTCTAAAGATTGTAGCCAAGCAAACAAAAGAATGAAAAATATGGGTAAAAGTTTTCTCAGTACAGAGATGACAAAATATTTCAAGGCAAACCAAATGGCAAAATATTAAACATCTGAAACTTGCAACAGAAAGGTAGTGATTTACCATCTTCAGTTGATGTTACCACGATATGAAATGACCTTGTTGCTATCCAGTCCTTTCACAGCTCTTCACCCTGCAGCTCCAGAAGCAAGAGAGGCAGTCCCTTCTTTCAACCCTCTCACACTGGACCAGACAGCATACAAGGACTGGGTCCAATGAAGATTGAAGAAGTCAAGAGGGTACAGAACCAGCCAATCAGTAAATTACTTATTTTTTAAAAAATTAAACTAGGGTAAACTACTCGCAATAATATGACAGAAAAGGAGTCTCACCATAAAGAGTACAGGGAAAGTGTTGATAATGTTTGAAATTTGAAGTACCTGGGGAGAGTGAGAGTCGGAGTTGACCATGTCCATGTGTCGGTGTGGGTTCTCATCATCTTCAAACCGTCTTCTAATTATCACTTATATCTATGCAGGGGATGTCGGATATTTTGGGCAGGTATCGTCCTTTACTACCAGGCTGGCATTTATCTTTTAGCAGAGGACACTGACTGATATGAAGTTGCCTCAGTGAAATAGGCAACCCCTCCACTGGAATAGATGCCAGCTTTGGACATTTCTGGAGTCGAAGAGATTGAAGAGAGGAGAGGAATTGAAAGCCCTTGCTGCTCAGTTTCTTCAGATTTGGGAAGCCCCCAATTGAGAGATGTGAGAGATTCGGGGAGCAGCATCTCCGTGTCACCTTCGGGTGGAAACGACACAACATATGGGTCTTCGCCATCGACCCCCAAGTATGTAAGAGAGGTGAGCCTGTGCAACAACTTCAACAGCGGCTTACAATTCTTGATTCCGCTGATTTCAAGTGATGTTAGGTTGGGGGAAAAGGAAGTGAAATCTAAACCTTCACCGTAATCAATATTCAATTGCTGAAGACAGTTGAGATTGCGCATGTTCGGTAACATCTCCAATTTGTTGCAATTTTGGATTTTGAATTTTCTCAGGCTAGAGGCGGCTGTTGTTGTTGGCGAAAGAAAACCCTCACCACTCAGGCTCGGGATGGAAACCAGACTCCCACAATCATAAATCTGTAAAATTTGAAGATTGGTGAGGTGGCATAGGCCCTCCGGTAACGATTTCAGATTTGGGCACTTAAAGATGGCAATGTGTTCAAGACAATAATTAGTGTTGTCGTGGGCTAACCCATCGGACGTTATTAACTGCAGCTCTCCACAACCGACTATGTAAAGGCGATTAAGCGCCCTGGGAAACAACTGGGCTCTCAATGATAACGACGTTAGAGATTCACATTCCCATATTTCCAAGTGCTCAAGAGAAATATGAGAAGAAGAGGAAGACGAAGAACTATCCTCCTCTTTCTCTACTAATGATTTCAAACTTTTACACCGCCATATCTCTATTCTTCTTAGATTTGGGGGAATCTGGTATTTTGCAAAATACAGCAATGAATCTCACTCCTTAATGCTTATGAGTTCAAGGGAAGGAGGTAGACCCACATCTGGAAAAGAAACCAGACTTGAGCGTCCAACTATTTGAAGGTCTTGAAGAGCCGTTAGGTGATGCAACCCTTCTGGCACCTTCGAAAGACTTGGACAGTGGTTTAATTCTAGATATTTAAGCTTGCAAGTCAATATTTGCAACTGCAGCAACTCCTCTGCTTCTTTTCCCAGATTTTGAAGGAGGGAAGAGTTGCCTTCAATAACCAAACGATCAAGAGAAATCAAGTGTTGCAATACTCTATCCTCATTCTTCAGTGAAGATGTCAGCTCCTCACATCCGCCAATCGTCAAATTTGCAACCTTCCTTAATCCTTTGGTGAATTCCCCTGTTTGGAACCTCACCTCTGAAATGTACGAGAGTCCCAAGGAATTTAATAACTCAAACTCAACGCCACTTGCCTTCACCACCGCTTTGCAGCCATTTATCCATAATCGACCAATTTGTTTATAGTTGGAAATTGAAATCACCAATTCCTCGCATTTAATAATTATAAGTGTTTCTAATGAATCAAGGTTCTCGAGCAACTTACCCTCCAATTGAGGACAATTGCTGATTGAAAGAAACTTCAAGCAAGGGAAAAACTGATCTTGTGCGAAAGGAAGCCATTTCTTCCAGTGTTGCATATCCTCAAACACAAGAGTCTCTAGTACTGGAAAAGGCAAGCTACCCTCCCCATAAAACTCAGGACCAACACTTTTCACTGCAGCCATTCTTGTAATGGAAAGTTCTTTGAGCAAAGGCAGTTGCCCAAGTGGTGGCAAGATTTGACAATTTTTACATTCGTCTAAGCGTACATGCACCATAGTGGAGAATAAACGATCTCCAATCCATGTTGAAAATTCTAATCCAGCATAACCCCTGATGATGAGTTTTTCAAGCATTCTATGAGGTTCTAAACTGTCAAGCACGCCTAATTGATTTTCTTGTGTGGCACTCCACCATGACCATTGTAGCACCAATTCATCAAGTCTCTCCTTGCATTTTAAGTTGGCCCTCCGCGCATCCTCAGCATCGATCACATTCTCTAAACTTGAGAGCCGCAATGTCCCTCGGAGATGGAATAGGGACCCTATCTCTCTTATACCCGATTGATCACTACCTTTACCCACCACAAAATTAGGCAAAGATTGTAGATTCGTCAATCGACCTAGTTGCGAAGGCATTGCTTTTAGTGAACCTACATTTGAATTGTTGAGATGACGCAGATTCACTAGATTCCTCAAGTTGATAGGTAGTGCCTCCAAATTATGACAACCTTCCAATATCAATGTCTGTAAGTTGTAAAGAGTGGTTGTTGATTCAGGCAAACTTGTTATCAGTGTGTGAGAGAGATCAAGATACCGCAGATACTTCAATTTACCAATTGAATCTGGCAGCTCAGTTACTTTATAGCCATTCAAAGAAAGCACCCGTAAGTATTGCATCTGAGGTAATAAATCAAAAATTACCTTACGAGCAAGAAATCGTCTCCACCCATTATTTGATAGTGGAAGAGGCAGGAATGTTCGCAAACGTTTAACTTTGCGAAAGGCCTCGAACTTTTGAACTCCATCAAACTCACCAATTATGAAAGACGAATGACGAAAGCATACAGATTGCAAGTTATCACCTTTCTTGTCCTCCAATCTAAAACAAGTATTTCCTGCTGCCCATTGTGCCAAATCAGTAACAAGGTCATGCATTACATATCGTGAATTGTATTCACTTGCCTTTTGAAATAATGACCTACATAATAGCTCTTGAAAATAGTCGTGGCCTAAATCCTCCATTTGTCTATTGGCTTCTGGTGGTTGTTGAATCAAACCCTCTGCCATCCATAAAAGGATCAATTGCTTCTCCCCAAATTCATAGTCATTTGGAAATATTGAGCAATAGGCAAAACACCTCTTCAAGTTGGAAGGAAGATAGTGATAGCTCAACTTCAATACCGGAAGAATGTCACTCTTATCTGCTAAATTCCACAATTTGTTGTTCAATATTTCTTCCCATTCGTTTATTTCTTTCAGACGTAAAAGCCCACCAAGAGTTCTTGCAGCTAAGGGCAATCCACTGCATTTTTCAGCAATTTTTTTCTGAAGCAACTCAAAATTTGGTGGTCTATCATTGTTAACAAATGCATGCTGCTCAAATATTTCCAAACAATTATCATCTGACATAGGCTCCAAGTTATGAACTTCGGTGGCTCCCATAATCTTTGCAACATTTTGGTCACGTGTTGTCACAATTATCTTACTTCCTTGTGCTCCAACACTAAAAGGGGATTGAAGTCTTGTCCACAGATCATCTAAATCACGGTCGCCTTTGTTCCAAATATCATCTAAAACAATTATAAACTTTTTACCTCTTAACTGCTCATTCAAATCATGCTGCATTTTACTGAACTCCTCTACTTTAACGGGTGCAGATGTGACTGATTCAAGAATTGCCTTCGTCAATCTTACAACGTCGAAGTCATCGGACACAGACACCCACACCTTCGGCTCGAACTCCTTCATGACATCATTGTTGTGGTTGAATGCAAATTGAGCAAGTGTAGTCTTCCCAAGGCCAGCCATGCCAACAATGGCAACAACATGAAAGTTGACATTACTATGCTCATCTCTCGACAACATGTCTAATATTTTTGCTTTATCTCCATCTCTTCCAACAATGGTTAGTCCACCTAGCACACCTGAAGTTGGTGGCCTTGACCATGCTTTACTAGACGTCCCGGTGCCCCTTAAACCAAACTTATCTTTCCGTTCAGAGATCTCTTGCAACCGCTCTGTAATCTTCTTTATTTCAGAGTTCATATCGAAATTGAGTTTCAGTCTAGAGAATGAACTCCGCACCTTTTTACTTGTGCTGGCTTGATCACGTCCCTCTATCTGGCGCTTCAATCTTTTAGTAGCAAATTTGTCCAGCACGTCTTCTACATCATATGCCAAGTCTCTGAGCTCATCCAGCCACAATTTCACACCATGCTCTGTCAGTTGCTTCTCCTCCGCATCATTCAGCACCGCTACGATTGCAGACAAATTGTCACTCCACGTCCTTTACGAGACCAAAGTAGGTGTGGATCTCGCGAGGCGCCAACCTGTCGAGCAGCAACTGAAGGAACGCCCCAAGAAAAATCTCTCCCACTGCCATACTTGTTGATAATTAAGAGTGAAGAGACACACACAAGCAGCCAAAGAAGTAAGGAAGTTTTCTTCAACAATATCAAGATGCACAACTGCACAAATTACGTGAGAAAAAAAATACTAGTTTTAGCTGGGGGAACAAGAATAACGCAGGAAGCCAAATATAAAAAAATGAAATAATTACTAGATATTTCATAAGTTCAGAATAAGCACTTACATGGAAATTTTGAGATCCACAAATCCAGACTGAACAAATTAAGATGCACAACTGCAGAAATTAAGTGAAAAATTAGTTTTACTTAGGATGTGTAAGTCTCATTGATGAATGTATGTATGGCATATAAAAACATAAATATAAAATATTGAAACAGTATTATATTATGCTTGCAAGAGGCACATACACGGAAGTTCAAATCTGATTCTGCTTGTGAGCAACAAATCTGGACTGAAGAAGCAGAACAACAGAGCTTGAGTCTTCCTATAGTTTTGTTCCACTCCACTTTTGGTGGGGTCGTTTTTGTTTTTGTTTGTTCCGTTTTATTTCGATCAAAGTGACTTTTTGGTTGATATTTTTCATTTTTCTTTTCTGCTTGTATTGTATCAAGCAGAAAAGTCACGCTGATCGAAATAGAACAGAACAAACCAAAAAAAATAATGGATCCCACCAAAAGTCAAGTGGAACAAAATTATAGGAAGACTCAACTCACTTCTTCAGTCTAGATTTGTCGCTCACAAGCATAATCAGATTTATTATATCATTAACGTTGTTTTATTATTTCATTTTGATCAATTTAAAGATTAAGAGCAAGATTTTCATGGCGATCGAAGATTTTTATTAGCTTGAAATTACCGACTAAGGGTCCATTAGAGCTTGCCTTTGAAATGACTACAATTTAAAAACGCTTATAAATTATAATTGCGCTTGACAAAAAAATTACACTTATAACAAAATTTCTTATAAATGAACAAAATGAGTAAAAATAATTTTGATAAGAAACAGTACCAAATGAGACAATAATGTGAAAAAAGAAGAAGGAAATAGTATATATATCAGTCACCATTAAGAGAGATCACTCAAATAAATTTATATATATTTATAATTTTGATTTTGCTTCTGGCTTAAAGATAAAAACCTAAAAAGATTCCTTTAATTGCTGCCACCAGCCCGTTACATAGAAAAGTAGAAGCTGATAATTGAGTTTTGAATCAATTGTGTGTCTAGTCTATCGATTGTATAAAAAAAATAAAGATATAACTAAGTTTTCAATCAAGTATAGTGCTATTCAATGGCCCTGCTCCAGTTCCTTCTTTCTCACTCTGTTTGATAATGAAATGGAAACCACAGTTAAATAGAAGAGAATAATGTGAACAAAGAATAAAGATAGTGCCCAGTATATTAAAATACACTTGAGTTAAATCAATATAAGGTTCACAGTATTTCCCAAGAACTCTCTCTCTCTCACCCACAATTTCACGAAGATTTCTCTATGTACTCTCCTGTATGCTCACGGAAGGCCCCACACTCTCTTCACATACTCCCCCATTCCTTATGTAGCCACGGGTATTGTCTTGCAAATAATTGAAGGCAAAAACCAAGACATCATCATTAAAGGCAAATAATATTATCTCACTTCAACACAACTGAAGATGGAGGTAAAAATAAAAAAAATAAAAAATTATGTATATGAATATGTAATATCTCACTGCTTGCTGTTCCTTATTCTCACTGTTTACAAATGCCGAGTGAATTGCCATGACCCCCCAAAAAATAATAATAATAATAATAAGACATTCTTATTTCACGGTACCTCGGGAGAGTCGCGTATATCTCTATGCGAGGAATATGAGATATTTTGGGCCGGTATCGTCCAAATACAAAACATCTTTGCGACCCAAAATATCTTTGGACACCTAGAGATACAAATTCGCGAAAGTGAAAGAGTCAGGCCCACTGGAATAGATGCCAGCTTTGGACAATTCCGGAGTCGAAGAGATTGAAGAGAGGTGAGGAATTGAAAGCCCATGCTGCTCAGTTTCTTCAGATTTGGGAAGCCCACAATTGAGAGATGAGTGAGAGATTTGGGGAGCAGCATCTCCATATCCATATTCGTGTCACCTTCTTGGTAATTTCTTCGACATCTACTTTATCTTCTTTGCTAGCTGGCTGGGATGTTGATGTCGCACTAACTGGTGCTGCTGTCTTTGGCCTATTGGTGGCTGACGTAGATGGCATATGATGCTGTTTTAGTAGTTGCTTGTGTGGTCTCCACGGATATATGTCCACTTGCTATCTTTTCATATTCTGCTTTAAAGAAGGCTGCTTTCGCGTGGGCCTCCCGATTGAGCTGGCCTAACTTGGCATTCTCTATCCTGAGATTCTTATTTTCAGCTCGTAATTTCTCGAGCTCTTGACGTATATCGTCGTCAATATCTGTAATGTCTTTTTTCTCTGCAGGAGCAGAGGTGGATGGAACATCCTGTGTCAGATCTTTGACAGTTGGGCTTATATAATAATTTGGGCCAAGTAATTTTCTTGCCATATCTGTGGCGGACTCTAAATGATTGAATCCCTTATATTTGGTATTTGGATAATCTTTTATATTTTCAAGGACTCGAGGCCATGTCCTGCAATACTTTCTTTTAAACTCCTTTTAAATGATAATTCTGACTCATGGAAATGAATCAGAGACATACTTCGAAAGAAGCATGTGGGGCTATTTGCCGATATCTGTCGGATTTTTAAATGATAATCCTCCTCTTTATCTGTAAAGCATCTGTCAACTTTCTTATATAATCTTTGACATGATATAGTTTCATAATCAGTAAAGGTATCTTCTAAATCTAATTTTTCATCTATCTCGAAATCCTCTATATCTGAATCTAGATCGTCGTTATCTACTATTGTTTTTATCTTACAACTACTTCGAATGTCACAAATACATCCTTGATATTCTATTTGGTTTTTAATTGGTATCGCTTCTCTGCTAACTATGATGATTTAGTAGGTATATTCTCAGTAACTAAAGGTGTATAATAACTATTTTTGCTAAATAATAACCAATCTTTGGTAATACGTAAACTACCGTTATTAGCAAATATATAATTTAATCCAATAATACAATCTATATCTGCAGGCATATCTTTGATAAATGTATGATAAACAGGTAATGCATAAGGTTGACTTTATGTATCACAATTTGTTTTAAAACTTATTATTTTAGCACCCGCTACTAGCATCTTACTACTCTTGACTAATTGTCCATCTACCATAGTTGCTGCCATTATCTTAGGGGCAGTAGTAATTAAATTCTTGGTTACTAATTTTTCGGCTATAAGCGTAACTGAACTTCCTGTATCTACCATGGCTAATCCTTCTAATTGCCAATTTTGTAAAGTTAACCTATATGAAACAATAAAACTGTGTTGATGTCACCACTTTTTGCACCTGTGGTCTGTCAAAGGAACTCTTGATTCACTGACGGTATGATGTCTGTTGTGATGTTCTTATGACTCCTCTTAGTCATTACTTAAACACACTCTAATTCTCTTATTTGTTCTTATATTTCTAGTGTGGCAATGATGCTCCAATTAGTGCTGCTCAAATGCTAGGGGAAGTGAGTAGGATGTGGCTTTATATTTTACATTGTTCTTTCTTTTATTGAAATCTCAAAATACATAATCTGTTCTTAAACTGCCACATAGCAGATAACCTATGGTGAAGAAAACAGGAACTCACACGGTTTCTTTGACACGTTTACTTTTCTGTCCGTACGCGAAGATGGTATCAAAACAGACTCATCATAGAGCTGCCGTCCATCAATATATTATTTTTAAAGCTTTATTTTGTTGGGATTATGATGCGTTTATGCTAAGCATTGATCGCTTCCTTATTGTATTTTTCCTTCGGGTTTTTCTTTCGGGGACAATTACCCTTGCAAGTTGCTTTCATTTTATATTTATAATATGTTGGAAAATATTAATAATTATGTGCTGTTTACTTAGGACCGATATGTAATTTTATGTTTTAATAATATAAAACGTATAGATAACCTCTAAATAACTCTAGTCATATACAGATGAGTTTCACAGAAATGCTATTGCATTTCCTAATGCTAAGAGGTTAATTAACTCAAATGTTTTATCGAAGTAAGATAAATACTTTAAAATGTAGGTTTTGAGTAAGTGTAATAGTGGCATAGACATTTGAGTTAATTTTGTATTTTTTATATAGTTTTCCTTAAAATATATGTTATTTTAAGTAATTAAGAACAATTAAAAACTAAAATGTAATATTTTTCTTCTTCTTAATAATAAAGCAAGACTTCGTTTCAAATTTGCTAGTAAATCTTTAAAATTTATAGAATGCATATAAGCTGGCCAAAAGGTCTTACCCAATGAAAAATGACATTGAATTGTAGATTAGTGATCTCAAGTTTGAACCCCTATGACACCTTAGTAGTTTGTGTGTGTGAGGAATCACCTTCCCTTCTATTGTGATTTTCGTTTTAGATTCAAACAAGAGATAAGTCGTAAATATTTGGCAAACTTGTGTCTATTACACACATAATCCTATATGTTGGCAAACTCATTTTCTGTTAAAAGACAAATTATCAAGTACTATTATGTATCTTCTTGGTTGAAAAGTTATCAAACATCTAATAGTAATTGAGTGTTACTAACTCTTTTTTATATTTTATATAGAAATATTTTACTTTGGCTGCCTAAAAGTTTTAGCATTATGAGCAACACTTTAATGGGCTCAGCAACGACACCTCTCAAAAATGGAAATTAAAGGCTATTCTAAAAATCTTGTCCAAATTTCTACAATGTCCAACTTCAATTCCCTCGAGATTGCATTCAAGTATTTAAGAAATTAAGTTCATTTTCCCAACTTTTAAGCTGTTAGAATCACACATAATTTTCGAGAAATCATTATGGTAGCAGACGGTTTCACAATTTCCTCATAATTGTATTTTGGTACTTCCTTTAAACAAACTTGAAAATGAAAACAATTTCAAATATATTTCAATTTTTAATAAGGAAAAAGGGAAAAGGAAATAAACACAATTTTGGTCAAACTGGTATTCCTACAATTACAAATCAATTATAATAAAAGTAATTGTCTATAATTCCTATTATGATTTAGCGGCAAGCGACGTGTACAGTTTTGGTGTGGTGCTGTTGGAGGTGGCTTGCGGAAGAAAGCCTATTGAGATGGAGGCTGCAGAGGATGAGGTGGTGCTGATTGATTGGGTGAGAGAATTGTATGCAAGAGGGAGGGTACCAACAATCCCGGAATATTACAGTTTAGCACCAACCCCACGCAAAGTACAAACTATTCATCACGATATCATGGTTGGCATTGGCAGAAGTGATTCACATCCACAACATCTCTCTTCCCACCAGAATTGACCATTCTGGATTTACCATTCGCTGTAGTAGTGGGTCTGATTGCATCTTTGCATCTTTTCTCTGTACCATCCTTATCTTGTTCGGTGAAGAACAGATCTCTTTACTAAAGTAGCGGTGGAGATTACAAACACCCACATGCTTTAGCAGTAGTGGTATTAGAGCTGTCTCTAGTGGAGACTTGCTTTTTAGTAAAGCAACAACTATCAACGGATTTGATATGCCTTTACCAAGAACCGTTTGATCTTGGGCTAGATGCAGATTTAAGGTTTCTGCATGAAACTGAGCCATGGGGCTTGAGCTAAAACTCAACTTCATATAGCTTTTGGAGTGCTATACTTCCCTGGAAATAATCGACTTAATATGTCGGCGGCTCCATTATCCTTTCCTTTGATATGTTCAAAGACAAATTTAGTTCCATAAGATAATAACTTATCTCGGAAGTTTAACCATATTCGGCTACTAATATCTTCCTTTTCATGGAGTTTGTCATGATATTTGACAATTGCTACGCAATCTGTTCTAATTGTAATTTGGTTTTTGCCCATAATGAATAATTCAAAGGCATTAAGTCCATAGATAATTGCCAGGACTTCTGCTACCATACTTGATAGATTGCTTTTCTCGCGGTATTTGCCGCTAGCATATCTACAGATTTTTTCTGTCTTTTTATCTTTAAATTCAGTGGGCTTTGCTAATAATATAGCTCTCCAACCTTCTTGAGATCCATCCGTTTCTATTACCAGGTAGTCAGATTCAAGAGGTAGCCTTAATGGCTTTATCTTCTGAATTTCTTCCTTTATTTGGGCGATGAGTTTTCTGTCTTCGTCGTTGAATTTTCTCTGGCCATGCTTCCCTAATTTGGAATATAATGGTCCAGCAAGCTTTCCCAAATTTGGAATGAAGCTTCTAGCATAATTTGCTAGTCCCAAGAATTGTAATAATTGATCCGGTGTATTCATACCTTCTGGATCTCTGAGCCTATTCGGCTAGTGGTAATATTCCACAAATTTCTGTATTCGCTGGGTATTATTATTGCCAATTCTTGCCTTTTTTCAAGGTCTTTTTCTTCTTGCAATCTATTCATTGCGTTCCCTTTCTGTATTAATTGAGATAGGTTGTGTTGTAGCATATTTGCTATGAGTATTATTACTCTCTGTATTCATCTCTGATTTATCTCTCCTTAATCGGGTAGATAGATAGCCCTCTTCAGATCTCATTCATAAAAGTATAAATAGCTTCTATTGATTTAGTACACACATAATACAGTCCATAGATCTATATTTTTCAGATGCTATGTCACTCATAGATTATTAAGAAACTTAATTGAGATCGTACCTGAGCTTCTAGAATTCTTACCCTTATGGACGGAATTTATAGTCATGTTGTGATTTGTTGAGTTAGTTAGATTGCTTAGTCGAGAAGATTACAATGTAACAATACATAAGAGCAACTCCAGCGGTAAGCTGGGCCAGGGGCTGGGGGAGGGGAGAAACTGTGTTTTTAAATTTTCAGGTTGGAATTTGGGGGAAAAGTCCAATTTTTATGGAAGACTCCGCCGAAAGTCTCGTTTCTTAGTAAGTGGGCCCGGCATCAGTGGGATGTTGGAATTTCCACAGGATTCGTCTCGAGTTCAGAGGAATTCGGGGCAGGTGTCAGTGGTTCTAAAGGCATTCTACTAGTATTACTCTTAAAATATCTACTATTTTGGGGCTTATATCCTGAATATGATCTTCCGGGTATATTCTTACCACTTTCTTGGGTACCTCCTGTCCTATTTTATATATGGAAAGGAGTTGGCTCTGTAGTCTGCCATTCTTGCTCCTCTTGTTTTATAGCTGTTATATTTAACTGGAGTAACTGGCTCTTGAGGATTATATCCTGAATATGATCTTCCGGGTATATTCTTACTACTTTTCTTGGGTACCTCCTGTCCTATTATATCTATGGAAAGACGTTGGCTCTATAGTCTGCCATTCTTGCTCCTCTTGTTTTATAGCTGTTATATTTAACTGGAGTAACTGGCTCTGTAGTCTGCCATTCTTGCTCCTCTTGGCTCTGTATTTAGGTCTGTTTCTGACACGGCTATCATAGCAGAATCTCCTTGATTCCATCTAGAATCAAATATATTAACAAATATTTTAGTTCCTAAACCCATTCTAACTGGACTTTTTACTCCTATGACTACCAGTCCAAAGTGCATCATCTTTGCTCCTGAATTTTTAATCTCTCTATATAATTCATTACTTACTATGGGAAAAGTGGGTGTATGATTATCAGTACATTCTAATATAATCATTTGCTGATCTCTAATAAATCTGGTTCTATCTATCGGATTCCATCTTCGCGAGTATAATTCTCTTGGGTTTAATAATCTTAGTCCATCGGATCTAAATCTGTGTATATCTTTAGACAGAATAAATCTGTTCATAAATCAGTTTTGTAAAAAGAATAAAAATTTCTTCAAAGTCTCTATTGTTGTATCTTACGAAATAGATGAAGAAAACAGGAAGTCTGAGCAGATAAATACATTCGCTCTTTCTCTGATAAAAAAATAATAATAATTACATTGCGCAAAGAACCTAAAAGAAACAAAAAACAAAAGGCACCAAACAGAATAAATCAAAAGTACCTGCAATTTTAAGTATCAGCAGCATATTTCTTAACGAAATACCAAATACCGAAGGTGTCGCGGTGAGCAAGAAGGAAAATTCAAAGGCAATACACATATGGATGCAACAACAGTTATTTATGTGATGTGATGCGTCACATACCACCATTATTACAATATATGGATGCAAGCTGTCCAGCAAAATAAGGACCTAGCATAAAACATGCCCTATTTTACGGTTTAAAGCACAACGGTTGTAGTAGAAGTAGAATTAAGATAAATACATCAATGGCTATAAATTCACAATTCCCTTACATTTCGTTTGTTTAGATATTTATGATCCATTTGGAAATTAGGAGCAATATTTTCATGAGGGATGGAGATTTTTATTAGCTTAAATATTGTTTGGGCCTAAATTCTGCACGCTAGCCCAGGAACAATTTGGCCGGACATGACAGAACAGTCTTTGAGCTTTAGATTTGAAAGAGATTAAGAATCAGCCCAAAGCATTGAAGGAGCCCAGATCAAATCCTGGACACTGAGAGATTACGCCTAGGCTCAGGTGGGAACATCTTTTGCAAACCTCTACTTGGAGCTCCATCTTAGCCATTAAGTGATCTCAACGCTTGGGAGAAAAAGCAAGCTCACACTAGAATCGGGTACGCTGCAGTTTCTCCTTTGCACTTGAGCTATCGCGCCTTTTCTAGTCGCGCCTTTTTTTCCTTCCTTCTGCCATTTAATTCATTTTTAAATTTTAACTACAAAACCCCAAATTCTGACAACCCAAATACCAAAAAACTTGTTTTAATTTGTTGAAAATCTAGAACTAGTCGCAGTCGCTCTTCCTCTCGTCACTTACCCTTCCAGTGGACATTTAATCTCCATGAACTACATCCATCTTTTCTCATCTATCTTTCCATCTACCCATATCCTTGCTTTCATTTTCTGGAGTGAAAATTTTCATGAATGGCTACCAATCCTGATCTATCGCTTTCCTAAAATTCCCACACCCACTCTCGCACTATAGCTCTCTCTCTGGTCCTATCTCTTCCGCCTCTTTTCCTCATTCACAAGAAGATTAGCCAGCAATCTCAACACTCCCTCTCATCAGCTTGCCGTCTGTCCGCCTCTGCTCCCACCTCTCCCTTTCCTCATTTATCACTCTCTCTCTCTCTCTCTCTCTCTCTCTCTCTCTCTCTCTCTCTCTCTCGTTGTGGCTACATGGTCTCCAAGAAGAAGTATGATTGTTTTGTAAGTATCCATTTCAAGAACTCAATTTCTTATTTCACATTTGGGTTTCGAGTTTTTGGTTCAAAAGGTTGGATCTTGGTGTGTATTGGCTCTGAATTTGTGGGTTTTGCTGGCTATTAGATTTATACTCACGTGGACTGTGGTGATGATAATGGAAGAGAATAGAATGAGTAGTTTCTCTTCGTTAATTATTGAATTTTAAGTAGTTTATGGGTGTTTCTATTTTGTAAGTTCTGAACTTTATGTTTGGCTTTTTTGGGTTTCAAATGATAGCAAGGAGTTCTCTCACCAATTATTAGGTTATTTTTGTTGATGTTCAGACATCTAAGGTTAGTAACTATTAGCACGTCTTATGAAAGCATTTATTGTGCTTGATTTTGGCTTTTGTTTTTTCTCCTTTGGGAACCCAAACTTGAAGCTGCCTTCTCAGGAATTGGGAACCCAAACTGCAGCTCCCATCTGTTACCTACTTGTAATTAATGCTCAGCTTGGTTAGCAAGTCTTTCTTCTCTTGTATAAATTCTGTTGTAAGTAATAAAAAGGACAGATGATTGAAATCTAAACCTTTCTTTTGATACTCTGTTTAGTAGTAACCATTTTCTTGTTCAATTTTATTCCAACTCATCGTTTCATCTGCTTTGTTTTTTTTAAAATTTATGTTGTAAAACTCTCATCATATTTGCTTTCTAGATACACTGTAAGTAAAGGTACTGCCTCTCATATTGTTTCCCAATCCTAGACTTCATTAATTTTCTAAGATACATCTCATATACAACAAGGGGTAATTGTTAATTTGTTAGAACAAAGTAATGGTTGTCATATGCATGTCATTAATTTTCTGCTCTTCTTCGTTCTTTTTACAAATGAAGAGTCTGATGGTACGATGGTAAGGTACATAGGTTTTTAGCTTGCCTTTTGGTTTGGCAGAGATGACCAAGTTGAATGATTATGTTACATCATTTGTTTCAATATGCTCACAACTCTTTCAGCATATTTCCTTGCCTTAAAGTTGGAAGTTTTTCCTTTTTCAATCCAATTTCTTTCCCTTTTGGAGAATTCGAAAGCTTACTTTCTAACTAATTCTTTTTGCTTGTAAAGAAGTATATGACATGGTAGTAAAAATTGGAAATTCCATTCGAAGTTGGCCTGGAGGATATATCACCATCTTTTCTCATTGACAAATTTGGTATCCATGATGTTAACTGCCCAGGAATGTTCACTATTTCTTTATGACCAGTTTGTCAAAGAGGAAATTATCACCAATCTGAATTTGAACCAACATTTCATTATCTTGTTTTTATATTTTAGTATTCTAATTACTTGTTATTCTAATGTAGATGTTGAAATTCTGTCACCAAAATATGTTTCATAAATGCTTCAAAAGGATTCACTAAAGCTTCAACATTGCTTGATTTACTATTCCCTAAAGCTTCAAAAGAATTTTTGTGTGTGTTTATTTTTATGATGATATTTAACATATGAAACGTGTTAGTCAGTTGTTCCATTATGCTTCATTAAGCTCCAATCTTGGTTATGAAAATTTGGATCTAAAAGTTGATGTGCATGTGGTGGAGGATTTGCCTCCATTTTTTAAGCTTGTAGAAAAAAATGAAAATGCATTTCTAATAGTGTAATACGATGCCCAAAAAATGGAGACACCCAAAGCGGATGGAGACATTCATTCCGTGCTAAGTTGGGAATTCACACCTAAAGCAATAGTTGGGAATCACCTGTGCTCCATATTAAACAATGTGCTCTCACAAGTTGTTTTCATATTGCAAAACCCTTATCTTGCATTCATGCATGTGTTCTTGTTCATGGAAAAACTTGGATGCAACAACCATTATGTTGTAAGTAATACAAAGGACGTATAATTGAAACCAAAAACCTTTCTTCTGATACTCTGGAGCAAATTTTAACAAAAATTTAAAAAACAAAGCAGATGAGCCAGCAAAATAACACAAGTAAATGAAACAATGAGTTCGAATAAAATTGAACAAGAAAATGATTTTAATCCTTTGCAAAGCACATGGATGAATGTATGGGATATGCATGCATGGTCATTAATTGATGGCTTTAAAGGAGAAGGAAAATAGGGGAGCTGCACATACTTTCGGCACCTTGGGTTTCCTCTTTAGTGGAGGAATATTTTTTGTATTAATGATGTCTTTGGTGGGAGACAAAGTGTAATGATGGGGGAGGTTATTTGATCAACATCATTATGGTTTCTTTAGCATGCACGTGGGCTGTTTTTTGGGAGTTGAAAATCAGCCTTTCTTTTATGATTTTTTTGACCAACATAATAGTTACCAAATTTGCAGGCAACAGAGCTTCCTCCCTGCTTAGGATGGTGAAACTTACAAGAAGTGCCAAATTTGCAAGACCCTCTCCTCATATAATACCTGCCACTAAAGAATCAAAGCACACTTATCGGAAAAAAAAAATTCACAACACAATCAAATAAAGGAGATTCACAAACTTTCAAGGACTATCAAGATCTACTACTTTTCTACCATCAATATGTACAATTACCTTACTTAAGATGGTTGAAAATTTATCAAAATCGTGAACTAGATACAATGAACCAACAACATTATACCCATTTTTTCAGAACAAATACAGAAAAATTAATCAAGAAACATTTAAAGAAAAAACAAATTGTCATTTAGGAATTGATACAAACCATGAGTGAGAGGGTTACCTGGAACGAAGAGGGAGAAAGTAGACAAACCAACCTAGATTCTCGCAAAATAAAAATAAAACTTGAAACCCAAATACGAAAATAAGAGATTGAATTCTTGAAAATGGATACTTACAAAGCAATCATACTTCTTCTGGAGCATGTAGCCGGGAGAGAGAGAGAGAGAGAGAGAGAGAGAGAGAGAGAGAGAGAGAGAGAGAGAGAGAGAGAGAGAGAGAGAGAGAGAGAGAGAGAGAGAGAGAGAGAATGGGTGTGGGAATTTTAAGGGAGAGAGGATGAGGGAAGTGGTTTCTCGGGCCGAAAAGAGAAAAAAAGAAGCGTCAATATTTTAGGATGAGGGGAACAAGATGGGTAGCGCGAAAGAGAATTTCGCCCAAAAAAAAAGCCGGCAGCGAAAAAAAGGGAGGAGAAATCAATGTTCAAGACTCTGCCATGTGTCAATCTATTATATTTCATATTATTTCTCTACAATTTAATTTCTAAAATTCATAATAAATAATTTTTTTTTTAAAACACAGAAAATTCCTATGAACATCTTGTGATATCTCTTCTCCTTAAAGCTCCAAAATGCTAATTCTAAATTATAAAAATACAAATTAATAATAACAACTCAACTTTGTTCATAGATAGATAAATCAAAACATTCTTTCACATACACTCTTGTTTCTTTGATCAAATGATTCTCATTCATTTAAATATATGAAATCATAATTTAGATCTTCATAATCGAATGTTGTGTCATAAGAAATTTGTAGCAATTTAGTATATTTTCTGATTTTTATATAATTTTTTAAAGAATTGTTTAAGATAAAACACAATAAATTACAAAAACATGACACGTGTTATCATCTTATAAGGCCACACATGAGAAATACTCACAGGGTGCTCTAAAATTCATAATAAAAATTTAAAAATCATAAAAATACTTCTAAAATTCATATATCTCTTTCTCCTTAAAAGCTCCAAAATTCTAACTCTAAATTATAAAAATACAAGCACAATGATAAAAACTCAACTTTGTTCACAGACAAATCAAAACATTCTATCACATACACTCTTTTTTTATTATTTAACTTCTAAAATTCACAATAAATAAATTAAAAATTAGAAAATTACAACAAACATTCAGAATATTATTTAATACCCATCCCCAAGTTATTATGTTTTGATAGCATAAAAACACACACATATATATAGCATGTAAAGTTTGTCATATGAAAACGCTTTCCATAATACTCTTTACCCACAAACTCTAACCCTAAACCCCAAACCCTAACCCAAACCACTAAACTCTACCATTTAAAATCAATTTTAAAGTAAAAAGAAAATAGTTAATTGCATGAGATGCCAGGTGGGGCGTCCTTGCTACATGTGTCATATTTGTTATATTTTAATCATATTTGTTGTAAAATTGTTTAAAATATAACAATAAATGAAAAAAAATATACAAAAAAAAATACATACATATTTCTGACACCAATACTTGTATCCCTTAGTCCAAAAAGTGGTTTACAATTGTTTTAAAATTAAAATTTGGGGGTCATCCCTAAATGTGAATGATGCAAATAAAAACATATAACTACATTTTGTAAACCCTAAGCTATTGTTTGTTTGATCACATAAGGATCGAATCAAAATTTGAATGCACTTGGCGAAATTTGACGTAATTGGTTTAAGAAGAAAGCTACCAATCTCATTACATTATTTTTAGGAATTTTTTGAATTATAAATGATTTTTAAATCAATTTTGAAAGTAAAGAAATAGTTAATTGGATGGGATGCCAGGTGGCGGCTGACCTTGCCGACACATGGAAATGGATGGGATGCTAGGCTCTCCTTGTGCTGACATGTGTTACGTTTGTTATATTTTAATCATATTTTGTTGTAAATCGTTTAAAATATTAAAATAAACGGAAAAAATACAAAAAGAAAAATTACATACATATTTCTCAACATCACACTTTTATATCCTTCAAGTCCAAAAGTGGATTACAAAGTATTTATCACTACTTTAGAACAACTCTTCCTCTAATTATTACTTCAAATTTCCCAAAGTCAAAATCTTGTTTTCATACCTCATAATTTAAGTTTCAAAAATCACAATCACCATAAATCTCACAAACTCATTACTACATTTTCTTTATCTTTTAAGCTTTAAAATATAATTTTTACACATAAAAAAATTCAAATAGTTTATCAAAGTTTCAATTTTCTTCCTCTTGCAAGCACCACATGTCATCATATGTTTTTTTTTTGTTTAACTCACAAATTCCGCAAATGATTTAAAAAAACACCTTGTAAATTTTCTCCCTTTATTTTCGCGTATTTATTTGAAGATAATCATGTTTTGGAAAGTGTAGAGTGTCATAAATGTAATTTTACTTAATTTTCTCCTTAGATTCTCCTTAGTAAAAATGTGAAGTGTCATAATGACTCAAAATATTATCAACAGTCTTATCATGTTTTGGAATTTTAATATACATATTATGTCACAAACACTGAGATTATTTGATTTTAATATCTTGTTGTGCCACGTGTAATATGATTATGATTATATTTGTTTTTATAAAATTCATAATCCCTTTTTTTTGTTAGCACATACTAAGAATCCCATGACTTATGAGTTGTCATATTGTGAGTTGTCGTCATGTGAAACACCAAGACCAAACATAAGTCCCTACACTTACCAAACCTTTCCCTCCTTAATCGATGGAGGACACTTCCCCTACACCTTTCTCCTTGTCTCATGGAATACCTGTTTCATGGAAGACTTTCTCTCTGTCCAATGGAGACCTTGTTTCATGGAGGAATCCCATGTAGAAGTTGTGTAATTTATGTTAGGCAACACTTGTATAAATGTATCATGAGAAATAGAAAGTAATAATAAGAAAGAAACCAGAAAACATCTTTGTGCCGTTCTCATTCTCTTCATTTCTCACTTGTTCTGCCCTTATGCATACCTTTGTTATACTTTCCTCAGTACTATTTTGACATTTTCTAGGGTGGGGTATGTGTGCGAGACATATCCCTAAACCCCACACAAATCTCTTCAACTCCTCTTCTCCGCCTTCTTTGCTCTTCTGAAAATCCAATCTTCAACAAATGTTTTGATAACTGATGTTGAATATGTGTTGTAGGGTGCATAACGATAACCATAATGATACATAATCCTCATATACAACTTCAAATATGCACAAGCATGATACACAATGATGCCATGATACAAAAGAGTTTTCTCGTG
The DNA here is from genome assembly GCA_018703695.1 of Prunus fruticosa. Classification (NCBI taxonomy): domain Eukaryota; kingdom Viridiplantae; phylum Streptophyta; class Magnoliopsida; order Rosales; family Rosaceae; genus Prunus; species Prunus fruticosa. The sequence goes on from CM031918.1 coordinate 5,271,180, forward strand.
AATATTATCATCCTTTAGTGTATACAGATCTATAGAGCTTCAACGCATCCTCAATGGAATCAAATTCAAGTCCCAGTTTTGGTTTGAACTCCACACTGGGTTCATGTTTCACCTCTGCTTCAGAACTCCATTTCACAATTCTTGCAATTTAACCTTGAAAATCATATCATCATCATAATAATATTGCCACATGCGTTTAAAGTTTAAAGAGCATTCAAATGTATATTAACCACAATACTATAAACACAGAAATACCAAAAATTTCAACAAATATCAAATAGACTATCAAACATTAGTAATAATCCCAAGTCTGAAAACGAAATAAGCTATGTACCAATAGTGAATGCACGTGCTTCACCTACGAAGCGTCTGGAGTCACTAGTGAAACCTTAAACAACCTACATCCAAACTAGCGAAAATTATGTCCATATACTCAATCTAATAATTACCGGATATCAATTACCTCGTATGTGATTTTGATCTTCAAATTTTCACCAAATATCAAATAGACTATCAAACATTAAGTCTAAAACGAAAATAAGCTATGAACCATTAGTGAATACAAGTGCTATATCTATTGAAGCCTTTTGGAGTCTCTAGTGAAATATCAAACAACCAACATCGAAATAACTTAAAAATTATGTAAATATATTTGGTAAAACAATTTCCTCCAGCGTATCCTGAAATTAACAATTACAGGATATTAATTACCATAGAGCTTATTTTGATCTTCAAAATTTTCCACAAATATCAAATAGACTATGCAACATTATTAATAATGGAGTCCGCAACAAATAATCTATGAACCCATTAGTGGATATTAATGCTACACCTACGAGGTCGTCTGGAGTTTTTAGTGAAACCTTAAACAACCTAGATCCAACTGAGCGTATGAAATTATGACCATATACTCGGTCAAAACATTTTTTCAAGTATATTAAAATTAACAAACACAGGATATCGCTTACCTTGGAACTGATTTTGAAGTTTTCTTGAAATTTCAACAAATATAAGAATGTCATCCAATTTAGAGCGGCACATCTACCCCAAACACTTCAACCTTTCTCTCTTAACATTTTAAAACTCAACTCCAGTTTCCCGTCGCTCCAACAATTAAACCGAGAGCTCTTGAGCTAGAGGTCTAATCCTCAAGTATTGAAGTAACGTCAGTTTCGACTATGCTGAATCCAATTAACAAGGTGTCACGCTCATAGTTTTTTGGTAAGTATCTGGGTCTTGAAGGCCTCACAAGAGCGCAGAACACAATCATCAAACGAGTAAATAAAAAGAGAAATAAAGAATTACATGCTACATGTGCTTTTCAGGATAATACCTTGTTTTATGCTTTAATGACCAAACCAGGAAAAAAATGAAAAAGTTGTTTTGGGAGGGGGTAGATGCATGCACTGTTTTCTGAAACAGAATATCAAATCAAGAAAAGAAGAAAACTATGTTCTCAAGAGAGAGAGAGAGTGTATACAGAGACATATATATACATATATATAGAGAGAGAGAGAAGAACTTTTTCTGAATGAATATTGTGGCCTTCAAGAGCACAATGCATATGTTTTGGAGGGAGGAGGCATCGTTCAGTGGTAAGAGTTTTAGACACTTTCAGTTACAATTGCTTTTTAGCAACCTGTTTGTATTTGATCCAATTGTGTTCTATATAGAGGTTTGCAAAAGAAGTTCTCACCAGAGAATAGCCCCTAGAGATTAATTCCCATAGTAACAATGGCAGTCACCAGCTTCTCCAACTTCTCCACTACCCACATTCTCACCCTTCACCAAACAACCCTCAGCATTTCTTATCAATCCCAAAAAGCCTCTCTCTCACTCTCATTTCCCGCAGTAAGTCAACTCCCTCCGTCTCATTCACCACTCTGCTCTGCCCTCACCCGCTTCTCCTTCATCGCCAGCTCATCCGCCGCATATAGTGGTGGCCCCCTGCTGGCGGCGGGGTAGGCGGCGGAGGCAACGACAACAACAATCAGGACAGCGGTGGGTTCAGGTGGCTGCTTCGGGTTCTATGGGTTTAAGGAGCGGTTGCTTGCGGATGATCTGTTGATGCAGGTCGCTATAGAGTGTGGTGTTGGAATATTCACCAAGGTCTGTGCTTCTTCTAATTTGCTAACTTCTAATCTTATAAAGTTATAGAAAGGTGAGATCTTTACCGTTGATCCATACTTCGGCATCTACAATTCTCATTTGGTGCCTCAATGGAAATGGTGTCTCTGTCATGCATTGGATATCTTTTAACTTTTGATATCGAATACAAATCAGAGTATCTGCTACTTATAGGTAGGTGTAAGCTAGCTCTTTCCATGTTGCTCATTTTTCAGACTGCTGCAGAGTTGGAGCTGCGCCGCGAAAATTTTACCAAAGAGCTGGATTTCGTTTTTGTGGATGTGGTACGCCTCTCACAGAGAATAAGATCTTTGATTTTGTTGTGCTGCAGAATGGAAAACTATTGCCTCAAACTAAGTAATTTTCATTAGCTTCATAGATGAGTAGCTTATACAAGTGATGTTTGTATAACCGGGCTGAGTGAAGTGTAACAGTAAGACTGTCGGAATCTGGGATATGTCATCTGATATAAATATTAAAAATAAATAAGTAACTGGAAAATCTGCCTTTCAGTTGAGTTTCGGGTTGTGAATCGGAATGGATGCAGAAAACTTCTCTTTGGCACATTGAGCTCAATGCCACCTCTTGGTAGCAACCTTATGTGTAATTCGTGCGCTTCCAATTAGAGAATTACTAAATGGTGTTCGTGTCTTTGGTCATTTTCCTTTGAGAGGGAGTTGTTAAGATTGTGAGGAATTTAGTTTCCACTCTTGTGTTTTTCTTTCCTTGCATCCTTGCAACTGATTCTTAGGTGTCTTTTTATATTCGTATGATCCTTTTATTTATTTTTGGTTGGCATTTCTGCTATCCGCTCTAAAACTGAGCCTGCTCTGTGGGAACTTTAGTCAATGACTGGTTTAAATTGTTTGCTTCAATTGGAAATCGGACTTAGAATTTGTTAATGGGGTTGCAATGACAATATCAACTGTGTTTCTGAAGTAGAGTTATAATTGCAAGGATCACTTATCATTTAATTGCATTTTACTAGTAGGACCTGGTGCAATGTACAACATTTAAATTTGTTTACTCATTTGATTACTCCCCCATACTTTCAGAAGGCTTATTAATCTGAAGGAGTTCCTTTTAGTCATAAGCTTTCATATACGTTAAACTTTGTGTCGCAAAAGATCTGCAGCACTTCTTCAACTTTGTAACAACTGGAAGTTTTCCTCAATTTTGATGATAGCTGATGTGTCCCGTCACCATTTCATGCTATCTATTTCTGCCTTTTTTATCTGCTGGGTTTCTGGTTTCTATTTGTTGCACCTTTTTGCAGGTTTACTGTTAATATGTTTGTTTTTAAAATCTCAGGTGATGGCCATTATAGCCGATTTTATGCTTGTTTGGCTTCCTGCTCCTACTGTTTCACTTCCACCTCCCTCTTACTGTCAGTGCAAGCGTCTTGCTAAGTTCTTCTATGGGTGTCCTGATAATGCTTTTCAGGTTAGTGCTTGCTTCATTATTTTCGGCCTTTTAAGTTGCCACTTCTGTCATATGACTATAACAAGCGAGTCATCACTCCTGTCTGCAGGTAGCTTTGGCTGGAACACTTACTCACTCTTAGAGAATAGGTGCAATAGTGGTATGTGCTATCTAACAGTTTAGCAGTCATGTTCATGTCTCATAGTGGTACGTGCATTGGAGTTTATAGTATTTTGATCTTTTATTCAGAGAAATGAAGTAAACTATTTGCAGTCGGGACTGGTGCATCTCTGGTGAGTGAAATTTTCAGTAATAACCAAATGCTTCTCCTTACCTATTTAACCCTCTGTAACTAACTCATTATATTATAGAGCACGTGACGCTTTAATTTTACATTTTTCAACCATTACAACATTGATGAACAATTCTATACAGGCCTGGGTTCTTTATTTTCTTGTCAATTATTGGGTCTCCAAGACTAACCTGAAAGTATCTTCTGCATGTTGTATTGGAACACTTATACAACATGCATCATAAGCAAGGCTAGATTTTCCTTTCACTTAGCCATAAAAAAATATATAATTAATGAGAATATTGTATTTAAATCCCTGAAGCATCATGCTATGCAGGAAAAACTGTATCAACTTTTGCTCAGCCACATAAACTAACCCTACTAGCAAATTGTATTCAACACACAGGATACTTATGTACAATATGTCTATCAAAATGATTCTTTACTGAGCGTTATAATCCTCTACTGTTTCTAATTTAATGATAGTGTACCTTTGGTTGTTCGAGCTTGGCTTATCTAAATTTCAACCTATACATTTTGGGCAAAAGGAAACTACACCATTGGTAGAGCTCCATTGATTTGAATTTTCGTATCAACATTCAACAATAATAGAGATGTAAATTTTTTTCTCCAAACAAAATACAAAGGCACAAAGCTTCCTCAATGAGTCTATAAATGAATTCTGAGGCTCAGTGTGCTTTATTGCCATTGAAAGGACATTTCATTTTCAATTGCTGTCTAGATATTATATGCATTTAGTGAAAGAAATGGGGAGTATTGGTACATTACTAGATTGTTTTTGCTCCTTAAGTTATAAGTTTTTCATTGCAGAATGCACATATGAATCCTGCTTCCCACTCATGTAATGGCTATACAGTGTCATGATGTTATGTGGTTCCCAGTTTGTTATATGGTTCACAGTTTCCGTAGGCTAGCAGCCGTTTGGTGTCATATGACTCATTACAAATTTTCAATTTCTTTCAGGTTGGTACGGGTGTAACAAATGCATTGATCAATGCATCGAAAGCTATCCAGAAATCTTTTGCTGGTGAAGCAGAGGATGTTCCCATATGATCAACTAGTGTGGCCTATGGAGTTCATATGGCAGTTTTAAGAATCTAAGGTACACAGGTTTTCTGCAGGTTTAAGTAATCTATTTATTATTTACTCTAACCTTCATAAACTGTTATCATATCCATGGAGAATAGTATCTATCAAAAAAAAAAAAATGTGACATTTCTGGATTAATTGGGCCTTTGTGGTTATCGAGAAGCTTTTCATCCTAACAGCATATGAAGAAAGAGAAACAAGTCTCTAAACCATCTGAATCCATAGATAGACTCCAAGAACATGGTGACAGAAGAAACCCTTCATAAAATCCATAAAACAGTTATTCCTGGAAGGACACATGCCAAGGACTATGAGATTTTGCCTGAACCATTTTATTTGGCAATGAAACTACTATTTAATCTTTGCTCTATAAATAGTTCATAGGCTAGTCAGAAATCATAATCGTTTATTTTTGTTACAATTGGAAACATGCACAATGATATACCTTTTGTTTCAAAGGTACCAAGTTCTCGTCTGGATAATTCGAACAATAAATTCTAGAACCCTTGCTACACCAACACAAGATTATCCTTAGTGCAATTGCTTTGCTGTTCTGAACAGGCAACACATTCTTGGGGTCCTTGATGTAAGATTTGAGTTCTCCTTGAATCTCATTATGTTAGTTGGTTGTGTTTTCCTCTTCAATTCTCATGATTCTTTATATTGTGCAAAGGTGGGTAGATTATGCACGGTGGGGTTGGAATTCAAAAATACGAAATTAGAGCATAGGTAGATTACATGATTGTTGTAAGTAATTTATTTTGTGTGGATATTTTATTTTGTTTATGGAATTCTCAGTGTAGGTAACCTTCTAGTTCTTGAATGATAAAAATGCAAGAGATGGACATTTATAAAATAAACTAGAAACCAAGAGATATTGGTCTCATATGCTGTGAGAAGTTGTCATACGTTCAATTTGTCTACTGCTCATTAATGAATTAGTTTGTTGAGTCATTAATGAGGTTTGGTAGCCTAGCTCGTTGCGTAATAGTTTTGGTGTAGCTTGACCTTGGAAATTCCAAGGTTGCTAACTTTGGGCTTACCTAATGTTTAGGAAACTATATATACGTTGATCGGAAGGACGAAGCACAAAGTTAAAATTAGAATATTTAACAAACTTCATTCCTCTCTACACTTCCCATTCCCCCTCTCAATATTCTCTACGTTTTGACACCCTACGAGCAAATTGACTCGCCTAACTCTAGTCTTGAATTGTTGTTTCCATCATGGCAGAAGATGACTTTCCCATGTTGAAGTAGTACCACCGAATCCCACCACTTTCACCGATTTGCCGCTCAAATGGCTGAGCTTTGTACGAAAGATACAAGCATCAACATCAAATACTACCCCGACCCTCACTATTACCTACAACCTCTGTAATTGGCATTAAGTTGGATGGCTCAACTATGGCCTCATGGCCCTCAAAGTTATTAGAGATGTATGTTGCCCTGCAAGGACAACTGATATTTATCCTGAGTGATCTTAGCACCTTTCTACGTTACATTCTAACATTTAACCTTAAAATGGCGAAAAAAATCCGTTTGAAAGGCTGGTGAATCAACTCCATTAGCCAAGGTTAATTGGGAATTTCATTACAGAATTTTCTTACGGCCAAAGGAGTTTGGACGCAATACCACAACTTACTTTGATGGCTCTGACACCTCCCAGGTGTATGACTTAAAGGCGATCTCCCGTATGCGACAAGTGGGGAGGTTCGAAGCTTACTACAATGATCTCCAAGGCTTATGGCGAGAATCCAATTTTCGTCCAAATTAGATGAAGTGCGAGTTCGATATCAAAAAATACGATGATATCATCCAGGGAGATCGAGTTTATATTTCTTGGATGGTTTGGATGATCGAGTAGACAAAGCCCGAGTGATGTGCTCCAAATGAGTCCGATTTCCTGACAGGAGACAAGCTTACGTTTATGTTTCACGAAGAAGATTGCAACAGCTGATGTTAGGAGCTCCAACACCTACCGGAGTAGGATCGCAACAAAAGGAACATACCGACCCTCGCCCAATTCCAACTCTCATCTTCAGTGACAGCACCTGCCAGAAGACCACTCCACCTTCTTCACCCCAAGGCTCCCAAGACGGAAATGTCGAACTCACCACTTGGAATCCAAAGCACACCGAGAACTGTTTCCAAACTAGATGGCTATCCAGACTGGGCGGATGGTCTCAAGGCTCGGAACTCTGCGGCGAGGAACGTGTCGCTCCTGCCCGTCACCACCGATACCTCGGGTACGTTAATCCTCATTAAGAGTCTACCTCAACATCAGAAGGACTTCATCTTTCAGGAACTAGGTGACTCCTCCAGATGTATTTCATACATCATATACAAGTGACTCCACAGGCTCGGATTATTTATTTTAGGAGCCACAGATCATATGACGTTGTCATCCAACGATTTTCTAAGCACAACCACACCATAACGAACAAGTATTGCCAACGCAATGTTACCTCCCCGTGATTCGGTGCTTAAAACCATTGGCCTCTCTCCATCCCTTACTCTTCAAAATACTTGCTTGTCCCATCGTTGTCTCAATAAATTGATATCTTGCTTGGCCAAGCTACTGAGCAACTTAATTGTTGTGTACCCATGTATCTTATTTCTGTCATTTCCATGATGTTTCTTACAAAAAAGTGAGAATTATTTGTCGTGGTACTGAAGAGATGGGGGTTGTACTATGTGGATGATTTCAGGTATGGGAAAGGCACATAGTGTGAAGCACTCATCGACTTGGAAGGATCGACAACTTTGGTTATGGCACCGGCGTCGGGGGCATCCCGCCTTTTGGCTATATGAGACATCTATTTCCAGATTTGTTTTCAAATTCCTGACCACTGAATTTCCAAATGTGATAGACTGTACTCAGCCAAGAGTCACAAGTCTTATCCATCAAAGTACAAATAAAGTATTGCTCCATTTGCCTTTATAGTATTTGTATGTTTGGGGTCCTTCACCTACTCTTACAACTTCCCGGCTTCCTGGTTTATGACCTTTGTGAGGTTATTGTATCCTCGCATGACTGGCTCTTCATGATGAAAAATAAAACCGATGTGTTTCCCTATATTTTAGTCATTTCACAAGCAAATGGAACTCAATCTTTACCCCCAAGATTCAAGTCCTTCGTTTAGACTCAATGGGGTGAATATATCAACCAATTATTTCCAGACTTATTTCAAACTACACGACATCATCCATTAGACCACTTGTCCTAACTCCCCAACAGAATGGTGTTGCTGAACGAAAAAACCACACCTCCTCTCAAAATAGGATTCAGCTCTTTTGATTTGAAGTCATGTCCCTCGCCACCATTCGGATGATGCTATAGTTACCGCAGTCTTACCTCATCAACCGAATGCCTTCCAAAGTTTTTGACTTCTGACTTCATTACAAGCACTTGCCCCAACATGGGCCCTTGCCCCTCCGTTGCATGCTTCCGCCCCTAGTTTTTGGTTGTGTAGCATTCGTTCACCTCCATAAGAATCAACGGGCAAACTTATCCATGTGCCTCTAGAATGTGTTTTTGTAGGCCATGCTGCCCCATCAAAAAAGGACCCGACGCTATCACCCCTCCAGCCTTTGCGCAACATATGTCACTTCGGGTGTCACTTTTATGGGAGTCTCGTGAAGTGTTCTTTCACTATCCGATGTCCAACTCTCCGCCTCAAGAGACATCCACATAGAAACAATGGGCAAAGAGGCTTTGAAATTCAACAAAGTGAAGATCTGCAGCAAAACGGATCCAAAAGTCCAGGAAGGAAATGTAACCGTCCACACTTACCGGTCGCCGATGAGCCCAAGAACGGCCGCATAGAAGTAATGTAGCTGAAATTCGACTCCGTCCAAATTCTACCCCCCTTACAGACCGTCGCGCCTAAGTACTACATGACCCGTCGCATCTACGCGAGAAGCCTGAACCGCCGTCCTAAAATTCTGGAAGTCTGCCCAATGCGACCGTCAGGAGCCACGTACGGGCCCGCTCCACCAGAGAGCACAACCTTTTTTCATACCTCACCAACGACTTATGAAGATCCTCACATCTAAGGACCAGCTTATCAATCTTCCAAGACTCTGAAGGTACGAATTCAACTACATCTGACCTGTTCTAGTCTATTAAACCTGTGACATATCTATTACCAGAGGGATAATAGACCTGGGAAACCGCGATTCTGCATATTCACCGGATAATGGCAAGGGCGCAAGTATCCAATTGCAAAATGTGTTTCGCGGAAAACCACACGCACCTCTCCTAGGCCTTTGTACACCAGTTATCCGCAGATTCATATTCCAACCAAAGTGAGTGAGGCATTGAAGGATCCAAATGGGTTCAAGCAATGAGTGAGGAGATGAATGCTCTTGAGAAAAATCACACATGGAGACTGGAGAATTTACCCTCAAAGGAAAAAGGACCTTTTGACGCAGAGAATGAGTTTACACTTTGAAATACAATGTTGATGGGGTCAATTGAACGATCGACAAAGTATCAGACTTGTGGCAAAGGGATACACATAGACATATGGTATTGACTATGAAGAAACATTTGCCCCAGTTGCCAAAACTTAACACCGTTCGTGTGCTATTGTCCACTCAGCAAATTCTATTGGCCTCTCCACCATATTTGATGTGAAGAATGCCTTTCTCCATGGAGAACTCCAGGAGAAGTCTACATTGATGCATCCTGACTCAGGAGACGCTACATTTACTCCCGCCAGTGTGGTGCGGATGTTGCGTAGGCACTATATGGATTGAACAATTTCTCTAGCATGGTTTCGGGCGTTTAATGTGGCAATGAAGCACCGATCGTTTTAAGAGAGAATCTTAACCATACTCCCGTTCCTAAAACAGCTCTAAGGAAAAGGAAAACCGCCCTCCAGTCATTTACGTTGATAATATGATTATTACTGGGAATGATAAGAGGAAATTTCTCAACTACAAAAATGTTTGCAAAAGGTTCAAAATGAAAAATCTCTGTGGACTCAAAGTATTTCTTGGGCATTGAAGTTGTTTGAAATTAAGCAAGGTATATTCCTCTCACAAGGGAAGAACGTTCCAGATTTATTGGAGAAACTGGAATGTTAGACCAAACCCCTCGACACCCCAATCGTTCAAGAATCACCGCCGGGAATATCCCAATCAAGTACCCACGAACAAAGAAAGATATCAAAGATTGGTGGACGACGACTCACCTATCCCATACCCCACCTCTCACATCGTTATGCTTGGAAGTGTTGCTAGTCAGGTGATGCATTGTCCAAGTGAGATCTTATATGGATGCGGCCCTTCCCCTCTGAAATATTTGAAGTTTCCCACCAAGAAAAGGACTTATGTTCTCTAAATGGCTTATTTAATGTTTATCTATAGATGTAGACGGAGATTGGCACCTGCCACTGTGAAATAACCAAATCAACATGAGGGTACTTCCATTGCCTGAGGTAACTTTGTTATCTCCTGGAGGAGCAGGTAACGGTCGTCGCTTTGTCTAGTGCGAAGCTGGACTTTATTAAGGAATGACCAGGTGAATTCGAACTTCTTGTCTAGTAAATTGCTTAGAGATCCTAGATGCACCTACATTAGTATTACCAGTGTGATACAAGGCTGCGATATCCAATCGCAGACAATCCAAGCAATACGATCTCACCATACATGTTGAAAGTGGTATTCAACACTTCATTAAGAGAACTGGCAAATAAAGAAAATTGTTTTGCCGTCAGTCCGGAAGGTCAGCTGGCTAGTATTCTGACAAAAGCAGTTCTAGTAGAGTATCCTACAACTCACGTCAAGTTGGGCATCGCGACACCCACGCACCAACTCAGCTCTGAAATGTTAGAAAGTTGCCACACGCGAATTTGTTGAATGGCCCTATGAATGAATTAGTTTGTTTTAGCCATTAAATGGGTTTGTAGCTGGAGAGTTTGCCCTGTGAATAGCGGGAAATGGACAGCGCGAATCGCTCAAGACCGACCTTGGAAATCCAGCCTTGGCGGACTTCCTGGTGACTGAACGTTTGGTGAGCTTAAACTATACACGTCGATTTGCAAGGAATTAGTACATAGTTAAAATTTAGAACATTCCACAACTTCTTTATTCCTCCTCAACACTTTCCATCTCTCTCCTACAATTCTCCACGTTTCACACGCTTCCCATCACGCAGTTGTGCAAATTAGACCAGGCATGGTCTTTGCTAATTAACCTATATTTATAAATAGGGACCAGAAATTATTTGAAATCCATTCTGTTTTCTTTATTTTCTTTTTGTTTAAATCTCTATATATATGAATGAGCAGAGCGTTACACTGATGGTCTTTTCTCATAATGTCTTTCTTTATTTACTATTCCCCTGCAGAGGTTTCTCTGAGAAGCTCTAGGGATGGGAGGTTTGAGACTATTCTGGCACAACACAACATCCACTT